>CM062805.1:766995795-767695143 GCA_031772625.1 Pinus tabuliformis
AATCTCCTTGGCTTCACAGATTCTAATTAGGCGTGCGACTACATTGATCGCAAGTCCACCTCCGGATTGTCACTCAGTCTTGGGTCTGGGGCCTATCTGTTGGTCGAGCAAGAAGCAGGTTTTTGTTGCTCTCTCTTCAGCTAAGGCCGAGTTACAGAGGAGTAGTCAACATCACCATTCAGGCTCTGTGGCTTAGAACACTTCTCATTGAGTTGGGCAATCTAGTTCCACCAGCCACTGTCATCTGGTGTGAAAACTAGAGCACTCTCAAAGATTTAGTAGGGTTCCAGTACAACAACTGCGGACGAAGCACATAGTAGATCCTAATATGCACTACATTAGAAGACTTAGTCATGATTGGGTCATTGATTTGTAGTTCTATCTTTGGTAGAATCAAACTGTAGACTATCTTCACCAAGACATTCACTGAGCAGAAGTTTCACTCTCTGCGCGATTGTCTTGGAGTGAAGGACACAATTGCTTAGCAATCGTCTTTTCTTCCTCTTTTCTTTTGATTACATTTTATTTTGAGGGGGGGTTTTTTCCCACAAGGTTTTCCCTCTTTCCTCAGTTTTAGTACAAGTTGCACTGTATTTTGGGTGACCTTTGGCCTTAGTTGCCAGGGCCCATTTTCTATTTTTCCCCATAGTGGTGTTTAGGGGGGGGTGTTGGAGGTACTACACACCTAGGACCTTCGTTACTGGCACACACAGACACTTAATTAGAGCATGGGATTACATGCAAGATCCTTTCTGCTTGATTTACTCCCTGATTTCTGCTCCTTTCACTTCGCAACTAGCTAGTTATTCTGCATGATTTACTCCCTGATTTGCTCCTCCTTTCACTCTACAATTGGCTAGTTCTTTTGCATGATTTTCTCCCAGATTTGCTCCTCATTTCACTCCGCAACTGGCTAGTTCTCTCCGGAACTTGCCATAGGTGTTGAGTCCTCTCATTGATCACCACTATGGCACATTACCTTTGGGATCTTCAGCCAGTAATGCTATATCATGAGCATTGTAACCTATTTTCTGAATCAATCATTCTTTTTGTTCTTTCGATTCTTTTAGTTTTTTTGCTCTGGAAAGCTGTGTGTTCGACCTTTACTAGCTAGATTCATCTGTGCAGGGTTTCTAACACATTTTATAGCGAGTGAGAGAACATAATTAGATTTGGAACTTGGAACTTGAGAACATAACTGGCTGGGAGGTCACCAACCCAATTAATTGATATTGCATGGAAAATTGGGACTACATTCATGATTTAAAGTTGAGATTTATTGCGTCTTCTTGTGGCTGTAATTTTGTAACCTGTTCATGCTATCGAGGCATCATTTAAAGACGAAGTCATAAGAGTCTTTCCCCATATATAAAAGTGTATACTATATAGTTTTACTAATTAGCAATTACACTATTTTGCCAACTCCGAAACCATATATATATAAAATTTAAAACTTATGTTTCAATATGCGTGTTAATAGGATTTTTTTAAACATTATTGGCAAGTCAGGGATGACATGTAGATTTTGAAACAAATAGTATTTAACGTGTAAAAAAAAACCATAAACGTGTCTATGGTCATCAAATTTAACCCCTTTGTCCCGTTCTTTCTTCTCTGGGAAGAGAAGAAATTGTCTTATCATTGATAATTTCGCATAGACATCCTTTCCATACTGATTTTTAATATACATGCACGGTGTTCCCAACCTATCGTTTGTGCATTTTGGGAGGTGACTGCTAAACATTATAGCCTAGGCCTTAAGGTATTTTCTCATTCCTCTCTCTCTCTCTGAAGAGAAGAAAAGGTCATATCATTAATAATTTTGCATGGACGTCATTTCCATAAGTGCAACACTATGTATATCATTCCATGTATGTGCACGGAACATAGTACGTTGGTCAATGACTTTTATTATAAGCTCTTCTCTCATTAATAGTCTTCATTTGTTATGAATTTGTTTTGGCAGAGGGGAAATCCCCTTTGAAGAAGGGGTATATATTACATCATGGTAGATTATATTTACAATGGGAATATTCCGAACAAAGCAACTCAGCAAGTACAATAGCTACCCAGCAGCGCAAACATATATTGTCGGTCGAATTTGCGTGGGAAGCTATTAACCGGCCGTCCATCCACGGGGATAACGACCGCATACTCATAACCGCATACTCATTTGTTATGAATTTTACATTCGTCAATTGCCCAATTATAATATATGGCCGATAAATAATCTATAGTAATCCGTAGAATAATTAATTTGAAACATTAAAATATGTTAAGGTATATATTAATATAATATTAATTATCTAATATTTTAAAATACAAAAATACTAATTTTTTATTATATTATGACAGCTAAAATATAAATTATAAATGATCTCTTTATAAAATTGTTTTTACATTTAAATTTTAAATTCCAACCAAAATGCTTGTTTGAAAAAAATTAGAAAAAAAACGTGAAAAGCCGATATGCAAGGAGGGCGTTTTATTTAGAAGTAATGTAAACCATGGGTATGCAGTGGACTTGCTGGTTGCTCTGACTAATGTTGGGATTTTTTAAACGGGAAAATACCAAAACCAAACAAACTTAATACCACAGAGCCAATGCTCTGTTTTCTTTGTTCCAGGATCTTTGCACAGGGAAGCTTTAAATCAAATATACTCATAACAGCCCATTACACAGCTATAAAAATATTTCTATTGATTAAATATAAAGCCTGAAATAACATTCATCCTCTTTGCTGAGAGGGATTCACCAAAATTACTTTCACCCATCAAAACTCTGTTTTCACCTGAGAAATTACTGTGCTGGGTTTACTGCAGTAAAACCCATTCTTACATTTGCTGGTGTAAAACTATTTTTACACATACTGCTGTAAAAATATTTTACACATACAGTAATCTTTACATTACATTCACAGTCTCATAAAAAAAATACCTGAGCGCTCTTTTCATTTGCATTTCAATGCAAATCCAACCTATAAAAAAAAACTTACTCAAAACACATGCGCTCCACTTCGTTTCTTTTCTTCATGCACTACTATGCAAAACCACACATGGTTTTTGCTACTCCTCTGTTTTTACAATACAACACAAAAACATTACAATCTGTTCCTTGTAATTTCTTGGCACTGCTGTGCATACATTTTGGTTCTCATTCGCTGCTGCGAACACACTCCTATTTTTCATTGCCTCCCGTGTGCCATACAAAAACAATGGTCAACACAATAAAAAACAAAATGAGCACATTTCACGTGACTCATTCACATATCAAAAAACTTAATACGAAAACACATACGTATTAAATCCTACAACTAACACTTATATGAAAAACTTCACATGCCGTATGTAAACAAATATAAAAAGAAACGTATGGGACGCATGCCCATCACCATATTAAAAGAGCCACACCTAAATATGCATATCAACATTAAATCTCATGTCCTTTCTTCCACGGCGGTCAACCCATAAGACAAACACTCCACGCAACGCATTGAATTGACGCAGGCCCGTGCACCTTCAAGGATCGACGGCTGACAACACGCAACCAGATCGGACGGCGGAGGTGAATATCGGAAGCCATACAACTGCTGAGGTTTACCTCCCGAGAACGTGACGTTGCGTTACGTCAGGTCAGAAACACGTGGCGCCACCATATTCCATCGGAGTCGCATATACGGAAACATCTTTTCGCTGGTAGGCAGTCCGAGAAAGTTAAGCAGGTTTCCGGTTTTGCTTTGGCGGTTTTGGGTGAGGTACGCACGGAGTTGAAATTAAATTTCAACACTCCCCTTTAATTTCAACAGCTGGGCATTCAATCATACCCAGACTCTTCCTCTCGTAGAGGGATTCACCAACTGCTTCTGATGCAGTTCACAAACAAACAAAGTTGTCTTCCTCTTAATAGAGGGATTAACCTGAAACTGTGCTTAAGAGCACTTCCTCATGACAGAGGGATTCACCATTACAATGTGCTGAAGAGCACCTTCCTCATGACAGAGGGATTCACCATTACAATGTGCTGAAGAGCACCTTCCTCATGACAGAGGGATTCACCATTACAATGTGCTGAAGAGCACCTTCCTCATGACAGAGGGATTTACCAAACTATGCTAAAGAGCATCTTCCTCTCACGGAGGGATTCACCAATGACTATGCTGAAAAGCATCATCCTCTTGATAGAGGGATTGACCAAATGACTGCTTCAAATGCAGTTCCAAAACAAACAATCATTGCACTGCTGTGTGTGCAAACTCATTACAATGTTCTCTTATGCTGATGCATATTCTCTGCTGCACTGTTGTGCCATCTTCTTTACTGTGTCTACTCCACACTGCTGTGTCTACACTTGTTGTTTGTGTTGCTGCACTTCACTTACATTTATTTGCAAACTCTGCATTGTTGTGCCTTCCCTTTCTCACATTCACACTATTGTGTGAGAATTCTTTACTTGCGCACTTATGCGTGCTTCCCTTCTTCACAATGGGAAAACTTTTCTTCACGCTGCTGCGTGCTCCCTTTACTCATTACAATCATACTTCTGCTGTGTCTCACTTGCATTTCAGATGCAACCAACACACTCACTGCTGTTGCATTTCAATTCAAATGAACAACAAATTCATTACATTTACCTTTACTGCTGTAAGGAAAATTTCTTTTGCATGTGCTGTTGTTCAAAACTTCTTGCTGCTGCATTTTTTTTTATTTGCATTGCTGTGTGCTTCTCCTTCTTGCCATCATGCTGCTGTCCATAACTTCTTGCTGCTGCATTTTTCATATTCACTGTTGTCCATACCCATAACCATAGACTGTCATCCCTGGGTTTTTATTTGCTGCTGCGTTGCCTCTGCAATTTGCACTGTCGCTGCCTTTTGTTTCATCATACTGTTGTGCCCATACTCTTGGCACTTCATTCTCCACACAAAAAAATAACACAGGCTGCTGCCTTTTCTCATGCACCCTTGCTTCACACAATCTTAGTCTTCATTTTTTTTATTTTCATAATGCACTGTTGTGCAATTCCTTTCGATTTTCTGCTGCCATACACATTCTCATTCACCCATGTGCATTAAAAATCTGTTGTCCCTGTTTTTTTTGTGCATTTCTTTGCATGCTGCATTGCATAAAAAAACAATTACATTTTTTTTTACTGCTGTGTGAAAGAATTTCATTGCATTCTCAGCCACTGGGCATTTACGCTCTGCTGCGTTTTGCCTTCTTCTTATTTTCTTATCACTGCTTTGCATTTTCATTCCCAATACAAAACATTTTCCATCTGCTGTGTATTATACTCACTCTGCTGTGAGTGTATTCTCTCATACTACATAAAAGGAAACTACCTTCCATTGCCATGCAAAAATTCAAAACTGCTATTCATTCTAATCCATGTGCTCCAAAAAAAATTTCCAACTGCTGTCTTATGTTCTATCTTCCCACTGCTGTGAGGGTCTCCATGCTTTGCATTTTTCTCTTATCTCGCTGCTGCTCTTTACATTTCAGCGCTGCCATCTTTTCTTCTTTATGCATTTCTATGCATATTGCATAAACACAAAGCAAAAACATTGCTGATTTCATCACTGCTGCATATTACCTTTTAGAGGGATTAACAAAGATTTCATTTGCAACTGCTGCGCTGCAATACATCCTCCATCAACAAATCACTGTTAATACAGTTCAGCAAACAAAAATTACAAGCTCCCCTTTAATGTGTGCTTGTCTTCTTTTGGCAGACTCTTGTCAAAACAAATTTAGATCAGCTGCGTTGCTTAAGGGGCTTTCACACTGTATTTCTTTTCTTCTCCATACTTGTGTAACTTTCTTCTTTTGCATGGGTCTAGCTTGTGTAAGAGCCATGCATGTCAAGTTACAGTCACGTGCCATATGCCCAATGTTATGACATTTTAAAAACTTCAAATTTTTCATGAATGACATTTCATGATTTCTTCTAAAATTGTCTCTTGGAGGTTTTCGGAGACCACAACATTTATCTTTATGAAATGCTCTACAGTCTTTTGCCATATGACCAAAGTTTGAGCAAGCATAACAATAACCATAAAATGAACTTTGGTACCTGGGAGATGGAGGTTTTCTTGATGCACTTCTGAAGCCTTGCTGCCTTGAGATCCTTTGATGATGACCATTGCATCTTGCCTCTTTTCCATCAGCTACATTTCTTCTTGGAGCTGGTTTTCTACTTGGAGGAGGATTTCTTCTATTGCAGCCTTCATTTTTCTCCTTGCCTTTGCTGGAACTAGGAGCATCACCATCTCTTTCTGGCTTCTTCACATCTCCTTTGCTTAAAGCATCCTCATCCTTGTTTGAGGGTTCAGCTACATACCCAAGTCCTGATTTATCAAATGGAGATCTGTGATAGCTGAGCATGTCATCCAGAGCTTGAGAGCTCTTCATTATTTTGTTCAGCCCTTCAACCTTCTTCCTGAGGAGGACAATCTCTTCTTCTAGCTTTTCACATACAATATTTTTCTTTGATAGTTGTCCCTCAGTTTCTTCCTTGCTACGAGTAGCTTCAGCTGCTACTATTTTGAAGGAGATAATATCTGTCTTTATTTTGGATATTTCTTCATCTTTTGCCTGACTGCTCTTCATTTTCTTCTCAGCTCCTTGTGCCTGCTTCCTGGCTTCTTGTAGTTCGGACTTAAGGGAGGAGACCTCTTCCTTGTATTGTCCAATCTCTTCTACAAGCTTGTTCACTCTCTTGTGTCTTTGTTCAAGTTCACTTGTCAAGACATCTGCTTGCTTCTTTGCACTATTCAGCTGATTTGTCATAGACATGACTTCTTCATGATGTTTCCTCTTGCATTGATCAAGCTCCTTCTTGAGCTTGGCTAGCTCTTCATCCATTTCCTTTACTTGAAGCTTGATGAGGTCAAGCTTTTCATTCTCAGCTTCTATGATGGGCTCTTCTTGACTCATTGTCATGGTCAATGCTCCCTTTGCATGAAGGTCATGCAGTCTATCCCATATATCCTTTGCTGATGTATATTTTCCTAGATTCCTCTTCATAGAATCAGGGAGTCCATCCAAGATTAGTTTTGCTGCTTGTGCATCATACTCCATGGATTCTTTATCCATCTTGTTGTCATTAATCACTGACTCCCAGACTTCAATCCCCTCAGACATTAGGAAAGCCCTCATCATTATTTTCCATACATCAAAGTTTCCATCAAACTTTGGAACCTCAAATACAATGCTTTCAAACAGATTGCCTTCTAGTTTAGTAGAGAAGGGGAGACACATTTTTAGCAGGCTTGGATGCTTTCTTCTTTGACCTTGCCATTCTTATCTAGGCTTCAAATACTTGACTGTGTTTTTAAATCACTGACTGTTTCTTCAATAATAACTCAAAAACTTGAGAAATACCTGTATCCCTTTGGCTGAGTCTTCACACTGCTGGAGAGGTTTGACTGCTGCAACCACACCTTCCTTCAGCTTCTTTGAGTCTTCAAAGAGCCTGGACTAGCTCTGATACCACTGTTGGGAATTTTTAAACGGGAAAATACCAAAACCAAACAAACTTAATACCACAGAGCCAATGCTCTGTTTTCTTTGTTCCAGGATCTTTGCACAGGGAAGCTTTAAATCAAATATACTCATAACAGCCCATTACACAGCTATAAAAATATTTCTATTGATTAAAATATAAAGCCTGAAATAACATTCATCCTCTTTGCTGAGAGAGATTCACCAAAATTACTTTCACCCATCAAAACTCTGTTTTCACCTGAGAAATTACTGTGCTGGGTTTACCTGCAGTAAAACCCATTCTTACATTCGCTGGTGTAAAACTATTTTTACACATACTGCTGTAAAAATATTTTACACATACAGTAATCTTTACATTACATTCACAGTCTCATAAAAAAAATACCTGAGCGCTCTTTTCATTTGCATTTCAATGCAAATCCAACCTATAAAAAAAACTTACTCAAAACACATGCGCTCCACTTCGTTTCTTTTCTTCATGCACTACTATGCAAAACCACACATGGTTTTTGCTACTCCTCTGTTTTTACAATACAACACAAAAACATTACAATCTGTTCCTTGTAATTTCTTGGCACTGCTGTGCATACATTTTTGGTTCTCATTCGCTGCTGCGAACACACTCCTATTTTTCATTGCCTCCCGTGTGCCATACAAAAACAATGGTCAACACAATAAAAAACAAAAATGAGCACATTTCACGTGACTCATTCACATATCAAAAAACTTAATACGAAAAACACATACGTATTAAATCCTACAACTAACACTTATATGAAAAACTTCACATGCCGTATGTAAACAAATATAAAAAGAAACGTATGGGACGCATGCCCATCACCATATTAAAAGAGCCACACCTAAATATGCATATCAACATTAAATCTCATGTCCTTTCTTCCACGGCGGTCAACCCATAAGACAAACACTCCACGCAACGCATTGAATTGACGCAGGCCCGTGCACCTTCAAGGATCGACGGCTGACAACACGCAACCAGATCGGACGGCGGAGGTGAATATCGGAAGCCATACAACTGCTGAGGTTTACCTCCCGAGAACGTGACGTTGCGTTACGTCAGGTCAGAAACACGTGGCGCCACCATATTCCATCGGAGTCGCATATACGGAAACATCTTTTCGCTGGTAGGCGGTCCGAGAAAGTTAAGCAGGTTTCCGGTTTTGCTTTGGCGGTTTTGGGTGAGGTACGCACGGAGTTGAAATTAAATTTCAACAACTAACTGCTTTACAAAAGGTATGCACATGTTTCTCGTTTTGTGGGATGGAAGTTACGAATTGGAAATTGAGTAATAATGTACACACCAGCCAATATAGATATCACTTCACACAACTTTTATTTTCTTGAATTCTTTTATCATATTATTATATTAATTAAGGGATGGTTTCACATGGAATATTTTTATAAGGTGGTAGATTTGTTAGCGGAGCATTAAAACAACATAGAATGGACTTTGGGAAAGTATTATATAAATTTATTTATTTTTTAATAATTTTAGTTTTATTTTTTATTAATTATAGTAAAAACATTAATAAATTTATTGATTATTTTGAAAAAGTTTTCATTACATTTATTGATTTTTGATAATTTGAATAATTTATTAATATTCAATAAAATTTTAAAGATTTTTTTTAATGAATTGTTTTTAGCGAAGATTCTTTAGAAGTTTTTATATAAATTTTTTTTGGTCTAATTTCTTTAAACTCTAACAGGATTTATTGAAATCACAAGTTTATAGTGGAAAAACCAGTTTAAATAACACAAATCAAGATTTATAAGATTATTACTAAAAATCTAAAAAATCACACTAAAGAAAACTTATTTCCTTTACTACAATAAAATTTTCAATAACATTCTAAAACTAATATAAACTTATTTTAAAATTCTTAATAATATAAATATATTTTAAATTTTTTAATTAATATAAAAACATTTTAAAATTCTCAATGGCATAAATATGTTTTAAAGTTTTTAATTGTTATCAAAATGAAACAAGCCCTTTTGATGTAAATTCTGAAACTTATTTATAATAAGTTTCAAACGAAATGACCACTAGTACTCAAGCCATATGATATTTTTAAAAGTCACACATTTAATTTTTAAACAAAAGTAAATATCTACACTCCAATAAAATAAATAATAAAAATTTATAATTGATTAGTACACTACAATTAAAAAAATTATAATTTTTTTTTAAAAAATCATAAAATTAATTTCTAAATAAAATTAAATATCAATTTAGGTTTTGTTATAATATTATGGGTTAATACCATGGCTTATCAATGACACAGGGCAAAACCCATAAAATCATTTCAATATCAAAATATTTTATAATTTTTTTATTTTAATTTAATTTTATACAATATAACAAGATTCTTAACCATTGATACTTATCTTCATTTTACCATGTATATTATTGACATGTCAATAAGCTTTTTTTACTTTACACCTGTTTTAATTAATTTGACATAATTTAATAATCTAGATTTTTACTAATTGTTTAGATATTATTTTCTAATTATTTGAAAAATTTGATATTAAAATTATTTAACTTATTCATTTACAAAATTTTAATAAAACAATATTATATTTTTTTAATTTAAGTCTTAAGATTTTTATTGATGTAACATACAAAAACATAAAAATATAGTAAACTAGTTAAGTGATATAATTATGTCAATAAGTGTGTTTATTTTGGAATAGGTTTCTAGAGTTTTAATTTAATTATTAATGATTATTAGGTGGATTTTAAGGATTTAACCTCCATGAAATATCTTAAAATATTCATAGTGTTTTGATATTTATTTACGTTTCCTACTCATTTAATTTATATGATGGCAGTGGTATATAAATTAAACATACATACAATTGAAATTCACTCTCACTTTACCATAAAATTTCTTAAGTTATAAATAGATTTGTTATAATACTATGGACCAATACCATGAATCACTAATACTATACCAAAAAAACCATAACTCATATTTCTATGACACAAGTTTATATAATATTTTTTTTTATTAATCAATTCAATCAAAAAAAAATAAAATATAACAAATTTTGAGATAAATCTCAACTTCTAATTTATAATTACTATTATAAATATTATAATACTATTATAAATATTATAATATTTAATAATTATTAATAATTAAATTAAAATTTTAGAAACTTTATTTTCAAAATAAATAAATTTATTAGCGAAATTAATTAACTACAAAATATATAAAAAAAAATCACTAAATCACTCATTCTAAAATAAATTTATTAGCGAAATTAATTAACTACAAAATATATAAAAAAAAATCACTAAATCACTCATTCTAAAATACTATAAAAAATTACAAACCAAATATTAAAATGGAAAACTAATAATACATGACACATTCTTTTAATACACCTGACACATTAAGGTTGAAAAAACTCTGTAATACTCCAAATTTATTTACCAATGAAATTATATATATATTCAGTACAATTTAATAACTATATATGAAAACGCAAATAAATTGCTCTAACCTCTTTAACAAGCATTAATAAAAAACGCTTAACTTCACATTTAAGAAAAAACATCATAGTTTATCAATTAGGTTCCGAAGATTAAGAGGACATTGGTCACTACAGAGTGATCCGTCGGCCACCCACACCAAGTGTAACATAGACAGTTTAAGTGAATACATTTTAACTTAAAAATACAATCACTGCCACAACGCCATTTTGCCATCACGTGCATTGCAGTTTAATCGAATTAAAAATATATCTTTCTTACAGAAATTGTTTAGTCTGTGTTTTGGGATACAATGATTATACTGAAATTTATCACAACCTCCTTCCTTCACTCGGTAAGGGATTTGCCAAATTGTGTCATTTACATTGCTCTGGCAGCTAGCAAGCAAACGTAAAGGGGTATTTAATCCTTGATGACGGCCGGCATTGCGACATTGAGTTGTCCAATATTTGCAGAGAAACTGTCCTGCGGATTAGTGCAGAGTATGGGGACAGGAAGGCCCAGTCCCAGAAGGGTAGTTTAGATTCTGATGTGAGGTAGGAATTTCTTCCAACATTGCTTGAACGAAATCTACAAACTGAACTAATTGCCAATTATTATTTGCTTCACAACTCCCTGTCTCAAAAATATCTTTGATTTTCTCACAAATAGGCTTTAATATTTACTACTAACTGGGAAAGCTGGATTAAGAAAACTGAAAGAGATTGTTAATTCAGTCGTCTTCCAATAAATGAAATTGCTAGTGGTTGATTGGCATAGTAGGTAAAATCTCATACATCCAAAGCTAACCAAAATGGTTTTTTGGTTTACATTTTGTTAGAATTTACCTGTTCAATCTGCTGACCGCAGCTTAAGATTTCTTCCCTGCTCCCTAGCTCAGCATACTCTCTACAAACAGAAGAAACTTCATCCCAAGAACTGAATTCAAAGCTTTAAATGCGAAAGAAGACCGAACTCGAAAGCTAGAGCAAACCTGATTGTGAATTGCAGTTGCTGATTAATGCTCTCTAATTTACCGCATTTTGCCTGGGACATTGATCTTTTGAAATAAATTTCTAAATTTAAAAATAAATATCATAATAATAAATGCGCATAAGCGATGATTTTAATTTAGTAGAAGCATTGAACATATACATTTGTAGCAGAAGCAGTATGCAGCACTACACTAACGCTTTTATTTCGACAAATTCGGATGCACAAGTAGATGTGTATTATGATTTGTATAGTGTTAAGAGATTAATGATAAATTATGCCATCCCAACCATGAAATCAAGATTCAATATTTTATTAAAGTTGAGCGTGTTAAAAATCTACTATTGGATCGACCGCATACATAAATCCAAAAATTGGACTGCATACAGAAATCCCATGTGGTATAAGATCCAAATAAAATTCAAAAATTGAAGTAACTTCATCACGGAAACAGAAAGAAATCCTCAAAACTTGTATAAGTTAACAATAAGATCATCAAACTTTTCTCAAGTCAAAAACAAATTTACCTCAAGATCAAACATTTGGCAGGAAAGAGAGGCAAGTTCGTTCTGCAAACTTTGAATTTCTTTTCGAAGAGCATCATTTTGATTTGTCAAAGCTGTTGCTAAGTTACAGCATGGTAAGTGTCTGGCTTGAACGGTTACTGTAGCATCTGAATGCAAATAAAGTGTCTAAAAATTTCAGGATGCCGAAAACAACCATGGAAAATTAATATAAATAATGCACAAGTTTGGAGTTGAATGGCATACCACTAAAATTGTTGCTTTCCGGTTTCCCCAGAATCTCTTCATTATTGTGGAAGGTTGGATTGTTTGAAGATACCAATGCCAGATTATCATTCTTACCCGGCTTTAGGGGTTCATCTAGTTTATAATTATCATTGGCTATTGTGGTGTAGAAAGTGTCATCCAACTGCATGACTTCAGAAACCCACACCAATTCCTGCGATGTAATCTTATTTGTAGACTGGGGATCCGTTCTACCTTTGTCCGTCTTATTATCCTCCTCGGAGACTGTTGAAGAAGTTTCATTAATTTGAAAGATTTGGGGATTAATGTGAATCTCCTCCACTCGGCTAGTCAAGTAAATGTCTTGATCATTATGTTGGACTTGCAGTGTGCACGCAGAGGTATTGGCATCAATTTCAGGGATAAACGTAGAAGTAGGAGCTTGGCCCAATGTCATGTTGAATGAAACATCCTCAGGGTTGTCAGCTTGAATTAGCATTAACTGCACTTTTGGATTATATGTAGGAAAGCAACCTTTATTTGTTTCCTTCAACGCATTTAATAACCCGACATTCTCGGAAACAACTCCAGTAGGTTCTAAACTATCTAAAGTATGATCCACAGGCAAGTCTCCCTGTTCCTGCTGGCCTGGAAGTGATCCATGATTGTCAATTACAGTTGTTTCTTCAAAAACTTTGATTTTCTCCGTGTTGTCAGCTTGGATTCGCATTAATTGCACTTCTGTATTACAATTAGGAGAGCAACTTTTATTTGTTTCCTTCAACGTATTTAATAACTCGCCATTCTCGGAAACACCTTCAGTAGGTTCTAAACTATCTGAAGTATGATCCAAAGGCAAGTATCCCTGTTCCTGCTGGCCTGGTGGTGATCCGTGTTTGTCAATTACAGTGGTTTGATCAAAAGCTTTGATTTCCTCCTGGTTGTCAGCTTGTAGTGGCATTAATTGCACTTCTGGATTACAATTAGGAGAGCAGCCTTTATTTGTTTCCTTCAACGCAGTTAATCCGACCCTCTCGTAAACACCTCCAGTAGGTTCTAAATTATCTAAAGTATGATCCAGAGGCAAGTCTCCCTGTTCCTGCTGGCCTGGTGGTGATCTATGCTTGTCATTTGCAGTGGTTTTTCCAAAAGCTTTGGTTTCGTCCGGGTTGTCAGCTTGGATTCGAATTAATTGCACTACAGGATTGCAAGTAGGAGAGCAACCTTTATCTGTTTCCTTCAACGCATTTAATAAACCGACATCCTCGGAAACACCTCCAGTAGGTTCTAAATTATCTAACACATGATCCAAAGGCAATTCTCCCTGTTCCTCGTGGCCTGACGGTGATCCATGCTTGCCATTTTCAGTGGTTTCTTCAAAAGCTTTGGTTTCCTCCGGGTTGTCAGCAAGGTTTCGCATTAATTGCACTACAAGATTGCAACCTTTATTTGTTTCCTTCAACTCATTTAATAATCCGACATCGTCGGAAACACCTCCAGTAGGTTCTAAATTATTTAACATATGATCCAAAGGCAAGTCTCCCTGTTCCTCCTGGCCAGGTGGTGATACATGCTTGTCAATTGGAGATGTTTCTTCAAAAGCTTTGGCTTCCTCCGAAGCTTTCTGCAAAGTGCAGTGCTTCAGAAAATGAATTAAGTAGATCTGAACTTTAACAACATAGTCAAACTCATGTAGAAAAGCATATGACAATTTCTTTATTTTAAGCATATGACAATTTTTTTATACATTGTAACAGGTTGAGCACCAAAACCTGAAGGTATTGGTAATGTTTTATAAACTGTATTTTGCCTCTGAGGTGTCGTAAGTATGTGATTAGGCACAACATTAGAAAAATGTCTATTTGAAAAGAAATCTCGTCATAATTATGTCATTGTGTCATTGCAATACTGACAGTCATTCGATACCCAAAAATTAAAGAAGATTAGAAGGCGGCAGACTGAACTTGGATGAGTCTCGTCATAACTTGAAACGTGGACACAAAAAAGATTATTTTGGAATTAATTCCGAATACTCAAAATACACTAAAATAAAATTTATCGAGTATCAAAATGAAAAGCCATTGTGATTGTGCTAAGGCCAATGCATCATTCTCTTTACAGAATTATTTGTGAAAATGAAATAAAATTATGAACAATCAAAATGACAAGCGATTGTGATTGTGCTAAGGCCAATGCATCATTTTCTTTTCAGAATTTGGTGAATCCCTAAAATTAGGGCAGTCTCATCTCATCATATTAAATAAATGCGTGCTAATGTGAATGTTTGGTCTTTAAAGTTCTTTGTAACTTAGATATTAGATAAATTGCACCATTTTATTATCTCACTAAATATTCAAAAATAAAATACAAAACCGTCGCAGTGAATGTTTAGTCTTTCAAGTTCTTTCTAACTTACATATTAGCTAAATTGCACCATTTTATTATCTCACTAAATAAACAAAATAAAATATAAAACCATCGCACCTGTTCCCCCTCTTGCTTTTCCCGTCGAGTGTGCGAACCTTCCGCTTTGATCGTTTCACTGCTGGCCGAAATTGATATAACTAGAAGGAAAAAAGAAAAAAGAGATAAAATATATGAACAAGCGAAAATATTTAATATAAATCTCAATAACACATTATGATGAAAAATTGTGTCCAGAATTGTATCAATTTTTTTATCCGTGGCGTTTCCATTTTAAAATTTGCCTTTAAATTTGTACACTGGCAAAGTTTAAAATGGAAACGCAAAAAGGGCTAACTGCTATAAACTCTACTAAAGCACTCGCATTGTTGGAAGGAAAAGGCTACATGATCGCCATACTACAATGTGTAGCTCTTAGTTGTAATTTTCATGGAAACGCTAAAGATTCAAAGCAGGACCACTGGATGAATTAGTTTTTAGTTCTCAAAGCGCTAATATATTAAGAAAAGCAAAGAATTCCACTCGATTTGGTGAAAGTCGCCAAAATTTATCCAAACGCACCGTAACAGATAAAAATTGAAATCAGAAAGCAAAAACCAGACATAATGAGCCTTGAATTCACTATGTTGCAAATCCTGCGAACAAAATTCAAGCAGACATTGAACTCTGGATTGCAATAATACATTAACATATAAACACTTTTAGAATGAATTAGAGTAACAAGGAATGCTCAAACTTCAAGTGAGATGAAATCAAGAATATATAAAGAAAACACAACAGAACAGGTTCGAACGCCTCATATTGCGCAGTCATGTGCTAACATTTAAATCGATACAGAATCGAAACCACCGAATCTGTGACTTATAAATAACAGAGAAAACAGACATCCTTTGCGAAGTCATTTAACTATTTACAGATAAAGCAACTTTGGACGTAAAGGCGGCACGGTATGTGAACACTGCTTATCTATGAGCAGTATTCACATTTTTTGCGTCTGACGGAAATTGAATATCATAAAATGCTAATATACGCCAAAATTTTACTGGACAAATGCAGAAACGAGAGAAAATATCAAAGGAAATCGAAAAAATGATCGAAGTGGCCATAGACAACATCGATAGGACGATATTAAAGGTTTCAGAGTCCCAAAATAAAATTACACAAGACGCCGATGTGACATTAACTTGAAATTGTTTCTGCTGCCTTAATCGCGGTGATCCTCAACAAAGTTCAAGCTGAAATCGCTAAATTTCGTTCAAGAATTTGGCCAAAGGGACTCTCCAAACTTGAGCCTCGAAAGCATAAATGAGTTACCAGGTGATACATAACGATCAACTCTCCGGCGTTTAGGCGCTGGTGAGGAAACCGTCGCCGATGGAGTGCGATTAGGCTTAGACGAAGGGGTGCGATCTCTTCTTCTTCTGCCCATCTTGGCCGGCTCTGGCTTGTCCGTACTCGGTATGCGATCGTGGGAGCAAATGTTTGTTTCTGTTTCAGCTTTCACTTATGCCTTGAAGCTTCTTTGCGATAACTAAGCCTTCACCAAGAAAGAGGTATTATTTTCAGACTTAATGGTCATTGAGTGGTCTATAAGCTAGATTTTTCGAAAAAAAATTGGTTTATTTTTCCATCTAATTTGTTAACCATTCTAAAGGGATTTAAAAGTCTTTTTAAGCGATTTAAAATCACGAGTTTGGTCGGAACTCTTCACAATTAAATAATTTTAAGCGATTTAAAATCACGAGTTTAGTCGGAACTCTTCACAATTAAATAATTTAGGGTACTAAATCCATATATAATAAAAATAAAACAAAACGGTATAAACAACTTTTACCACAATTTTTTTTTTGCCAAATTTTTGCTAGAAATCAATAGAACAGTATAAACAACTTTTACCACAGCACATTTTTTTGGCCAATATGTTTTTTTGCTAGAAATCCATCAGAAACTGTAAGAAATCTTTCTTATAAACAACTCCATTACTTTAATATTATGATTCATTCCCTGCCAAAAAAATGTCTCTCATGGTCAAGTGAACACGGATGGCGCAAGCGAAGTAAATATGAAGCTTTAAAAAAAGTTCAAAAGGGACATGATGGTCAAGCCATCCATTTGTTAATTTTGATAGCTAACTCACAGTACACGATCTTCTAAAGCGTTACATTAAACATATTTTAAAGGGTATTTACAAACAATGCAAGGTATGAGTCTTTATCTTTCGCGTTCTACACATGGCTACGGTAATCAAACATATCTATTTATTGGTATTACAAACTCCTAAGTATATGGGAAAGATTTACATGTAACATGACGCATAATTTATATTATGTAGTGAGTGAACTTAATGGTTAAGAGTATGTGTTTTTTTATAAGAGGCTACAGGTTCAAAATCATGGGTAGAGTATGCATGCCTTTGTAGATTTAGTAGTCAAAATCGTTGGGTGGGAGGTGGGTCCTTGTCCCACAAACAAGAGGGTCTTATACTAATTTAGTGTCTAACAAGAGGTATATGTTCAACCTTACACATGAAGATACCAGATATAATTAGAAACCCATAAAGGGAGAAAATTATGAATTTTCGACTAAAGTGATGTGAAGGAAAGTTCCTACTCCCTTATTACATCATATTTTCTATAGGCTCCAACCTACAAGAGGTTGCTACCTCAATTCTTCTACAAGCTTCAACTTGCAAGGAAGCTCTAACTTCCACAAAATTTCTACATGCTACAATCCATAGGAGGCTCCTACCTCAATAGGCTACAACCTATTCTTTATCAAGCTACAACTTGAAAGGAGACTACAATCCCCCAATCAAATTACAAATTAGATTCGCTAGTTACGTGGTCTTTGTCTCTGTTCTGAATTTAGTTTTTTTCCTCTTTTTTATTGCTTATCCATTTTGCTTCTCTTCTTCAAGTTTCCTAAAATTCTACTTCTCTTTCTCTTTCTTTTCTCTTCTTACTAGGTTGTTCAAGAACTCTCTCATAAAAATGTTCAATTCACTAACACTTTTTCATTCAAAATGACATCTTTTATATACAAAGAGTTATTGACTATTTGTATTCCATGCAGGAATTTGAATTGAAGAGTTATCACTTGGTCTTCTAAGCTATTCACAATTTGCCTCTTCATTTCCAAATCTGAAATTCAATTCAAGAATTTTTTAATATTAAGAAGATTTGAAATAATATAAGCCAACAACAATGATTGCACTATATGGCTTTGAAATGTAAATTCAACATATAATATTCAATGAAAATATCAAGTTCTCTAAACATTGTTCTTTAAATCTCATGTGTTAATAATATGTAACACACACCCTACTAACCCCCACCCTAACCAAAGTTAGAAGGAGGGTGTTTCTAAGTAACCTGACCCTCATACTCATGTCATGGAAATGGGATCTAAAATTTTTGACCTCTTGCAACTTATTCAAAACGTCAAATAGATAATATTGTTTTGTTCAACTCGTTCAGAAAATTCCAATGATATAAAATTTGCCTCAATTCAACTTCTGGATTTAATATATGGCCATCCAAAAATTAGCCATTCAATTAATGCCACCTCACCAACCTGCCACGTGGAAATCCTAGTCGACCTTGCTCTGCCATCTAGCAATGTTACAATGGCTATCAACTCATCCATATTGGTCATGTAATACCCACCATGCTACAGGCTTGACCCGACTCACATGACATACATGTTATATGAAAAATATAATGGGTGTGGGCCCCTTGAAGACCATGTCACCCTAGAACCAATCTCCCTAGAATTATTTCTTACTACCCCATGTCATGTCATACCCACCATGCTACGATCTTGGCCCGACTCACATGACATGCATCCTATATGAAAATATAATGGGTGCGGACCCCTCGAAGACCACCTCATCCCAAAATCACTCTCCCCGAAACTATTTCTTGTTGCCCCTTGTCATTTCTTCTAGGGTTGATCCTTCCAGGCATACCTGGAACTCTGCAGACCCAATAACCTACATGGCCCAATACCTATCGCTCAATTCCACATTACCCTAGGAGTTGTATAACGGAAATTCTCGACACTACTCCCCATTGAAACTTTCAGGGTGTTCCTCTTGGGTTGTGTTGGTAGTGCCAACTCATAGTTTAGGTTTGGCTTCCCACTTAAGCAATAAATGAATATAATCGCACCACACAACACTCATTCCCATAGAGTAGGCCCTGCATGCCATGTCACTATGGATAATCGACTCTGACAACTCTATCAAGCCCTCCATTCAAATCTTTCGGCGTTCAAGGTCATCAAAAGATCATGAACAATTGTCCTTGGACGAACCAGATTTAATAGCTCCCACCTTCCTCCCATTAACATCACTAGGGGGTGGGGTTCTATGTTCGTTGTTCTATGACCAGTTCCACTTAATTGATTTGATGGTCTGAATCACACCTACCAAATTTTAACATTGCCTCCTCTCACATCTACCCACTTTCACCGGCTTACACAAGGTAAACATGAGATGAGGAGCTACTATGATATGAATCAACCTCCTAGATGACCTTAAGTAAATGGAGTCAACACAACTAAACCTTACTGACTTCCCTTAGGTGCCACATGACCTCTAGGAGTAACCTAAACCCTCCAGGTGTCCAACCCCTCCAAGAGTGACCTAACCCCTCTAGGAGTAACCTAATCCCTCCAGGTGTGAAGTCTGAACATAAGGGAGTGAAACTTGTCTAAGGTTTAACAAGAAGGATCTCTACCTTATCACATTAACTTTCGTAACATCAATTAGGTATTGCATTAATTATTTATTCATTTATGAGTGAAAACATGGAAAGGGCCATGAATAAGATATGTCATAAAAGCATGCTTATAACCAACATATAACCAGATAAATAACCATAAGAGAAAAACTATTAAAGCCACATAATAATCAATACATTTCCTTACCAAAATCAAGAGAAACTTAGCTTTTATTAACCATAGGCAATTACCAACCAAGTTTAGGACTTCCATGTTCCACTCGACCATAAATTGGCTGAACCATATCTTTCTTTCAGCCAATCACCCCCATGCCATATTCCAAGAATGAATGTGGGATCTCATGGGATAAATCGATCCAAAGACAACCAAGGGAATCTAGAGGTTAAACCACCTCCACCCTCTCCATACCGTGATCACACCTAAAATGGTGTCAAGATCACAAAACCGAACCATGCTTGGATGCCTCATAATTTCTTCACCATCCTTGAGAAATTTTCCTATCTCCACCCTTAGGATTTACCGTGTATCTCGTCATTACCGATCAAGGGATTCCTAGGCCTTTGGGAATTTTCCTGAGACCGCCTCACCTTAGATTTTGAAACCATCTAGTGATCCAAAACTCAAAACTGAGAACAATCCCATAACACCATGACGATCTGGAAGTGGCAAGGTTAGGCTAAAATCCATTGTCAAATCTTGGCAAAATACATGCCAACGACAACAAAAGAACCATATACCAACATGCACATACCATGCATGTCAAAAACCAGCTACGAAATCACACATGTAAACTGTTACTTGCAAGTATTCTCGCTGAAGCTTCTTGATCCTTGCCTTCCTTTGTTTTCCTTGTCCTTCTTTTCTTTTCCTTTCCTTTCCTTGCTTGCTTACTTTGTTTCTCGTCTTGGTGCTTTCTTCTCTCTTAAACAAAATCTAACACTAAACTAACAAAAGGCTGACAAAATCTACCAATTGATGCTCTGAGGTATTTTTATTATTGATGCTTCTTTTTTCTTCAATTTTCCATCATTTTCCTCCTCACATGCAACCTGTGACCTTTCACCTTCCTTTTCTCCTAATTTCCATTATTTTCATAAATAATGTGCCAAAAATACATTTTTGTCTTTCCAAAGACTTATCCATTTCCTTTACCAATTTCCCTTTAGCCATAAAAACATCAAGTGATTCCCAATATTAATCTTAGAATAAGTGTCCCTTGCCCGTGGTCTTATTTTACCTTTATTAACTTTTATTACATGAACTTTTAATCTCGGGATGTTACACAAATCTTATGGTATGTAGGGGCTCAACTTCATTTGGTATGGGGTGGGAAATGTGGGTCCATTGTTGGATCCTTGTCATTTGATGGAATTTGTAACCCACCATTTGTTTTTTGTTAGCGCCCATGCACTCCAATGTTGAGCCACATTGCCATATGACCTATACCCCTCAATTTGTACACTATGAGGGCTAAGCCTCATTCTATCAAGGCTCTACTTCTTAACTCTGTGATATCATTATGAAAAATGGCTTAAAGCTGGTGGATTTCAAAGGACCCTTCCCTCACACCTGTTATGTGTGTGTGTGTGTGTGTGTGGGCACAAGTTGGTAATTTAATCCAACTCTTGGTTGCAATAGTTCTATTCCAAATCTAGCCCAGCATACATATAGTTTTATAAGACCCATTGGCCTACATCCTACAGAGAAAACACATACATATATAGCAATATGTGTATGTGTGTGTGTAACCTGCGTTGTCCCTTCTGAGCTTATGAGTAAAAAATTTCCCCATAGCTAAGACATTTTCAAATTAGATGTACACGTGACAAGTAGATATTTATCTATCTCTACATACCCAGGCCACCTAACCAATTATAAACTCAAATAAATATATTAATTAACCCATTCCTAAGAAAATATTCAAAGAACACTTTGGCACAGGAATTCACATTTCTTATTGTGAGCATGAATAATTTATTAACATGGTGATTAGACATTTGAACATGTTAAAGAAAGTAATCAATCCTCAAAAGCGATTCCCATCTCTTTGTGCTAAAGTAGTTATGGTTAATCTCAAGCTCAAAAATATTCATAGGATATAAGCCATTCCTTATCACCTTTACTCAATGTATTGATATTTCCCCATTCAAGTAGGAAAACAACTCTCCTTAGCATTAACATAACATTATTTCAACACAATAAATAGAGACATGAAAGGAACAAACACAAATCATGTTATATACTTATCATACAAAATATCTGGCAAATGAGAGTGGGACTCTAACTCTCCGCCCAACCATAGATGAGCAACAACCATTGTCACTTATAACTATCACCCAGAGCCATATTTTAGTGATTGAGGTTGAGTTCTTCTTAGGAGGAGTTTTCAACCAATAAAACAACTGAAATAGGAGGCCACAATGCCACACTGCCTTCATCCACTAGCTACACATGTTTTCATTCAGTCTTTTGAAACACAAATAACATCCATGCCAGAATACCACAGTTCATAGAGTCTCAACTCAATCTCAGGAGAAGAGAGTCCACATTAAGGAAGGTTCATCAGTGGATAAGCTATTGATGGATAAAGATATCACCTCTCTAGGTAGTTCATCAATGAGTCAAGCGTCAGATCTTCAGCACCAAGGAAACTCCTGGTGGTTCATGAACCCTCACAAGTACTTGAGGGTCTCTTCCCAATCCAGTAGATTCATCAATCCACAAGATTTTAGTGGGTTCTTCATCCTTTATGCAATCCACTACTCTGTATAATGTTTTCGCCCAACAAGCCTCTCTCTATGGGTTCCTTAGTTGGTTCACCTTCTCAAAAGCTCTATCCTTATGCTACACTCTACGAAACCTTCATTCCTTAGAGGAATTTTCAAAGCGTTCCCTCTTATCCTCTTCCATTCTTCATACATGAGAGAATAATCCAAGATTTTTTCTTCCCTTCGCCAACTTATTTTCATGCCTCCTAAGAGACCAACCACCCCCTCTTCTGAAGGCTCCTTGTCCCTTAATGTTTTGTCATATTTGCTTATTATTGGGGCTTAAAGGACACTTGTGCTTGTCCTCCTCTTTTCAGTTAAACTTAATACATAGTAAGCTCATTTAATCTTCTCTTCCCACCCATGGCTGATGCATTTAATTTTACCAATTCCTCAAGCAATCTCCTTCCCCTAGCAATCTAGAATATGCGTCCTTTCTCTCAGCCTTTAATTTAATTAAAACTTAATTAGAAAGGGAAAAATATTGACTAGGAGATGTTATAGTCCCCACCCCTTGGGGGGAACACTGTCCTCAATGTTCAATAATCATATACAATCAAAACATGATTTATACCAAGCATTATTTTTAATGGGGTTTTATGTACACAACTTGGTACATCATTCACATTATATTTACATTTTCCCTTCTCAACAAATAAGAAAGGATATGTTTCATATCTAGTTAGCCATTTCCCACGTGGTTTCCTTGAGTCCAAAGTGCCTCCAGTACACTTTGACTTGCTCTATTGTTTGATTCCAAAGCATGAACTACCTCCGATCCAAGATGCATAGAGGTTCTGGTTAGAATTCTCCCCCTGATTCTACCTTTAACACATACCAATCAATCACATTATTAGCATCCTACACATATATTTTAAGCAATGAAACATGGAAAGCATCATGCAATCTAATTGATGGAGGAAAAGTTAGCCTATATTCCACTGGTCCTATTATTTCAAGCACTTCAAATGGCCCACAAAATTGTAGTTCTAGCTTGACACATGACCCAAATTTCAAGGAGCTCTTCTTGGGTCTAACTCTATTCTGATCTGCATAGCTCTCTTGTCTGTCCTATGCTACCTTTAAATTTATTTTGATGGTTTGCATTTCCTTCTCTGTGTCCTTCAACATATCAAGCCCAATGAGGAGCCTACTCATTGGATCACTCTAGCTAATAGGAGTGTTAAAATCCTCCCATAAAGCGCTTCAAATGGGCTCATTCTTAGTGACCCTTGATACCCATTGTTGTATGTGAATTCCACAAGTGGAAGTTACTCTTCCAACTTCTTGGGCTAGTGATTTACATACATTCTTAGCTTGCATTCAATAATGTTATTTGTTCTCTTTGTTTTCCCATCAGTCTAAGGATGGTATGTTGTGTTTAATTCTACCTCTATTCCCAATCATGTGAATATTTATTTTCATAACATTGAGGTCAATTTTTCATCTCTACCTAAGATGATTTTCTTGGGAAATCCATGCATTCTTATGATTTCCTTTATGAAAAATTGAGCCACCTCATTAGCTGAACTTGTGGATTTAACAACCACAAAGTGAGCCACCTTGCTCATATTGTCAACCACTACCATCGTTTTATCATGTTTTTTTAGAGTCCTTGGTAGTCCTATAGTAAAATCCATATAAATCGTCTCCCACTTCCATCTCAAAACGGGAATAGGTTGCAAAAAGCGAGTTGGGTGCTTGCATTCAACCTTCACTTGTTGGCACTCTATACCTTTGGAGATAAAATCAATCACCTCCCTTTTTAATTCAGGCCAGAAATAAAATTTCTTGATGGTTGTCAATGTATTTTGGTAACCTAGGTATCCAAAGCACGGCATGGCATGAAACACCTGTAATATGAGTTTCTTCAAGTCAATATTATTTGGCACATTAATTCTTCTTTTGAATTTAATAAACCCTTTTTTGGTAAGGCAATGGTTCTTATCTTCATTTCCCATAATTATTGATACTTTTTCTCTTTCTTCCCAATGTTTTTGATCTATTCTTCAAGATTAGTTACGTAGGAACTTATAACTCATATATTATGTATTTACACTCTCCTAATTGCATCAACCACTTGGTTCTCCTTTCCTTTATATATTTGATTTCGAAGTAAAATTCACTAAGCGAGGCCATCCTCTAGATTTATTTGCACTTAACTTGGGTTGTTCAAATAAATACTTGAGGCCTTCATGATTAACCATTAGAGTAAATTTTCTACTAGGAAGGTAGTGTCTCCACATATTCAATGCATGGATGATGGCAACCAATTCCAAGTCATGAGTTACATAGTTTTGTTCATGCTCATTTAATTTCTGAGATTCATAGTAGACCACTTGGCCTTCCTCCATTAGGACTGCACCAAGTCCCTCCTTGCATGGATATGTACATACAATGAAATCCTTTTCAGTTTTTTCTATTCTTAACACTAGTGCATTGGTCAACAGTTGCTTAAGTTGATTGAAGCTTGCATCACAATTAGTTTTCCATTCGAATCTCTCCCATTTCTTTTGTAGAGCAATAATTCGACAAACCAATCTTAGAGAAATTCTTAATGAATCTCTTGTAATAGCTTTCCAGTCCCATGAAGGACCTAAATTTAGCAACATTTCTAAGTGTTGTCCATTCCATGATAGCCTTAACCTTTTCGAGACCAATTGCTACTCCCTCTCTTGATACACTGTGTCTTAAGCAATGAATATGTGCCTGAAGATATTGCACTTACTAAGCTTTGCATAAAGCTTATGCTAGAAATTGTAGTATTGTGGCTAGGTGTAATATCCTCCTTGGTCTTTGAATATATGAAAATGTCATCAAAGAAGACTATGAAAAACATATCCAAATAGGGGTGGAACACATTGATCATAAGGAACATAAAGTTTGCAGGCGCATTAGTAATCCCAAAAGGAACTAACACGAATTCATAATGCTTATACCTTATTTAAAGGTTTTTTTTATGGATGTCCTCATCCTTCATATGCACCCAATGATATCTTGATCTCAAATCAATATTGGAGAAGTCTATTGCTCCTCTCAACTAGTCAAATAAATCATTGATTCGCGACAATGGAACCTTCTTCTTGATGGTCACTTTATTCAATTATCGGTAATCAATGCATAACCTAAGTGTGCCATCCTTATTCTTAACAAATAAAATTAGTGCTCCCCATGGAGACACACTTGGCCTTATGTAGCCCTTATCCAACATCTCCTTGAGTTGTAACTTCAACTCAACTAATTCTGGAGTGCTCATTCTATACAAAGCTTTGGATGTTGGAGCTTCTCTTGCCCTTAATTCAATAGAAAAATATACTTCTTAGTGAGGATTAAAACCAGGAAGTTATTTAGGGAACACATCTGAAAACTGCTTTAAAACATGGTATTTCCTAAGGATGTCATTGTCATTATTCTCAGCACTATAATTAGCTTTAGCGCTATCGTATATTTGAATGGAAAATAAAAGGCATCCTTTTCTATGGCTTCTCCTAGCTTGCATAGCTGAAATTAATCTCACAGAGGTAGGTTTCAGTTTTCCATGTAATACTCTAGGATCTCCAGCTTCGTCCAAGAATTCAATGGTCTTCTCAAAACAATCAACCTTGGTTCGATGTGCATATAACCAATCCATGCCCAACAATATGTTATATGCTCCCAATGGAAACAACTAAGATTTGAAACCTTTGGCATCTCGTATAATTCAATTGGGAAATCATTCAACCAATACTTCACTCTTCTTTTCATCCTTGTGACTAATTTAACTAGCCAAGACTTGTTGTGGGATTCCTTCTTTAGTGCACATTTCTCAACAACAATGGGATTGATGTAACTAAAATTTGAACCAGGGTCAATCAAACTGAAATATTTTGGTCATGGAGCATACCTTCCATTTCTATAATCATTGTTTGATGATGAACTTGGTGACCATCCACTGCTACGTAAATTCTATGTATACTTTGAGCACAAGCGTTTCACTGAGGGAGAAATACCATACCATGTGTGTTCATATTGGGGGATATATATTGAGGAAAAACTTACATAAAAGATTGAGAATATAATAGGGGGTAGAGGGTTTTTATATGTTGGGTATAAAAAATGGAGCTCAAAATTACTAAAAAAATATAAAGGGGTATAAAAAATGTTAATGAAAAAATGGATACCTACAATATCTAGTGAAAGTAGGGGTTTCTAAATTGGGAAGGTGTATTGGGTTCGTATTGGCAGGGGTTTAAATACAGTTATTTTATAGGTATTTTCCAATTTGTAGTCAAATTAAGGGTATTATTTAGTATGCCACGAATGTACGTGTTATGTAAGAGGTTCACTAAGTGAATCCCTCTCAACTTTGAGCTACATCCTTGACTGTCTCTACCTCCTTCACATTGTACAGTCTCAGGCCAACATGCCTGTGTTGTGGGAAATCTTTCCTTAGGTGATTTTCTTTGCAAATCCAACACTTATATGGACTCTTCCCATAACTTTTGGCTTCATATTGAGTAGAATAGCCTCTACTAGAAGCGTTGGACTTATGTTGGTTTTCTTGGTTAACAGGGGTCACACTTGCTCCCTTGGTTGTCTTTTTCCTTTTCCCTTTGAACTTGGCATTTCCCTTGGATTTCCAATCTGATTTATATTCAGGCCTACACCTAGACTTCTCATAATAGTGCTTCAATTTTCAAATTTCATCCTCTAATGTCTTGGGCTCATCAAATTCAATTATATCCTTGAAATATTGTGAAGTCCACTAACATGCCGTTGAATCTTTTCTTTCTCCTCCTTAAGTAGGGAACATATCTTAACAGCTCTAGGAATCTGGTGGTGTACTGATCATTTTTCTTTTGTCCCAATCTGAGCTCATATAACTCCTTCACCTTGCTATCAGAGTATCTCTCAGATAGATATTTTCTTCTGAAATACTCCTCAAAATCCTTCCAGGACAATTCTTATTCCCTTATTCCCTTTATATTTTTCAGAGCTTCCCACCATATATCAACCTCGTCTCTTAGGCTAAAAGTAGCTACCTTTTCCTTCATTTTTTCTAGACTAATCATGGATTCATAACAGCTTCTTCATTCCCATCAACCAAGATTTAACATCCTTTTATTTCCTCATTTCACCATCAAAGGTAGGAGGCTTAGCCTTTTTAAACTCCTCTTGTATATACCCTCTTTCCCCTCTTCTCCCATGATGATTGTGATAGTGTTAGTTTCACATCTTAGTGACAAATACCAACCATGAGATGAGATTCCTCTTTGGAGGACCAATTTTGACTATTGAAGTGCTCAATTTGGACAAGGGAAAGTGTAATTTTGAATTAAGCCCCACATGTTCATATTTTATCAAGTCGGCCCTAAAGCAAATTGGACTCCCTTGGAAGGCTATAAATATAAGTCAAGTGACCCTCATTTGGACAATCATCTTGGATCATTTTCTTCTATTTCTCTTCCTTGGTTTTGGCTCGCACAGGTCTGACGTAGGTCCGTAGAGAATGGGTTCGCACAAAGGTGAAAATTACAGGCTTTAAAGCTCGCATCTCTGCTCTAGGGTTTTGGGTCCTAGTTGTAGGCATGTCATGGATAAATGTCAGCCACAACCACACACTGGCTAGCTCATGCGTGTGAATGAAGACTTTTATCTACATGCACAACATGCCTTCCCTATGGTTGGAAAATAGGGTTTGTTTTTCGTCATTTGCCACAGTTGACCACAATTGACAATAGTTGACCACATATGTTTGAATTTGACTATAGTCTAATGAAGTGATATTTGATCAGTACTCTTGTTGGAATATTATTTTGGATTTGGTTAGATTTATTTTGTTGGTATCATCTTCATGGATACTGTTCAGTTGTATGGATGAAGATATGAATCAGTGTACTCTCTTTGGTCGAATCGTTCAATGACAATCTAATAAGAAGAATATTTTGAAAGGGCTTTCTCCATAGTGGGTTTTTCCCTGGTCTTCAACAAATCTTAGTGTCTCTATGTGTGAATGATTTTCTTCTATTGTTCCTTTATGTTCTACTGATTGATGTTGATATTGTTCTTTCTATATAGTTGCATATGTCGATGAATAATGATGTAAATCTGAATAACGTCATGATGTTGTAGGGTGACTTTAATATGGAAATAATGAAATTCAATTATCAAAGAAAAGAACAATATATCTCTAAAGAAAAATTAACATGGTATCAAAGGTAGGTTGAAGAAAAGTCATTCAAGATCACCCCTAAGAAGACGCCATTGATTGAAGCAAGAGAAGATGGTCGAGACCTAAAAGAATACTAGGGTGTGAAGGAAACCCTAGGAAATTTGTATAGTATGGTTTGATGAATATTATGAGGTTAGGATTTGAGAGAAACCTTGGTTTATGGAATAATTTTGATATATTGATCTAGAAACCCTAGCATGATCAATGTGAGTATGTTCAAGCACTTGTGACAGATCTGATGAAGCCCTAGATGGATTAGTCTCTATTAGGCTTGGTTGTTGATGAACTTTGTTGAAATATTCAAGGTAATAGCATTATATGGACAATGGATAGTCATGGATTTTGAAGGCTAGTTCAAGAGGGAGATGATCACCTCTCATTGAAGATAAGTACTTCTCGATTTATGTTGCTCCTTCACTTTTGTTTAGATTTATTGATATGATTATTACTTATACTTCCTACACGTATATGTAATTTTTTGTATATGTCTAACCTCTTGATGAGATATGATAAGTGGATCCTTCTTGAGGATCATGGCTAGTGTAGGAAAAGAAGAGCTCGCCCTGGAAAAGGAAAAGAGGAACTTGATGAAAAGTTGACAAAGTGCTCCAAGCTACCAATGTGAAGGTGCACAGGTATCTAAATACTACAGGTTATATATGATGTATTGTTTCAATGTTATGTTTCAGTTGCAAATCATTAGTTGGCAAGGTAGGCCCTTAAGGTATGATGGAAATACCAACTTATTGCATATGAAAGTAAGTTTGTTTCATGGTTATTATGATGAGATGAAGTCATGGTAACATAGAAACATTGATCTTTGATATATTGGCAGACTTGATATGTGGAAAAGCATATTTCATTTTAGACAAGATGGATTTCCTTATCTAAAGAAGGCTAGCACATTGATTATAATATATGGTAGCTTGATACTATTGATAATGTTTGTGATAAGCATGGTAATCTTAATAATAAAAGGGTGACAATAAGATTGATATTCAGGATCTTCTTGTTGACTATGGTAATTATGACATATGGTAAAATTGAATGTCCTAACTTGATGGATTGAGTTATGTGATATAGAAGTAATATTGTAAACATGATTCTTGAACTATATTCCTCTTAGATATTTGACACTAACCCTTGATGAAAGATTGATCTCATGATGTGATGATGAAGTACCCGATTCTAACATTTCATGACCATGATGGATGTATGTTTTAGAACTTGATATGGTTTGGTTTCATGATCTAACAATTCTGCTAATGCATGACAATATTATGATAAGATATGTTGATAATGATGAAGTCTAAAGTGGTTTCTCATCAATAGGGAGACTCTTCATAAAATCCCCACACCTATTATCATTCTATTTAAATATATGGAAGATTCTTTACTATTGAAATAAGTTTTTTAGACATAAATAGAAAAATATCTGACATTGTTGGTTTGCAACAAGTTCTAATATGAGAAGACAAGGTTTCCCTTAGTCTAAGCCGCAACCACATGGAACAAGGCTCAAGAGTGTGGTTATAGGCCTCCAACTACATGGAAGAAAACTTATGGGTGCGGCTATGCCTATAGGTCACAAAACTAAAGGTTTATGCATAAAATCAGGAATGCACCCGGAGTATGACAATCCTACAGATATGGAGAAGAAATTAGAATGTCCTATGAGTAGGGAAGTTTGAATGTTTGAATTACTATAGAGAATGTAGACGTGTTGACTAAACTTGTGCTTGAAAGGGACTGAAATATCCATATCAGTACGTTATTTTGATTTGATCATTGAAGTTAGTATATGATAGTGTTTGATAACAATTGCAAGGGGTTGACAAGATTTGGCTTTTTGGCTTGACTTAGTGAGCATATTAGCTTGGAGGATTGATGATGCTTTAGAAATGATGCTTGATGGTTCATATATATGTTTTGGCTTATGGATTGTTTGAATTCACATGATAACAAGTTAGAGTTTTGATCTAATGTGGTACTTGATGACTTGTCTTGATGATAGTGCTATGTGGACATAGTGACTTTAAGTAGCTAACATTGGTATTCAATAATTATTTTGTATTGGCCTCATTGTCTTTGGAACATTGGTTGAAGTATAAATAGTTGTGATTCAGTATGCAGTAATCTCACAATGAATGGATGGAACTTATATGACTCATTCTTGGTATATGCATGAAACTTATATGACTTGTCCCTGATGTATCCATTCATATTTAGTGGCATAAATGATTCATGCTATGATCATAAGTATGGCTTGATAAAGTTTGATTGAATAATGCTTGGTAAATAAAAGTTTGTTGTAATTGGATGAGAGATCCATATGACTTGGTCCAAAGAGTTTGTCATAGTGATATTGGTAGAAACTTTTATGATATTAGCTTTAATCTGATAAGTTGACTTAGTTGATTTGATTGCACAATCTTTAGTTGTGTGAGGCTGAGTATATCGGTTTGGTCAAGTGTTATGTTTACAAAAACATCATATGAAGCAAGCTTCCCGAGCCTGATATGTCCACATTGATAGTCATCTATTGAAAATAGGAATATGTGCCCATCCAAACCTCTACTTCAAAAGTGGTCCAAGGTATGACTTTTCTTTTGGTTTTATATATTAATGGTCTATTTAGGTAATGAGTCTCTAATGATCAAAGTAAGAGGGAGTTGGCCTCTGAAGTTTGAAATAAATGATCATGGCATGATGAATTACTTTTTGAAGTTTGGAAAAGGAAATCTATATCACGAAGCTATTGAATAATTCTTTTTGGATAATGGAAATGCAAAATACTTAGAAACTCCAATTAAATTTCAAGAAGTTATGAAGAGACATTACTGAACCTCACTTGGAAATCGACAGTTGCTTGAAGAATTGATGTTCTATATGAACACCCGTCCATATATATATATATGTGTGTGTGTGTGTGTGTGTGTGTGTTTGCATAGAATTTAAGTCAATTCATGATTGAGCTATTGAGTTTATGCCAAGCACCCTTTGAGATATTTGCATGAAACGATCAATTTTTGGTTCGAGATATCCTTCCTATGATATGTGACTATATGGATGTATTGATGCTTTTTGGGATTGTTATTGATAAGATGAGCACATCTGGGTTTTGGTTTAGTATGAGATCTTCCATGATATTTTGATGAGAAGTCTGTAGATTTAAGCACAACCAAGGTTTGGTATGATGTTGCTAGTATGGATAACTATGAGGCAGGTTGAAGAAGCTCTCTGGAGAGTTGTTTAGCAGGTTCTGGATATGGCAGGGATGCATTGCGATACTAATGAGTGGGATCCCATAGACAAATAATATCGTATATAGATCAGACTGATATATCTTCAACCGATGTTGTTGTATGAGACAATCTTAGGCTTGTAGTTGCTACCTACATGAGAGGGAGAATGAATAAAGTGTCCTTTTTGTGAGATATTTTTTTTGATATAATATTTGATTTGATGTCATACATGAACATGATACTACTGTTATTGTGGCATGATGATTAAGCAGGTGCTAGATATGAGCATGATGATATGTTTCTGATATGCAGCGAGAAGCACTGATCGAGAACACTGAGCTAGCTCTTCCCCCCACCCTTTCTGAGCTCCCAGGGTGAGGAATTGAGATGGAGGGCTCCTGGGGTTGAGGGATCTCTGGACAAGAGGGTCATAGATGTCTCTCCCCTATCTATCACCCATAGGTTCGGAGATGTTAGGTCTGCTATCTTAGTCTATGAAGAGTATTAGGGTCCCATAATAGGCATCAATGGTGTTGATCTCTTACTATTCATTTTGGTTAGTTTAGCCTATGAATCACTAGGTGTCATAGTCTAAAGGTTTTCATGTAAAAAAGGTCATTTATCAAATTAGTCTAAGGTTGGGAAGGATTTTTTCTTGGAAAGTGTCTGTAAAATGATCTTGCAGGTGTTTCATGGTGATGAGCTCTAAATTAGCTTTCAGATGAGTTCTAGCATCAAAAGTTATGGAAAAATCAAGATTCCTCTTTAAAGACTTGAAAACAAAGGAAAAAGGTTAAGTATGAGTCCTATATCCCGCATATCAGAGATTTGGAAAGGAATAGTAGCAGAGGTCGGAGCAGGTCTACGATTAATGATCATTGATATCACATATAAGGGATCAGACATTCCAAAGCACATCGCAATGAAAAAAATCATATATGCGGGGTCCAATCGACGAATTGGTGAACAGTGCAATCGAAAACCAGAGGGCTTTGGTGCAGATTGCATATCAAAAATCGACAATTGGAAAAATGGTAAAGCATGGCATGTTGAGATATTATAAAGTTGCAATATGTGACTAAATTGTTGGGAAATCGCCTTCAATGTTAAAGCATCGGGAGGGCTGAAAACAGATTAACAAAGGATTTTCATTGCAAAACTAGAGTAGGTTCGGTCATTTTCTCTCTCCTCTAGAGAGACATGTGGTGAGTAGCAATTGGTTCTGATATGCCACATGGAATATGACGTCATCAATTACATGGTGATATGGTGGACACGTGGCATGCAGATTCAACATTTTCAGGGTCATAAGAGGCCAAAAAAGGGTGACATATGTCACCACTCACAGGGTGACATGTGGCATAGGGTGACGTCAGATCGTAAATCGACGATCAGAGGTTAAGCAATGTCGCTGCATCAAAGAATAACTGTTATGAAACCAGCTCAAGAAAAGATAGAAAAGATAGATCAACGCCTTAGAATTCAGCCTCTTCGAGGGGGCAACCTCCTTTACATTACATAAATGAACAATTCTTTGATGATACAAATGACAAAACCTCCTTTCTATATATAGGAGTCTAAGGAGTCACAATATAATCCAGCCGACCTAACAATAATAATATAAAGCCACAAAAATAACAATAGAGGGATTCTATGGGGCAAAGTAATAACAATATGGGGGCAATAGGGGCACAACAATATTAATAAGGGGTATAACTACAATAGTAATGGGGTAATCACTAGTATTATAGGGACCCAACATGCCCCTCTCCTTCAAAAAAGTGTTGTCCTCAATGCTTGAGTAGTTCTGGATACTTCTGCATAAAATTCTCATCCTCCCATGTGGAATCTTCAGGGGATAAGTTCTTCCACTTGATAAGATACTCTGAAATTGATTGATTTTGTAGCTGTCGAGTTCTTGTTTCTGTGACTGCTTCCGGTTCCAATATAATTTTTCCTTCCTCGTCAAGTTCTGGAAATATTGTTTGAACTAGGAGCTTATCGCCTATAACCTTCTTTAAACATGAAACATGGAAAACTGGGTGCAATCGAGAAGTTGTAGGAAGCTCCAATTTGTATGCCATAGTACCAATCTTTTGCAACACCTTGTATGGACCATAATACTTTGGTGATAATTTATTATCCTTCTTAGCTTGCTTGAGGGACATTTTCTTATATGGTTGTAGCCGTAGGAATACCCAATCACCTACATCAAAACTTCTTTCACTGCGATGTTGATCTGCCTGTTGTTTCATTCTATTCTGTGCCAACATGAGGTTATCCTTTAAGAGTTGGAGGACTTGTTGTTGATGTTCGATGTGATGTTCCACAGCCTGAACCTTAGAATTTTCTCTTAAATATGATGTGATGGATGGTGGTTGATACCCATAAAGTGCCATAAATGGGGTCATTTTTGTTGCTGTATGGAAGGAAGTGTTATAACACCATTCAGCCAAAGGCAACCATTTGACCCATTGTGTCTGTTTATCAGATACAAAGCAACAGAGATATCCTTCCAAACATTTGTTTACTATCTCAGTTTTCCCATCAGATTGAGGATGATAAGATGAGCTATGAGCTAACTGAGTACCAAGACAAGAAAATAATTCTGTCCAAAAATTTCCAGTGAAAATGGGATCTCTGTCACTTACAATAATCTTTGGGTTTCCATGTAGCTTTTGAATTGTTTCCATAAATGCAGTAGAAACTGTATTGGCTTTAAATGGATGTGATAATGCACAAAAGTGTGCATACTTGGTAAGTCTGTCAACTACCACCATGATGACACTCTTTCCCTCAGACTTTGGTAAACCTGTGATAAAATCCATTGAAACCTCCTCCCAACGTTGGCTTGGAATGGATAAAGGTTGTAATAGACCTGGTGTCTTAATTGTTTCAACTTTATTTTGTTGGCAAACCAAACATTCTGCCACAAACTTTTGAATATCTGATTTAAGGCCATCCCAAAAAAATTCCTTCTTAACCCTGTGGTAAGTTTTTAAAAATCCTGAGTGCCCTCCTAAGGGAGAAGCGTGCAATTCCATAAGAATCTTTTGTTTTAGCTGGGAATTCTTACAGAGGTATAAGCGATCTTTGTACCATAACGAATCATTTTGCCAGCTAAATGTATCAGACATACTGGAATCTTGTTGTAACTTTCGAATAAGTGCCCACACTTCTTCGTCATTCTTCCATTCCTCCCTTGCTTCGTTTATCCATTCTGGTTGGATAATAGAAATGGCGCACAACAATGCTTCCACATCCTCATCCTTTCTTGAGAGTGCATCTTCCACCACATTTTGCTTCCCTTTTTTGTAGATGATTTCAAAGTCATAACCCAACATCTTTGTGACCCACTTTTGTTGCTCTTCAGAGGATAATCTTTGTTCTAAAAAGTATTTAAGGTTATCATGATCCGTTTTTACCTTGAAGAGTCTTCCCATTAGGTAGGGTCGCCATTTCTTAAGTGCATGGAGTATTGCCAACATTTCCTTCTCATAAATAGCTTTGTGTAAAAACTTTCCCTTGATTGGACGACTTTCAAAAGCAATGGGTCTTTCATCTTGCATTAAAACAGCACCAATTCCATTTCCTGAAGCATCACATTCCACAATAAATGTTTTTGTGAAGTCCGGTGTAGCTAAGACCGGTGCTTGGCACATTTCCTCTTTAAGATGTTCGAATGCCTTTGTTGCTTCTGGGGTCCATGAAAATGAATCTTTCTTCAAGAATGTTGTTAGAGGTGTTGCTATTCTCCCATAATTCTTAACAAACTTGCGATAATACCCTGTCAACCCGAGAAATCCTCGCAGATGCTTTATGGATGTGGGAATTTTCCATTCCTTAATGGCTTTAATTTTGCTAGGGTCTACCTTAACTCCTTCATGAGATACAATATGACCCAGATATTCCACCTCTTGTACTCCAAAGAAACATTTGGATCTTTTTGCATATAACTGTTTCTCCTACAATAGTTGTAACACCTTGTCAACATGTTCAACATGATCCTTCCAAGACTTGCTGTAGATTAGTATATCATCAAAAAATACTAACACAAATTTTCTAAGGAATGGTTTGAAAATTGAATTCATCAAACCTTGAAATGTTGAAGGTGCATTAGTAAGGCCAAAAGGCATGACCAAAAATTCATAATGACCCTCATGATTTCTAAATGTTGTTTTCGGAATGTCTTCAATCTTCATTATGATTTGATGATATCCCGAACGAAGATCCAACTTGGTGAAGTAAATTGATCCATTTAATTCATCCAGTAATTCATCAATGACAGGAATGGGAAACTTATCTTTAATAGTGAGCTTGTTGAGCTCCCTATAATCCGGACACATGCGCCATGATCCATCCTTCTTGTGCACCAATACGACTGGAGCAGAGAAAGAACTTTGACTTGGTTGAATTATACCAGCCTCTAGCATTTCTGCAACCATACGTTCAATTTCACTCTTTTGGGCATAGGGATATATGTACGGCCTGATGTTTGGAGGAACACTTCCTGGAATCAGATGAATAGCATGATCATGATCACGAATAGGTGGGAGACCTTTGGGAGTCTCAAATACCTTGGAATGATTGTCCAAGACTTTTTGGAGATCTGGAGAAATAGATGATTCCATTGTGGACTCATCTAGCGAACATAATTGTGCAATTACACCTCTTTGTTCCTTTTTTAGAAGATTTGTCATACCGTTAGAGCTGATTATCTTTCCCGGTTTCCCTGCAATACCCCTTAATTCAACTTCCTTTCTTTCCACAGAAAATTTCATGAAAAGTTCATGAAAATTAAAAGCTATTGTACCCAAGGATTGTAGCCATTGGACTCCTAGTACAACATCAACACCTCCCATTGGAATGGAAAGCATTGGGCTAGTCAATACATATTCTCCCATGGATAGCTTGATATTATGGCACTTTCCCGAGCAATTTATTGTTCCTCCATTTGCAACCATCACTTGACACTCTGGTGCTGGATATAAGAAGCAATTCAATTCTCTTGCTACCTTACAATGAATAAAATTGTGGGTACTTCCTGAATCAATCAACACTATTACCTTTTTCTTCTTGATTTGTCCTTCTATCTTGATGGTTTGAGGAGTGGTAATTCCCGCCAATGCATTACAAGATATGGTCGGATTCATTTCTTCTTTATCTAGGCTTTGTTCCTGGAGTATATCCTCTTGTTTTGACCTTTCTTGCTCCTTTTCTTCTCCCTCTTCACAATCTATGTAGAATAATTTCTTCTCAGCACACTTATGACCTTTAGTGTATTTGCTATCACAACTGTAACAAAGCCCTTTTGCTCTTTTTTCTTCCAATTGTTGTGGTGTCAACCTTATAGGTTGTGGAAGACTAGCGGCAACAACACTTCTGTCTTTATAGTTGTGAGTGGTATGCTTCCTGGTTGCCATAATTTTGCTTTCCATTTTTCTTGCTAACCTGAATGCCTTCTCTAATGAATCAGGTTCCCAAAGGCGAACATCATGTTGGATATTATCCTTTAAAGACCCTATGAACACATCAATCCTATGCTCCTCTGGAATATCTTTTACCCTTATGTTCAATTTTTGGAACTCCTCAATGTGCTCCATTATTGAACCCTTTTGTTTGAGACTTATCAATTGGCTAAAAAAAGTGTTGCTTTTTGTATCCTCATAATGTGCTATCAATTCTTCCGTAAAAATTGCCCAAGTGATAAATTGTTTATGAGAGCAAAGCCATTGATACCATACAAACTGATTTTGTTCCAAATATAAAGTTTCCATACGTACCTTTTTTTGTGTTTTGCACATTATTGAGATTGAAGAATTGCTGCATCTGTAATATCCATGTGGCGGGATCCCTGCCATCAAACTTCCTCATATCGATTTTTGGAATATGGTGAGTCTTCGATCCAACATTAGAGTCTATGGAATCATGATTAAAATTTCTTTTGTTCTCATCATGAGTTTCCTTTAATACCCTTTCACCCTTAGTGACCATTTCTTGTAGCAACTTATTCATATTTATCTTCAATTCTTCCATCTTATCATCCATGCCATCAATTTTAGCGTCCATGCCATTCACCTTAGCTTCCATGCCATCAATCTTATCTTCTACGCCTTTTTTTAAACAATCCATCTTAGCTTCTAGACCCTTCTTTAAACCATCCATCTTAGCTTCTACATCTTTCCTTAAACCATCCATCTTAGATTCTGTTGCTTTTTGTGCAAGTGACACTTGTTGCACTTGTTCTTGTAATTTTGATATATCATATAGCATTTCTTCTTCTTCTTCATGAGTCATGCTAGAGCTTTCAGGTTCCTTACTAGGTGTTTGCATTTTCTTTCCTCGGGGCATCAGTTACCGATAATAATGCTCTAATATGCCCTTTGAATTCCTTCAAAATAAATTTTCAAACCAAGCTTAAGCAAAAATTAAAGAAAATCTACACACCTTTTTTCACTTTGTAGGAGCTCGATATTGCCTCTGATGTATCTCTGTACTTTCTGATTATCTAGTTCTAAATTTGTGACCTGTATTAGCCCTCTGTATCCTCTTTCCAATGCCACAAGTCTGACCCAAATTGGATTCTCCAAGGAAGAGTTATGCGAAATCTCCCACAGTGACTTGATTATAGACTAGTTCAGTAGAGCGAACTTGTACGACGTGCCACGAGTCACTGTTTCAACCTTTGGATCTGAAAAACACATAAAAGCAACTAAAGTCCATCCTCTTTCTGTACCTTCTTACGAAACTTCAATCTGATCCCTAGAGAGAAAGTTATGACGATTTTCCCCAGGTCACCTGTTTTGAATGTAATTCAGGAGTCTACAAAAACACCAACTTCCTCAGATCATATCTCTGCAAATATCGCGCGAAAAGCTCTGAAATTCGGACCCAAGGTTCAGCGCGATTTCTTATAAAATGGGTTTTTTTTAGACTTCTGAAACATCACAGAAAAAAAGTTATAGCGAAAATGCCACGATGACCTGTTTGGAGCAGCGAAACCCTAGAATCCAAAGCTTTGATACCAAATGTTATGAAACCAGCTCAAGAAAAGATAGAAAAGATAGATCAACGCCTTAGAATTCAGCCTCTTCGAGGGGGAAACCTCCTTTACATTACATAAATGAACAATTCTTTGATGATACAAATGACAAAACCTCCTTTCTATATATAGGAGTCTAAGGAGTCACAATATAATCCAGCCGACCTAACAATAATAATATAAAGCCACAAAAATAACAATAGAGGGATTCTATGGGGCACAGTAATAACAATATGGGGGCAATAGGGGCACAACAATATTAATAAGGGGTATAACTACAATAGTAATGGGGTAATCACTAGTATTATAGGGACCCAACAATAACTTTTGATTAAAAAATGCTGATAGAGGAGCCCTCATGAGGTGGCTAGCCCACGATTATAAAAATCTCAAAGGACCGAGGGCTATTGGTACAATGATGGTGGCATGGATATATGTTTTATGTGTTAAATTAAAGTTGGGTAGAAAAAAGGTTAACAAAGGTTTTATAAAGCGGAGAAGTTTAACAAAGGAGTATATGTGTTAAAACCTCACGCGGGACCTCCCCTCATCCCTCTCCACATGGACCAGGCCACATCATACATCGGTAATTGGAGAAGTAGCGTTGTCGCTGCTCCAGAAGTAAAAGTGTCAATTTGAAACTTCTGATATCTTAAAGGCTTAGGCGCATATGTTGTGTGGTCCCATGTCTTATGCGGTGGAATTGTTATAATACCATAATACTTCAAAGAATTGGCCCCCTTTCCATCCAAAGGGTTTAAGCCCCAAAAGGCTTTGGTCTTGAGTCCCAGGACTTGGTCATGTAGTTTCCGCCTAAATCCCAGGAGCTAGACATATCGCAAAGTTCACACCTCATGCAATTCAAAGTGGCACACTATAGAAAGCTCTGATTATGTTAAATTTCTGATGTAATAAGCCTTGGTCTCGCCCCTAGTCACAAAGTTAAGAAATGCGGGAATGTATTAAGGCACGCCAACAAAGATTGTTACATAGTTGTAGCGCAACACAGAGGGGTCATTGTTTCTTCTTTTTTCATCCCAAAGGCAGAGGAACTCGATAAGCCCAAAAGTGACCCAATAAGGCAAAAAGGGAATGAACCATTTTTAGCAGGTTTTTTGGCACAATGACAAGAAGTTTGGGATTTTTCGGAGGACTACGGGCAGATGAGGATGAAGATGATTTTTTGAGTTAATGTTGTTCCTATATTTGACCTGAATCTTGTTATTCTGATAAAATACACCTTTTGATCCACTTAGTTGGATAAATGCAATGTACCTGGTCTTAGGCCGAAATGGTATTTAATGGCTAAATATACAATGTAATAGGGAGAAAAAATGGGGAATTATTGAGAGTAGGAGGAGGCACTGTATACATTTTAATAAAAAATCTTAGAGCATACTTTGTTATCAGTTTCAGAGATTCTTGTGGTGTGTGTTTTCAAGTGTGTTTCCTTTGTGTTAATCTAATATTCATTTCTGAAGTTATTATCTTGAATTCATTCCTATATGCTCAAGATAAATGTGGATATTATACATGATAGAATTCTTTATTGTTCTTCTAAATATTTTTCCATTAGTTATGTAACAAAATTCATAACCATATGCTTTGTTACATTGGACTGAATATTTTTGTGTTTCCTTCATTCTTCGCTATACCAAAACCGACAATTGACTTGAAATATGTGCACCTACCTTGCCTCTATTATCTAGATGACACATGTATGCCCTAATGTTCTATGATCTTATACTTTAGTGGCCCTCTTTCCCAACAATATTCATTAAATCTTATATCATCTACCTTCTAAGCTTAATAACTAGTCTGAAATCCATATCCTCTCAGTCTTTGATTGATAGTTGATCCAGTGAGAGAGACCTCTCTAAGGTTAGGGGGACTAGACCTTAACCTACAAGTGGTTTTTGGTTATCTCTGGGATCCCTTTCCTCAACCTTAATGGATTTACGAAGTTTTAATACATAGTATACCATAGTTGGCATCATACCCACAAGCTGGACTTGTTGGGAATATTGCTCCCCATTTGGCTAATGGGTTGAGAGTGTACTTGGGGGCATACAACCCAAGTTGACTATGATGCAAGTGTTCTACCACATGAATATTGGTCATTGTTGGGAAGATCAATGGGTAATAGGATGGGTTGAGATGTGCTCCCCTATATCACCTATTGCTCGATATGGAGTTGAAGATGTTTTTCTCCCCCATGAGATGTTGGGTTGATATTAAGCTCCTTGATGTGGTTTCAAGTTGATATTTTCTCCCTGATGTTGTTCTAGATTGAACTAAGCTCTTGGATGTTGATGTGGGTCATAGATTTGGTTCCCCGCTGGCAGTGATTCTAGGTGGTAGTAGTGGCTCCTTGATGGATAGAGGGTGGTAACTTAGGCTCCCCTTCGATGTTAAATTATTCTTCTTTTAAATTCAAGTATTTTCATCATATGAGTAGGAATAATCAAGAGATGAGCAGGAATAAGCATAGATGAACCGAGATGAGCAATAATGACATTTGATGACAAGATACTTGAGACAGGATATGATTTGATGAAAGGATAATTTTGATGATTACATGATGTAGTTGGAGTCTTCCCTAGCTAAGAGGAAGTGTTAATTTGGCAGCTCAGTGACAAATTCCAACAATGGGATGATATTCCTCTTTTCGATACGACCAATTTTGACTATTGAAGAGCTCAATTTGGATAAGGGAAAGTGTAATTTTGAGTTAAGCCCTACATGTGCATATTTGATTAGGTTGGACCTAAAGAAAATTAGACTCCCATGAAAGGATATAAATATAAGTCAAGTGACCCTCATTTGGACAATCATCTTGGATCTTTTTCTTCTATTTATATTCCTTGGTTTTTTCTTGCACAGGTTTGAGGTAGGTCCGCAGAGAATGGGTTTGCATGAAGGTGAAAAATGTAGGATCTGAAGCTCGCATCTTTGTTTTAGGGTTTTGGGTCCCAGCCATAGGCGTGCCACGGAAAAATATCTGTTGTAACTTTACATTCGATGAATCATGTGTGCGGCTGAAGCCTTTCAGCCACATGCACAACACACCTTCCTTGCGGTTGGAAATTAGGGTTTGTTTTTCGTCATTTTCCACAATTGACAGCAGTTGACCACATATGTATGAAGTTGAATACAGTCTAATGAAGTGATATCTGATCAGTACTCTTGCTGGAATCTTCTTTTGGATTTTGTTAGATTTATTATATTGGGATCATCTCATGGATATTTTTTAGTTGTATGGATGAAGATATGGATCATTGTACTATCTTTTATTGAATCATTCAATGACAATCTAATAAGAAGAAGAATTTGAAAGGATTTTCCCAATAGTGGTTTTTGCTGCGATCTTTGACCAATCTTGGTGTCTCTATGTGTGAATGATTTTCTTCTATTGTCCCTTTATGTTATGCTACATTGATGATGATATTGCTATTTATATATAGTTGCATATGTTGTTGATTAATGATGTAAATATGAATGATGTTATGATGTTTTGGGGTGAATTTAATATGGAAATAATGAAATGCAATTATCAAAGCAAATGAAAATATATCCCTAAAGAAAAATTAACAGATATTGATGATGACGCGACCTTCTATGAGTGTCTTCATACTTTTGTTCATGGGTGCTTGAGTTCTTTCTAGGAGTGCTTAACAAAGTGCCTCCTTTTAAGTGTACTGAATGTATTGATATTTCCCTATTAATGCAGGACAACAATGCTCCTCAACATTAACATATCATTATTTCAACACAATAAACAAATACATGAAATGAGAAAACAAAAATAATGGTTATATAATTATCTTATAAAAATTTTGGCAACTAATATTGGGAATCTAACTCTCCACATAACCATAGATGAGCTACAACCATTGTTACTTTTAATTATCAGCCCCGAGCTAGATTATAGTGCTTAAGGTGGAGTGCTTCTTTGGAGGAATTTTCAACCAACAGAACAACTAAAAAAGGATGCCACAAGGCCAGGCTACCTTCATCCACCAGCTAAACACAATTTCATTCAATCTTTTCATACATAAATAACATCCATGTCATAATGCCACAATGAAAAGAGTTTACGTTCACTCTCAGGTGAAGAGAGTCTGCATTGAGGAAGGTTCATCAAGGGACAAGCTATTGATGGATAAAGAGATCACCTCTCCAAATAGTTCATGAGTGATTCAATCACCAACGATATAGCCCTAAGGCAACTCCTAGTGGTTCATTAGCCTTCACCAGTACCTAAGTGTCTCTTCCCAATCTAGTAGGTTCATCAATCCAAAAGTTTCCAGTGGGTTCTTTAGCCTTTTAGGCAAGCCACTTCTCTCTATATTTTTTCACCTAGCAAGCCTCTCTCTATGGGTTCCTCAGCTGGATCACCTTCTCCAGAGCTCGATCCTTATGTTCTCTCTATGAAACCTCCGATCCTTGGAGGAATTTTCATAGTGTTCCCTCCTATCCTCTTCCATTACACATACATGAGAGAATAATGCAAGATTCATCCTTCTCGTCGTTGACTTGTTTTTGTGCCTCCTAAAAAACCAATCGTCCCCCTCTTCCCAAGGCTATGTGGAGTCAAAACTTCCTTAGATAGTGCCACCGATTCCTATCCCTTAATTTTTTTAACCTACTTTCTTGTTGTTGGGGCTTAAATGATGCTTGAGCCTGTCCTTGACTTTTCAGTTAAACTTAGTGAAAAGTAAACTCATTTAAGCTTTTTTGTGAAAAGTTAGCTCATTGAAGCTTCTCCTCTCACCCATGGCTAATGCATTTAAATTCTCCAATTCCTCAAGCAATCTCCCTCACCAAGCAATTTGGAATCTGTGTCCCTTCTCTTAGCCTTTAATTTAATTACAATTTATTTACAAAGGGAAAAATATTGACTAGGGGATGTCATACCATGTATTTAATTTGTTTATAAAATTTGTATTGTGCCTCACAAAAACAATGTATCATCCTTACACATCAACCTTTCAATATACATAAATCTTATTTTGCAACAATAGTCAACCTTTGTACATCACATCACTTAATTAGCCTTTAGATATCAACCAATCAACAATAGAAATCAACATTGCAACATCAAGCAACCTTAACATCAATCAATCTTAACATCAACATGACTCGTGCGATTTGACATCAATGCTAACATTGTCAAAATTCTACCCCTTTGGCATTGATGGAAACACAATGTTCCTCCTCCTTTTTGTCCTTAAAAAATAATTATCCTCCATACATTTTCTTACCTCCCCCTTCGACATCAATGGCAAGGGGTTTGGAGACTTATTAAAATTATCTGGTTGTGTAAAAATTTATGACTGTGTAAACTCCTTGATTGTGTATAAGCATGAAGGCCTTATATTGTTAAATATGGACCTCCTTTATTCACAATTATCTTTATTTTTGCAACAATTGATGACTCGAGTAAAATTGAAAATTCCAGACTCTATCAACTTAGACCAAAGTAATCTAGATGGGATGTCTATTGACCAAATTATCAATAAATTTTCATTTTATAACCATTAGAAAAAATTCAGGAAATATATATTTACTAGCTCAAACAAAGAATGGTTATTCATATAGAAAAAAAAATTCCCTTAAAATGTTCACTCTGGTTTTTTGTATGAGTATCTTCTTGCACAGGAATGGGGTATAGACATTAGACACAAACATAAGGTGCATTGCATTTGGCCAATTCCTCATAATAGTCATCATTATATTTTGATGAGAACATTGCTTTAGTTTATGGAGAATCTTTCATATTTTCAAATGAACAAAATCAATAACAACTGTCAATGCTATAGTTTATGGAGTATATTATGTTTTACTTTGCGTTTTGTCAATTCCTCTTTTTCATATAAAAAACATAAATTTTCATGAAATTACTTTCAAAAAACAACCATCAAAGTGATTCATCAATCCATATCTCAAATTATTTTGTGTAAACATTAATACGTGTCTCTGCCTCCAAATAGCATTGTAGTTGAAGCAACTCGATTGGCTACTTAAAACAACAAAACCTTGTTTGGTATGAAATGAGTCATCACAATACATAAACGTTCTCCTGTGGCTAAGATTGAAAGGATATGTCTAATATTTCTTATATCTCATGCATTCTTTGCGGTGCATTCATCTCCCCTTCCACAATATTGTGGTGTTACGCTTGATGCGTTTACATGAATAAATGCTTGACAATGAATAAAGTATTAGGGCACAAAACCCTAAAATATAATACAATACACATTAAGAAAATTATATATATATAGATATATAATCATGTTGATAATCAAAAAAACCTTTTTCATTCTAATTCGTCTGCGAGTAACATATTTTCTTTGTATAACTATGTAAATTATGTCCGTGAGCACAATTAATTATTTCACCTATGTTTGAATCCACCTTTAGTCTAGAGAATATTGAAATCTTGCACACAAGTCAACCTGGTTGTATTAAAACAAAACCAAGACAACAGTGAAAACATTGTCAGGGAAATTGTCATGGGTGAAATTAGAGAATAAAACCCTAATTCATGTCAGGTTTACCAACGGTCTTCAATGAATCAAAAGAACCACATATTTACCAACCATATCATGTATTCCATATATTAAAATATAATTCAGCAAAATGTTACTCATTGGAATGTCACACATTGGAACATTACTCATTGGAATGTTACACATTGGAATGCCATTTATTGGAAGAATAAGACTTGGGAACTAACACCTAGGCCAATAGGAAATAATATCATTGGTACAAAATGGGTATTTCAAAATAAGTTGAATGAACAGGGACAAATTTTTGGAAATAAAGAAAAAATGGTATGCAAGGGTTACGAAGGACTAGACTCTGAAGAATTTTTTTTCTCTAGTGGAAAGGTTAAAGGCAATCAAAATGTTTCTTGTATTTTATTTTTATAAATAATTCAAAGTGTACCAGATGGATGTAAAGTATGATTTTATGAATGGAGAAATTGAGGAATAAGTCTATATAGAACAACATAAGGGATTCTTATTGTCAAATAATCCTAATGATGCATGTAGGTTAAAGAATGCATTGTATGGAATTACACAAGCACCACATGCATGGTACTCTAGGTTGGATAAGTACCTTCAAAAGCAAGGATTCAAGAGACGTGCAACTGACAGTAACTTGTACACAAAGGCCAGTGAAGATGAACTATTAATTGTGGTTGTTTATGTGGATTATATTATGTTTGGAAGCAATAAACATGATCTAGTACAATGGTTTGCTAATGAGATGACTCTCTAAATTCGACATGTCAGTGATTGGAGAGCTTAAATTTTACTTGCAGCTGCAAATTTTATAAAATTCAAAAGATATATTTATTTCTCAAGAGAAGCATCTAAAGGATATGTTGAAGAAGTTCAAAATGGAATACTGCAAACTTGTCTCAACCCCCATGGAAATTGGGTGCAATTTGTGTGCAGATGATGAACCTCTTGATATCGATCAAAATATTTACAACTCTATGATAGGAAATTTACTAAATCTAACAATATATAGACTATATATAATGTTGGCAGTCAAATTGGTGCCAAGATATCAATCAACACCTAAATAAAGTCATCTACTAGCAACAAAAAGGATATTCAGATATTTGAAAGGGACTACAAACTGTGAATTATGGTACCCAAAAGGAAAGGACTTCACATTGATAGCATATATAGATGTAAATTGGGTCAGTTGTATAGATTACAAGAAGAGTACAAGTGGTGGTTTATTATACTTAAGAGAATCATTTATTCCATGGTTAAGGAAAAGACAATCCTCAATGTCTCTATCCACAACAGAAGTTGAATACATAGTAGTTGCAGCTTGTTGCACACAAGTGTTGTGGATGAAGTAGCCTCTATAGGATATGAAGGTAAATTTCAGTGAACCAATATTTATTAAGTGTGATAATACTAGTGCAATAAACATCTCAAAAAAGCAAGTGCTTCATTCTAAGACTAAACATATCCCTATAAAGTATCACTTCCTCGGAGAATAGGTGGCTAAGCAAACAATGAAGCTAGAATACATATCAAGAAAAGAGAAGATAGTAGATATATTTACTAATCCACTAGAAAGAGATCCATTTGAATATCTAAGGCACACGTTGCTAGGGATAGTTCCTACTCCCTCTTCTCATTAGTTTGAATTCAAATAGGAGTTTTAAAGGACTATAGAGAAAAAAAAAATAAAATAAAGAATGGATTATCTAAGGGGGAGACTCTACAGAAAAAACAAGAAGTATATGAACAACAAAAAAAATTACATAAAGAGAAGCAAGAAGTATATGAGCATCAATAAGAAAAATAGAAGAATAAATTAATGTTTAAGTGTTTAGGCTTTGAGGTAGCCATAGAAGCTACATCAATAAAGACTAGCTTCTATCTGCAAAACCAAGTTGTCTTCATTATAAAAGACACCATAGACTTTATTCATCATTCAAAAAAAAATTATTGTGCAAGAAATGTATATATGATGAAATGAATGAGCATGTTCAAACTGAATATGATTTATCTTAGAATATGCATACCTAGTTAAAGCATTTTGAATACGAGTGTAGGTTATAGTATATTCTTGCATCATTAGAATTCCTCAAAATTCTTCAGCCTTGTTGATTATAAATATACATGACTTATGCATCAAATTATCTTGTATTTCTTATTCATTCTATTGATATTCTCCAAAAACAAAGAAACTCCTTCGAATATATAAAGTGAAAGCAAAAGTTAGGATACCAAGTAAAGAGGAGCAGAATCTATACATCCTTCTTCTTTATGTCTGGATCATAGTATATTTTTGCATCATTAGAATTCCTCAAAATTATTCAACGTTAATGATTCTTAATATACGTGAATTGTTGCTCTTTGATAACAATTGATAAATACTTGGAAATTACTAAGAGGGGGGTGGGGGTGAATCAATAATTGTGTCTTTTTCAATCAATCAATTCAACTTAATTTCCCTTTTCAAATATTTTCTTTTGCAGCTAACGAATTAAGTATATGTCCATATCTTAATTGTTTCTTTTGTAATTACCAAAGATACATTTACATGTATAAACATAATTCGAAAGAATTCACACAAGTGATACATTTAACATGCAACATGAAGACACCAAATATAAGTGGAAACCCATAAAGGGAGAAAACCATGAATTTTTGGTTGTGATGTGAATGCAAGCTTCTACTCCCTTATTACATCAGACTTTTTGTAGGATCCAACCTATTGGATGTTTCTACCTCAATTCTTCTGCAAGCTTCAACTTTCAAGGAAGCTCCAACTCCCACAAATTTCTATAGGCTACAACCCACAATAGGCCCCTACCTCAACAAGCTACAACTTGTTCTTTATCAAGCTACAACTTGAAAGGAGACTACAATCCCCCAATCAAATTACAAATTAGATTTTCTAGTTACTTGGGCTTTGTCTCTATTTTGAATTTAGTTTTTATCCTCTTTTATTTTGCTTATCCTTTCTGCTTCTCTTCTTCAAGTCTGCTAAACTTCTACTTCTCTTTTCTTTCTCTTTTCTCTAAGAACTATCTCATATAAATATGCAATTGACTAACATTTTTTTATTCAAAATGGAATCCTTTATATACAAAGAGTTGTTGATTGTTTGTATTCCATGCAGGATATCGAATTAAGGAGTTATCACTTGGTCTTCTGGGGTTTTTCACAATCTTCCTCTTCATTTCCAAATATGAAATTCAATTCGAGAATTTTTTAATAATAAGAAGATATGAAATGATATAAGCCAACAATGATTGCAATCTATGGCTAAGGTGTAAATTTACCATATAATATTCAATCAAAATATCAAGTTCTCTAAACATTATTCTTCATCTCTCATGTGCCATGTATTTAATTTGTTTTAAAATCTGTATTGTGCCTCACACACCATTGTATCAATATTTCAATAGACATAAATATGTTTTTGCAACAATAGTCAATCTTTACACATCACATCAGTTAATCAACCTTTGCATATCAACCAATCAACAACAGTAATTAAAATTGCAACATTAAGCAACCTTAAATCAAACAATCTTAACATCGACATAACTCACCAACATGACTCATGTCCATTTGACATCAATGCCAACATTGCTAAAAACTGGTTTAATGTTGGTTAGTTGAATCGATAAAGAGATGAGACGTGCTTTGAAACTGGAGTTGAGCTTCGTGCCACCATCTGCAGAAAGGGAGTAGCTAGGTCTCATAGCAAGAATTGGCTATGTAAGCCTATAGAACCACTGAAAACCTCGGTTGATCTTGTCTATAAATGATGGCTTGATAGAACAACTATTTCCAACTACATCCACTCGTCATTTAATATTTGGAAGAATGTATGCACCATTATTGTTTTAGTTTCGAAGAAAATGGTAGTCTTCTACATTTATATCTGTCTATTGTTTATTGTGGAAGGGTTAACCCCATTTGCATCGTTTTCCCCCATCAATTATTCCCTGTGTTAGTTTATTTTGGTTGTGAATAGATAGAAAATCATGCCTTCTAAATACATCTTATTGTTAACTCTTGTTTCTAAAGTGAATACAGTAGAAGCCTATCCATAAATTTGTTTCTATCCATGCTTTCAAAGACAATTCTTCCCCTTATCTAATTCTACATGAGTTGAGTCTCTAAAAATTTCAAACTTCAAGCTATCTAAACCATTTAGTTGTAACTTGTCTGTCCAACTCAACACAAATAGAAGAAGATACCCTTCCCATTGTGAAAACTTCTCACTACATGAGTAAGACTATGATCTACTCATTTTGATTGTTTCCCTCCACAAGCAAGAGAAAAAAAAAACCATCGCGTTTGTAGCTCTTATTGGTAACACTAAGGAATAATTTTGTGTCTAGGCTCACAATACCACTCCTCAAGCTAGATGTTGACCAAAACTACTATGGATATAGTATCCCACACTTATAACGAGATTTCACCTCACCCAAAAGTACAGACTATTTTATATTGTAGCATGTTCTCACTTCGGTTTACATTCCTAGAAAAACATATGATTGAGCCTTCATACTTTGGCATACAAATGTAATTCATCTTCCTAATGTACCCCAACTTAAGCTCTTACATCGGCCTAATCATTTTTCCTTTTCCTCTTACATCTTGTTCTATGTCAATGGCAGCAGAACAATGTTTAGATTTTTGGTCAAAGATTATGCTTATATATATGTGGACTATAAATTCTTGTCTTTATCGCATCAACAATTAAAATAATGTAGAGCCTCTATTTTCAACCTACCTATTACTTACCAAGAAATTTTTCAAAGGCTTTAATATGGGTTCTTAATGATGCATCTCACCCTATGTTTCATTGCACTTAATCCTTAATTTCCGTATTCGTAAGAATGGCACTAGATTTCATTATCTTTTTCTTGAAATCTATTACCCATGCGTTACATAAGGCATAAACAAAACACCCTTGCCTAATTTAGAAAGAATCTTAATCTCCTTTGGCACATGAATTTTTTTCCTGTTGTACACATCTAGCTTTGTACCTTGTTTCAAAAAAGTCAAAATGGGTGCCTGCAGAAACATACACTATCATCATACCTTCCTATCAAAATACAAGTCACTCTTTGTCTTTTTTTTTTAAAATAATATTACATAGTTTTATGCCATATGTTATGCTTTTTTTAAGACTTAATGCTCTCACCAAAGGCACTTGCATTGGACCACACCTTTGTGCAAGTTGTATTTTTCTTTTTATGTCAAAATGTATAGTCTTGAGAGATTGTTTTTCCCTTGATTTGCAAGAAAATTAAACAAATAAATGGGTTCATGCATCCACCATACTAATAGTTTTTGCCTCCCCACATATTTATGGTGTCCCCTCCACATTACAAGAATTTTTTTAAATACTTTTTAGAGTGCACATCAAGAGTTTGTAAAGCACCCATAACCCCGAAACAGGATGGGTTATATCTTCAATATATGGTACCACACATTCACATGTAAATGCTCATTCATGATATTGCTTAACATTTCATTGCAAATTTTGCTATACTTTATTGTTATCAATGTATATTTGAGAGGGCTATGAACTATATTCCTATTATAGTGCCACTAATGAACTTTGTGAACAATATTATTGTATGTTAAAATTTTATCAACTTGATGGTTGACATTCCTTTCATTACCATTTCCAAGTTTCATTGTGAAGTTTTAAGATACAAAATGATAGCATGTCTTTAAATGGATATTTATATACCTTTCGTCTTGATATATGAAACTCATTTGGTAGTCTATTTTCTATGCAATGAAATATCCATCCTTTCATTACACAAAATGTTATCCTTGTGAATGTCTTTGGATGCACCCTAGCAATTACATAAACAAGATTATAAATCAGATTGACTTTGTTGTTCATTGTCTTTGTTAGCACAAAAGACACACTAAGAGGGGGGAATCAATGTGAACACAATCTTAAATTTTCATAGTATTCATTAATTAAAAAATCATTTGGAAATCATTATTCATATTATCTCATTAGCCATTATAGTGCATCATCAAGTAAGCAACATAAACATTGATAGTACAAAGGACATCACATATTGAAAGAGACAATTGTTTTTAGGAGGAAACCCGATTGGGAGAAAAACACCAAATCTTATTCTACTTAGTCTTTAATTCTTTTACATCAATTTGCAGACCCCAACCTCCAGGAGTCACCTACCCCCAAAATATGCAAGTTTCCCCTCTTGGTAGGCTACAACTTGATTGAGGCACTGACCTCATAGATGCAAGCAACCGCTCACTATATGCTACAACCTGATTGAGGCTCCAACCTTTGTAATTAGTAGGCTCCAACCTCTACAATGAGTAAGATCCAATCTACTATAGGCTCCAACGTTATTGAGGTTTTAACCTCCTTCCTCTGCTTCCTTGCAGACCTCTATTTCATCACATTTTCAAACTGGATCCACGTTCATAATATATCATTTATTAAGTAACCTATCTCAAACTGTTATTACAACTTGCATACTCTATCATGCAACCTACAATCACTATATTGTCATGCAATCTACAACCACTACTACACAACCTACAACCATCATCTCAACTTTCACACAATTCATGTCAATCTATGTTGTTGACTAAGATATTGTTTTCCCAAAATCTACTTCAACCAGATATTTAATTTGGTTACTCAAACCCTTCCTTGGAAATTGTTCACTTCATGTAACCAAAACACCTACAACACGCTCATAGAATTCTAACATAAACAAAACATATTTGCCATCAAATATGAGGTAAAATGACATCGAACATGTCGAGCTACATCTGAATATGAACCTTGATTGCCCAACGTCTTCCGGTTTTCAATTTGGATCAATAATGACTCCAAAAACCCACAAAAACTATAATAAACCACATATTAAATTAATTGTTCAACATAATTAGATTTTTAGGGCATGCTCTACAATTTGACACAAAAAAAGCATTGGTTCTACAAAATAACCACCAAATTCAGGTACAGGTTATTGAAAATTGCTAACAATGTGACAAAAGGGGGTGATATATTAAAATTAACCAACCTATTTTGCGTTGTAGGTCAAACTCTCGACCACCCACATATTATACCAATGATTTAAAAAAAATCTCTCGATGTTCCTTTGCACATAGGGAACCACATTTTAATATGTTACTATTATTGTATTCAATGAACCTATTGACTTTTCACCTTTCGTGATCCTATGTCCAAGTCATCTCTCAAATCTATGGTGGTATCGATGATTGGCTAATTCCATGCCATGCATATAGTGGGTACCACATACAACAATGATGAACCAAAAATCTCAAGCTAATGGTGACTATGACAACTCATCGACCATAGTTATAGTGATGCATATGCTGTCAGTAATGTATATGTATATATGTTGCTCATCCTTCCATTGTGTCATAGATCTATTTATCTTCCATCCACAAAGTTTATGTTGAAATCTATATGCTTTGCCTCTTTTAGCTCAGTCTCTCATTGTGTCATGGAGCTATGGAGTTTGCATTGACTTCTATATGCTCATTCTCTGTGAGCTTCGCCTCTTACAGAGCTACGGTGTTTATATGTATATATGTTGCTCATCCTTCTAGTATATCATAGAGCTATTTATCTGCCTTCCATGGAGCTTATGTTGATATCTATATGATCTACCTCTTCTAGATCAGTCTCTCACTGTGTCATGGAGCTATGGAGTTTGTGGTGATATCTATATGCTCATTCTCTGTGAGCTCAATCTCTCACAGAGCTACGATATTTTCTATATGATCGGCCTCCACCAGCTCAACCTCCCATTGTGTCACGAAGTTACTACAACAACAATGTGCTCAACAATGATTACTATATGCTTGGTCTCCATTGAGGGTTAATACAATAACAATGTGCTCAACCCTCATCAAAATGATGATCATTGTATGCTCATCCTCCATAGGAGGTTAATACAATAACATTGTGCTCATCCCTCATCACAACAGTGATAACTATATGCTCGACCTCCATTGAGGGTTAATATGATAATGATGTGCTCACCTTCGTCACAAAGGTGATCATTGTATGCTCGAACCCCACCATAGGATCAAATTGAAACTTAGAAATCACCCATCCTGTAAATGATACATGAAGAAAATAGAACAAAACAAACAAAAACAAAATATTGCTTTGACGACAGGCGCTTGCTCTAAATCACAGAGGATCATATGATTTTTCCAATCCGTATATTTTCAATCAATGAGAAGAATTATATTTATAATGTTTGAACCATGGGGTCCAGCTAGTTGTGTCCATAGAAATCATAATTTCTTATGTCAAAATGAAGGGGGGGAATGCCACATATCTATGTGTCAATACGTAATTGGCTCTTGAGGAGCTAGTTAAACCCCATGCTATTTCCATTGATCTATCAAATTTTTTGTATACAAAGCCATTGATTGGATGAGAACTTGCACACCATTTAACTTTGTTAACAAGTGTACTACTTTTGTGCTTGTGATTATTGATCTACTAAGCCAATAATCGATCTACTCCATACTTGCATGATATTTAACCAAATCAATTTTTGGGTTTTGGCCCTATAGTTTGGCCTTTTAATTTTTTCCCTAATTAATGCTAACTTTCAATAAGCCATAACTTCTCGTCTGGGAGGATTTTTCTTGAGCAGAATATATTTTGGGAAAGGTATTGATGAGAACTATTCAACCATGTTATTAGTAATATCATTTGTGCAACTTAAATAAACCAAAAACAACTTCAAGCTCCCATATCCAAATATAATGAGACCCTATGAAAGATCAAGAGGTCATACTGCTTCACGAAGAGCCTTTCTAGTTCTGTGATCATCAAAGATGGTCCTATTTCTACTATCCATACATCCCCTTTGACATCAATGACATATTTTGGTCATCAATTACAACACAATGTGCAACAACCTCCCCCTTTGTCATTGATGGAAACACCCCTAGATATTGATGGTCATTGGATGTCAAAGAAAATAAATAGATCCAAGTAATGTGCTATAATATCTCCCTGCTACAAGAATACGTGACACCAATGTGTGTAATCTATCCCTCTTTGACATAAATGGCAAAGGGTCATGGATATTTGTAGTTAACGCATCATGCAAATGAACCTGTATGAGAACCTTTTCTTGAATGATCCTATGAGCCTATCATGAACTACACTCCTTTCTTGCTACCATATAGTCTCCCCCCAATACCATTTTTGCACTAGATGCTTCTTCTAAAACTATTATTTTGCTAATTTCTTGTGATTTTTCTAATTCTCCCCCTGAGTTAATGCTACCAACGTTGTTGAACTTCCCCTGAGATCATGCTCTCTTATTGTTCTATTATTTCCCTGTATTCTTTTTACATATGTGATATCACTATTGTAGCTCTTAGAGACAACCCCTAGGTTGAGGAGACACCAGTGCCTAGGACATCTTGATGAGTACCTTAAAGATTTGTTGGAAATTCATATCACACTCAGTATTTAATATTTTTGAGAGAAAATCAATTCAAAACATTCCTTAAGTCGAGAAATGCAAAAGCCTGATGTAAACTATTACTCACAAAAGCATTAATATTAGATACCTAGCAGCCAACAACAAACTTGTATTTTATCAGTTGATATAATATATTTGGTATAAGATTTGAGGAAGAGGGAAAATTTATACACAGGGTTTAAATCTATGAATATGATGCACCAAAATTTAGATTGAAACAAATGAAACGAAGAATTGAATGGAATGTGAAGATACATGGAACACATTTTAAGGATTAGCTTTCATATCAATATAGGCATCTTTCATCAACATTAGACTTAGATGAATCCATAAATTCATGAAAACACTTCCAATAGCTACTATTACATTTAATATGAAAATAATAATAAAAACATATGGAACAAACACACAAGGATCACATACTGCAGATTTAGATGAGCCAAAATCACCAAAAATTTGTATTAATCTTCCATAGAGCATACATTTCATTGACAGTAGACATGACTTCTCTCTTGGAAAACCAAAATTCTGAACCCTTGGTTTTGTATCATAAAACTATTTTTATAGGGACTTAGAGGGAGAGCCCATTACAAAATATTCCTTCTTGATTTCATTACAGTGGATAATCATAACAAAAATTCAGCATGCTCTGTGGCACAACTGTACTAACTGAACTCTAACTAATTGACTGAAAATAAAATATTTACATAAAATAGGAAATTAAAGTGTCATGATTGACATGATCTGCAGTATATTTAATAATGAAAGGAAGGTTGTGGAGGTAACATTGATATTTTGATGATTTGGAGCACAGGATGGTTGACAAACTTCTCACATCTTTTCCATAGTGTTGGTGCTAGAAAAGGAGCCCAGAAGAACCGTTGATATGAAATTTTGAGGTTGGTCAGACCTGTGCAATTCAGTCTAGGATGAAACAGGGTCTTTCCCATCCCCAATAGTTGAAATATCTCTTCAGATAGTTTACCATGGTCTTACCCTTAAGAGTGGTAGTCTTTTCATGGGAGGAGTCTAATTTTCTTTTGGCCTCCACTAGTCTTTGCCTGTATTGTTCCCACTGGATCAAAACTCCCCAAAAGTCCCAACAATTGGGTAACCCTATTTTGACAATCCTCTCGAACTTAGTGTTGAAGGCATCCACGTTCTTTGATACCACCTCTAGGTACTCAACTTTGACTTTAGCTTCCTCCTTCTGGACAACCTTATAAATCTCCATGATAACAATTACTCTTTCCACCACATCTATGGGCCTCATATCACTGAGAGGCCTCTCATTCACAAATTGAATGAACCTTTCGGCAATCTGGGAGTTCTTTTCTCCATCCTCTTTGGATGATAAGATGAAGCCTTCATAATTTCTTCTTACAATTCTTTGTTCATCCATCAAGGTTATGTACTCCCAATGGTTCCTTATCTCTTCAATGATCTCATCCCAAATGAGTTGCTTGGCTTGTAGGAGAGACATGTTTCCTTTCAGGTTTCCCTTTAACTCAGAGATCTCCTAGTTTTCTACCAATAGCTTCTTGTTGTTGATGTCTGCATTTTTCTTGGCAGTATCTAGCTCCTTCTCTGGGTAGCATCCAGAATATTTTGCACCCTTTTAAGCCCCGCTTCTAAAAGATGGAGTTTAGTAAGGGTCTTAGTGAGATGTTTTGTTGGATTTTCAGGATCTTCAAGTATGATCACTGCACATATATGTGAGTCTATTTTCATTTGAATCTTTTTTTGTTGTTGCTTAAGGGCGACGATTCATTATTCCTTTCAATGATATCTTTGGCTAGGTTCTCCTTCTCTTCTTCTACCTGTGTAAGCTCTTTGTATGGAACATGCTCACTTCTTGACATGTTTGGTTTATGCCTTAGCTCTTATATTTCTATTTGGGAACTTTGAAGGAAGACTTAGAAAGTCATTTTATCCTCTAGATTCACACCTAGATTCACAACCAGCTCCTTGAAGCTCTCATTCTGCATGTGGAGATCCTTGGAGTTGGCTCTCTCTTGCTTCAACCTAGTTGCAACCTCTTCCAACAGCTTCTTGACCTTACTGTTAGTCATTGCTTTCCTGTTGAGCTCACTATATAAAATCTCTCCAACCTTCCAGTGGAAATTTATCTTGTTTGGCAGGGGAAAACTTGTTAAATCCAATGAAACATCCAAGGCTTTGAACTGAAAACTTTAAGGCAAAGATTGTTCCAGTGGACGTTGTAGTGAACACTTCATTTGATTTCTTTCTAAATCCACAACAGCCAACAATCTGGTCTGGTATGGAACTGAGTGAGATTCCATTTGATGTTGCGTCTCCTCCCTCACCTTTTTATTTATTTCTTCAATGGCCTTTCTAGTCGGAAAAATTGACCTAGTAATAGTTGCAATTCCTTTTGCACCTAAAATAGATACCTCTGAAGAGAATGAGGAATCATTTTGTGATGGATCTTCCAAGGTCACTTTGAAACTTGTTTGATCTGGTCTTGTTTCCACTAGCCTGGTTTCAAGTTCCTCTTCTTCCGTCTCTTGGGTTTTTTTCCTTTTTACCTGCGTGTACATCCTCCATCTTTGTATCTCTAGTTTGGTCCACGGTCCTATTTTTTGCTTTGTCCTTGGTTAGTGAAGAATCAAGGTTATATTTCCATTCGATCTCAGAGCTATACTCATGTTCATAAGTTGAATATTTTATCTTCTCCCTCCTTTGGGCAATGACACCATGAGGGTCATAATGCCAGACATCCCCTAGGTCAAAATTCATCTCTTTTTGAGTAATGATTCAATTGCTTTGGAGGCCTACCTGGAGTTGAAAACAAAAGGCCCCATAAGGTTTCCCTATTTAAGCATATGTCCCTTCTTTATAGGGACAAAGTGGAGTTGGTCCGCATTGAGGCTCTTCCTGATGAATTCTAGAGAAAATATCCTCATGGGCATGAACACAAGTAAGTGGTAAGGGGGAAGTTCACACCCATAAACCCTAATCTCTATGTGATCCTCAAAAAGGTACCAGTCCCCTACTCTGGTATCTTCGCTAAGTTGGAGAAACTCTTTTTTTGGGGGGAGAACTCTAGGGGGAGAAAGTTTGTGGATAACCTTATATGCAATGGTCATATAAGTTAATATAAACTAAGAGTAACCATCAGAATCTGGCCTCTTCCTAACAACATTGTCCCAGTCGAACATAGATTTCCTCTGCTTGTTAACAACCACCAAGTTGAGGCCCAGACACTCAAAGTCATCCACATGAGTGTACAAAAAAAAATAAAACAACAACAAATATTATCTGAAATAGGATGTGGTGAGAAAATGGTGCAACTGAATTCTTATGGCCTCAGATAGGTAAGTTGGAATATCAAAAAAATGAATAGGCTGCATCATTTTCCTTAAATTATCCAATGTGGCGTTGTCTGCTATGTTAGCATAATCATCCCCTAGCAAATGAGAAATAGGGGATAGGATGGGTTGGATGGGTTTAGCAAGGAGGGTGATAGGGAAGTTGTTAGCCATAGGTAGAGATTGTAGGCCAGGGGCCAGGACCATTTGCAGGAAAGATTATTGTTCATTGACTACGAGGGTAGAGTAATGATAAACTAGTGTGATTTCAGTAAACTGTTGGGGTTCAGGATTTTGGCCCTGTAGGAATAAACAAAGCAATTCTTCTTTTCAATGTAGGCTGTAGTAAAATAGGATATGAATTCAGGAAAATGGTGCACGAAGGGTGTAATTTGATAATATAAGTCAGATTCAATTACCCAGAATGGATCTTCCCCCTTTACGTGGCTTCCATTAAGGTTAAAACAAAGGTCAGAAAGGTGGTAGGCATAGGCAAGTTCGACAATGTGTTCCTCTGTGTCCTTGAGGGGGTCGATGTTGGAGAAGTATTTGGCCTCATAGGCCTTTGGGGTCTCGAGAGACACCTTCTTGATATTTTATGAGTATTTGAACAATTCACAGGTGGTTAGGAGTGACTGGTTACCTGGTAGGTCATCGATCAGGTTGAAAATGATGTTGGGAAGAGGTACTTGGCTAGTTGAGAGCTCAGATGGAATTTTGGACATACGACTGGTGGGAGAGCCTACACTGAGAGCTGAGAAAAATGTTTGAAAATGTGAGGTGTGAAGGATTTTATAAGTGGAGCGGGGGTAATGGCCAGCTGATGTGGGATGACGTCATAGGAGGGACATGTGGCTAGGTGAGATTGGGTGATGGCGGGGACAGTTGGACAGGAGTGGGGGCTAGTGGAGTTACCATTTTACCCTTTGAATCCACGCTCGCTTGAAAAGGCAACTAATCCCTCTTGTGGATAAGATGGATCTCCGTAGACCTCAAAGAAATCTAGTAACAAACAAGAAAATAATTGATACCTTTCCTTAGCTTACGATTGATTGAAACAAACAATATGAGATAGATCAGTTATCATTTTATCAAATATCTTGTTGAAGTCCCTTTCAGTGCCTTCGACAGCTAGCTTCCTCTTGATGCTTTAGAGACTGTTCCAGCACTTCCCACAACTTCTCCATGATGTTTTGAAGGAGATCTACATATATAGAAACACACAAAGGATCAAAGAATCTAGTGTATAGAATCAAAGGTAAATGAACTATTTAACTTAGCATATATCATAAATTGAATCAATAATCAATCATAACCTATGTGAGTGATCAAGGAATCCCACAAATGATATCAACAAAGACATAATTAGGAAATAATGGCTGATTTTTATTAAATAAAATGGAGAACAAACTTACAACCTCAAAGCCTTGATGTTACAAGCTTCTTCTCCTAATCTCCAACCCTCTCCTTGGGTGAAAAGACTCCCAGCCTTATTTCTGCAACATAAGCCTACCTTCAATAGTTCTCTTCAATCCTATGGCTTGTGTTTTCTTTATAAGCCAAGAGGGGGAAGTTTAAGATCCATTTCCTAGGGGATGAGATCCTCAAATGGTGGGATAGGGGTTCCATAAAGAGAGGTAAGTAGCTGCATGATGGGAGGGATTAGGCTTGAAGGGGCATCTATTTGAAGCTGTTAGTTAGGAAATATTTGACTAATAAAGCTTCTAGACTTTAATTTTTATTTTTACATGTGTTAAGTCATGTGCGTAGGCCACAGTGTCAGACAGAGTGTACTTGTGCGTAGGTTCTAATGGTCTCTTCTGCGTATGCATAGAAATGGACTAGGGAACTGCACAGGAAGCCAAAAGTAGGTTTGTGAGACTTGATATCCAGGAATTTCATTCTCTTTAGGATAGTTTGGGTTTTAACCTTGCAGGGGGATGCATTAGGAACACTTTAGTGGATAGAGAAAGATCCAAAACGATGTTAATTTGTGTAATGCAAAAAAATTACGTGTAATAGATTGCCCCCTAAAATGAAAAGTCAAAAAATATGTTTGATGACTGTAGCACTTTATCGTGCCAAGGTTCAAGTTAGATATTGTCATCGGAGACCTAAAACAATCAATTAAATGTTACAATGCAATATAATTTCATCAATGAAGAAGGAATCCCAGACTCAGAACGTAAATGTATTAAAGAACTTGTATAGAAATACATATAAATATCCATGTCAGGAGACGACACAGTATGGATGCATCCATCAATCGATATATGTTTATAATCATGAATATTTAATAATTCCACGCAACCTGGGTGGATGAAACTAGATCCAAGGTCTTGATCTTCATCTCTCGATCCATAGTACAAATCTAACCATGCGAGTGAATGTCTCATAGTTGAACATGGTAGAAACCATTTGATTAACAGTTGATGATGTGAACCGTGAAAAATTGTGAGAGAAAGCACCAATAATGACAATGGTTCTCAAGGTACTTCTAGTACAATCTACGAGGTGTGAATAGATGTGCTGAAGTCGAACACTCATAAAATCATTCGATATAAGATCAATGATGAGAACCTGTCGTTGAAGGCAAGAAAGCTGCCACTAAGGCATGTAAGCTCCAAGGTACTGAAGGTTTCTAGATCAACTTCCTAGATAATGAGCTAAGTTGATAGGAAGTGACCCATTGCAGTAGGGCTTGCGACACGAAAATCATGTCAAGTTTTGAAGAACATCTGTTTGGAGTAATCCATGACTGACTCAGGGATGGTCGATGTGATTGAAGACTATGAATAGAAAAGTAGTTTTGAATGAGGTTTGAATTCTCTTGAACATATTGGTGACATCATATTTTGACTTGGCAACATTTGACTCAAAAGTGATACCCAAACCAACTGAAGACTTTGAATATGGTATGGTGAATTGAGAGGAAAATGGATTTCCCAACACGGACACAAAAGTGATGGAGTGTCATGTTCAAGAGCGGCATATTTCCTTTTATAATATAAAAAAAAAAAGTTCTTTCCCACTTTTCCCCCAACATTACTCATGAGTACCTCTTTAATTTTTACAAGCTTGAGGAGGATAACATATGCTTGTCCTGTAAGCTCATCCTTTGGATGAGTCCTTTGAAGTATTTTTAATGAACCCTAGGAAGGAGTTGTTCGATCCAGTCATGATTGATGAGGCCTACATTATTTAAGTTTTACAAGTCCAGTTAAGGGGTAACTTGATGTTGTTTTCATGTTTAAATAGTTTGAAAAGACATAAAAAGAAAAATTATTCAATTCTTTCAACGTAAAATTTTAACGAGCTTGAAGAAAGTAAAACTCGTTGTTTTTCATTTTTAGAGGGTCAGGAGAAAAACATAAGTAAAATCCACAATGTTCGTTTTCATAAATATTAGTCCCTCAAACCTGAAAAAGGGTAAAATAAAGCAGGAGAGAACTCTATTGACCATGATTAGTCAACATATACCTTTTTCGTAAATAGTCTAGTTCATTCCATAAAAGGGGTAAAATTATATTGAATAAAAAATTGTTTATTTACTTTTACGAGTTTGAGTAGTGTTGATGCCCTGAAAATCGTTGTATCAACATTGGGGGATAACCACCCGGTCCGGACCTTAATACAGCTCCTTGTCCGTTTGGAATGGTGGCTCCGACTGGGGATAATGGGACCAGTTTCCCAGCAATGGATAAACGGGATGAATGAATGATTGGTTGACTAATCTAATGATAGGCGAATAACTTAATCTATCGGTGAAATAAAAGAACTACTACTAATCCCGGGAACTATTGTACTTTAGAGTGTAGCGCTTGATGATCTATGTTTATAAACAGGCATGTAGATGACTCTATTCAATAAACATGGACTTTTATTCATTCAAGAATTACTTTGCTTAAATCGTTAAACAAAGGGATTAGTGCAATATTGCTACACTTATATATCATCGATACATATATGATCAAATGAAAAGCATCCCATAAACATCCAATAGTGGAGGGAATAAAGAAATGCTGTTAAAACACATACATATATTCGATAATAGCAAAGGAAATCAAATAACAATTCATATGAAAAGAATGAATTCAGACATAGATAATAGTACCATATGAGCTGCTAGTCACTCCCAATATCAATTGCTATTTGATATTCTTCTTCCAACGCAGAAATACTTTCAAACAAAGACAGTAGTGCACATTTGCATAAAAGCTTCCTTGTCAAAATTAGAATAACTGGTCCAGTTTTATAAAAGAATATCGCTGAAGCACAATAGTGCAACTTCAGTCTTTAAGTCAAGTACAAAACTTTACGACCCTTTCCAAAACAATGAAAGGGTCTATAAATACTTAATTAAGCTAACTATCTATGAAACTGAAATCCTATTTAATTGGTATCAATTGATTTTGATCATATTTTCCTCAGCAACTTGGCAGTCGGCGGCATGAATCATCAAGTAGGCTATTTGCCTTTAAACCTGAGCTGACTTATCGCAAGCATCGGCTCCACTTCTGGCAGTCTGTTGAGGCGAGAACTAAGCTGGGCGGCATAGGTGGCATCCTGAATATCGGGGATAATATACCCGATTGCATCTGTAAGGCATTTGAGGGCAGCTCTTTGACTGTGTGGTTTTACCAAGAAGAACCAATAGGTGTCCCATGTTAAACTGTTAATTCCAGCAATTAATCTCTCCTTTTCCTCTAGATCTGGATAACATGATTGCTCCAATGTTTTCATTGCTGTCAATTTTCCTAGAGTGCATTGGGAAATCATGTTTGACAAGTAGAGAGTATTATTAACCAATTCAACCAAATTGCTTGTAGTTGATTTGCACCTTGAAATTGCCCTCTCTGCTTTCATTAACTGGGACTGCCATTCTGTAAACAATATATCTTTATGTGACTCTAAAATTCCTGGTAAATTCGCCGCTTGTCCCTGGTCAGTATCTTGCCAGTCAAGAAATGCAGCTATCGTTTCTTCAGCTTGATCCAATTCCGCTCTAGCCTTTTCTGTTTTCTCACTTATTGATGCTGTCAATTCGCATAATGGTTCCGCCTGGGCGATTTGTTGACATAGAAGCTTGATTTGGGCTATTAATGCCGTATTTATCTGTAGTGCCTCTACTCTGAATTCAGTTATTTGTGGAACGCCCTTTGTCTTCTCAAGCTGTGCTGATAGTTGAGCAATCTGCTCATCTTTTGTTTTCAGCATTTTCTCATTTGCTGCCCTTAGTTGCGCCAAGGCTTCAGACAATTCTTTCTGCTTCTGGATTGCACTGTGATCAATCCTTTGTTTCTCTGCCTGCAATTGTTGAGTTAATTGATTATTTACTTGCTGTTGTGTCAACAATTGCTGTTCTGCCTGCTCCGCTTTCTGCTGTGCTTCTGTTAGTTGTGCCTGCAATAAAAAGATTTCCTGGTCTTTTGTTTTCAATAAAAGACTCACCTCTGATGCTTTGTCTATTGTTGCTGCCGAATAGGCTCCAGCATATTGTGATAGTTTTGTCAGGTCATCAGAGGGGTCAAATTCCTCCTTCCAAACCACATTGCCCGTGACCGTCTGTTCTGGGAAAAGGGAAGGTTGATCAGTCCTTCTTCTCTTCCTCTGTCGTTTTACTACAGCTTTATGCCTTGGGCTATAGAAGACATCCAAGGGAGGAATCTCTTCTACCTGCAAAATGATTTGATCAGAGGGGTCCTTTGGTATTATTTCTACTTCCTTCGAACTGGGTAGGCCGCTGGTTCCACTTGGAACCTGTTGTGAAGTGGTTTCCTGTGTGTCTGCTGCTTTCGAAGTTTCGGTGTCCTTTGAACATTCCAGACTGCTGATAATAGAATCAAATTGCTGCCATTCCTGGAGCAGTTTTGGATCAATATGAGTATCCACATTTACTTCTATGTTGCTCTGTTTCTGCTCTTTAGTCTGGGTCTCCTCCCGCACTTTCTCCTGCTCTTTAGTTTGAGTTTCCTCCTGTGGTTTCTCTTGTTCTTTAGTTGTAACCAGAGGTTCCTTTGACTGTTGTCGTTCAGGCTCGCTTGATGCTGTTGTCGGGGTTGTTGCTAACAGATCTAGAGGCAGAGTTTGCAACCTCTGTTCTCTAATTCTGTTGAATTCAACCAACCCTTCATCCTGATATTTCATTCTGGCTAATGCCTTAACCTGCATTATTGACTCAGCTGAGGAGAACAGGTCATCGAGCATATCTTCTTTATGATCCAACTTTGCCAATTTGGCCTGTTCAAGTGCATTATAGGCGACTTTGTTGGGATCAAATTGCCTATTAGGGAGAGTTGCTAGAGTTAATGATTTTATCTTTGTAGCTTCTTTCTCTGCATGTTTGAAATCATGCAACGTGTAGACACCGCATCTCAAAGGAAAAGAGGGCCAGCCCTGCTTCTTATTTTTCTTGAGAGTCTGTGTAACTCCCTCGGCAATGATCTGAGAGGCTATTTCCCTCGCCAGCAGTTTATTAGGTATGTACAAGGGAAGGACATGAGGTTCGGCTTGGCTACCGAAAACTCTTATATAAGTAAACTTCTCCTCCCCGAACCATCTTCCTATTGATGTTAAATCAATCCCTGCTTGGTAGGAAATCTTGGGAGCAGGTTTATCAAAAATAGAGTAATGAATGGGTAACATAAAGCCATTGCAGACTTGGTATAAATGGTGCTTATAAGAAGATTTCCACAATTTCTGATGGTATATGTGAATAGGCATGGGGTCTTGTGATGTCCACCTCCAGCTGAGCACAGGAAATTTAGAATTAAAACACAGGGTATCTAGAATATAGGCACTGTAATAGAACGGGGGAATTAACCTTTCAGTAATGCGGGTCTTGTTTCTAAAATCAATAACAGCTGTTGCTAGTTTATCTGACAGTATAGTTTCCCAATCCATTATTTCACTGTTACACGCCGCTTCCATCAAGGGAACCATTTCTATAGTGAAATTAGAGGAATCGTGCAACCCCCACAATCTACACATCATTATCCCGGCATAACAATAAGGAGAACATAGTGAATCAACAGAGTACTTACCGGAAGATTCATGCTTGTGTTTTGCCGGATTTTGTCTCCAATCCCGGATGGGTTCGGATTCAATTTCATTCTCTTTTCGGAATTTCTCCAAAAACGCCTTGTTGTACTTCTTCTCTGGCTCAGGCAAATGATACATTTGCCTTAAATCATCAGCCTTGAATGAACCGAAGATTCTCCCATCTCTGGTGCAGAAAGTTTTGTCTGTGATTGGGATTTCCTCAATTGCCCACCTCACTACATCCGTATATGGGAGAATTTGTTCCCGAGCTGCTATCCGATGAAGGAAGGAGTCGGCCAAGTCCTTTAAAGTACCATCAGATTTCTGGGTCGCATCAGCAGTGGCTTGTACTATTGTTACTTCAGGTTCTTCGGCTTCAATCAAATTATAGGTACTTTGCCGAGTAGTTTTGCCGAGACCAGAACATGTAGTATCAGATATCAATCCTTTCTTTTTATTTGCTGGATCAGCGACGACTCGTCCTGTGGCTGGCGCAGCGGAAGCGACTGTGGTTTTCTTAGACTTCTTCCCCATTCTGCTTTGGAAGAATTCTACACAGGCGTGAAAATAAGCGTAACACAGAGAATTGGTAGTGAAAATCAAATATGAGCGAGGTATATTAATCAATGTGTGATGAGGGATTAAATTTAAAGTGGCCGCGGATACAATCTATGGGAAGATTTTAGGACTTACTATTACATTAAATGGCCGTTTAAAACCTGCCAATCCTTTAAATGCCCATCATATCATTAATCGGTCGAATGATTTGTTTAAGCGTGCCTTGGATGTTTTGGCGGTTGAGTGCGGGTAAATCACTGTTTGGCAGATAAGGTCTTTAATATGAATTGATCGTAATATCCCTATGTTTTAACGACTTTTTGAAGTTTGTGCTTCTGGCTTTATCGCAATCGGGCATCGGGGAAAGCTTAAATCATTATATTGGCACCTTTGGAAATCCCCGATCGCCGATAGCGATATCGCATCGGATCGGGAGTATGGGCACTTTACGAACGCATGGACGGTATATCGCCGATAGCGATATCGCATCGCATCGGGTGTATTACCTGGGGTGCTTTAAAAACATGCATAGTATATCGCCGATCGCCGATAGCGATATCGCATCGCATCGGAGCGGAAGGAACTTTATCGCATCGGAGAAAACCAATGGGCCTTTAAAGTATGCCTCCTATGTCATTGTGATATGCGATCTTGCGATCGCTTTATCGCAATGATAAAAGATTGATTATTTATATTATAAGACCAAAATTTGGTTTTTCCAAAAGGTTTTTTTTAATAATGTTTCCATTTTGTTTTCGGACCTTTTTTGAATAATACAATGTTGATACCAATCAAAACTAAAAGGGACCCATTTCATATGATAGTTTTTTGTGAATAAAAATGATATGAAATGGGGGGTTGTTGTAGAGCACAACAATTGGCGATTCGCTGGAAGAAACAGTTATCTCTGAAAAGTATGGAAATACTTAAACTTTTTCAAAATAGAGTTCTCATTAAAGGGGAAAATTCTAATATAACTAGGTATATATGCATTCTAAATAAAATGAATCTATCTTTGTTAATTTCCTCTCTTGTTTAAAATTAGATACATTCTAAGTTTTAAATTGGCCTTTATTGGTTTATAATGATAAAACAGAGAACCTTTCCAAATCAGCTTTTAGAATTGACTCCTTTGTCATAGGTAGAGCCTCTGCTGCCAGCAAACGTTCATAGTTTCGACAGGGATACCTTTAAACCATATTATTGTCCATTGTCCCATCCATTTAAGAGTGTGATTAACAGAATGAATTCAAAACATGTTTTCATATTTTGTATTTCCTTTCTTTTTTTGTTATTGCTAAGATAAAAAGCCATTGTCCTGGTTTGGTGGCCAGCTATTGACAATGCCATTCACTGGTAGTAATCTAACCGAACAAGCTGGCTCGTGATGAGACCCCTTGTCTTATAATTCTAAGCCATTACCCTGTTTTCGTATGCAGTATTGGTAATGTCGGTTAAACTATTTCCCTATGAACATGGTAAGCAGGCTTGTAATAAGACCTCTTATCTTTAATATCACATATTTTAGAATTACACTCTGAGTAACCATAAACTTTGGTGAATGGGATGGACAATTTTCTCCTTGAGAGTAAATGGATGACAAGGTAAGAGTTAAAGATGCTGAAGTTGGATTAGTTTCTGTTTTGATATTGATAACCTTTTTATGACCAATCTGAAAACATAAAATGATTTACAATACTTCTAAACTTCAAGAAGGGTTCACAAAAATTGAAGAGTGATTTTGGAATGCAATTATACCTAGTTTCCTAGAAATTATCCCTCTTGTGTAAGACTTCTATTATTTTAAAAGTAAATATCATCACTACTTCTGTTGAGCAACTTTTAAGTACAGCAAAGGTCAATGGAAGATACATTACAACTTTATTTTCTAATGGTCCTACAAACTACAAAACTCTATTAAACTAAAAAGGAGAAGGGGTTACCTCCTCAATTAAAGAATTTCTTTAAGATAAGGCCATTAACAGGGAGAGAATCTCTCAAACCTGATAAATCTTGTAATATGAAGGTCGAATGGCCTATCTTCTCACAGATCTGAAATGGCCCAAGCCACATCTTCTGGAACTTGGTGTGTTTTCCCTTGTCCTCATGGGCTTTGTCCCATTTTAGAACTAAATCACTGACTTGAAATTGTTTTGAACCGGATGAGACTGAATCAAAGGATGACTTGATGATTTGCTGATGTTTTGCATGAATAACCTTGGCTTTTTCCCTTTCCTCTTCTAATTTTAGAATTTGGTCATGTCTAAGTTGAATAGAAGAAGAAGGGCTTTCCTCAATAAACTGAACTAGGGCTAAGGAAGGAAGGACAAGCTTTGTTGGTAACACTGCTTCTTTTCCATACACAAGGTTGAACGGAGAATATCCTATGGAAGCCTTCTGTGTTATCCTATCAGCCCATAGTGCGAATATTAAGGATTTGTGCCATGTTTTATGGTTCTGTTTGATAGTTCACTTAATAATTTTAATCAGATTTTTATTTGTAGACTCTGCTAAACCATTACCCTGAGGATAGTAATTAGCAGAATATTTTAATTTAAATCCTCTTTTAATAGCGAAATCAAACATAGCATTGCCTGAGAAGTAAGATGCATTATCAAAAACAAGAGCATTTGGGACACCAAACCTGGTAATGATGAATTGATCTATGAATTCAATGATTGCCTCAGAATTTGTTGTCTTCAAAGCAATTGCTTCAACCCACTTAGTATAATAATCAGTAGCAGTGAGGATATACTTATGCTGTTTGGAAGAATGTGGAGTAATTTCCCCAATGATGTCCAATCCCCATTGCTCAAATGGTTGTTCAATGTTGACCGGCTGCAAAGGAAAAGTTGATTTTCTTTATCTTCCACTAGAAGTTTGACAATTTCGGCATTTCCTTACATATTCATGAGCATCTCTAAACAGAGTGGGCCAATAATATCCAGCATGAATGATTTTATGGGTTGTTGTGTCAGCTCCAAAATGTCCTCCTGCTGGTCCATCATGTAATTCCTACAAAACCTTTTGTGCTTCAGGTTTTTCTAGGCATCTTAATAAGATTGAATCATAATTTTCCCTAAAAAGCACATCATCAATAATTGTGAAATTTTTTGCTTTCAATCTAATGGCCCTTTTGTTTTTGTAAGACAGGTTAGGAGGTGCATATCCATTTTTCAAATAAAAGATTATGTCAGCATATTGTGATTCAGAATCAGTAATACTTATCTGGTTGATTTCTTCGGTTTGATCTGTATCATCTGATTCTGGAATGTTGGGTGCTCCTGCCAATAACCTGCAAAAACCTTGGCCTCTAACAATCTTTGCTGGTTTAATTTCTAAGTCATATTCTTGAAGTGCTGTAACCCAATTTGCCCTTTTTTCACTTAGTTCCCTTTGGATCAATAGTTGCTTTACTGCAGGAAAAGGAACTATAACTTTTGTGTGGGTTTTTAAAAGGAAGGGTCTGTAATGTTTGACAGCTTTATATACAGCAAAGGCTTGTTTTTCTACTTCGGAGTAATTCAATTCAGCACCCTGAAGATTTGAACTATAGAATGAAATGGGTGCTTCCAAATTGTGATCATTAAGCTGTGTGAGTACTGCTGCATAAGACAAGTTGGATGCGATAGTATACAATGTGAAATGATTAGCAAAATTAGGAGTATTTAAGGTTGGGGCATTGATTATTGATTGTTTGATTAAATCAAACGCTTCCTTTTCTGCTGATCCCCACTTAAAGACTGAATTTTTCTTAATCATAGTTTGAAGTGGCAAAATAATTTGAGAAAAATCTGGAACAAATCTTTTGACAAAATTGATTTGGCCTAAAAATGACTGCATGGATTTTTTATTATGAGGGAAAGGGATTTCAGAGATTTCTTTGATCCTATCAGGATCAATATAAATGCCATCTTTAGACACAATAAAGCCTAAGAGCTTTCCTTGATCAAGAGCGAAGAAAGATTTTTTAGGGTTAAGAGAAATACCATATCTTTTGCAACGTTGAAAGATTTGATTTAAATCATGCAAATGATTGGACTTCTCCTTAGAAAATACAGTAATATCGTCTAGGTAGACGACTACTGTTCTATTAATCAACCCTTTAAAAGCTATATCCATCGCTCTTTGGAACGTCGCTCCTGCATTAATAAGTCCGAAAGGCATTTTCTGATACGCATATGTTCCCCATTTTGTTCTGAATGTGGTTTTGAGCTGGTCATCAGGATGGACCAAAACTTGGTTATATCCTGAGAAACCGTCTAGAAAGGACATTAACTCAGAGCCTGCTACTGATTGGAGTATCTGCTCCATAGTAGGTAATGGGAAATTATCTTTTAAGCTCACCTTGTTCAAATTTCTGAAATCGATACAAATCCTAATGTCGCCATTTTTCTTTCTGACTGGCACCATATTGGAGACCCAGTTTGAGTGCCGAACGGGAAAAATAATCTTAGCTTTCAAGAGTTTGTTAAGTTCATATTTTATTTGGCTCTCTAAGTTCGGATGTATTTTCCTCAATTTCTGCTGAATTGGTTTCAGATCGAGGAGCATTGGAATGGTATGCTGGATGATAGATGTATCATATGTCTTTAAATCATCATATTTCCAAGCAAAAACCTGTTTATTTTTCCTTAACAGTCTAATGAACGCCTCCTTCTCTTCCAAGGAAAGTCCTAATCCTAAATTAATGTTTTGAGGAGTTTTCTCAGTGCCAAGGTTTATCAACTCAAACCTTAGGGTAGAACTTTGGAGCTTTGCATTAGTCACAGGTTTAAACCTGTCTTTAATATCATAAAGATCCTCAAGCTTCACCACAGGCTTAGGGATTGAATTTTCCTCAGGTTTACCTCTCATTTGAAGGTCATGCATGTTTTCCTCAATGATTTGATCATCATAGGACTTTTCGGAAGTTAAGAACTGTAAAATGTCTTCATCATGGTTAAATACTCTCCAATTAGTGACATTGTCAGGAATTGATGGCCTAAAAAGCAACTCTACTGAAAATCTATCTAGGCTGTAGTCTTCGGAAGGTAGGAGCTTGGAAGCAACATTGGCTAGCAGGTCAGCTGCTGAATTTTGAGACCTGGGAATAGAAGAGATATTGAATGCCAAAAAGTGGGAGGTGAGTTCCTGTATCAGCGATTGATAATGCTTGAGATGGGTGGAAATACAATGAATTGTATTCCTTACCTGTTTGATAATAATTTCAGAATCTCCAAACACTTTCAAATATTGGACCTTGAGGCCAATAGCTTTATATAGTCCTTGGACTAAAGCTTCATACTCTGCTGTGTTATTTGTGCATTCAAATTCTAACCTACAGGACAACATTGTTTTTTCCCCTTGTGGGCTAATCAAAATACATCCTGCTCCTGAGCCCTCACTAGATTTGGACCCATCGAAATATAACGACCAAAATAAAGAAGTATTAACAATTTTATTTACAGTTTTCCCAGTACCATTGAAACATCTTGACCTATCTGTTTGTGAAAATTTTCAATTTGAGATGTAAAATGGTTTACTGAGAAAGGGGATGGCTGGGCAGCGAAGTTGCCAAAGAATGACTCTGATGAATAATTCCCCAAAATGTTGTTATTAAATGCTATTGGTTGGTTTTCTTGTTCAAATTCAGTAACTGTATGGGTCATATGCTTTTCCCGATCGATCCTTATTTGATTTGGCTTACCCTTATAGGGGAGCCACATATGTGACCAATCAGTAGAAATATACCCATGTAGTTTCTCAGACCAATCCCTACTCAAGATTAAACCGTAAAATTCAGGTATATCGGCTATTAGGATATCAATCCTTTGTACTATTCTGGGATCAGCAGATAACCTGATAGTTACGGAATTAATCTCTCCCAAAACCTGTACTTTAGTCCTGTCCAACTGTACAATATGAATAGCAGACTTCTGGGGTTCAATATTTAGTTTGGAACAAACTGAAGCTGGCATTATGTTAGAAGATGCCCCTGAGTCAATCAAGCAGTTGTGCAGGTTTCTATTGTAGATCTCATAGGTCAGAAGGAAAGGTGGGGTATGAGAGTTTGATCTATCTCCTATTAGGACTGCATCAGTAGCTTCAACCATACCAGAAGGTGGTTGACCTGTATCGTTTGCAGCTTTAGCACTGGGAAGAGGTGAAGTAGGAACATCATTTAATTCTTTAAGAAGTAATTTTTGCTGATGTTTTAATTTGCTAAGTTCAAACATGGTAATGTTTGCCTTAGTTTTCTTCATATCATCAACAATATTGTAATCCATTGAATCAGATACTACCAAAGTTTTAGATGTTGAAGGAGTATTTGAGGTTGAAGGTTGGTTTTGAGGAACTGCTGCAGGTGGCTTCTTTGTAGATAGTTTTTCCTTTGTTGTAGCAGCACCTGCACTCCTTTTCTTTGAAGTTGGCTGAACAGGTTCGGAGGTACTTTTACTCCTAGTAGTGACAGGAAACACTTCTTCTTCATTATCTGTATCGAAGTTAGGAAGTATGAAATCCCACATTCCATGACATTCAACAACTTCCTCTTCTTCATCAGTAGGTGTAGCTGTTTCTTCTTCTCCTTCTTCAAGATCTGAATCTGCATTTGATATAACATTTGGTGGTTTTGATTCAGTTTTCTTATAATTTCTAAAGGATCTTTTGGTCGAGGTTTCGGCTACTTGTTTTTTTATTTCAACCATTTCGTTTGACAAAGTCTTGAGGACCTTTTGCAGACCCTCCATGTCATATGGATCTTTTGGGGTTTTCTTCTTTGAATCATCTTTAAAAGAAACTTTTTTGGCTTTTCTATCTTCCAGAGCAGCTTTCTTTTCTAGAGCATTAATGCGTTTCTCCACAGCAAGTGCTTCTTTCATGTTTTCAGCTAAAGTAGGTTTCCCAGCCCTGTCTACAAAAATAGCTATATTGGCAGGTAGGGCAGTTATATACCATTCGCTTCGGATTTGCTCACTTGGTTTGGAGGCCGTTGGGATTTTATTCAAGAGTTTATTGAATCGGGCGTTAAATTCCTTAATCAGTTCCCTATGCTCTATCCTAAGACTGGAGAGATCATTTATTAGTGTAGCCAAAGACCTATCATCTCCATACTTAGTAAGAAACTGTTCTTGGCAAGTGTTCCAACTGGTAATGGAACCAGAAGGTAAAGAAAAATACCAGGATCCTGCTGATCCTTGCAAAGTATAAGGGAAAAGTCTAACAACCACATCTTGCTTTGTTACTCCCTTCAAGTTGACTGCCAACATGAAGTTATTAATATGTTCCTCAGCTTGCGTTCCATCATCTGGGTTAAACTTGGGTAGCCAGTTTTCAGGAGCATCAGGTAATGCATGCAATGGTGCAGGCATGTTGACTGCACCAGGCCTGGTCCGTGGATCTGCCATTATAACAGCAGTAGTAGATGATACTACTGTTGAAATTCCAAATGTCTGGGAAGGAAATGATGTTGCGGAGTGAGCAGGTTGGGATGTTAAAGTTCCTAATCCCTGATGAACAACAATATGTAATGGGGGAGTGGATGGTTGACTTCGCACAGGGGGAGGTGAGATGGAGGATGTGGATGAAAGCTCTTCACTGCCAGACCCCTCATTATATTTCTTCGCCTTTTTCCTTTTGGGTAAAGGGAACTCAGTGGGTTCAATACCGAGCTTTCCGCTCTGAAGTCTGGTGAGAGGGTGAGGTAAATTGAACTGCGAAGTCGCAGTGCTTTGTGATACCTCAGATTTCTGTGGTGAAATCGAGAAGCTCTAAAGTTTGTGGATAAGAGACTGGACTTCAGGGGATTCAAGACTTAATTGTTCTGGAGTATGATGGGTTTGAGCAGTGGTAGTTGATTCCTCTTCTTCTTGTTTGGATACTGGAGAACCAGCATGCAATTGGCAAGTACGAGGTGATATGGAGGGAGAATTACTCTTAGAATGGCCTGCAGATTTGGGTTTGCTTGCCATTCATAGTTGGGCCCTCCTTCTAGCGCCAAAAATGTTGATGCCCGAAAAATCGTTGTATCAACATTGGGGGATAACCACCCAATCCGGACCTTAATACAGCTCATTTTCCATTTGGAATGGTGGCTCCGACTGGGGATAATGGGACCAGTTTCCCAGCAATGGATAAACAGGATGAATGGATGATTGGTTGACTAATCTAATGATAGGCGAATAAATTAATCTATTGGTGAAATAAAAGAACTACTACTAATCCTGGGAACTATTGTACTTTAAAGTGTAGCGCTTGATGATCTATGTTTATAAACAGGCATGTAGATGACTCTATTCAATAAACATGGACTTTTATTCATTCAAGAATTACTTTGCTTAAATCGTTAAACAAAGGGATTAGCACAATATTGCTACACTTATATATCATCGATACATATATGATCAAAGGAAAAGCATCCCATAAACATCCAATAGTGGAGGGAATAAAGAAATGCTGTTAAAACACATACATATATTTGATAATAGCAAAGGCAATCAAATAACAATTCATATGAAAAGAATGAATTCAAACATAGATAATAGTACCATATGAGCTACTAGTCACTCCCAATATCAATCGCTATTTGAGATTCTTCTTCCAACGCAGAAATACTTTCAAACAAAGACAGTAGTGCACATTTGCATAAAATCTTCCTTGTCAAAATTAGAATAACTGGTCCAGTTTTATAAAAGAATATGGCTGAAGCACAATAGTGCAACTTCAGTCTTTAAGTCAAGTACAAAACTTTACGACCCTTTCCAAAACAATGAAAGGGTCTATAGATACTTAATTAAGCTAACTATCTATGAAACTGAAATCCTATTTAATTGGTATCAATTGATTTTGATCATATTTTCCTCAGCAACCTGGCAGTCGGCGGCATGAATCATCAAGTAGGCTGTTTGCCTTTAAACCTGAGCTGACTTATCACAAGCATCGGCTCCACTTCGGGCGATCTGTTGAGGCGAGAACTAAGCTGGGCGGCATAGGTGGCATCCTGAATATCGAGGATAATATACCTGATTGCATCTGTAAGGCATTTGAGGGCGGCTCTTTGACTGTGTAGTTTTACCAAGAAGAACCAATAGGTGTCCCATGTTAAACTGTTAATTCCAGCAATTAATCTCTCCTTTTCCTCTAGATCTGGATAACATGATTGCTCCAATGTTTTCATTGCTGTCAATTTTCCTGGAGTGCATTGGGAAATCATGTTTGACAAGTAGAGAGTATTATTAACCAATTCAACCAAATTGCTTGTAGTTGATTTGCACCTTGAAATTGCCCTCTCTGCTTTCATTAACTGGGACTGCCATTCTGTAAACAATATATCTTTATGTGACTCTAAAATTCTTGGTAAATTCGCCGCTTGTCCCTGATCAGTATCTTGCTAGTCAAGAAATGCAGCTATCGCTTCTTCAGCTTGATCCAATTCCGCTCTAGCCTTTTCTGTTTTCTCACTTATTGATGCCATCAATTCGCATAATGGTTCCGCCTGGGCGATTTGTTGACATAGAAGCTTGAATTGGGCTATTAATGCCGTATTTATCTGTAGTGCCTCTACTCTGAATTCAGTTATTTGTGGAACGCCCTTTGTCTTCTCAAGCTGTGCTGATAGTTGAGCAATCTGCTCATCTTTTGTTTTCAGCATTTGCTCATTTTCTGCCCTTAGTTGCACCAAGGCTTCAGACAATTCTTTCTGCTTCTGGATTGCACTGTGATCAATCCTTTGTTTCTCTGCCTGCAATTGTTGAGTTAATTGATTATTTACTTGCTTTTGTGTCAACAATTGTTGTTCTGCCTGCTCCGCTTTCTGCTGTGCTTCTGTTAGTTGTGCCTGCAATAAAAATATTTCCTGGTCTTTTGTTTTCAATAAAACACTCACCTCTGATGCTTTGTCTATTGTTGCTGCCGAATAGGCTCCAGCATATTGTGATAGTTTTGTCAGGTCATCGGAGGGTTTAAATTCCTCCTTCCAAACCACATTGCCCGTGACCGTCTGTTCTGGGAAAAGGGAAGGTTGATCAGTCCTTCTTCTCTTCCTCTGTCGTTCTACTACAGCTTTATGCCTTGGGCTATAGAAGACATCCAAGGGAGGAATCTCTTCTACCTGCAAAATGATTTGATCGGAGGGGTCCTTTGGTATTATTTCTACTTCCTTCGAACTGGGTAGGCCGCTGGTTCCACTTGGAACCTGTTGTGAAGTGGTTTCCTGTGTGTCTGCTGCTTTTGAAGTTTCGGTGTCCTTTGAACATTCCAGACTGCTGATAATAGAATCAAATTGCTGCCATTCCTGGAGCATTTTTGGATCAATATGAGTATCCACATTTACTTCTATGTTGCTCTGTTTCTGCTCTTTAGTCTGGGTCTCCTCCCGCACTTTCTCCTGCTCTTTAGTTTGAGTTACCTCCTGTGGTTTCTCTTGTTCTTTAGTTGTAACCGGAGGTTCCTTTGACTGTTGCCGTTCAGGCTCACTTGATGTTGTTGTCGGGGTTGTTGCTAACAGATCTAGAGGCAGAGTTTGCAACCTCTGTTCTCTAATTCTGTTGAATTCAACCAACCCTTCATCCTGATATTTCATTCTGGCTAATGCCTTAACCTGCATTATTGACTCGGCTGAGGAGAACAGGTCATCGAACATATCTTCTTTATGATCCAACTTTGCCAATTTGGCCTGTTCAAGTGCATTATAGGCGACTTTGTTGGGATCAAATTGCCTATTAGGGAGAGTTGCTAGAGTTAATGATTTTATCTTTGTAGCTTCTTTCTCTGCATGTTTGAAATCATGCAACGTGTAGACACCGCATCTCAAAGGAAAAGAGGGCCAGCCCTGCTTCTTATTTTTCTTGAGAGTCTGTGTAACTCCCTCGGCAATGATCTGATAGGCTATTTCCCTCGCCAGCAGTTTATCAGGTATGTACAAGGGAAGGACATGAGGTTCGGCTTGGCTACCGAAAACTCTTATATAAGTAAACTTCTCCTCCCCGAACCATCTTCCTATTGATGTTAAATCAATCCCTGCTTGGTAGGAAATCTTGGGAGCAGGTTTATCAAAAATAGAGTAATGAATGGGTAACATAAAGCCATTGCAGACTTGGTATAAATGGTGCTTATAAGAAGATTTCCACAATTTCTGATGGTATATGTGAATAGGCATGGGGTCTTGTGATGTCCACCTCCAGCCGAGCACGGGAAATTCAGAAATAAAACACAGGGTATCTAGAATATAGGCACTATAATAGAACGGGGGAATTAACCTTTCAGTAATGCGGGTCTTGTTTCTAAAATCAAGAACAGCTGTTTCTAGTTTATCTGACAGTATAGTTTCCCAATCCATTATTTCACTGTTACACGCCGCTTCCATCAAGGGAACCATTTCTATAGTGAAATTAGAGGAATCGTGCAACCCCCACAATCTACACATCATTATCCCGGCATAACAATAAGGAGAACATAGTGAATCAACAGAGTACTTACCGGAAGATTCATGCTTGTGTTTTGCCGGATTTTGTCTCCAATCCCGGATGGGTTCGGATTCAATTTCATTCTCTTTTCGGAATTTCTCCAAAAACGCCTTGTTGTACTTCTTCTCTGGCTCAGGCAAATGATACATTTGCCTTAAATCATCAGCCTTGAATGAACCAAAGATTCTCCCATCTCTGGTGCAGAAAGTTCTGTCTGTGATTGGGATTTCCTCAATTGCCCACCTCACTACATCCGTATATGGGAGAATTTGTTCCCGAGCTGCTATCCGATGAAGGAAGGAGTCGGCCAAGTCCTTTAAAGTACCATCAGATTTCCGGGTCGCATCAACAGTGGCTTGTACTGTTGTTACTTCAGGTTCTTCGGCTTCAATCAAATTATAGGTACTTTGCCAAGTAGTTTTGCCGAGACCAGAACATGTAGTATCAGATATCAATCCTTTCTTTTTATTTGCTGGATCAGCGACGGCTTGTCCTGTGGCTGGCGCAGCGGAAGCGACTGTGGTTTTCTTAGACTTCTTCCCCATTCTGCTTGAGTTTTCTGCTTTGGAAGAATTCTGCATAGGCGTGAAAATAAGCGTAACACAGAGAATTGGTAGTGAAAATCAAATATGAGCGAGATATATTAATCAATGTGTGTTGAGGGATTAACTTTAAAGTGGCCGCGGATACAATCTATGGGAAGATTTTAGGACTTACTATTACATTAAATGGCCGTTTAAAACCTGCCAATCCTTTAAATGCCCATCATATCATTAATCGGTCGAATGATTTGTTTAAGCGTGCCTTGGATGTTTTGGCGGTTGAGCGCAGGTAAATCACTGTTCGGCAGATAAGGTCTTTAATATGAATTGATCGTAATATCCCTCTGTTTTAACGGCTTTTTGAAGTTTGCGCTTCTGGCTTTATCGCAATCGGGCGTCGGGGAAAGCTTAAATCCTTATATTGGCACCTTTGGAAATCCCTGATCGCTGATAGCGATATCGCATCAGATCCGGAGTATGGGCACTTTACGAACGCATGGACGGTATATTGCCGATCGCCGATAGCGATATCGCATCGCATCGGGTGTATTACCTGGGGTGCTTTAAAAACATGCATAGTATATCGCCGATCACCGATAGCGATATCGCATCGCATCGGAGCGGAAGGAACTTTATCGCATCGGAGAAAACCAATGGGCCTTTAAAGTATGCCTCCTATGTCATTGCGATATGCGATCTTGCGATCGCTTTATCGCAATGGTAAAAGATTGATTATTTATATTATAAGACCAAAATTTGGTTTTTCCAAAAGGTTTTTTTTTATTATGTTTCCATTTTGTTTTCGGACCTTTTTTGAATAATACAATGTTGATACCAATCAAAACTAAAAGGGACCCATTTCATAAGATAGTTTTTTGTGAATAAAAATGATATGAAATGGGGGGTTGTTGTAGAGCACAACAAGTAGTCAAGTACTCGGTGATCTTTCAATGTTTAGGGAGTCTTAAAAGGGTGTAAAGAGAACTTATGGGTTCGACTTTTTTGTAAGTTTTTGACAAGTTCGAAATAGTGATAAAAATATACTCAACACAAAAAAAGTTTTTTTCGTAAATAACCTATGATCTGCACACTTAAACTAAAAAATTATCGTCATCACTCAAAAATATAGTCAAAAACATTAAAATTTTGTATTTTAGAGGCTAGTAGAAAAAAATAATATTTTAACGGGCCTAAAAGCTTATAAAAATCCAAAAAAGCAAAAACATTTTACCATTTGAGTTTTTTTAACCATTTGAGAGTGATAAAGTGCATTTTTTACCAAGATATTCAGAGGCAAATTTTGGGCAAACCATTGGACCAAATCATGAGTTGTCTTCTCTAGGTAAATCATCTCTCTCATATATTCATTTTCATTGTTTTTATTTTGCATTTGACTGTGTATTTTGGTTTTTTGGGGGTGTTTATCAAAAGAAAAATCGCCCTCGATGTGTGCAGTTCACCCTTATCAGGGATGCACACACCAACTGAGTTTTTACACTGAAAACCAAGATGTGCACAGTTTCTAGTCCTAAAACTGTGCAAATCTTCACTGGTTTCCTCATGTGGTTGTGCACAATACTGAGGGCATTAAAAATTTAATTGAAAATACCCACTTTTTTGCAAAAAGTTACCACAAATTCTTCGAATGATCCTCCATGTTTCTTTGTGTGGTTTTGATCCACAAAAAATAGAGTGGAGAGAGCGTGAACATGAAGAAAAAGATATATCTTCTTTTAACCACCCAGAGACAATACAGGCACTGAGAAATTGTGGTCTATATAAATTTTTCACCATTCAAGGCATGAAGACTCAGTTAGACTTGCTAGAGTGGATAGTGAGAAAGTGGAATGTACAGGAAGAATGTTTCGTGATCGAAGACCATAGACTCACTATTGATGCCAATGAATTTACTCCTTGTCTGGGCTTCCATGTTGTGGAGTGGAAATTTCTATGTATGGAAATAGACAAGGTGGTGAAACAAATTCCACTTATCTAGTGCAACATTGCTTTCAAGGAGCTGCTCTCAAAGATGGGAGAATTGATATCAGAACCATAGAGAGGCTTCCCTTGAGAAATTTTGGCTTCACTGTTGCACGACTATGTGGAAGTGCATCTCTTCACTTAATTACCAAGGCCCAGATGCAGATTGTCATAGAATGCTTGTAACCCACAATATTCAATTGGAGTGAAGGGGTTGTTTCCAACCTGAAAGGGAAACTAACTAGAGTCAAAATTGGAAAACTCAAGAATTTTGGGTATGGTGCCTTTGTCATCTCATTTTCTCTAGAGAGGATCCCCCTTCTCACTCCAGATGTATACATAGATGGAGGAGGACCGCAAGATCCTTAGATGCTGAAGTGGGTCACACTGATGGCATGCCATGGAGGTGGTGAAGGCCCAACGATTCGATATACTCTTGATTTATTTGGATGGATGGAACATCAAATCATCATGATTGAAGATTTTCCATATGCAGGCATGTATTACACAGGTTATCCAGATATGCCACTGCCAGCTGGGATGCAGTGAGGTGACCTAGGTAAAAAATTTACACTTTGGTTGTTTTTTATTTTTTTATTTTTATTTTTTTTTGTCATCCAAAACTAATTGTCCAAAATGATCATGCAGATGTCGGCCTGGTGAGGCCAGCATGACTTTGTAGATTTGAAAGGCGCAGTGAGAAGCCAGTACCTCCTAGAGTGCAGAACCTGACGCAATAGAGGCATTGACTGAACTAGAGCTCAACCTAGAGAGGTTGACTCTAGACATCCCAGAGGTTGGGATTGATGACTTGTCTCTCTGCTATCAGAGGCACGCTGTGGGGTTCCAAGACCGATTAGTCAATTGCTACGATGAGTAGCTCACGCTATTGTCTGCTACCATGATCATCATGCGTAGCTACTAGTCATAGTGATGGGTTTTGGTTTTTGATTAGGTATCAACATGTTTTGATAATAAAGGCCATGGGGCCGTATCTCTTGGATGAAAATTTTGTAAAAACCACACTTTTTACAGACATATGACTAATGAAAACTACTACTTCTATTTCAGTCTATCTTGTACAATGTAATGGACGAATATTGCATTTGCTTTCTTACATATGTTTTACAAATTCCAATTTAACACATAATTAACCAATGCATCAGTTAATGTGTTTAAACATCTTGGAATGTGTTGATATTCGATGTAATCAAACTCTCTCTCCAAGAGACGAACTTGCAAAAACCTTCGTAACATTGAAGTACTTCTTACAGAATATACACCATTTAAATGTAATACTATGAGTTAAGAATCTAACCTAACGATCAATCAACGAATACCAAATGAAATGGCGTCAGATAATAGCTCAATGATTTCTTTATACTCTGTGATGTTATTGGTTGTTTGACCAAGGCATATCACATGAATAGAAGCTAACTCGTTTGTGGGCGAATAAATGACCCAAGTTGCAGAAGACAAATTTTGAGTACTACGACTAGCGCCATTAGCAAAGCCAATGTAAGTTTGACATCTGCAAATCAAGTGTGACACAAGATAAGCAGGAGAAGTAGCAGAAAATTGTAAAAAATTGCTAAAAATTTCGACACATAAAATATGATACAACAATATACAAATTCTTAACTCAGTCATATGAAGCATAATATTTCATCAGGTAAAGACCATTCTTGGCCTTTCCAAAATAAATTTCATCATAATAAACTAGCTCATAGGAAACTTTTTTCAATGCACACTTTACAATATAAGGGGCATGCTAGATGGGCTCAATTTACCAGTGCCTAATTTATCTTGTTCTTGATCATAGACCAAGACTCGGTCAACTTCTGAATAGGAACAAAGTCTTACATTTTGATCATACTATGCCTTAACTCGTTTCTTTTGAGTCTCGCTAGCTAATGCGACATCACGACGAGTCTCAAAAACTCATGCTAATTACAGAAAACATTCCTCTTTTGTAGAAGTGGCTGGTAATAATTCAATTTCTAGTTTCAAGGATGGCATTTCAAATTCAATAGTTAAAACTTCTTCGAGACCGTAAATGAGCTGGAAGGGAGTAAAACTAGTCGAAATTTTTTCTGAGGTATGAAATGCCCACAAGGCTGGAAAACGAATTAGATTCCAATTTCGTTTATGAATTTTGATAATACATTTAATCATGGTGGTCAAAACCTTGTTAATGGATTCTACTTGGCCATTTTCCTATGGGTAATTTTCGCAGTAAGTTCGGTCATCATAAAGTTTCGAAAGTGGCTACCATGTTCCGTGACGATTTCTTGTGGAACTTTGAACCTAGAAATCACATGATTGAATATGAAAATGGTTTTTGTTTCGCCACCTTCCTTATATGCAGGCATCACCTCGGCCCATTTTTTGAAATAATCTACTGCTAGGATGATGTACCCATGCCCCCCAGCCGAGTGAGGGTTACATGTAAGGAAATCGATGCCCCATTTGGTGAAAGGACCAACAACAATGATTGGGTGAAGAGGAGTTGGAGGTTCACGCATTTTACGATTGTAGATCCGACAATGGTGGCATTTCTAGACTGCAGTAATGTAATCTTTGAACATCGAAGGCCAGAAATACCCAACGTGCAAGATCTTTTGGGCAATGGAAAACCCTAACATATGACTACCACAAGCTCTAGAATGACATTTATTAAATGTATTTTCGGCTTCCTCATGATTCAAATATTTTCTAAAAATGGAATTAGCACCATGATGATCAAATGTATTGCCAACAATGGTGTATTTCTAGGATTGGTACTGAATATGACGACGATTGGTTCAAGTCAATTCTGGACGAAAATTTTGGGTTTGAAGATAAATGGTGATATCTCCATACCATGGGTCTAAAGTACTAATCAGAAAGAGGGATTCATCTGGAAGAGAATCCTCTACCACGATTTTCATTTCATTATAGGTAAAGTCACATAATAATTCTACTAACACCAGTGATTTCTTATATTTAGATTTGATGAATTCCAAATCAAATTCTTGCAGGATGACTATCCATTTAGAATACTTTCCCCCTAGCAACTGTCTCGTAAGAATGTAAACCATAGGGTTGCAATCAGAAATCACTGTTGTTTTGCGCAAAAGAATATAGTGATGAAATCATTGGATAGCTTGAACGGCTGCCAAGGCCAATTTCTCCACATGTGCATATTTTACATCAGTTTTGGTAAGAATTTTGCTCAAATAATATATGACATGCTCATCGTTTGACTCATCTTCCTGAAATAAAACCATGCCAATGGTAACATTGAATGAAGCTAAATACAAAAGGTGGTCTTGATGATAATCGGGAGGATGCAACAACAGTGTATGGGTCAACGCATGTTTAAGTTCATCAAATGCTTCTTGAGTAACTTCATCCCATATAAATGAACTGCCCTTTTTCAAGAGATGAGTAAAATATTTAGTTAGCTCAGTGTAGTTCTGGATGAATCAACGTAAGAAGTTTGATTCCCCTTGAAAACTTTGGAGTTGGTGGAGATTGGAAGGAGGAGGAAAATTCAAAATAGCCTCTACCTTGAGCGAATCGACACAAATGTCTTCCTTAGATACGCTAAATCTCAGTAATTGACCAAATTGGAGACGAAAAAAGACATTTGTGTGGGTTCAAGTGGGTATTGTAGTGTCGGTTCCTGATAAAGATAGCTCTCAAATGCACTGGATGATCTTCCTTTTCAGGGAATGAGCTGGTAAGTCATCCAAATAATGTTGTACAATATGCTTGATATCATGAAATGTGTAAGACATAGCCCGTTGGAAGGTTGCGTTGACATTCTTTAATCCAAATGGGAGTTTTCTATAAGAAAAAGTCCCCCATGGACAGATGAACGTGGTTTTACGCTGATCGGTTCGGAGTATGTTGATTTGGTTGTAATTAGAAAATCGATCCCTGAATGAAAATATTTCATTACTGGCACAATTGTCAATGATTTGATTGATATAGGGGGTAGGGTAATTGTCCTTGGGACAACCCTTATTAATATCCCTATAATCTATGCATACTCTGATGGTTCCTTGATTTTTGTCCATAGGAAAAATATTGGAAAACCAATCAGTCAAGGGAACCAGGTAGATAAAAGCTTCTTTGCGTAGTTTTCAACCTCAGCTTTAATAACAACAACCTTTCGTGGGTGCACTGGACGTAATATTTGTCTAATAGTTTTTGCATCTGGGTAAGTGCAAATCTTGTGAAAAACAATGCTTTGGTCAATTCCTGGCATTTCCTCATAGGACCAGGCAAAAATGTCAAGGAATTCTTGAAATAGGGATTTGTATGTTTGAATCTCATCCAGTGAGCATAGAGTACCTATGTGGATGTTCTAAATAATTCTAGTTTTGACTGAGATCTCAATGGAAATCGTTTTAGATTTGTTTCCCAAATTATTTTCAGATCCAACTTGAAGAACTGACATGGCCACTCAGGAATATCTACAATCTCAGTCGAAAAAATAAACGAAAAATCATTCTCGATTTTATCAATGTTAGGGAGAAAAGATGAAAAATGATGATAATTGTCCCATGGAATTTCATCCAAAGTCATGATATCCTTAATACTTTCATCAACTGGAAACATATTATCGAAATGATCCAGAAGTGAAATTGTTTCTAACCAAGGTAAAGGAGAATAATCGTCATTGATCACATTCACTCAATCAATTTCAGAATATGGTGGGTCGGAAAACAATTGAACTACCTAATAAGCCAATTCAAGTGGGCTCAAAGGCATTTCATTTCCATACGAGGTCAATTCAAATTCTAAAGGCACTATCCATGGATCAGATGATTCAATGGTGCTTGATGTGATCATGTTAACCTCAACAACATTAGAAGGAAATTCGGTGGAGGAAGTGAAAAATTTCCTATCAATGATGAATATTTGTGCAAACCAACACGAATATCCTCATTAGGAGTACTCATTTTTTTGACAAAAGGTATGCTAACCGTAGAGTTAGGGTAGGAAGTGTAGTAATATAATTGGTCTATTTTGGCTATTTTCCCTCGATGAGGAAATTGTATCATATGGAAAAGTGATGAGACCACTACAAACATAGCATAGGTCCAACTTCAACCAAGAAAAAGTTTATAATCGATCTGAGCATCAACAACTTCAACTATGATCGCGATTGTATTACCTTTTATCTCTATGGGTAGATCATTTAGGATTCTATAAGGATGAAAACCTCTTCCATCAAAGGCTTTCAGAGTGGTAGTTGACTCATTCATAGTTGGAGAACCTAAAGCTTTCCAACAAGCAATAGACATGATACACGTAGAAGCTCTTTCGTCAATAATTGTATGAGACACTCATTTGGTTTTGACAAAAACTAGAATTTGGAATGCCAATTGACGTGGGAGTCTAGGTATATGAGTTTCAAGATCAAATATAATAAGATTAGTGTCCTACGGATAACTTGCTCCAATAGCTGACAATAATAACTTTCTTTGTTTTGGACATGTTTGCAGCACTTCAAGAGTTGACATTGTTGAAGGAGACATAGCCAAGTCTTCAACAATGTTATAATTCTGAGTAGCTCTAGCATGTGGGTTGAAAGCTAATTTTTGAAGAACACCGTTGAGAGGTTTTAGAATCATCATGTCAGGTTTCATTTTCTCAATATGTAATGGTTCAGAAGGAGGAGGAGGAATTGAACCGAAAGGTTGACTAGGTGAATTAGCATCATTTCCATTGACTATAGGACCCTTATATCTGTAATCTTTTGATCTTGTTGCTACCGTAACTTGCTGCGAAGACATCAACATGATATCTTGCAATGTGGAAGAATTATATGTGTTATGAGAAACCATTTTGTTGTCTTGAGAAGGAAACGTATCCTTCAAAACAACGAGAGTTGGAGAACCTTTTATGAATTTGGTAACCCCTACCCGATGTGCGCATTACTTCGTATAATGATCTTCATTACATATAAGGCAAGGATAATGAGGTTTCATTTTCTTGTTAGTAGGTTCATTTTTAGTGGGTTTCTTTGTTTTACCTTTCCCCTTATTTTTACTCTTTGATGATTGATTCTTGCCAGTATATGACTCTATGACATTAATTTCAAAAGTAGTTTCTGGAGAAAGGCTTTGAGTAGGTGAATCTTGTATGGCCAAAGTCAGAGTGCTTTTACAATTCTTCTTTTTACCCTTAGAACATTGGCTGACAGAACCTATAAAACCATCAGTGGCATTAGTTCCTGTAGGAATTGAATCTGATTGATCATTTAAAATAGTTGGGCGAGGTAAATTTAGGATTTTCTTGTACAAGGTGCCAAATTGGGTATAAACTAAGTGTAAGTACTAGGAACGAGAAATTACCTGCTCTTCCGTTACGAAACCTCCCTTAGTAAGATCCTCGTTAATATCAGGAAGAAATGATTTTGTAAACCATTCAACTAAAATCTGATTTGGAATAGAAACTTTGACTAATCGATGTCTATGTCTCCATTCATGTATATGATCTAAAATGTAAGTAGATTTCGATTGTTTTAAGGAATTCAATAGCTCAGTAATGTTGACTTAGGTTGGGCTGACCCAGGTTCGATTATTTACTGCGCACCAACAAAACCCTCAACCACTGGCCCTTTTGGCAACGACCTACAAGCAAGTTGCAGTCTCACCCGAAGTGACCATGTGAGGTTGTAGAACCAGGTTTATACAACCTTGAGGGATACTGTGATATGGCAATTTTGTATTTTCTTAAGCTTTAACACTTATAAACTACTTCGCATTCATGAACTACTTCTAACTTATATATTACTTCGAAGAATTGCGTTCATTACTTAAACATATCATAAACATCCATAAACTTCATAGTGCTGAAATAAAGTGCAGATAATAAGCGAAACACATGACGGCACATATTTTACCATCTTTCATCCCAATGTGGTAGTATGTCCACAAGAACTATTTCTTATAATAGAGAATTTGGTACAACAAATAGTTCTTCACCTGTGCACATAATTTCAGGTTGTCTACACACTAAGCTGTAGATGGTCTGCGCACTAAGCTTTATACCTAGGCCTCCGTGCACTCAACTACAGAGCCTTGTCCCTTTTCTCTAAAGTATAGATAAAAAAATGCAACCATAACCATAGATCTAGATTCGATCATGCCATCTTTCTTTATTATTCATCCCTATATATACTATTACACTGAGGGATTACATCACTACATTACCATGGATCCAATACCATGGTTTCCAAAATACAAGGGACTATTGTCCAAAACCATTCAACTTTTACAATATTATATGATTTGACAAAAAGGGAGGGGCTTCGTCGCAAAGCCCCTATACTACGTAGTGAGTTTTGTTGTTGAGTCCTCATTGTGCTTTGCTTCTCTGCTACACGGTCCACTTTGCACTCCGCGACATCCTTTCTATTGCACGCTCTATCCACAAAATTCAGATTCTTTACCCAAAATATGGCCAAGTTGGGTTGTGCCCAATAACCCCCAACACTCACATGTGACTCATTCCAAGTCACTCAGCTGTTTTGCCTTTGATCTTGTCTGCAATGTTGATGTATGCCTTGTTAAATTGTTGCATAATCTCTACCAACTACTTTTCCTCACTGCACACTTCTTCTAATAGTGCTTCTGTGACATGTTCTACAACCTTCTTTGCCAATTTTGTCTCCCTTTGTCAAAGCCGCTGAAACTTCTCATCCACTTCATGTGATAGCTGGAGGGCCTCATCTTGACAAGGTTGAGTCATTTCTATCAAAATCTCTTCCTCCTTCTTCAACTCTTCGATTTTCTTATACAACTCCTTTGACTCATTAATTTTTGTGAGCCTCAATGAGATTGGAAAAGTCTTCGTAGCTGCCCGTCTCTCCTCCAAATGATGTTACTTTTTTTGCATTTCCTCCTGTAATTTATGAAAATTTGGATCTTCCTGTAGTGAAGTCCAAATTTTCATGCTCTCATCTAGTAGTTTTCCATTGTCTACCAATGTTGCGGAGATGTTGGAAATCCAATTATTTAAGTCAATCTCCCTCTATTCGCGCACTTTTGATTGTGTGTCTGGTTGCAACTTCATTTGTAGCTCATTGATATGCATCTCATACTTGAATTGTACTGCGGAAATTTTATCCTTCTTCTCCTTGACTGCAGGGCCAAGCTTTGCAACCTTGTCATCTACTGATTCATCCTTGTAGACATCCATGTCCAAAACTTCCCTACAAGTGGCTTCGACAACTTCTTTCAACCTCTAATGTTGTAGCTCTTCCTGTTCCTTGTCCTTAATGGCTTGTTCGAGTTGTTTCTTCAGTGCAATGTTATCTCGTTCTATTTGAATGTTTAAGTGTGATGTGCATTGTTCACGCTCCTTGAGCTCATTTGTGATACCTTGGTGCAATTCATGTAGGACTAGAGTGGGAAGTGTTTCCCTGTTCATATTGGCATGGCCCCAAACTTTTTCCCGTTGCTTGACTTTAGTGGAGTCAAATTGTAGAGCTTCAGAGAGTATCTGCATTATCCTCATCCCAAATGTTTTTTCTATCAGTCTTTCTCGATGGAGTCCTTGGCCTATCTATGCTGGTGGTGTGGATGTTTGTGCCCAAATCTTCAGCTCTGCAATACTATGCTCCACACTTATGATAAGCTCACCATAGCGATCTTCCACCCTATTCCAAGATTCCATTGTTATCTCTTGAATCATGTCTTTGGTTTGATCCAGGTCACCTTCAGTGAGAATCATTGGTGTGATTTCTTTTGTTTTATCTGCCTTATGCTTCTTATGCTCTTAATGGTAGCTTTGCCTTGGATCTTTTTTTCTCTGTGGAGGTTTTCTCTGTTTCTACCTTTTTTGTCTCCTTAGTTGTATGCTCACCTCCTTGAGGGTCCTTATCATGGCTTTCTTCATCATAGTTCTCTTCTTAGTGGTGTTCTTCTGCCTCTTCCTCTTCCTCTACTTCCTTCTCCTTATATTTTCCACTGGCTTTGCCATGCTGTGAAGTGTCCAGCTCTTCTTCTTCTATTGCGTTGTTTCTTGCTTCCTCTAGTGGAGTCATCCTTATGTGGGAAATGTCTGTATTACTTCTACCATATCATCCTCTTTGACCATATATGGAAATTCATTCCATTCCTTCTTCGTGTCTCTGAGCACCTATATGTACAATTTATGAAAATCTTCCTTGAACCTTGCCACAAGGTTGTACTGTTTGTGCAAAATTGGTGAAAGGCATGGATACTGGTTTACTAACATGTGTAGATCCATTTGATATAATATGAAGAATAATATATTCTCCTACGCTCACGATTCTTGAGTGGTATGCCACAATGAAGCATACCTTGCAGCCTCACATACATCTACTTCTATTAAAGGAAATTGTGTATCCTCTGACTCCTTCCATGCCAATAATGCTATGATCAAGATCAGCCATGCGTAGTGAAAATATGTACCTTTCTCATGGACCTCACGATAGTCATCCAAGAATTACTTGCATATGTATCTAGCCCAGTTATAGTGGACTCCATTTGTGCAGTGCACGACTAAAGACACCACCGACACAGGAACTTCATTTGCGTGACACTTCGTCATAAGCTTTCTAGAAAAAATGTGTGCAACGAAGTAGACTATTTGGTCGTTGATCGATTTTATGTCATATCCCATTTTTCCTTTGACCAACCGTACTTCTTCTTCATATTTTTCGCTAAAGTGCGGTCGTGATCCTTTTCCACGAACTCCTCTGCGGGGTTCTGCCCTTGGTAAGGTAATCTTGTGATCATCCAAATCTACATTTTGTCTATGGGGATCTTATTCCCCATCCACAGGCGTCCATCATGTATCAATACCAACAATTGGTGCACACAGGCTGTGTTCACTGAACTTCTTCTAAAGTGTGGCAAATTCAACATATTGAGTAGTCGTGACTACACCAACCCATTCACCCACCATTGTGGTTCCAATCTCATCACTCCACTATCTGGGTAGTGAACCTACTACAAGTACCTGTCTGGTATGAATTGAGGGTATTTATTTTGGTCATGAAAATTATAGTTTTTAAACTTGGGTTGTTGGATTTTCCCTAAAATCTCTCCTGAAAATGGCACAGATTCTAGAAATAGTAGAGTGAATGTCCCATACTTTGCCTCAATGGAATCCTTTACTGGTTTGGCATTTGGATTCCTCAGTAGGATATATGAGTGAATAGGCGAGATGAATGTTACACCACCTTCCTCCACCTATATTTCCTCCACTTCTTCTTCAACGTTGACCTGCTCTGGTGGCTTATGAGGTTTCACAAGTTTGGCAGGCTTCTTGTCTTTCTTTTTCTTCGTTCTTCTTTCCTTGGTTTGCTTCATCCTTGGTGATTGTCGTTGTTTCTTTGGTGACAACGTTGCTACTGTAGGTGATGCTACTGTGGGTGTTTCAAATTTTGGTGCGTCCATAACTCTAGACAATCCCTGCTCATGAAAATTGTGCACAATATCCTCCCAAGATCGCTCAGACGACATACACAACAAAGTCTCCTGCAACTTCTTCGCACTATTAATCACTCGAGCTCTTGATTCAGTAAAGTTCTTAATCTGAGTGGGAGTCGGCTATTTATAACAATTATGGCCTTTGAACCTCATCATTAGATTTGATTTTGTCCTGATTATGTTCAAATTTCGTCATTATATGCATATATATATCCTTAAATTATGCCAACTTGTCATCTTAAATGCAACTTTTCACGTATCTTTTCCTTTTTAACGGTCATATTTCTACTTTCCCAACGAGCTTCGACATGTTCTTTGTTGTAGTGCACCTTTGTCTTATGTTGCAGCTTCCTATGAATTTCGACATATTTCTGACTGTAGTGAATTACTTTCTTCATTGAAGCTCTCTCTGCAACATAGTTGATAGTCCAGTGCCCACTTCCAACTGAATGTGACAATAAGACTTTCCTTCTTTCTTATTTAGTGCGAAGTTTTAGGGGAAGGGTTATCCCTATACAACTTCAACCTACTGCCATTTACTTTTCCCTGAATTAATTCTCCATTTAACTTCGCTAACTACACTATGCCTCCATCAGTAATATACTTAATAACATATGGGCCTAACCAGTGTGTTTTGAATTTCCCTGGAAATTTCACAAACTTACTGTCATAGAGGAGAACAAGGTCTCCTATTTAAAACTTCTTTTGCTTAATGTGCCTGTCATGCCAAGCCTTTTCTCTCGCTTTTTGTACTTGTTGATGAAATCCTGCTATAAACCTGTCTTCTTCCAGAGAAAGTATATGCGACATCCTTTCTTCCATTATGTCAGGGTCTTCCATATTTGTAAAAGTTGCAATTCTTAGGCTAGGGACAATATATTCCATGGGAATCACAACTTCTTTCCCATAAACCAACCTAAAGGGTGTCTGACCTGTCAACTTTTTGCATGTAGTCTTATAAGCCCATAATATTGTTGGAATCCTAAGATCCCAGTCATCCTTGTTTACATTACATACCTTGGTCAGTGCATTCTCCAAAATTTTATTGAATACTTCCTTAGTTCCATTTGCCTGAGGATGCTAAGGAGTGCTCTTTTGGTGGTAAACTTGAAATTCCTTAGTTAATGCTTCAATGGTCTTATTCAAGAAATGTGACCCTTGGTCACATATCAATATCTTTGGACACCCAAATCTGGACAATATGTATTCAAAGATGAACTTTGTAGCAGTTTATACTCTAGAATCTTTCACTAGCTATGCTTCAACCAACCTTGTCAAATAATCAGTCGTAATGATTATATACCTTGTACTAGTCCTTTTTCCTGGTGGATTGATAGGTCCAACAAAATAGATAACCCATTTATCAAGAGCCTGCAATGTTACTTGTGGCACTAGTGGCATTTGATCTCTTCTTGAAGGTTTTCCTGTTCTTTGGTAGATATCACAAGATCGACAGTACTCCTTTGCATCTTTGTGTAGTGTAGGCCACCACAATCATGCTCTTAAATTTTTTTGCGCAGTATCTTTCCCTACATAACGTCCACCAGTTACGACAATATGAGCTTCTCTTAAAATTATTTGTCTTTTGTGATTATGAACATACTTGCACAATATTTCATCTAGTCCCATATTATAAAAATTTCCCGCTATTAGTAAAAGAAAAATCCTTTTTAACCATTAGTTCTTTCTTCTGTTGCATAGTGCATTCTAAAGGGTCCATTCTTGTAGTCAAAAATTGAATAATGTCTGCAAAGTGATCATCTTTAATCCTGATTGCGAACAACTGTGCATTAGGAATATTATCCTCTATATTCATTGGTGTTCTCCTGGTTTCAACCTTGACAAATGATCAGGTCCAAAATTTAGTCTTCCTGGATTAAAAACAACTTCAAAGTCATTCTCCTGAGATAATAACAGCCATCTGTAAAATTTTCCTCCTAAAACAGGCTTATTGACCAAATACTTTAGTGCAGAGTGATATGTGAACATCTTGAAATGTGATCCCAACAAATAACGTCTAAACTTCTGTAAAGCATATACTATAGCCATTCCTTCCCTTTCTGTAGTTGTATATTTCTTCTCTACTTTATAAAATTTCCTACTTGCAAAATCTATAGGGTGATCGATTTCTCCTGCACCAGGTTGTGCCAATACCACTCCTAAAGCTATGCATGAAGCATCCACATGAACATGAGATTCCTTATTCCAATCTGGGAATACTAGCATAGGAGCAATTACCATCTTTTCTTTTAGTATGTCAAGGATCTTTTGACATTGTTCATTCCATTGGAATGTTACATCCTTCTTTACCAATTTTTCCATAGGTGTAGTGATCTATGCATATCCTTTGATAAAATTTCTATAATACCCCATATGTCCCAATGTAGTGCGAAGTTGTGTCACTGTTTTTTGTGAAGGTAAATTCACAATAATAGCAATATTTGTAGGATCCACCATCAATCCTTGCTTGCAAACAATATGTCCCAGCAATATACCAAAAGGTACACAAAATATGCACTTTTTGATATTTAGAGAAATTTGGTACTGCCTGCATGTGTCGAGTATCAGTCTTAAACTTGCAACATGTTTCTTCAATAACCCAAATATTGTCCAATCATCAAAGTATACTTCTAAAAACTTGTGAATATATTCTTTGAAAGCTGCAACCACCACTCTTGAAAATATAGTAGGGGCATTCTTTAGTCGAAAAGGCATCACAGTATAATAATATGAGCCCCATTTTGTAGTGAAGGTGGTCTTATGGCTATCCTCTAGTGCAATTCTAATATGATGGTATCTTGAAAATCCATTTGTAAATGAATAAGCTTCCTAACCTCCTATATTTTCCAATACTTCATCAGTGAAAGGAGTAGGGAATGGGTCACGTAGACATGTGTTGGGCTAATTTATTAACACAAATTAACACAAGTATTCATTATCAATCCAGGTTTGGAAAACTTGGAGGCATGTCCACAATGTATGGATATCAGATGTAGCCAAGCTTAGAAGATAAAATATGAAGAATTAAGGAAGTGCATATTACGAATATAAATATATTTAAGCAATTTCTAATTCACTTCTGCAATGTATGAGAGATGAAGTGGCTCTTAACTTAAGAGATCCGTTTGTGTCCTTCTTCTACAATATCGCTTGATGAATAGAAATAAAAATCATTAATTAACAGCAACTTAAGATGCATAAATAAACAATGAAGGAGATTCCTAACTTAAGAGATATTTGATATTCCTCATCATAATTCACTCATCATTATGCTATTCCTAGAAAAATGAAATTGCATAAAACTGCATAAATTCTAGTTTTGATCCATTAATTCAATAGAAGGAGGATTCAACTTGAACACTTTGTTGTCCCTTCTTATCAAAATGATAAACAAACTAAGATTCATCAGCAACATAAATCATTACACATCAATTCAAGTAAGCAAATCTGAAACAAAACAAGTAAACAAATCTGAAGCAACTAGTTCATGAAAATTAAGCTAGTTTAACAATGAAGTGTACTTAGCTTGGAGTGGGGGCCCTCCACCCTTGCCTTGCACACTTGAGGATGTTATCAACTACTGAAACTTCAGTCACTCATCCACACCAATGAACAGAAAAAATGGAAGTAGAACAAGTTCTTCAAATTAACTTCAAATATTCAAATGTCTCAGCATAAAATTATACAAAAACTACATGCCATAAGCCTTCAAAGTTTTGGCTTTAAATAGAAGATCATGAAACAAACTGATATAAAGTCTCTCTAACAACTATATCTACTCATATCCATCTATCCAAGTTGAATCCATCCAATCTATCACTAAAAATATGGACAATCCCATGAAATCATAAAACTGCCCTATTTCCTAGGGATTTTCTGGATGACTGGTCTTGTTTGACCAGCTTTGACCGGGCTTGATTTAGCTTGTTTTGACCGAACCAATTGGAGTTAGTTCAGTCCTAGTTCCCAATATTTCCATACATGTATCCATCTCGAGCTCATGTGTCCTGCAAATATGAAATCCATATAGCTATTACGAGAATTTATGATTCTATCCAAAAATTGCACTTGAAATTCAATTTTCATACAAACTTCTAGAAATTTCAAAATTCAAATTAAATTCCTGAATATGCATAAAATACATCAAAATGAGGTGGATGTGATGTAAATGTATGGATAATATAAGAGTTAAGTAAGTTTCCTTAAGCAAAAATGGACCAAAAATGAGGGCCAACATCTCCCCCTTACTGATTCTTAAGCATGTCCTCATGCTTGTTTCTTCCTCTTGGATCTCCTGACCCCTGCTATGAATCCTGTTCCTGACCTTGGTGCCTCCTCCTGTGCGACCTCTAACAGATAATCTATCCCCATGTTGTGTTCTTCTTTATACATAGTAGCCTTGACCTTCTGTTTTTCATATCTGTTTTTCTTCATGTCCTTTTCTTTAAGCGACTTGAATGCGTGTTTGCAAAGTACGTCATTATTTCTCTTTAGTTTGCCTATTTCTTTAGTTAATTTTTCATTATCCTTAACTAACTTTGCATTATTTTTCTTGCATGCCTTATTTTCCTTCCTCAAGTGCTTTTCCAGGATCTTATTTATTTCTAATTGGTCTGTTACTTCTTTGATTTTTCTCAAGTGTAACTCCTTTTTGAGTTCCTATGTGGATTTTACAAATGACATCATCAAAATAAGAGTCTTTCTCTAGAGCTTATTTTTCTAATCTTTCAATTATATCCTCTACCTGTTTCTCTGTAAAACATGTTTCTACAATATGTACTTCTTGGTCCCTGCTACGTGTTTCTATTGGTCTCTTCCTCCTAGGCCTCCTAAGAGTGGATATGATGGATGTTTCTTTTTCAACCATAACAGTGTTGGTTTGCTTATTAGACCTGGTTCTGGGATAAAGTGGTGAATTCATAATGCCCCTGGTTTCCTGTTCTGTTTTGTTCGGTTCCTCAATGACCTGTTCTTCATACTGGTTTTGGATTAAAAACTCTCTCCAAATTATGCCTTGAGTTTTTACTTGATGCTCTACCAGAATTTTTGTCAGCCCCTGATGATATACTTGAGCTTCTCTCAGTTTGTTCTCATTTCTTACTGATTCTATCATCTTAAGGAGACTTCGGGAGAAGATATATGGCAAGTTTATTTTGGCCTCTCCCTTAATGTGTTGGAGGAGCCTAATATGATACAAATGTGCCACACTATGTCCCCTATCGTAAGTGAAAAATTTCTGAATAATCAAGACTAGTTCTCCCCATGGCTCATTGAACAACTCCCTGGGTATGCCTTTGGCTATGTCCTCCCTTCCTATTTTTCTCCAAGAAGAAAGTCCATGCTTTCTCCTTGAAATGTCGACCATTGTGATAATTTTCCCCTGTCAATGGAAGGTCTAGTGCTTGGAAAATGTATTCCTGAGTCACTCGAATGATTAGGTTCCCCACCCTTGTTTTCTCCTGAGTATAGTGATTCAAAAATTCTCTTGTTATACCCTCACCGTGACCATTAAACCTTTGTAGAAACCCTATGAGCGCTACTTGATACAATTTTTCTACTGTTTCCTTCTTCCATTGCTCTATTTGAAATTTTGGCTCTATTTTGGTGGTCATATTTTCTTTCTCCTGATGTTCTTTAGAATGATAAAACCAGGTTTGTTTTAGTCTTTGTCTCTCTGCAACAATGAATCATTGTTTAAAAAAAAAACATTAACCCCTGTGAATGAAAAACAAAAACAAGTTTCTTATTCTGATGTAAAACCATTCATTCGCTGGGGTACCCACCCTCTGCAGGAGCCTTGTGCAGTAAACCCCCTACGGGCGGATCGTCCGTCGTCGTCAAATTGAGTAGTCCCCGCGAAGCTCTCGGGAAGAAGGGTAGTCTTGTGCGTAGGCATAGCATTTCCGGTCGAACCCGTCAGATGACAGACATCTATCTATTTCTTGGGATCGTGGGGTACTCCGCTCCGATGGGTACCTCGCACGTCAAACCTCAACCCGCCTACTCGAGTCTGTTCCTCTTTCATCAAAACTTTGTTATGTCCATACAAATGTAGTATTCCTCTTTATGCATATCACTGGTTATAAGAAGGAAATTGAAAATCAAACTTTGTTTTGATTTTGAAATTTTTTTATATATAAAAAAAAGAAAAACAAAGAAACAAAAAAAAAGAAAAAAGAAAGAACAAAATCATATCATGACTTCTCCTTTCGACTTTCATTCTTCTTCTCACTCTCTTATGGTTGTAAAACTCATTCATATGTCAGACTGGAGTCATTTATTCGTTCACTGGTTGTTTAATTAAGGCCACTGTGTATGCAATTATACCTATTGTCCATGCAATCAAACATGCAATTTGAACTCACTGTTTATGCAATTTGAACTCACTGTTTATACAATCAACCATAAATATTTCACTGTATATTCAACGAATTCATTTGTTTTATGCATTCAAATACAAGTTCAATACTCTGTTTTCGTTGACCAATTTGGTATAGACATTTATTTATGCAACCAGACTTTAACTTATTGTTCTGTCTCACTACCCAATCTTTACTAAAAACACGTGTTTATGTAATCAAAATTACAACTAAACACTTTGTTTTAACTCGGTGAAACCATGTGTTTTCAAAACTACACTAAAACACTTTGTTTCATTACTCAATCTCAGCGAAAACATGTAATCAAAACTTCACTTAAACACTCTATTTCGTTATTCAATTTGGCGATTTCGTGGAGGTTTTAAGTTAAGTTACTTGTCTGCAATGATTTATCTTGATTTTATCTTTGTCGTGACTCAACTAACCTGCATTTCATTATGGTTGCCACTTGTTAAACTTCGTTTCAAAACCTTTACTGATGGTAGAGAAAACTAATGACAAATGAAAATGGAGGTTGGAGTGCTTTCCATATCCTGGAGTTTAACTTTTGTTTTATAAAAAGAATCCCGAGATTTTCTCATAAACATTTGTTGCATTCATTGAGGGAGATCAAGTTTCAATCTTACCTTGCTTCTCATGAGATATTCTTCAACTAACTCTACTTTCTTTGCTAATCTCCTCGGCTTATCTCTTAATTTTCTCTTGGTTTCCTTTTTATCACTCCAATTTCCAGCCACTATATCTCCTGCATTTTCCTTCTGGTTTGCTTTCCTCTATTTTTGTGTTTCTTTTCTCAAATCACTCATCTCAAGCTCACACTTTGCACTAATGGCTTTTGCAATACTTTGTTGCTCTCCCTGAGCCTTCAAAACAGCTGTGATGGTGGAGAGGGAACGATATTCACCACGCTCTGTGTGTACAATGGTGGAGTATGTGTGAAGCTCTGTTGAATGCAAACTCTCAGCGTTGTTCTGAAACCTTTGTTGTTGTATTTTTAAATTTCGTTTGACCGTTTCACTTGCTGCGTTGTCTGATTGCTTCAATCGTGGTTGTCCTTCATTCCATCATGTCTGTCCTCCATACCAACCCACAGTACCATCGCAGCGTTTATTTCTTGACCTTGACTGATATATCACTCATGCCATTGTATTGTTTGCATACCATATGTTTTATTACAATTGGCTCATATTTGTTATGCATTTTGTTTTGATCGCCGCGTTAAATGGTTTTGATTGCATGGTTTATGGTCTTGTCTCCATTCAACTGTCATCGTACCTCTCCCTTATATCCATTACCTCCATTACTTATGACTTATTCCTCTGAGGCACTCATAACATGTATTTGCATTGTAGTGTCATTACACGGTTATTATAATAACCCTTGCACTTCAATAGTATCATTCTTATGCGCTATTATAACTTATCACAATAAATCATTTTGATTTCTTCCACTTCATATTACTTTATAATGCGCATGTTTCCATATGTATTTATTTCAATATATATCTTTTAATTTTAAAATGACCATATTTAGGTCATGTTTAAAATTAATTCCATGATACTAATGTTGTGTATGTTTGTGCAGGTTCTAGGGTTCTAGGGTTTCAACTATTGAACCCTTTATTTTGATCCTTTTTGCTTTAAAAGAAAAATACTTAGGGTTATGAAATGAAATGAATATGGAATATGTAAATGGAATGTGAAATATAAGTATAGAATATGAAATGAATATTTGGAGGATGTTTATAGGATTAAATGTAGGATAATGGGTATGAATATATAAATAGGATGAGGGTAATGAAATGAATATGTAAGTAAAAATAATAGGATGAGGGTAGTGAAATGAATATGTAAGTAAAATATGCATTCAGGTACTAACTTAATTTTAATAAACTCTAACAATTTCTAAAAATTTCAAATTTTCAAGAGAAAAACTTTGTACTCATATTACTTTTACTTCCTGACAGTATTGGATGATGTTATCTTGGTAAAATGTCTCTGATGAAATTTCTTGGATAGATTGAAATACAGACTTTATTTCTTCTTTCTGTTCTTGCATTCTTCATTGATTCAGGTTCATTGATTGTTGATGTTGTTCAGGTCCTTCCTACAATTGGTACTTGAAGATTCAAGTCCCTACTGTCATGTATTTTTTTATGTAGTATATACATGTTTTTTTCTAACATTTCAGGTCCCTTCTGCAAAATGTTTCCAATAATGTTTCAGGTCCCTTCTGCGATACAATTCAAGTTCCTTCTTCAATTCAGTTGCTCAAACTTCCAGTTGCTCAACTGAGTTCCTTTTGCAACTTCCCCCTTGCTTATCTGAAGACTTGTCCTCAAGTCTTGTTTTGTTTTGGAGGTTCATTCTGCAAAATCAAACTGTTGTGAGAATAAAACAAAAATTGTGAATTCATACATGCCAAACTAGTTGGTTTTCCTCTATGAATTCTTGTTTGCTTTGTGCCAATTCCCTGGTTTTCACTAGCAAAATTTTTATTATTTTTTCTTGTTTTTTTATGTTTTTCTTTTACTCTTCTTCTTATGGAGTATTGGAAGGCATATTGCTATGCTGTGCCATTACTTCCAGATCTGTCTCTCTTTTCATTTGTTTCACAAAATCTTCTTTATTGATAGGCTTATTGTAAACTTTAAGCATATGTCTGTTAACTAGAAACGAAGTAGACTCTTGATCAATTGTTTTTATCTGAACAACTCTATTATCAAAGATTTCCTCTATCTCATATGGCCCCAACCAATGAGTTGTAAACCTTTCCTTGAAATCCTTGAATTTGGAGTCAAACAATAATGCCCAGTCTCCCTTGTTGAATGTCTTGTTCTTGATGAATCAGTCATGCCATTTCATTCTTTGGTGCTGCACCAGTGTTGTGTGTTCCACTACTTGTTGTCTATGTTCATCTAGTAGATTCAATTCCATTATCCGCTGTTGTTGTGCTTCAAACAATTCTAGTCCTAATTTTTCTGCTAACTTGAATGTGTGTATCTGAAATTATATGGACAGTAACACTCCTTTTCCATATACTAACTGGTATGGACTGAACCCAATTGTGTTTTTCCATGTTAATTTGTATGCCCATAGTGCATCTCTTAACTTTTCTGACCAATCCTTCCTATTCATCTGTACTGTCTTCGTCATTATATTTTCTAGGACTTTATTTGTTGCCTCCACTTTTATGTTTGATTGAGGATGGTACGCTGTTGATTTTCTGTGTTTGATCTTGTACTTTTATGTAAGATCCCGAACAAGTTTTGAAGTGAAATGTGTGCCTTGGTCAGTCACTACCTGTCTTGGTACCCCAAATATGACAAAGATTTCCTCAAAGAGGAATTTGACCACTGTATTTTCTGTTGCTCTTGCTACTGCCTTTGCCTCAACCCACTTCGTTACATAGTCTGTACACACCAATATGTACTTCTTTCCATTTGATGGTGGATTTATTGGTCCCACAAAATCCAGGGCCCATTACTCGAATGGTTCTGTTGGAACTTGTGGCTTAGGTGGCATTTCATATGATACTATTGGTCTTCCTAATCCCTGGCAATGACGCTAAAATGTTGGGCTAATTTATTAACACAAATTAACACAAGTATTCATTATCAATCCAGGTTTGTAAAACTTGGAGGCATGTCCACAATGTATGGATATCAGATGTAGCCAAGCTTAGAAGATAAAATATGAAGAATTAAGGAAGTGCATATTACAAATATAAATCTATTTAAACAATTTCTAATTCACTTCTGCAATGTATGAGAGATGAAGTGGCTCTTAACTTAAGAGATCCATTTGTGTCCTTCTTCTACAATATCGCTTGATGAATAGAAATAAAAAATCATTAATTAACAACAGCTTAAGATGCATAAATAAACAATGAAGGAGACTCCTAACTTAAGAGATATTTGATATTCCTCATCATAATTCACTCATCATTATTCTATTGCTAGAAAATTGAAATTGCATAAAACTACTTGAACACAATAAAGATGAATTCTAGTTTTGATCCATTAATTCAGTAGGAGGATTCAACTTGAACACTTTGTTGTCCCTTCTTATCAAAATGATAAACAAACTAAGATTCATCAGAAACATAAATCATTACACATCAATTCAAGTAAGCAAATCTGAAACAAAACAAGTAAACAAATCTGAAGCAACTAGTTCATGAAAATTAAGCTAGTTTAACAATGAAGAATACTTAGCTTGGAGTGGGGGCCCTCCACCCTTGCCTTGCACACTTTAGGATGTTATCAACTACTAAAAATTCAGTCACTCATCCACACCAATGAACAACAAAAATGGAAGTAGAAAAATTTCTTCAAATTAACTTCAAATATTCAAATGTCTCAGCATAAAATTATATAAAAACTACATGCCATAAGCTTTCAAAGTTTTGGCTTTAAATAGAAGGTCATGAAACAAAATAATCTAAAGTCTCTCTAACAACTATATCTAATCATTTCCATCTATCCAAGTCGAATCCATACAATATATCACTAAAAATGTGGACAATCCCATGAAATCATAAAACTGCCCTATTTCCTAGGGATTTTCTCGATGACTGGTCCTATTTGACCAGCTTTGACCGGGCCTGATTTAGCTTGTTTTGACCGAAAAAATTGGAGTTAGTTCAGTCCTAGTTCCCAAGCTTTCCATACATGTATCCATCTTGAGTCCAGGTGTCCAGCAAATATTACATCCATATAACTATTACGGGAATTTCTAATTTTGTCCAAAAATTGCACTTGAAATTCAATTTTCATAAAAACTTCTAGAAATTGCAAAATTAAAATTAAATATATGAATATGCATAAAATACATCAAAATGAGGTGGATGTGATGGAAAGTGGATGGATAATATAAGAGTTAAGTAAGTTTCCTTAAGCAAAAATGGATCAAAAATGAGGGCCAACAACATTTATCATTTAACTTCCTTAAATAAACACAAATCTTGATTTATCCTTGTGTTTTCTTTTCTTGTACCGCCATAGGACTTACCCACTCTGATTCTTCTATAGGCTTGAATACTGTTAATTTTTCAAGTTCCTTCTTCACTTTTTCTTTGTACTTTGGATTCAGACTATAAGGCCTTTTCTTCACTAGTTTTGCATCAGGCTTTAGAGGAATCTTCATAACTCCTAAATCTCCTACTGTGCCCTTTATATATGAAAAATTAGTGGGGAATAACTCTTGGTATTCATGCAGAGGATTTGTCACTTTGTTGACTATTTCTTCATCCCAATAATCTCCTATTGTTGCAAACTTCGACTCCTCTTTTAATCTTATATTCACCTTCTTTGTCTTTAATGGCTTTGTTATATCAGGAATTTCTAACTTAGGTCCATTTAGTTCGCGGTACCCTTTAGACTCTGTTATTTCAATATTGCGAGGATCTTCCTATTCTTCTGTTATAGTGATGTTGTTGCATTCCAATACATTTTGTAGCTGCATAGCCCAATCAGGTTGCCAAGTGAGTGGAATTTAATTCTCAAAAATATTCTTTTTAACTATTTGAAGGGATGAATCTATATATGGACAATCATATTCAAATATAAATGTCAATATAAACCCATCAACCATCTCTACCAAATTCACATTACCATGTTGAGGTTTTGTTTCTAGGCACCTTTTTTGAGGAATTGTCTCCAATGTATGGATGAACCCATGCACCCATTCTTCTCGTGGAATCTCCTTCCATGTTGTCATTCTAAGCTAGATGTGCTCTCTAGGATCAGTTTGACCATCATATTTATCTACCAACTCTGTTTCTACCTGACCAAACTTTATCCATATCAAACTTCGGCATCCTTTCCAAGTTCCTATATTCTTCTTATCTGTACCCCACCATCTAGTAGGAGTAGCTCTTAGGGCTATATCCATAACTAAAAATATTTTACACTCTGGTACCTATTCTTCATATTCTTCAAGAAAAGTATTTGTATCACCCAAACATCATAAAAAGGTAAGTCACATACCTCAGTTGCCATACACCGAACTGATTTAGTGACTCTTTCACATCGCCTTGTAGACACTTCATGTAACCTGTTTTGCCAATTTTCCAATTCTTCTTTTGAGTCTGAAGCACACGAACTATCGTGCTCCCATCTCAACTTACCTTCAGTAGGGTTAACAAAATATTTTTCGTTTGTTGTCATATGATAGATGTTATCTATATGAGATACGTTGTACTCGTCTTTAACTGGTTCAGTATGCCTTGCTCCTTTTGATGGATCCAAGGGAATGATCACTCTCATATTGTTGCTTTCAAATATCATCTGCCTCTTCTTTAAGTTGATTATAGCCATGTTAGAAAATTCCCAATCCGATCCAAGTAATGCAGGATAGCGGTTACTGTCATCCACAATGTCTATTACTTCAAAATCAGTAGTAGTGCACACCCATTCAATGTCCAATATAATGCTTGATAGTCTTCCTTGAGGAACAATCTTTTTTTGATTCACCATTCTTAGTTGAATAGGTGACCATTGCAACTTCGGTTTACCCATTAATTCGCATGTTTTCTTTGTCAGGACATTAGCTTCAGATCCCTTATCTAAAATAACTTGGTCCATGTCATATTCTCCTATTTGTGGACTAAGCCTAATTTCATTTCAAGTTCTCTTATGTCTATGTAAATTTATAACTTCACGCATTTCACTTCGCAATACTTCTTTAGATGCACAGGAATTTATCAATTCCTGAATTCCTTCGACAACTCTTTGATCTTGCAATAATTTCATACAAGTTTGAAGAAAATATTTTAAGGTATGTACCTTATATGTGGCATCCTGTTCTTGTATTTTCAGAGCTTGGACTTCTGTTGAAGATGATACAACACAACTATTCTTCTGATTCTTCTGCGTGTTAGATGTCCAATCTCCTGCATTGATAAAGTTTCACTTTGCTTCCATAAAGACTTCCTTTTCCTTTTGAATATCAAACAGAATGAATTTTTTAGAAGTCTTTCTAACCCATGTGGCTTCAACTTCCTTCTTTCCATTTTCTTTAACACCTCTAGTCACAACTCCACTCCTTGTTACAATATTAACATGAGGTTCTTTTGTCCTTGGTTCTACAGTCATCATATAAATGTTCTATGTCAGCTGTTGATTTTTCTTTTCTTGCATTTTTTCCATAAGTGTTGGACTCTCCTCAATTACATGATCAAATTATTTTCAATACTTACATGTCGTAGTAGGATTCTAACAATCTCTTGTGAAGTGACCTAGCTGGCCGCAGTTGTAGCAGATAATCTATCCACGACCTTGACCAGCTTTGCCACCTCGACCTATTTCCTGATATCCACCGTGACCACTGTGTTGTACATGTTACTCATGTTCTTCATCTTGCATTCTATAGGCATTAGTACTGCGCTCCATCATCAATTCATAAGATCGATAGTTGTTCTCATCATGCCCTACTGATTTGCAGAATTTGCAATATAAGTTTCTTGGAGTTTGGACATACTTCTGCAATAGGTAGCAATCTTCTACGTGATGTTCACCTCTAGTTTTACATATCTTGCACCATAAGCTAGATTCGAGATTCAAAGGATTTGGTGCTCCACTAGCCATGTAGTTTCTGAAGAGAGGGCATTGTTCTTTAGAGTGGCCTTCTGATTTACACTTCGTACACCACACTTCTTCTTTGACTTCCTTACTTTTCTTCATATCTTGTATCTGCAAAGTCAAATTTTCTAGCTGACTCTGGATCTGCTGCATACTTGCATTGGTATCACATATGGGTGAAGCTTCTAATTTCATCACAAGTTCAAAAGCTTTGGCTTGAATTTCTATCTTCTATTGCGACAAAGGAAATCTTATATGTGGAAGCAACGCAACTATAAACCATTATTTATGTTTTTACGGGGCTATTTTGAAACTCACCTGATCCAATAATATCTTGAATCTTTGATCAAATTCCCAAATAGACTCAGTAGGTCTCTGTTTGATTTCTTTTAACTCTGTGATACATTGTGACTCAGACTTTGACTTCTTAAATTATTTTACTAGCGTTGTTTTAATGTCTGCAAATGATCTTATCTGATTGCTTGAAATACTTCATGTACCATGTCAATGCTCTATCTCGGAATGTTGTGACAAGTTGCACTTTCTTCATATTTTCATCATGGACCTACTTCGTTGTCCATACTACTTCACATAAAAACCATAACTTCTCTGGATCCTCTGATCCAGTCCCTTTAAAGATAGGTAGCTTAATATCATTGACCATAGTTCTTCTCAAAGGGGGAGGGGGAGGAGGCTTCGTAAGGGGAGGGGGATCGGGGGTAAGGGAGGTAGGGGAATGGGGAAACCCAAAAGCACCCTGATTACTACTTGATTTTGGCTTCGGAAAGCTTTCAGGTTGGAAGGGTGAATATTAAGGAGTTACTTTAGGGTCCTTAGGGTAGTTTTCTTCACTTTCAGACTAACTTAAAAGAGGGCTATAGTCAGTTTCTATAAAATTCTTTGAATCTTGGCCACAAGATCTCTTTCTAGTGTCTATTATATATCTTTCTCCACTTCGCGTTGTTACAGTTTCTTCTCTGGATCTTGTTAAAGAGAGATTCCATACAGGTTGGTAGAATTTTTATGTTTGTGGAAAAACCTGTGAACAATTTTTGAAACCAACGTTTCGGACTAGCTTAGTGAGTCAATCATCAGGGCAATGAGATTTGTATTTGAGAAGAGAGAGCGTGAAATCATCGAGCTATTAATAGTTAATTGAAAATATTTTCAATTAACTATTAATAGCTCCATGATTTCACACTCTCTCTTCTCAAATACAAATCTCATTGCTCTGATGATGGACTCACTAAGCTAGTCCGAAACATTGGTTTCAAAAATTGTTCACAGGTTTTTCCACAAACATAAAAATTCTCTCGATCTTCTCCCAAACATAAGTAACTAATATCAGACTACATTCGTAAAACTCCCTTTTCACACAAAATCATCTTAATCCAATGTTTTAGGTATCTCAAGAACTTACCTCGCGGTCCTTTGAAAAAATTCCATTCTTCTCCTCTACAAGACACAATCGAGTCTACCATGAACTTAGTAATGAATCCTCCCAAGATGTTGTCAATCTAGTAATAAAAAACTCTTGAGATCCTTTTGTCGGTTTTCTTGAGTCGTTGTATCAATTCAGGAGTCCACTCCTTAGGTTCATCTCCTTTAAAACAATTCTCTCTCTTGGTCAACCTTGATATCCACTCATATAGATCAACATGGAATGAACTGAAGAAGATTTTGTATTGATCTTAAAAAATATACTTTTCCAACCACCTTACAGTTGACAGATGAGAGCTTCTATTTTCTTGTTTTGCAAATTCTCATTCCTTCTGTTCTACCCAATCTTGAATTTCCTTCTTCAATGGATGTTGATGAGCCTCATCATTGGGTAACTATATGGACCTTAATTCACCTCCTATCTTAGTCAAATCAACTCTTCTCACAATTTATTACATGTTTTGATTATATTTTGTTTAATGAGATGAGTCAAAGTGAGATATTATGCCTAGTGGACTAATGTGCATTGAATGTAGGTTTGTGAGAGGAAACCAGGGGATTTTGGCAAGATTAAAGGCTGAAAATTGAATGGAACAAGGAAGAGATATTGTAGGAGGTAAATCCTCCTCATTTACTCCTTCCTTATTCGAATATTCCTCCATCAATCACACTAGCTCAGAGTACAAGCAGCCAAGTCATGAAGATCAAAAGATAGTCGAGCAAGTGATAGTCAAAGAGTTAGTTCATCTCGAGTTTGGGAGTCGAGCCTCCCTAGATTTAAGGAAGTCATTGGGGACTTTAGTTGTATAAATAAATATGCCTAGAGCCTCATTAGGATTCGAATTTTTGTTGTAAAAAGACTAGTTTTTTTTTAGCTCCAGACTTGTGGAAGACACTGCTATGTAATTCTTTGTTTTGATAATGAGAATGATATTTTTATTGATGCAGCACTAATTTAACTCATAGGGATGAAGCTCTTAGGTTTGGGCCCAACCCTAGCAGCAAAGGCTCTTCTTCTTGTATCTGTATTCTTAGATTAATTTCATAGGTTCAAGGTTAAATTGTCCTTAGAAGTATTTCATTACAAGTAGTGTAGATTTGATTAGTTTGTTTATTAGTTTGCTTCCATTTGTGCCTTACCTCAGCAGTAGGTTAGAATGGATAAAAGGATCATCAAAAAGCTGTCAGTAGGTGTCTTGTCCTCACCTCTTCCTTCATGGATCATAATTTGAGGAAAGGAGCCCTATGCAGCCCCAAAAAGACAGAATTCTACTTTCTCATAGAATTTAGAGTTTACTGTATTTGAACCAGCATTTGATTAGTTTGCAAGCGTAAGATTTAATTATCACTTCTTCCATATTCAGTCTTATAGTATATCTCATCAATAATTTCATCTTATTCTACAAAGTTTCCTCATGCATGAAGTAGACAGCTAGCTCATTAAACTCTATTTTTCTAGCTTATTGAAATTTTTCTTGTTTACATGATTTTTTGGAAAATATCATTGTTTGATGCAGTGCAGGTGTTTCATAAGTAGATATGGATCTCATAGCAAACAACCCCCTTCCAACTTCTTCCATCCATGATCATTCCTAACTTTCACTAAGACCCTCACCAATTTCATCCATCCATGATCATTCCTCACTTTCACTAAGACCCTCACCAATTTCATCATTTTTCATGGAAACTCCTCCAAGCATGTTGAGCAAATCTAACCATCTCCCAACCTTGGTTTTGAGTTTTGAGTGATCTTAGTAATTTTTTCACTCCATTCCATCCACCAACCACCTTCCCTAAGACTTCTATCACCTTCAACACCCATCGTTTTTCTCTCGACTGTATCGTGTAGAAATAGAGAGAATCTTGTAGGTTTTCTTGTAGTTGCCTATTTTGAGGCCGAATTGAGGGAAAACCTCTAGGCAGCCACACAAGGTCACGTAAAGGTCTCCCAAACCTTCCAACCATCCACCAGCATCCCTAAGCCACCTGCCACATCTCCAAAAGAGAGTAGCTTTCACACTTCTCCATAAAAAGGGAAAAAGACAAAAAAAAAAAGATTTGTTGTAGCCATTTACATGCACATTAGTAGGATGTTGATGCTTTTAATTTACATGATTAATATAGTTTAATTTCATACATGTTAATCTAGCATTCTTCCTGAAACATAGTCTCTTTGCAGTTAGGTATGAAATGGTGTGTGTTTAGAATTGGATTTCAGTACTTTTTCCTTATTGCAGTAGACCAACTTTCTCTTAGAGTAGATTTCTCTTTCCCTCATCAGTAATCAAGCCTTCTGAATCCATAGAAGTCTGGCTAGACAAACCCTAGTTGTCTCTCGCCAGCTGAATAATGACAAAAGGAAGAACCATCACGTTTACTTGTGTAAACAACACTGTTACCTCCAAGTTTGTACGGACCTCGAGTTGATAAAGGAAAGTTGGTAGCCCCAAGAGTTGCAAAATTCTTGCTGCAATACTGGTGCTCATCACTTTTTGGCTTCGTTGCAGGGGAGGTGTCGGAGTAATATGTGATTACTGTTTTCTTTCTTCCATTTCTTGTTTCTGATATTCTACTAGTAGTTTCATTTCTGCAAGAGTAATTTAGTTGCTTTCTTTTCCATTATGCATTCTTTTCTTTCCTTTTCATTCTGCAAGATTTCATTCAATTAGTTATTTTTCATTTAGCCAGTTAATTTTCATTCAGTCTGCAATTTTAATTTTGCAATCACTTTCAAAGTTTAAAACTTAAAACAAAACAAAAACTTTTTTCATGCCTCGTAGGAATAGGGATAACTTAGGAATTTTTTTGCCAAATACCCCCACCACTTCAAGCAACCAACCTTCCCTCTTCTTCGATGGCTGTGAATTGGGGGAACCCTTAGGTGAGAAACCTGAAATATTTGAAGAACCTACAGGGGAAGAAGAAGAAGAAGAACCCATTCCTACTGATCTAATGGTTTAAAATAGAAATGACACAGGAAATAGAGAAAGAGTTGAGGGTTCTTCCCCATCAAGGAAACCAATGAGATGAAGAATATAAGCCCCTCTTCCCTTCCCCATTTCCATGGCCTGACCTCAGAAGATCCAGACACTTTCTTATTTGAATTTGATGTCATATTCCGAACCTATGACTACACTATTGATGAGCAAAAGTTGAAACTATTTCCATCCACTCTCAAGGATGCAGCTTTGCACTGGCTCATTGGTTTACCCAGGGATATCATCACAATGTGGGCTCAGATGCAGCATGCCTTCAACAACAAGTATCAGCACTATTGTAGGTCTAAAGACACTAAAGAGGAAATTTTAGGATGACCTTAGGGCATGATGAATCCCTAGAGGATTAGGAAGAAAGGTTCCAGCTTAGCTACAAAAGGGCTAGGTGCACACTTGACCCTGAGTCACTGAAGCTAGTCCTTCTTAGAGGAGTAAGGGAAGTTCTTCTAGATACCTTAAACTTGTTAGCAGGAAGGGACATCTACCAGTTACCCTATGAGGATATCAAGACTGTCTTTAGAAACCACTCTAGGGTAGCTAGTAAAATGGGTAGGGGTAGTCAACCTATGGCCAATCCATCCTCTTACAATACATCCATCAAGGGTGAAATCGGAAACATGTTGGAGGATTTCAAGAGTGAGATGCTCCAAACCCGTGCCCTACAAATGGAAACTATGCACATTAAGAGAAAACAGAGGAAGCAAAGAGAGCCTTAGCAATTTTCTTCCCTAGATGCACCAAGATGCACCCTAGGAATGAATGTCCATTGAATTCTATTGAAATCTGCTCATTCTGTGAAGAAAACCACTCCATAGACAAGTTCCCTTCTCTCCCTGAACTAAAATTTGTATATCAAGGAGCTGAAGGGGTAATTGAACAACTCTGCTACATAAACCAAAGGATACCTCATGGGCCTAGGCCATACCAGCAGGGCATGCAAGGGTCATCCCATGCATATTACAACCCAAACCAAACCACATCCATACCTTCTTGGGGCCTCCCTGCTCATCCTTCCTTGTATACACCTCCTCCTTGGTCCTTTGCACCTTAGTATCATTCCTAGCCAGCTAGCTAGTAATTTCAACCATATGATCCACCACAACCTCAGTGGAATGCGTCGCCCCACGGGTGGAGGCCCCCATACAACAATGCTCCAACTTTATTTCCTTCACCACCCGCTCAACCACAAATTTTACACCATGCTCCACCTAAACAACCCCAGATGCCTGCCCAGCCAAATCCAAACTTGAACAACAGACAGGCACAACAAGTATACAGTGGAGAGACATCCTATCTTGCTTATGTTATGGAGATTCAGGAAATCAACCTAAGATCTGGGAAGGTACTCCCGGAAAACCAGCCTCTACATCCACCTAGGGAGATTGAGGAAGAAAGAGAAGGAAAGTGGTGAAGAAGCAGAGGAAGATGCCAAGAAAGAAACTGATGAACAAGGTGAAGAAGAGGAGAAAGACAAAGATGAAAAGGGGAATGGAAAAGAGGAGGCAAAAGACAAGGAGGAGTCACCCAGGGTGTCTCCAGAGCCCACTGAGAGAGAGGCAGTAGCTGCCCTCACTGCCCTTAGCACCCCTATCAAACAAAAAGGCAAAATACAGAGACAAACCCCATTATACTTTAGAACAAGAAAGAGTACAAGGATAAGGCAGGGAAAACCTCAAACTCCCACCAAGGTTCCCATTGTCATTGAAGACTCACCTAAACAACAGGAAAAGATGGATCCTCTTATTAAAACTCAAGGAGAATGACCCTCAACACAAACCTCCCCTAAGTATCCTATCACTTATGAGAGAAGTCATGTGACCAGATCTGCCTCATCCAAGGGAAAAGAAATCCTATAGGATACACAATAGTACCTATAGGAAGCAAAGGAAATCCTACAGGAAACTCTACTAAACCTACATGAAACTCAAAAATTGGATAAGGAAGGGAGTATGCAGCAAGAACCAAAGAAGGAGTACCTTGAGCTAAGGGAAACTAGCCCTCAACCTAACCTTGACTCCTACTATAGATTTATTGAAGGGGGCAAGGTAATTCCACAAAAATTTGCCATCCCATTATTCTTTGAGCTTCAGTAGGAAAGAGCTAGAACACATAGATGGATGCAGATTTCCAAGTCCAAGGGAGTAGAGGACATAGGCCAAATGGAGGAAAAGCTCAAAGATATGGGCAGAGAACTAAGTAGCCTAAGGGACAGAGAGGCCATAATGAAAACTTAGTTGGAGGCAGAAAATGCATGGTTGAAAGGACAACTGCAAGAAAAAGAGAATCAATTGGCAACCATGGAGAGTCTATCTTTAGAGACAATCTAGTGCAGGATGCCAACTAAGTCCTATGCATTATACCTTAGTGAAAAGTGGCTGCAGTTCCAAATCAAGACCCTATCACAGAGAGGCACTATGTCATTTCAGGATTATAGACAGTTCATTGATCTTTGTGATCAAAGAACATTGGAGGATAGGGGTAAGATGTCTAAGTTATACTTGCATAACATGGCCTTGACAGATCTAAATGTATGGGACCCTAATGCAAAACTAGGGGATTTACAGTTGATGGCCTTGGCATCATGGATGAACCATGAGGAAGAAAGGGCTACAAAAATGAAGAAGATATTGGCAAGGGAACAAATAGAGCCTCTTATGATAAGAGTTGAGTAGTCAAATACAATGGCTATGATCATCACACATAATTTAATTGCAAATGATCCTCAACTTGCACCTAGGTACCTTGTTGCTCAACAACAAGCAATTACACATTTTGAGGATATTTTCAAGCTATTAAAGGATGATAACATACAAGCTTGCCAAAGGAGATGGAATACTCTTCCATACATTTTGAAAATCAGAGAGTACCATTCTCCTCAAAGAATGAGAGAAGCACTGAACAAGACACCCAAGTACAAGAAAGCCATCTAGAGGCTCAAACTCAATTGGATTGGCTTGAGACTTAGTCCACCACTGCTCTTGGGGATGTTAGAAGGAAGGAAGGAAGAGGAAGAAAGAAATAAGTGGGAGGATATAGAAAGGAAGGAAGGATTCTATGCACAAGAAGAAGAGACCACAACAGAAGCATGGGATGTCAGGGAGGCTACCAAGGCTATGAAAGATATGGATATTGATTGAGTTTCTTAGAGGATGAGCAACACTTTTAGTAGGGGGGTGATGATGAGCCTCATCATTGGGTAATTATATGGACCTTAATTCACCTCCTAGCTTAGTCAAATCATCTCTTCTCACAATTTATTAAATGCTTTGATTACATTTTGTTTAATGAGATGAGTCAAAGTGAGATATTATGCTTAGTGGACTTATGTGCATTGAATGCAGGTTTGTGAGAGGAAACCAGGGTATTTTGGCAAGATTAAAGGATGAAACTCAAATGGGACAAGGAAGAGAGATTGTAGGAGGTGAATCCTCCTCATTTACTCCTCCCTCATTCGAATATTCCTCCATCAATCACACTAGCTTGGAGTACAAGCAGCCAAGTCATGAAGATCAAAAGGAAACCGAGCAAGTTATAGTCAAAAAGTTAGATCATCTCGATTTTGTGAGATGAGCCTCCCTAGATTTAAGGAAGTCGTTGGAGAATTCAGTTGTATAAGTAAGGAGGCCTAGAGCCTCATTAGGATTCAAATTTTTGTCTTAAAAGCACTTGTTATTTTTTAGCTCCAGACTTGTGGAAGACATTGCTATGTAATTTTCTATTTTGATAATGAGAATGAGATTTTTCTTGATCCAACACTGAGTTAACTTAGATGGATGAAGCTCTTGAGTTAGGGCCCAACCCTAGGAACAAAGGATCCTCTTCTTGTATCTGTATGCTTAGATTAATTTCATAGGTTCAAGGTTAAATTGTCCTTAGAAGTATTTCATTGCAAGTAGTGTAGATTTGATTAGTTTGTTTATTAGTTTTCTTCCATTTGTGCTTTACTTTAGCAGTAGGTTAGAAGGTATAAAAGGAGCATTAGAAATATGTCAGTAGGTGTCTTCACCTCATCTCTTCCTTCAGGGAACATGATTTGAGGAAAGGACCCCTATGTGGCCCCAAAAGGACATAAGTCTACTTTCTCATATAATTTAGAGTTTACCGTACTTGAACCAACATTTGATCAGTTTGCAAGTGATTTAATTATCGTTTCTTCCATATTCATTCTTACAGTATATCTAATCAATGATTTCATATTATTTTGCAAAGTTTCCTCATGCATGAAGTAGACAACAAGCTCATTAAACTCTGTTTTTCTAGCTTATTGAAATTCTTATTGTTTACATGATTTTTGGGAAAATATAATTGTTTGATGTAGTGTAGGTGTTTCAAAAGTAGAGAGAGATATCATATCAAGAAACCCCCTTCCAACTTCATCCATCCATGATCATTCCTCACTTTCACTAAGACCCTCACCAATTTCATCATTTTTCATGGAAACTCCTCCAATCATGTTGAGAAAATCCAACCATCTCCCAACCTTGGTTTTGTGTTCTGAGTGATCCTAGGAATTTTCTCACTCAATTCCATCCACCAACCACCTTCCCTAAGACTTCCATCACTTTCAACACCCATCATTTTTCTCTCGGCTGTATCTTGTAGAAATACATGGAATCCTGTAGGTTCTTAGAACATCCTATAGGTTTTCCTGTAGTGGCCTGTTTTGAGGCCGAATTAAGGGAAAACCTCTAGCAAGTCACACAAGATCACCTAAGGGTCTCCCAAACTTTCCAACCATCCACTGGCATCCTTAAGCCACCTGCCACATCACCAAAAGACATTATATTTCACACTTCTTCATAAAAAGGGAAAAAGACAAAAAGGAAAAAAACAGATTTGTTGTAGCCATTTACATGCACAGTAGTAGGACGTTGATGCTTTGAATTTACATGCTTAAGATAGTTGAATTTCATACATTTTAATCTAACATTCTTTCTAAAACATAGTCTCTTTCTAGTTAGGTAGGAAACGGTGTGTTTTAGCATTGGATTTCAGTCCTTTTCCTTACTGCAGTAGACTAGCTTTCTCTTAGAGTAGATTTCTATTTCCCTCATAAGTAATCAAGCTCCTTCTGAATCCATAGAAGTCTGGCTAGACAAACCCTAGCGGTCTGTCTCCAGTTGAACAATGACAAAAGGCAGAACCATCACTTTTACTTGTGTATACAACACTGTCACCTCCAAGTTTGTATGAACTCCCGGCTGATAAAGTAAAGTTGGTAGCCCCAGGAGTTGCAAAATTCTTGCTGCAATACTGGTTCTCATCATATGCCACATAAACATGTCCCTCAAATAGATAAAAATCCCAGAAATAGAGCCATTTGTTGGCTTAGGTTACGCTGACCTAGGTTCGATTCTTTACTGCGCACCCGAAAAACCCTCAATCACTGACCCTTTTGGCAATGGCCTGCAAGCAAGTCGCAGTCTCACCTTAAGTGGTTATGGAGTGTTACAAAATTAGGTTTCTACAGCCTTGAGGGATATTGCGTTGTGGAAATTTTGTATTTTCTTATGCTTTAACACTTATAAACTACTTCACATTGATGAACTACTTTTCACTTATATATTACTTCACAAAATTGCATTCATTACTTAAACATATCATAAACATCCATAAAATTCATAGTACTAAAATATAGTGTAGATAATAAACAAAACACTTGAAGACACATATTTTACCGTGGTTCATCCCAATTTGGACTACATCCACAAAAACGGCAACAAACAGTTCTTCACCTATGCACACAACAATAGGTTGCATGCGCACTAAGCTGTAGACCCGCGCCTCTGCGCACTCAGCTGCGGAGCCTTGCCCCATTTCTCCGAAGTATAGATCACAAAAATGCAACCATAAACATAGATCTAGATTCAATCATGCCTTCCTTCTTTATTATTCATCCCTTTATATACTATTTCATTGAGGGATTACATCACTACATTATCATGGACTGAATACCATGGTTTCCAAAATACAAGGGACTATGGTCCAAAACCATTCAACTTTTACAATATTATATTATTTTACAAAAAGGGAGGGGATTCTTCTCAAAGACCATATACTGTGCGGTGAGTTTTTCTATGTGGTCCTCAATTTGCTCTGCTATGTGGTCCACTTCGCACACTGCGTCATCCTTTCTACTGCGTTCTCTATCCACAAAACTTGGATTCTTTACCCAAAATCTGGTTAAGTTGCATTGTGCCCAACAGGTACCAGTGTCATATCGAATTGGTAGTTGAAAGTGTGTCAAAAATATTGTCGCTAGAGATTTGAAATTATGAAAAGAAGCGTGAGGTAACTCAATGTACCATACCGGTTAAAATTCATTGGAAAAGGTGAAGTATGATAGATTCTTCGATAAGTGAATTCGATGCACACCAAAGATGATATGTCATGACATGGTTTTATGGGTCCTCTCTTGATTTTCATTCAAACTTCGATATATCACTCGGTAACTTGGTGGGAATCGTTGGCCAAAAAGGATAATAATAAATAGGACTGTTGTTAGTCGGGATAAATTTGGTAAATCTAGGGTTGTGATAAATGGTAACTACTAGTTAGAGTCTTATTGTAGATTTTTCTAACCTTGTAGGTTAAGCCCAAATCCTAGAGGAGGATACCCAAGATATCCTGGAATATCCTATGGGGTTGGAATTTCCATTCCTCTAGGGTAACCATGGTGAATCATACCAGGTTGGAGTTGAACAGGAACCTAATAAGTATGACTAGGGTATGGGTGACTATGGAAAGGTTGAATTTGACACATTTGACCCAAGTAATATTTCCCCTGTATAGGTTGAGCTTGCAAAGGTTAACCTTGAACAAATTGACTTTGAACAGGTTGACTTTGGATAAATTGACCTTGAAAAGGTTGCCTTTGGAAAGCTTAACCTTGGAAAGGTGGACTTTGAAAAACTTGATCTTGAAAATATGGAACTTGAAAATATCCACCTTGGAAAGGTGTTTGCATTGTTCCTATACCATATTTTCTGATAGGAATCTGTGTTGTAGAATGGACTGTAGGACCAGTTTGATGAGAAAATGTGTAATGGATAGCATGTGTAGTTTGTGGAACAGGTATTTGAGGGGTAACTTGGACATTTTTTTGTGATACTCCTGGAATAGGTGTTTGAGGTGAACTTGGAACTGATTTCTAAAAATATGTTTGGACACATGTTTGAGGTCCACTTTGAATAGGTTTGTTTAACTAGTTGTTGAATAAGTGTTTGAGGAATTCCTTGGATAGGTTGTTGGACAGGTGTTTATGGAATTCCCTAGACAATTTGTTGGATAGGTACCGCAATACTTTGCATAGGTATCTGTGGAATAGATTGTCTAGTAGGCTGAACAGGTTGATAAACTAGCACTTGAGGAGAAACTGGAACAAAATCTATAGAAAAAGCAGGGTTCCGAGTAGTATTTGTCCTAGGGTAAGGAGTACCAACCAAGGGTTGTGCCACAAAAGGTTGACCCAGAAAAGGTTGAGGTATCTGACCATAAGTTCCAGTAAAATGTTGTCCTCCAGGTGTAGGATAAGATCCGACAACAGGTTTTCCTCTAGGTGGAGGATAAGGTGGTTGCCCCTCAGGTGGGTAATAAGAACCAGATGGGGTTCCTTCAAGATTACCTAAGTTATCGGATATGCTGTGAATATATTGATTTGATGACAAAGGTGCTTTAGGCATGGATGTCATGCTCTGAACAGTAGATGTAGATAAACTAGATGACCAGGTAGAAGGTTGAGGAGAAGGAGTAGCTCCTGAAAAATTCCCAGTAAGTGACTGGTATCTAGGAGGAAATGAAGGACCACCATACAATAGTGACTCTAGAGAGCTGGTAAACATAAATGAATCAGTAGGTTGACTCCCAGGAGGAATTTCTGACATGGTTCGTCTTGGTGAATAAAAAGGATTGTGGTGAGGTGGAAATTAACTTGAACCTAAAAATTTCAAAGGGGTAGAATACCAAAGATTAGTTTCAGAAAGGATCAAAAGGAACTCGAGGAAAAAACTCTTGGTTCACCAGTGGTAACTAGAGTACGAGGTGATTATTCTTCCTCGTTCCCAGTAATATCTTCAATACTAATCAAACCAAGAGGTAATTTAGTTGTAATTATAAGTTTCCTACGAGGTGAAGGTGGAGCAAGAGTAGGAGCTATAACAACTGAAGGTGATTCAGGTTGAGAAATATCAAACTCGAGTTCTTCTACTTTTGGTTCGGTTAATTTTGTGTCTGAAACTTCACTAGTATCAGATTGACTTCGAACAACTTTAGTAACTTATATACCATAACGAACTAAGCATGATTCTACTTCTTTCTTTGGATTCACTTCGGTTTCTACCGTCCCAGATTATAAAACTGTAGATGTTTCGGGTTGTCATGAGGTTCTAGATTCTATTGATTTTGACCTTTCAATTTTCATCTTTTCCAATTGACTAGGTTTAATATCAGGGGGTGTACCCTACATTCTACATGAATGCCCTGGTGCATAAGCCAGGATGAAATTTATCAAAAAGAAAATAATATTCACAATCCAATCCTAAGGTATCTAAAAAGTAAAAAACAAACAATTAACACGCGCTAATAAATCTAAGAAATCAAACCATGCAAACAAACTTTCCAAAGTGAAATCACTAGTTGGTGATGAAATCCAACGTCGTAGAGATCAATGTGAAAAGTGGCTAAAGATAGAGCGGGGGGAACCAGTTATGCTGAAAACTTGCTTAATGTACACGATCTGGTGCAAGTAAACTTCATTTATGCCATTTTGAATGAAGAATACCCTCCAAAAAGGTCCAAGTGAGTCTATCCAACGTCTATTCCAGGTATATTAGATACTTCCCCTCCATCATCACCTTGGGTAATAGCCCTAAGATTATGGTCCCTAAGGTTACCACGTAAAACAATTTAACCTAGGAGGATAGCGGTAGCTCAAAGGTACACACAAGGGAAAAGTAACAAAGCTCAATCCCCTTGAAAGTTACTCAACATGGTTAATATGAGGTTTACTTCCAAGTGACTCCCAAGTGCCTTTCGGCACCATTTTTAATACGTGTAAATCACTCTAACGTAACCAATGAAGTGGGGTTGATCACTCCATTGAGTTCAACATGACCTCGTGCTTAACTCCTATGTAAGGGGAGCTTCCCAGAGCCAAATTGCAGTAAATTGATTTACTCCCTATCGCAAGATACTAATGTTTATTTGCAGCTTTGGAATTTTAACTCACTTCCCTATTTCAAAGCCCTCCAACCTGATCTAATGTAGGTGGAAAGGAGCCCTAAAATAATAAAAACTTCTAGATTTATTTTATTAGCACTAATTTTAAGAGTTGTTTCTTAGTCAATGGTAATGGACTTGAAATTGATGGTATTGTGACTTGACGCAAATCCTAATGCAATCGAATATGAAATTGTAATTTTTTCATTCAATGAATTTCTAACTAAAGTAAGGAGAGAATCTTTTTGATTTTTCAATGGAAATGCAAAAAACTCTTAAATCCCCACTAAATCACTTTTCCTAAATGCAAATCTTTCATTTTTGAATTACCCAAGTAAAGAAATTAACTTTTCAAATTTCACGTTTGCCCAATAATTCATAAAATCAAGAAACTTTCCTTTTTGACATACAACCACTTGGAAATTTCCAAAATGCATGAAAAATCCAATCAACACTAAAATGAATTTTTCCCTATTTAATGCTATGAACTTGCTGCAATCAAGGGTACAATTAAGAAACACTTCAACAATGGAAGAAAAATGACTTTTCATTTCACATTCAACATATGTAGCACTTTTCATAAACAATACTCATTCTTGTAAATCATTGCTTTTCATTCAAAAAACAATCTTTCACACAAGAGAAAAATAAACACACAAAATGATTTGTTTGAAATAACAAAGACAGGAAGACTGGAAACAAAGACCAACTAATATTTCTTTTGATAGATCAACTTGACACTAGATGGAGCTTTTTCTCTAATTCGTAGAAACAAGAAAATTGTAAGCAAAACTTTCACAACACTCAAGGAGACTGAAAAAGACTCATTGAAGGTACACACAAGTGTATTTAAACAGAAAAAATCAAAATTTCTGGACTTGGTGAGAAGAAAACTGAAATTTTAAAAAATTCCAAGTATGCGTGCAGGTCATAGAAAAATCTAGGGCACATACACACTGTTGCAAGGAGAAAAGTGCGCAGAAATATGCTCTGTGCCTAAAGCTAAAGTGCACACAATGGGAAAGTTTTAGAAAAAATAAAAACAAGTCAAATAAATCATAAAATCCATATTTTCAATGCTTCCAAACACTTAGAGAGGGCTACGACATAAGGATCAAAGTTCAAAACAAAGAGAATGATGGAGATTGAAATGATCCCCAACAGAGTCACCAATTTGTTAGGTGGACTAATCCCTCTTGCGGACAACATGGATCTCCCTAGACGTCAAAGAAATCTAGTAACATAAAAGAAAATAACTGCTACCTTTCCTTAGCTTACGATTTATTGAAACAAATAATATGATAGAGATCAATTACCATTTTATCGAAATTCCGGTTGAAGTCCCTTTCAGTTCCTTCGATAGTTAGCTTCCTCTTGATGCTTTAGAGACTGTTCCACTGCTTCCCGCAACTTCTCCATGATGTTTCGAAGGATATCTGCATAGACAAAAACACACAAAGGATCAAAACATATAGTGTATAGAATGAAAGGTAAATGTACTATTTAACTCAACATATATCATAAATTGAATCAATAATCAATCATAACCTATGTGAGTGATAAAGGAATCCCACAAATGATATATACATAATTAGGAAAGAACGGTTTCTTTTTATTGAATAAAATGGAGAACAAACTTACAACCTCAAAGCCTTGATGTTACAAGCCTCTTCTCACAATCTCTAACCCTCTCCTTGGATGAAAATCCTGCTAGCCTTATTTATGCAGCATAATCATACCTTCAATAGTCCTATTCAATCCTTTGGCCTCTATTTTCTTTATAGGCAAAGAGGGTGAAGTTTGGGATCCATTTCCTAAGGGATGAGATCCACAAATAGTGGGATAGGGGTTCCACAAAGAGAGGGAAGTAGCTCCATGATAGGAAGGATTAGGCTTGAATAAGCATCTATTCGAAGCTGTTAGTTGGGAAATATTCGACTAACAAATCTTCTAGACTTTAATTTTTATTTTTATATGTGTTAAGTCATGTGTGCATGCCATAGTGTTAGACAGAGCGTACTTATGCACAAGTTTTGATGGTCTCTTTTGCTTATGGGAAAAAATGGAATAGGGAACTATGCAGGAAGCCAAAAATAGTTTTTGAGCCTTGATATCCAAGAATTTCATTTTCTTTGGGATAGTTTGGGTTCTAACCTTGTATGGGAGTGCATTGGAACACTTTGATGGATAACGAAAGATAAAAAACGATGGTGATTTTCCTAGTGCAAAAAATGGCATGTAATTGTAGGGTGCGAGTGGGCTGGGAGCTTTCTTATCACTCAGCCAGATTACCCCCCCAAAGTTCTTCCAAGGGGTGGTCGAGTGGGGATGGACGATGATCCACCCAAAAACAACTCGACCTTTAATCAACGACACATGCCTATGCACAAATGCCCCTCTACGTTGTTGTGCTTTTCTGATAGGAGTCACGTGAGCCATGTCTATGATTTCAGAACTTCCACTATAGTTCTAGGCCTTGATAATGGCCCCCCATGGGTGATTTAACTGTGTTTTGACTTAGGGATCTTACTAATGATTCCTCAGTTGATTTAAAAGGCATTTTTAGATATGAGCCCAAGCTCTGATCTCTCAAATTCTTGGAGTTGTTAATGAAGGGTAACAACATTGGCTCCAACTGGGCACAATGTATTGGATACAATGCACTGAGGACCTGCATATTAGTGCCTTACTCCTTGGGCATCGAGTCACTTCTTTCATAATTTCATTAAACAAAAACAAAATAGAAAATAGAGAGTAGTGATGGTTATTTAGATATGGCTCACCAATATTTACAGTGAATTGGGGTGAACCCTTTCACTGTTGGAAGTAAAGCTTGAGAAACTACCCATTCATAGGTAGGCCAATCACTTATCCTTCTAGATTTTTTAGTAGGAAGGTGTTGTTCCCTTTCACCTCAATAATCATGAAAGGTCCAAACCAAAGGGGATCAAATTTTCCATGCTTTCCTTTATCTTCCCTCCTGACATCCCATCTCAGTACTAAATCTCCTAGTTGTAGATATCAGTCTTTTTCCTTTCTATTAAACAGGGACTTCATTTTTTCTTGATAATTGATCAAATTATGATTCACCTGTTCTCTTCTCTCTTGAAGTTCCACTAATTGATTTATCCTTCTAGTCAAAGCATTTGGTTCTTCCTTAGTGTCTTGAAATATTATAGCTACTGGCATAACTAATTATATGGGGAAGATTATTGGATTTCTATAAACTAACTCAAAAGGGGATTTTCCATTGGCTCTCTTGGTGGTAACCCTATTGGTCCATAAGGAAAATTTTAGTTGTGAGTCCCATTTCCTATGATTTTATGATATTGTTTTCTTTAGAATCCTTACCAGGGTTTGTGGTGAAGTAAAATTATAAGTGTGGACACAAATGAATTCCTCTAGCCCAATAATGGGTCTAGCCACAATAGGTAAATTCTATGGAATATTTCCTTAGGTTAGAACCAATCAAGAGGGCCTACCTCTTGGTATGCTTATCCCGTTTGATGATGTCCTTGCTTGCTCACTCTAGCTATCTCTCGTTTCCTTCTTCAAGCACCTAAAACAAGTAAACAACAACAAACAACAAACGTGATAATAGAAAAATTGTAATTCAACCTACTTAACAAGTCAAGAAACATTAAGCCATGAATATGTAATATGACAAATCATGTAGGAAATAAATCGATAGTTGAATACATAAATATCAAAGAGAGATTACAACCATTTGTCTTGAAGTTACAGTGCCTAGATTTACCTCAGGCTGAAAAGGTAGGATCTAGGGCCAACATCAAACCACGCTCATCCTGGTAGCTAGCCCTACCAGGTCAGGAGAGGGCTCCCTTCGGGTCAATCTCAGCAAATACTAATCGATGAGGGCTTGAGATGACTGGAAAATCTACTGATCTTAGGCTAGGTATAGGTACAAGAGAGTTTGATTTGATAAAATGGAGTTTTGTTGGCTTAGATGGAATGGTAGATTTTGGGTGCGAGGATTGAGGCTCAGTCTTGCAGAGATCTCAATGGGGCAAGGTAGGAAATTGTTTTTGGCACTTCAATTTGAGTGAGATGGATGGATTTAGACAGGTGAGTAGCTGAAGAGGGCAAGAGAAATCATGGATCCTCTCCAAACAACTAAAAACATCAAGAAACTAAAGCAAACTTCAAGTAGAGCACTGCAATTTCAATGGATTCTACTTACACTCTTGTTTGTTTAGTTCAGAAGAAACAAGATAGAGAATGGCATACATGACATATAAGAAAATTCACAATTACAAAAGGAAAGCACTGTACCAAGAAAAATTGCCACATGGATCCCAAAGAGTGCTGCAAATCTTGGTCTCAATTCCTTAGCCAAAATGAAAATATGAGTGTACAATGAAGTTCTTTTCTTTCTCAAGAGTCCAACCATGCTAATGACTAAAAAACAACATAATATAGACAAACATAGCTCATCCTTGCCTATATGGGTCTAGCACACATGTTTAGGAGTTGTTTCAACTAATTCCAAACTGAGAACTAGAAATTAGGCAACATAATAGCATGCCTCTAGAAACAAGGGAACTGATTCATTCAGTTTCAAAAAACCTTTAAACTGATGAATCTACCTCTACAAGTGAAAATATAACATATTTACATCATGATCCATCAATTTACATCAAATTACATCATAAAATTTCCATTAGAAAAGTATAAAAGTCAAACTAGGTAAAGTTGGGCGAAAAACAAAGCAAAACTTGGTCAAACTAGCAATTTTTCCTCTATGTGTCACGCTTGATTCTCTATGCATCACGCCTGTTTGGACCCACTTTTGGAGGCCTTCCCGGTGCCCAAATGAGCTCCAGGTGTTCTTTCTAGAAAGGTATTCCTATTTTCTTTCCAACCCAAGTGGATTTTTTCAATTTGGCCTCCACTTGCCCCTCCAAAAGTCAGTTCTCCCAACACTGCTTCCTGTGTGTCAAAATAGGGGCAGTGAGGTCATTTTTTGAGTGTTTTTGACCTTTTTGAGGGCTCAAAACCTGCCCAAATTTCTTGGCCATAGGTAGGCAAGAATAATTTTTCATGCCAAATACAAAAATGCTAAGTTTTTGTGATTTGGAGGCTCCTAGCAAAAGCGAGCGCCACATGGTGCGGCGCATAGGGCAGAAAAACCTGTTTTTTGTGCCAAAAATTTGAAAAATGCAAAAAGTGCTCCAAATTTTTTGAAATTTGGGCTGAGTCTTCTTCATCAAACATGGCATTCGGCCAAGGAAGCCTCAGCCAATATCTGAAGTCCTTCATCCTCGTTTTGCCTCCTTGATGCTCTCTTCAACTTTGCCTTTAAACTCCTGATTCTCACTTCGCACACCAAGTTCCTTGACAAGTAATGATATGATAGGTTTCTAAGCATATTCTTCTCATTGATGGCCTTCTCTAGCTTCCTCTCCAAGTGGATATTGACTCTTTCAAGCCATGACTCCCTATCGGCATTAATCTCCTGCTCAAGTGAAGTGAACTCCACCCTCCTCCTTTAGGCAGCTTGGCAATTCTCCCGAATGTTTTGCAACTCCATAATCACCTGCTGGTCCTCAAGCTGCTTATTCCTTTGCTCCAAGTACTATATTGTCCATTGGGCTCTATCCAGTTGGTGGACAAGGCATCAATGTTCGCCTACTGCTCCTGACTGATTTCTCTAAGATTTGTGCTTTGCGGGCCCATATCAGTATCATCACCCTGAATGAGAATGAAATTAGTCTCCCGCTCACCTGATGGTCCTTCCTGCATTGGCCTCTTGCCTCGGTCCTGAACCTGTTGTGCTGACAACAGAAGCGAGGCCCCTTCCACCCCGGGTGAAGATAACACTCGCTTCGCTGTTGCAAACAACCGTCTAGTGCCCTTCTGATAGGTTACGAACACCGGCATGCTAGCGGTCTGTGTCTCATGGCCCTCACTCTGATAAGAAGGTCCACCTGTCTCATGCAAAGCCTTTGAAGGTCCCTGTGGAGCTCTAAAAAACACACGAGAGATGAAATCCTCCCAAGTGATGCCATGTAAACCAAGCTAATAAATGACCACAATTTTAATGAGAGAAAAATGGTAGATACTGTTGAACTGCTGCTGAAGAGTCTTGTGCTGCACAAGGGTGGTCATCCTCTCTATGTTTTAGCACATGAAGTAAGGGATGTTCATCATCCTTACCCTGGTAAAATGCATCAGCGGCCTGATATGATAAGCATACAAACGTGAAAACCGGCCCTCAGAGCTGAAGTACCTCAGGATCAATTTCATCAAGGGAGCATAAGCATCTTTGAGGTACCGGAAAGGAAATACTCTGTTGAGTTGTCTCAAATAGCTCGGTTTGATGTATGGTTCATAATGCTCCCGGTTACTTTTCTGCCTCTTGTTCCATTGCTCTCCAATGTTGGGAATACTGGTTGCTAGTGAAACGAATTCTGGTGTTAATGTGAAAGTGACACCAGCTAGAGTAGCTTGACCATCATGTAAATGCAACACAAATAAGCGGGCCAACTCATGGTGAAACTGAATGCTAGCAACCTTCTCACAAAATTCATAACATGACTGATGTTGAAACAAGAGATGGCAAGGGTGCATGTACCTCTGTTGGTGAGTCACTGTGAGTCTCCTCTTCATACTCATATGAAGGATTAGATTCCATCTCTGCTAGTAGATAGAGTGTCTTGGATAAGTAGGTGCTGATGTGTTAAACTGTCTTGAACACTCTTTGATGATGTGTTTGACCTCTACCACCAAGGGAAAATAGTGAAATGAGGGACTGTGGAGGGGTAATTTAGGGAAATAGGGAATTAGGGATGATTTAGGAGGGGCTAGGGTTTGGGAGTTTGTTTTTGGGATTTTGGGAAATGGGAATTAAGGTATGGGATTAGTGAATTTAGGGGTATGTGAATTTTGGGAATAGGGAAAACAAGGGAAATATGAAATAAGGGAGTGATGAGGTGAGGGGATACTTGGTAGCAAACAGTCAATTCAAAACCCTAGCAGCAATCTCCTTTGAAAATTTTGAGGATATAGGGTTTGTTTTCCTTTAAACATTCACCATGCAACAAACACCATCAAGCCACCATCAAATTTGGACGAAGAGCAATGGAAAAGGGTGAACCTACTTGGACAAGTGACAATCCACACGTTTTGGGCGATTTTGGAGCACGTATTTGAAATTTCAGGCTTGTTGGCTATGTGCACAGTGCATCCAACCCAATGCACCACACCTAGTGTATGCGTCGTGCCTGTACAAAATTGAACTAGAGTCTGAGGCCCAGTGCGCCGCGCCTCTTGCCCAGTGTGCCATGCCCAGGGATTTGGAGCAATTTTCACCAAATTTTCTCACTTTCTAACCAAAATCACTTTGCCTTGCTTCTACTTTGCAAATGAACTCTTGAAATGAAGAAATGGCTTATAAACAAGGAGCTTTTAATTTTTTGGCTCATAAAACCCATTTTTACAATGTTTTGAAATGACTTTATTTTTTAAACTCTGTTTTTGGACTTTTTCACTTCTTTTTAGCTTTATGATGAACTAAACGACCTGTGCTTTGCTTGTTTTGCAGGTGATTGGAGCTACTGGGGCTAAGGAAAGAAACCAGGGTTGCAGATGGAGTGATATACAATGAAGAAAACAAAATTTCATGATTTTTGTACAATAAAAGCAAAAATACTCTGTTTTTTCCTCAAAACAGAGTTTTGAGGAAAAACACATGTCTGAACACTTGATGATGAAATTTATTGATGTCGGAACCTCCTCATGGCCTGCTGGTTGTAATTATACACTTTGAAACATTTTTTGATGAAACCCTAATGAAACCCTAGACCTAATTGACAATGAAACCCTAAATGACCTTTGCAATCTTTAAGACAAAAAGAACACTGTATATGCTTTTTAATGAACAAACATGAGCCAGCAGGTAAATGACATGAGGGAAACTGTAGGAAAGCCACTACCGTCAGATGATCCATGCGCCTAATGGAATGCAAATGACTGGGTGGGACACCTAATATGCAATGCAACAAGAGGATTTGATCTCTGACGGAGGGATGAAGATACCGACACTAACAGAAGTAAAATTATAAGTGTGGACACAAATGAATTCCTCTAGCCCAATAATGGGTCTAGCCACAATAGGTACATTCTATGGAATATTTCCTTAGGTTAGAACCAATCAAGAGGGCCTACCTCTTGGTACGCTTATCCTGTTTGATGATGTCCTTGCTTGCTTGCTCCAACTATCTCTCGTTTCCATCTTCAAGCACCTAAAACAAGTAAACAACAACAAACAACAAACGTGATAATAGAAAAATTATAATTTAGCCTAGTTAACAAGTCAAGAAACGTTAAGCCATGAATATGTAATATGACAAATCATGTAGGAAATAAATCGATAGTTGCATACATTAATATCAAAGAGAGATTACAACCATTTGTCTTGACGTTACAGTCCTCCTCTGACAAGACCAAGTTCCCACACACTTTTGCTAGCATCCCATGATGGCCTCAATCCACAATAGTTTTAAGGCTCTTCCCTTTAGGCTTCACTCCAAACCAAATCACACTTCTCCCTCACACAACTAGATAGCTACAAATAGTAATAGCTTGCTATCTACTCCAAACCAAAATAGCATTAGCACACCAAAATTAACACTAACTTGTGCTTGGGAAAAAGGGAGGTTTATATAGGATGAATGGATGAGAGATGGATCCTCTTCTCATGGGAGAAGGTCTTATCCCTTGAGGTAGTTCCATCATTATAGGGGAAAGGAGCCCAAATTGACATCCTTGACCTCATCCAGCCAAACCATTTACCAGACTTCCGTTACAAAGCTTTTAGAGATGGAAGCTTTGGCTCCTAATTTAAAAAACTTTCCATAACAGGACGACACAACTGGAACACAACTTAGTTGCTCTGGTCATCACTAGGGATAGTGCTAATCTCTGCACATCGGCACGGGGGAGACAAAGGTCATTAGTGTCGGTCTTGTAAACTGGGAAAAACAAAAGTTTTAGGGAAATGGTGCAAAATGGAATTGATCGGCCCATTAAGAGGGACATAATGGGAGTTTCGTCATGAAGGGAAAGCATGTGGGGTTCATTGTAGAGGTCCTCCATGATCAACGAATAGGGAGTATAGGGATAATGACAAAGTGTTGTGTAACAAATTCCCCCTAAAGCGTGAAGGCCGAACTAGAGTGAGGGATGAAATTATTTATGAATCAGTGCAAGGAACCGTAGTCTGCCATCAGAAAACCTGCAAGCAAGTACAAATACATATATATATAACTAATATCTCTGTCAAATGATACATGAATCATGGCATGGACACAACCATCCAGAGAATGATCATGTAAATGGATCCAGGTATGGACACAACCATCTGTCAAAAAGGATCATAATGAAACCAAGGTATGGTCGTAGCCATCCAATAATGAGAAGGATCACATATGACAACTCATGGTATGGTCGCAACCATCCATTTGAAAGAGACATGCATATCAACATAGTCATGTCACATCACTTCACAACCTGGACTTTTGTGATCCCAGCCCAGGGTCTTACGCTCTAACATGACCTGATCAAAGTACAAATTCTAACATGCGAATAGATGTGTTGACGTCGACAATGCTAGAAAGTCACTTGATTACCATTGAATGATGTAAATTGTTGACAAGCACGAGAGAAACCACCAATAATGACAATGGTCCTCAAGGTACTATCAACACAATCCACAGAATGTGAATAGAGGAACTGAAGTCGAATACCCGTGAAATCACTCGATCAAAAGCCAATGATGTGAACTTGTTGTCAAGTGAAAAGAACTTTCCATTAGGGCATGTAAGCTCTAAGGTACTAGAAGTGTGTCTCTCAGTCAACTTCCTGGATAATAAGTTGAAGTCGATAGGAAGCAACCGTGTTGAAGGAGGGCCATAATGTATCCCACATCATTGACATGAGACGAAAGGATGCAAAATGATTTTGGATGATACAGAGAATTAGAGGAAAATGTAACTCCAGAAGGACAACTCTTGATCATATCGGCGACACATCTTGGAAGTTTGATAGCTTTTGGATCCATAAGATCGGTGGTCATGATGACGTGGCAAAGATCAAATGGAAGGCAAAAATGAAGCAGAATGTGTCAGAGTGAGCTGCCGACACAACTGATAGATTTCCAAATTTTCCCCCACCATTCCTGGTAGGTACCCCAATTACTTTTTAATCACAAGCTTAAAGGGGATAACATATGCTTGCACTGTAAGTTCATCCTTCATACGAATCCGACCTAGTGGTTTAACGATTCCTAGGAAGGAGAAGCTCATGTTCGTCACAGTGACGAATCTGATGTCATTTAATAGTTTAACGAGTCCGACAAAGGTGTAACTCGGTATGTTTTTCATGTTTAGAGAGTTTGAAAAAGACACCTAAAAGAATACTCCATATGGTCCCTTTTTGTATGTTTGTGTCTCACGAGCTCGAAAAGGTAGAAAATGATACTTGAGAGAACTGCTTGACCATTTCAATCAAGGAGTACATTTTTCGTGAATAGTGCCTCCCAGCCTGAAAAAGGGGTAAACTCATATATGGCGCACGACGTTTCGCATCCATTAACAAGTTCGAAACGATAAGGGCTCGGCCATCTTTTCGCTTTTAAAAGGGTTAGAAAAGAGCTTGAAAGTAGAACCCCCATTTTATTCTCTTTAATGAGTCAAAAGGGAAAAATACTCGGTGATCTTTTCATATGAGATTAACAAATCGAGAAAAGAGCTTAAAGGTGACTCGTCCTGGAGGAACAAGTGGTATAAAGGATAGCAACTGGTTTTGGCAATGGTGAGCTTCTCAAAACATGTAATGGTTAAGAGGTTGGCTAATAAAACCACTCATTGTTGTGGTCCCTCAGGATAGGAAAAACAACCAAGTGAAAGCATATGATTGGCCAAAGAGATGGTGGCAATAGAATGAAACAACCAAGGCTCATCTAGCATAAATTAGCTGATAAAAACAACAATCATGAGATGTAAATTGGGCATGGGTTCATTTTTACACAAGCTTGAACCAGGGAGAACTCTGCTTGAATTCAGTTTCATGTTTATACAAGCTTGAAACGAAAAACTATGCTTACTGTAAGTGTGCATGCCCCGAACATAATGACTCTGGGAGGAATACATGGAATTTGGTACCAATGATAGATCAAGTTGCAATGCCCTCAGTACATAATGTATTATACCATCTGCGTGATCATCAACAGACGTGGAGATGGAATGGGTAGCCACATAATTGACCTGTGGTAGGGAAGGTACTACTTGCAAACAAGAGCCGATAGGGGACGATGGTTGCAAAGGAGGTGCTTGGTGACCAATGAATGACAATTGATCAATGGTCACTATTCTCCCTTCATGCGGAAAACAAACCACATGGAAAAGTGAAGAAACAAGAGCTCCCATGACATAAACATAGTCACGTCCAAGGAGAAGATTGAAATCTAAAGGACCTTGGACTACCATCATGTCTATATAGATGATCTTTCCTCCCAAAGTAATAGGGAACTTCGGAAGGACCCCTAAGGGTTGACTGGTTCCTCTGTTGAAAGCCAACAGATTCTGGGTGACAGGCACAAGCTGTGGGGAACCCAAAGCTTGCCAAGTAGTAGAAGACATGATGCTAACATACGCACCTTCATCTAATATAGTGCCATGTACTACCATATTATAGGCTTGTACTGTGATCTGGAAAGACACATAAGATGGGAGGCAGAAAGCAGTCAATGGACCCCAATCAAAAGAGACAAAATAACTACTTGGTGGCGGTATCATATGATTGCCCCCGTGCCCTGCAGGAATAGGAGAAGGGCTCTCCTGAACAACTGGGACGAAGGGTCACTCTTTGATTCATGTGAATCGAAGGAGACGAGAAGAACATGAGCAGTATGACCACCACTCTCTCCCGGAACAGAGTAAGCAATTGATGACGGAACCAAGTCGACATTCTTTCAGACCAATGGTTGGTTGGGAACAGACACAAGAGAGTTTCACTCAAGAGGAGCAGGATGGACAAGAGATGAATCCAAGTCAATCTCTTTACCAACTGGGAGAGGATCAGAAGAAAGCCTGTGATAAGCAACATGAAGTTGTGGTTGAGGAGTTGTAAGGTTTTCCAAAACTTTGGAAGCTTTATGCATAAGAGGACAAAGGTGAAGAAGATGCTCTCCTTCACATAACCTATAGGGGAATCTAATCTTTCCCTTCTTATTACCATCATTAGCTGAAGGCGTAACATCGACATGATCTCCAGAGGTCGACAGGGATGTTCGGGTCAAGTTTTGAGACCATACCTATAAAACTCTGGGAATGCCATAACAGTCTCGAAGGAGATGGTCATCCTTACATAGCTTGCAAGGGAATCTGACCTTTCATGGAGGATCAGAAGTTTTGTCTATAGGAGGTGCATTTGGAGTAATAACTACATGGTTGGCCTCTCACTTATCTATTGTCTTCTTCTTCATCTTCTTAGCCTCTTGGTTACTGGATTTCAAACTTTCACCAAGAGAAGTAGAAGAGGAGGGTGAAGAAATGGGGGAAGAAGGTGAGGGGTCAACCTTAGAATCATTGTGACGTGATTCGAATGAAGGAGATGACAGGTTAGGAGTTGGGACACTCGGGACCACCGAAGTTGAAAATACCTAGACAGATAAACCAATGGTTAACCTAGGGAGGGACAACGTTGCCACATAAGGAGCACCAGCATTTCCAAAAGAAGGAAAAGGACTAGGATTCCCATCCGAGGGGAACCCTTGACTGGTGGACTCTGGAAATGTTTCCATTGGAATCGACCCTAAAGAATTACTATGGAAGATAACTTTAACCAAGAATATTTCGTGGGTAGTTAATTTTAAGACACTAAAACAAAACTTGGTCTTTTCATATTTTAAGAGTCGAGAAAAGAATGAAAGGTGACTCTATCACTTTCAATTGGGAACGAGATCGAAAGGACAAGTGCTCGAATGATATTTTAAATTTAATGAGCCATAACATCAAATGACTACTCTGGATGATCTAGGTAAAAAGGATTACCAGGCACTCGTGAATTGTAGAATACCTTTTGGTGGACAGAGAAGTACGAGTAGGAAATCTCCTTGAATGTTGTGTTTGGTGTATCACGTTCGCAAGGCGGTCAACTCGGCTTCCTAAGGATAAAGGATTGCAGCCTAGATGGGTCTCCTGTTATATACTCGACGGTACAGGGAGCACAAATCCATACTAGTGCTATCTAATGCTGAAGATAATGACAGCTACTAGGTTTAAATACGCTGGAACATGTCTCTAGCCTAGACCTTCTAGATATGATCGTTAATGTCAAATGCGCCTTAGGTTAATTGAATTCAATTTATAGTTTATTTTGAGTTATGTTTCAGTTTTCAGGTCTTAGCGATGTGATTCAGAAAACCTTAATTTCAACTAAATGAGACAAGACCCTTTCAATTCAATGAAATGCCTACACTAGAGAGGGTAGAAACTACTCAATCAAATGCAAACAATCAAGCAACTGAAAATGAAATGATCTTTCACTACCTTACTTTTTCAAAAAATAAACTAATGAAAAATGCATTCCAATTCCTAATTTCCTGACAAGCACTTATCCAATAGTCCTTTCAAAAGCAAAATAGTTATCTTCCTTTTTCAAATGTCGCTGCAATTCTAGTCTTTTAATGATGCAAGTTATCATAGCACAATGATGCAACAAGCTAGAATTTCATACTTGTTCATGAAACAACAAAACAAAATTTTCGTATATAATTCTTCGGTGAAAAATTTCTCACGATAATAAGCTCTTCCAGAAAATGAACACATGAAAAGAGAAACTCATTTAGACTAATGAAACACAGACTTTACCAATCACAAGGAAAGCAACGTAATCCATGCTGGAAAATGAACGTTTAGGCAAGAAAATGGAAACTTTTCAAACTTGTGTAAAAGAGGTCAAAGTCGTAAAAGGACCAAAAACGAATTGCAAGGAGTAAGTACACCTACAACATGACTTACTGAGTTCACAAACTGCTGAATGGATGACAAACTAGATGCCCTAGTGTCACTGACCACTCAATGACTTAATCAATCAAGCAGAAAGATGATAAGTCAACTAGAGAACACAACCAAACGAAAAGCAGCTTTAATGGTCCAAAAGGCTTACGGGGTCAAAATCACAAGAGCAAAACACACTGGCCAAGATTGGGGTCAAGCCCTAATCTTCACTTACAGGCATCGGCGTGACTACCTAACTGACAACAAGTGCCAGAGGCTGGTCGACGTGACTGTTTCTCAGCAACTCGCACTGATCGGCATGACTGTCAGCGAATTAAGCCCGTTGATTGAGGGAGCTAAAGAAAAAAATAACTTTTTTTGAAATAGGGACCATATATGCTATTATGAATTTTAGACTCAGGCCAGTAAGTAGGAGAAAAGAAACAGAACCAAAGGGACAAAGTGGAACTAGAAAAGTTCTCACGAAATCATGAAATCCAAGACAAACAAAAGGATTGGGATCCCCAGTGGAGTCACCAATTTGTGGTGAAGTAAGATTATAAGTGTGGACACAAACGAATTCCTCTAGCCCAATAATGGGTCTAGCCACAACAGGTACATTCTATGGAAGATTTCCTTAGGTTAGAACCAATCAAGAGGGCCTACCTCTTGGTACTCTTATCCCGTTTGATGATGTCCTTGCCTGCTCGCTCCAACTATCTCTCGCTTCCTTCTTCAAGCACCTGAAACAAGTAAACAACATCAAACAAAAAACATGATAATAGACAAATTGTAATTCAACCTACTTAACAAGTCAAGAAATATTAAGCCATGAATATCTAATATGACAAATCATGTAGAAATCAACCGATAGTTGCATATACTAATATCAAAGAGAGATTACAACCATTTGTCTTGACGTTGTAGTCCTCCTCTAACAAGACCAGGTTCCCACACACTTCTGCTAGCACCCCATGATGGCCTCAATCCATAATAGTTTTAAGGCTCTTCCCTTTAGGCTTCACTCCAAACCAAATCACACTTCTCCCTCACACAACTAGATAGCTACAATATTAATAGCTTGCTATCTACTCCAAACCAAAATAACATTAGCACACCAACATTAACGCTAGCTTGTGCTTGGAAAAAAGGGAGGTTTATATAGGATGAATGGATGAGAGATGGATCCTCTTCTCATGGGAGAAGGTTTTATCCTTTGAAGTAGTTCCATCATTATAGGGGAAAGGAGCCCAAACAGAAATCCTCGATCCCATCTGGCCAAACCATTTACCATACTTCCATTACGGAGCTTCTAGAGTTGGAAGGTTCAACTCCCAATTTAAAAAACTTTCCATAACAGGACCGGCGCAAATGGAACACAGCTGAGTTGCTCTGGTCAGCACTAGGGATAGTGCTAATCTCTGCACATCAACGTGGGGGAGACAAAGGTCATTATCATTGGTCTTGTAAATTGGGAAAAACAGAAGTTTCAGGGGAAATGGTGAAAAAGGGAATTGATCTTCTCATGAAGAGGGACACAATGGGAGTTTCTTCATGAAGGGAAAGCATGTAGGGTTCACTATAGAGGTCCTCCAAGATTAAGGAATGGGGAGTATAGGGACAGTGACAAAATGTTGTGTAACGGGGTTTTATTTGAGGATTCGTCCAATCCATTTACTTTTGGCTAATAGGTGGTAGATTGGCCTACCTCAAAGTTGTGTTGTTGGCATAAATCTATAAATTTGGATGACTTAAACACCTGAGCATTATCAATGAAAACCTTCTTGGGGCAGCCAAATATGGCAAGAATGTTTTCCTCCATGAACTTAATAACTACCACATTAGTTTCATTCTTGGCTAGGGCTGCTTCCACCCACTTAGTAAAGTAATTAGTGGTTGTGACTATCCACTTGTGTTGACCACTAGAGGTGTATTTCCCCAATGAAGTCTAACCCCGATTGTCTGAAAGGTTATCTAACAAAAACAATATTTAGCGGTAAAGGTTCTAACTTTTGTTTTTCAGCAAACATTTGACACTTCTCACAGGCCTGAACATAAGTATGCACCTCACCAAACAGTTTGGGCCTATAAAAACTTGCATTAAGGATCTTGTGTGTTACAGCCCTCCAATTGTAATGTCCTCCACAGACACAATTATGAAATTCATCCATGAATTTGTGGATTTCTTCCTCAACCAAACATAAAAGAAAAATTCCCATAAGATCCTTCCAGTACAATTGGCCATTTGAGAGTAAAACATTTATGGGCTTGCAGCCTCAGAGCCCTATATTTAACCTTATCAAAATTTTTGGGGCACCTTAGGAAAAGAAGATAATGAAAAATAATTTTATACCAGCGAGATACAATATAATGCATTTGAATTTTCTAGGGTGATGTTTCGATTTCTTGTTGCTACTCCAAATTTCCACTTTCTCCATCTCCTCCATCCAGTAAGTTTATGCAATGCTTGGAAATTTTATTTATATAGAATTTTAGCTAGCCCTTGCCCCTTGATCAGCTTGGTAGGCTTGATATCCATGTCGTACTCCTAAATTTTAGCTTTCCATTTGCCTCTTTTTCCCTCACTATCACCTTGCACCAGAATGTCTTTCATAGTAGATGTAGGAATGTAAGCAGTTATGTTTGATTGCAGGACATAAATTATGAAGGCCTTCAAGGGTTTTGACCAAGGCATAAGTCTACTTCTACAAAATGTTATACTTTATCTCAACATCTCTTAGCACCTAACTAAATAATGATATTGGTTGTTCATGCCCCTCATTATTTTTCTGCAATAAGACAACAACCAATGTATGAGGAGAAACAAAAGAAAAAATGAAAAATGGTTTTAGATAGTCTGGGCTAACCAATACATGGGTTTATACAAAATCCCTTTTAATTCTGGAGAATTATTCTCGAGAATCTACAGTCTATTTCACTTATGTTTCTTCAACATCTCTATAATTCGTTTAAGTATCTCAGCATAATTTGTTATGAATCTCCTTAAAAAAATAATTTTTCCCAAGAAAGCCTGGATCTCTCTCTTATTCCTTGGTAATGGGATTCTATTGATGGCTTCCACCCTCTTGGGGTCAATATTCACCCCCTCTTTTTCCACTATGTTCCCTAACAACTTTCCTTCACTTAGAGAGAACTAAGATTTTTTAGGATTTAACTACATGCCATACTTTTTGCATTCCTCAAAAGTGAGTGCAGATGTTCAATGTGTTCCTCATCTATTTTTGAAAAAACGGTGATTTCATCCAAATAAATTACTACAAATGTTTCCTGCTCTCCCACAAATTCTATATCCATGGCTCTCTAGAAAGTGGCTCCTGCATTTATGAGGCCAAAAGGCATTCTATCATACATAAATGTTCCCCAAGGATGGTGAAAGTAGTTTTCTTTTGATCTTCAAGATGCACAACCCTGATTATATTCAGAAAAACCATCCATCATATACATCTGGACAAATCTCACCACCTTATGTAGAATGTAATCCAATTTAGGTAGAGGGTAATTGTCCTTTAGTGGGCCTTGTTAAGATTCTTTAAGTCTACACATAACCTTATTTCTCCATTCTTTCTTTTATAGGGACTAGATTTTCTACCCAGCTTGAATACCTTAAAGATAGAATGTTTTTTTCCTAGATATACTTCCTTACCTCCTTTTCAATAAATGAGAGTAATAGAGGGTTAATTTTCCTAAGATTCTTCTTATATGGTTTCACCCCCCTTTCAAAGGGACCTTATGTTGAATAATAGTAGTGCCAAAAAATTTTAAATCATCATAAGACCAGGAAAACACATCCATATAATTTTTGAAAAGTTCTAAATACCTTTGCTTATATTTATGAGGAACTCCCTTTGCCAACTTGATTATCCGAGGATCCTTTTCTGAACCAATGTTGCAGTCTTCCACCTGCTCTTCAATTTCTTTCTCAGTTGGCTTGACAACCACATCATTTGAGTTGAACAATCTTTCCAAGGGAACCAAACCCCTGGGAATAGTGTTACCCTTCAACTGTAAAATCTTGTTTCCTACAATGGTTTCTTCCCAACTAGCTTGTTGTTCATCTATCACTCTCTCTTCCTCCTAGTCAATTACTGAATTTGAGAATTCTCCGATAACTTCCATGAAGCGTTTAATCTGCTCCTTGTCTTCAAACACCTGCCAATGTCTGACATTATCTGGTACTGATGGTCTATATTTGACCTCAAATTCATATCTGAGTAGTGGATTTTGAGGAGGTTTAAAGTTGTTGGCAGCTATAGCCAAGGAATCAACCATTTGATTTCTTTCTCTGGGAAAGAATTGGATATTGAAGGCTAAGAAAAAATTATCAATCAAATCCTAGACCTCATTTTGGTAAGCCTTTAATATTGGATGTTTGGTTTGGCATTGATTCCTGATCTATTTCACTACTAGCTCTGAATCTCCAAACACAACCAAGCACCCAATATTAAGATTTCTAGCAGCTTGTAGACCTAGTAGCAAGGCTTCATATTCAGCAACATTATTAGTGGCTTCAAACTCCAAATTTGAAGAGAGAGGGATCAAGCTGCATTTTGGGGACACAAATAACACACCTACCCCATTCCCTTCCTTGGAATAAGCACCATCAAAGTATAACTTCCATACTTTATCACACTCCAGTGATTGTTGGTTTAGTTGGACTGAAGATTCCACCTATGTTTCCTCCAGGATTAGTTCATTTTCCTCTAATAGCAAGCAAGAATCTTTCTCTTTACCATACATAGGGATTTATTGGAACAATCATCTCTTGTAACTATCTTTACAAACCTCTATTCTCTGTATAGTCATCTTTCTTCTCCACCAAACACTAAGATGGTAGCATATGTTAAATCCAATTTGATGGATCCTCCAATATTAGACCCCCATGACCTGGACAGGAGCATATTGAACCTTATAGGGCTAAATTGACAACCAAATATTTAATCATCCCTAGACATTTTACTCTTTTGGAGTCAAAAGAATAGAAATATTTATATGGCCTTGTTATTTGTAACCGCAATTGCTCCATAACAGAAAATGGCATTAGATTGTGAGAAACTCCTAAGTCAAGCATGCAGTTGTGTAATAAAAGCTCATGAACTACCAAAGTAACATAAAAAGGGGTAGTGGAAGAGTCTTGTTCCTCAACATGAGGTCCAAATACAACCATGGGCCTTTCTTCTTGGAGGTTTAGACTATCATGCGAAGGAGCTATGGTGGATGGACACATGAACTGAGACACTTGGGCTTTATAATTAGACTGTTTTAATAGTTTAATGAAGGGGATAGATATTTTTACCTTCTCTAATTATTTTTGAACTCTAATGGAAGAAGAGCTTCTATCAGTTATGAAAACATCAACAAGTTCTTTTTCTTTATCACATACTAGTTTGGATGGTAAAGGAAACTGCTCCATTTTAGAAAATTTGGGCTTGTGGAGAATGGAATCTGAGGAATCTTTCTTTTTTGGTGAAATTGATTCTAGGGGCTTCTTTCATTTCTCTATTTATTTTAGAGGATTTGAGGGAGAGGGCTCCTCATCTTGGTCCTACATTCTAGATATTTGCCTAGAATATCTAAGATCATATTTCCTGTGCAATTGTCCTTGCATAAAGTCAACAAACTGCCTACAACAGTTTTCAATCTCACCATCATCTAGTGGTGCATCCAAATCATCCCCTCCTTCCTCATGTTCTTCAACTTCATATTCCTATTTAGAGAAGGAAGGTAACTGATTTTACTAAACTTCCATAGTTGCTTCAACATGATCCTTTGGATCATCCTCTAAGTACAATGGAGGTTGAATGTGGTCTTGTTGCTCTTTTCTCTCCCTCTGTAAGAGTTGCAAGGGAGGTATCCTATACTGAGGATTGAAACTTTGGTTAGGAATTGGTTGGTTTTATCTAGGAGGGATTTTTTTTTCCAACTCCAGTTTCACTAGCTTGTTAGATAAGTTCCTGATCAGTTTAATCATTTCCTTAAGTTTTTGTTCTTGAGTTTCCTTTCCCTGGTTTGAGGAATTGGCTTCCTCCTTTCCCCTCCTCTTATCTCTTCGATCAGTTTTCCCTCTCTAATTCCCAGTAGAGGTAAAATTTTCTTTAACTTCTAAATAATCTATTTGGATCTGGTCCAAGGAGCGAGACTTCCTTCTGATAAGAGTGAAACCAAAATATGGCTCAAAATCCCCAGCGAAAACCACTTTAGTAATGGCTTGTGGAGGTTTGATTTCAACAAGAAGACTATTTCACAATTTGTTAAACCTATTTATCAATTTAGACACATATTCATTATGTTTTTTCTTCATGGAATTAAATTCAGTGAGGATGTATCCATGGTCCCTCTTTTCCCCCCATTTCTGCGTGAAACAATTCTCTAGCTCCTCCTAGGTAGTGATTGAAGCATTTGGTAGGGCTTTAAACCATTTACTGGCTTCCCCATCTAGAGACTGGACAAAAGGTCTTAATGCCACATCTAAGTGTTCCACATTAAGTTTCTCAACAAATGCACAAAACATTTCTACATGCCTCTGACTTGAGATGTCATCTTCTCCTATGAATCTTGGTAAGAGCTTAAGATAGTCTTGTGGCATACCATTCAAGGGTTGTGGAAAGTCTAATGGAGAATACTTGTTTAGGAGAAAACCTGGGATAGCCATATTGAGCAATGGAGGTGGTACAATATTTATCACAAGTCCTTGCAGAGGGGTTATCTGAGTGGTAGATGACTAGATCTAGGTTGGGAAGTTATTCACATTGTGTGGGATTGTTTATAAGGATGTCTTTGACCTCTTCAGTTTTAGGGGACGGATGAAATTATAAAGAGGGTGAAATAATATAGGATTCTAATCTTTTCACTCTTGCAAAGAATGTAGCAAATAGTCGACCAATTTCTTGATGATATTCCAAAAATATGGAGGGAAAATTTGAAAAGTTTATCACAACCTTTTGAGAGCTAAAAGAGGATACTTCTGGAAAAGAGGTCACATGAAAAGGGGTGATAGGGGTTCTTTCCTTCTAGATCCTCCTAGATATTATCCTTTTAGGGTCAGGTATATGAGGAGTTCTCTATTGTGATGTATCCAAGCAAGTGTGTGGCCTTTTGAAAGTCAGGGTGGTCAAAATGGAATTTAGATAGTGGAGTCGCCAAGGTGAGAGATATTCAACCCACAACTCTGTCTACTCACCTTACCAAAGGGTGTACAAATTTCATACCCAGGGATGATATTCTGATTCGTGCTCAGTAACAGTGCCAGAAGATGTTGTAGCTCCTAGATACATCCCTTGGGTTGAGGAGAGACCAATGCCTTGGACATCTTGATGAGTGTCTTAATGATTTGTTGGAAATTCATATCACACTCAATATTTAACATTTTTGAGATAAAATATATTCAAAACCTTCCTTAAGAGGATAAATGAAAAACCCTAATGTAAACCATTACTCACAGAAGCATTAATATTAGATCCATAGCAACCAACATCACATGAACTTGTATTTTATCAGTCGTTATAGTATATTTGGTAGAAGACTTGAGCAAGAAGGAAAATCGATACACAGGGCTTAAATCTAAGAATTTGATGCATCAAAATTCAAAGTGAAATAGATGAAACAGAGAATTGAATGGAATGCAAAGATACATGGAGTGCATTTTAAGGATAAGCTTTCATATAAATATAAGCATCTTTCATCAACACTAGACTTAGATGAATCCATAAATTCATGAAAACACTTCCAACAACTATAATTACATGTAATCTGAGAAGAATAATAAGAGCATTTGGAACAAACACAAAAGGAGCACATACTACATATTCAGAAGAGCCAGAATTTCCGAAAAATTGTATTAATCTTCCACAGAGCATAAATTTCATTGATAGTAGACAAGACTTTTGTCTTGTAAAAACAAAATTATGAACCCTTAGTGTTGTATCATAAAACTATTTTTATAGGGCCTCAAAGGGAGATCCTGTTACAAAATATTCCTTCTTGATTTCATTACAATGGATAATCATAACTAAACTTCAGCGTGATCCATGACACATATATACTAACCAAACTTTAACTAACTGATTGAAAATAAAATATTTACATAAAATAAGAAATTAAAGATTCATTTTCAACATGATCTACAGTATCTTTAATCGTGATAGGTAGGTAGTGGAGGTAGAGTTTATGGTTCGATGATTTGGAGCACAGGAGGGTTGAATAACTGCTCGTATCTTCGCCATAGTGCTGATGCTAGTAGAGGAGCCTACAAGAACCATTGATATGAAATTTTGAGGTTGGTCGGGCTTGTGTAATTTAGTCTAGGATGAAACAGGGTCTTTACCATCCCCAATAGTTTAATATCCCTCTTTAGATAGTTTACCACTGTCTTACCCTTCAGATTGGTGGTCTTCTCATGGGAAGAGTCTACTTTTATTTTTGCCTCCACTAGTCTTTGACTGTATTGTTCCCACTGGATCAGCACTCCCCCAAAGTCCCAACAACTAGGCAACCTTGCTCTGACAATCCTCTCGAACTCAGTGTTGAAGGAAACCACGTTCTTTGATACCACCTCTAGGTACTCCTCAGCTTTGACTCTAGCTTCCTCCTTCTAGACAACCTTAGAAATCTCCATGATAGCAATTACTCTGTCCACCACATCTATGGGCCTCAGCTCACTGAGTGGCCTCTCATTCACAAACTGAATGAACCTTTTGGAAATATGGGAGTTCTTTTCTCCATCCTCTTTGGCTAATAGGATGAAGCCTTCATAATATTTTATTACAATTCTCTATTCATCCATCAAGGTTATGTACTCCTAGTGGTTCCTTATCTCTTCAATGATCTCATCCCAAACTAGTTGCTTGGCTTGCAACAGAGACATGTTTCCTTTCATCTTTCCCTTTAACTCAGAGATCTCATGTTTTGTTGCCTATAGGTTCTTGCTAATGATGTTTGCATATTTCTTGGAAGCCTCTAGCTACTTCTCTTTTTTTATTAGGCTTCTCTGGGCAACATCCAGATCATTCTGCACCCTTTTAAGCTCCCCTTCTGAAAGCTGGAGTTTAGTAAGGGTCTTAGTGAGTTGTTCAGTTGGGTTTTAAGGATCTTCATGTACGATCACTGCACATATATGTTAGTCTATTCTCATTTGAAAATTTGTTTCCTGTTACTTAAGGGCCACTATTTAATTATTCCTTTCAATGAGCTCTTTGGCTATAATCTCCTTCTCTTCTTCTACATGCACAAGCTATTTAGATTAAACATGCTCACTACTTGGCATCTTCAGTTTATGCCTTAGCTCCTAGATTTTTTTTGGGAACTTTGAAGGAGGGATTCAAAAGCAGTTTTATCCTCTAGATTCACACCTAGCTTCATGACCAACTCCTTGAAGCTCTCATTCTGCATGTGGAGAGCCCTGGAGTTGGCTCTCTCTTGCTTCAACCTGGTTGCAGCCTTTTCCATCAGCTTCTTGGCATTGCTGATAGTCATTGCGTTCATATTGAGCTCACTATATAGGATCTCTCCAACCTTCTTGTGGAAATTTATCTTTTATAGTAGGGGAACTCTTGTTAAATCCAGTGAAACATACAAGGATTTGAATTGATAACTTGAAGGAAAAGACTGTGTCAGTGGATGTTGTAGTGAAAACTTAATTTGATTTATTTCTAAATCCATAGTAGCCAACAATCTGGTCTGGTATGGAACTGAGTGAGATGTCATTTGTTTTTTCATCTCCTCCCTCACCTTCTTATTTCTTTCTTCAATGGCCTTTCCAGTAGGCTAGCTTGACCCGGTAACAATTGTACTTCCTTTTACACCCAAAATAGCTACATGTGAAGAGGATGAGGCAACATTCTATGATGGATCCTCCAAGGTCACTTGGAAACCTGGCTGATTTGGTATTTTTCCACTCACTTGGTTTCAAGTTCCTCTTCTTCTGTCTCTTAGTTTTTTTCCTTTTTACTTGTGTGTACATCCTCCATCTCTGTATCTCCAGTTTTTTCCACGGTCCTCTTTTTTTATTTGTCCTTGGTTATTGGAGCCTCTATCTCCATCTTTGTATTCATAGGACATGAATAAAGGTTAGATTTCCATTCGATCTAAGGCCTATAATCATGTTCATAATGGCAAACATCCCCCAGGTAAAAAGTCATCTTTTTGAGTAATTCTTCAATTGCTTTGGAGGCATTCTTGGAGTTGACAACAAAAAGCCCCGCAAGCTTTCCCAATTTAAACATATGTCCCTTATTTGTAGGGACAAAATGGAGTTGGTCTACATTGAGGCTCTACCTGATGAATTCTAGAGAAAATATCCTCATGGGCATGAACACAGGTAGGTGGTAAGGGGGAAGTTCACACCCATAAACCCTGATCTCTATGTGATCCTCAAAAAGGTACCAATCCCCTACCCTGGTGTCTTTACTAAGTTGGAGAATCTCTTTTTGTTGGGGGAGAACTCTGGGGGGAGAAAAACCATGGATAACCTTATATGCAATGGCCATATAAGTTGATATAAACTGAGAGTAACCATAAAAATTTGGCCTCTTCCTAACATCACTATCCTAGTCGAACACATATTTCCTCTGCTTGTTACCAACCACCAAGTTGAGGCCCAGGCACTCAAACTCATCCACATGAGTGTACACAAACAAATAGAACAACAATGAATAGTATCTGAAATAGGATGTGGTGGGAAAATGGTGCAACTGAAATCTTATGGCCTTAGATAGGTAAGATGGAATATCAAATAAATGACCAGGCTACATCATTTTCCTTAAAAAACCCAAGGTGGATTTGTTCGCTATGTTAGCATCATCATCCCCTAGCATATGAGAAATTAGGGATAGGATGGGTTGGATGGATTCAACAAAGAGGGTGATAGGGAGTTTTCAGCGATAGGCAAAGATTCTAGGCCAACGACTAGGACAATTTATAGGAAATATTGTTGCTCATTGGCTAGGAGGGTGGATTACTGATAAATTAGTGTGATGTCAGTAAATTGTTGGGGTTTAGGAGAGCTAGGGTAAACTAGGGCTTTTTGAATCAGCTATGGGGTTACTTCGAAGATTTTTGCCCTAAAGGAAGAAACAAAGATATTCTTATTTTCAATGTAGGCTGCAGTCAACCAGGATATGAATTCAGGAAAATGATGCACATAGGGTGTAATTTGATAATATAAACCAGAGTCAACTACCTGGAATGGGTCTTCCTCCCTGACGTGGTTGTCATACAGGTCAAAACGGAGGTCAGCAAGGTGGTGGACATAGGCAGGGTCAACAATTTGTACCTCTTTGTCCATGAGAGGGTCAACACTGGATGAGGGTTTGGCCTCATAGTCCTTTGAGGTCTCGGGAGATTCCTTATTCATATTTTATGAGTATTTGAACAATTCACAAGTGGCTAAGAGTGACTGGTTACCTGGTTTTCATGGAGTGGGTCGAAAACGATGTTGGGAGAAGGTACTTTTCCAGCTAAGAGGTCAGATGGCATTCTAGATAGGCAACTAGTTGGAGAGCTTTCACCCGGAGCTGAGAAAAATGTTTGAAAATGTGAGGCGAGAAGGATTTTATAATTGGAGTAGGGGAAATGGTTAAATAATGTGGCATGATGTCATGGGAGGGACACGTGGGTGGGTAAGATTGAGCGATGGCGAGGATAGGTGGATAGGAGCGGGGGCCAGTGGAGTTACCATTTTACTTTTTGAATTCACGCTCGCTTGAAAAGGTGCATATAAATTGGCCCACGTGGAGCATGGTCCCCATTCCCACCATCCTTTGACGGGTCAGATAGCAGGAGGCTGGATCTCGTGCTCTCCCCTTGGAATGAATCTGGACCGTCAGATCTAGATATGAATTTTCAACTTTGGGTGGGGGAGCGCTTTCTTATTGCTCGCACAAGTTACCCTCCCAAAGTGCTTTCGAGGCGTGGTGAGGTGGGGATGGATGATTATCTACCCATAAACTACTCAAGGAACAAACTATGCATTTTGGAAGTTAAGGATGGACAATGATGATGTCAACCCATGTCAGCTGATGTTAGATGACATCATTGGAGGGACGTGTTTGATGGAACAAACTAAGAATTTTGGAAGTTAAGGATGGACAATTCCCTGCCCAGAAAACACCCCTCTTTCTTGTTGTGCTTTGTTGATAGGGGTCTTATGAGTCATGTTTGTGCTCTCAAACCTTCCACTATAGTTCTAGGCCATGATAGTGGCTTCCCATGGGTGATTTAACTGTATTTTGACTTAGGGGCGTTACCAATGATTCCTCAGTTTATTTAAAAGGAATTTTTAGATATGAGCCTTGGTTTTGATCTCTCAACTTCTTGGAACTATTAATTAAGGGCAACAACAATCACCATCAACACATACTCTCCTCATAATTGATTCTTCAAGTTTTGATATGTTGAATTATGATCTTGAAGAAGCTTTCTCAATGGATTAGATTTGAGGAATCAGACCTAATTATTGAGGTCCTCCTTAACCTCTTCTACCATCTAGAATTAAGTCTGCAATCTCAAGCAATGTGACTTTCATTGTGACATATGAGACATTCAACATTGATATTCGATACTTGATGATATGGTTGTAACATTCTCTTTATTTGATTCAATTTTCTCCATATAGGTACTTGATAATACCCATTATACCTAACCACATTATTGGTCCAACAATCCCGCGCTTTATGTCTAAAATTAATACATGAGTAACAATAACTAAGAAACTTGCTTTAATACCTAGGTGAAGAAGGAGATCTAAATCTTCTGAAAATGATTCTTAGAGGGGTTATGTTTCCTTGTTGTTCAACTCTTGCATGAGCCATATTAATTCATTTGATTTCAACACCTATCCCATTATTTCTTGTGGATGCTTTCATTGCGATTCCTACATTATTTCTATTTGTGAATCTCTCTATATTTTGGCTCGTTGCATTCTGTTATTTTCTATATTTTCCTTAACAATCATTGAAATGAACCTGCTTGTCCATATGTATTGTTTGATTTTTATCTTCATGAGAGATTTTTCTTGATGCTATAAAATTATGATCAATATTCTTATGACTTAATGAGATAGGGGGAACTCATCTCTAGATGCCCCAACTTCTTGATAGCTAAGACCTATCTTAATATGCAGGGATATTTTCTTGTTAAGAATATGATCTAAATATTTAGTGCCTTTGCTGAATTTTTAACTGAGTTGCTCCAATTATTCTCTTAGTATGACAACTTCCTCTTCTAATCTTTCACAAGTCTACCCTTTCTCATTTATCTTTTTAGATAGATATTCCTATATTTTTTTTCCTTTTATATTCCTACTTTAATAGCAACAATAGTGTCTTCATTTAGACTCTTTTCTTGCATTAGTTGGTCGTCTCTTTTCCCAAGAGTTTTGATTCCCTTCAATACACTTCTAAGTTCCCCTTCAATATCCACTTCTACTTCAGGTTCTTCAACTTCAGCTACGAATAAAGTTTCATTTTGTTCTTCATCTGATGTGCTTGTATTTCTTTCATTGTCACTTTGTTCCTTTAAATAAAAATTATTTTTCTTCCATGTTTTCTTCCCTTTTTTATACTTAGGTTTGACTCTTTATTCATCATCACTTTCATTCATCTTAGCATAGGCACATTTTGATGCATAATGACCAATTATCCCACATTCAAAATATTTTAAAGGAAGCTTACCTTTGAACTTGTTAGTTCTCCTTTTTAGCTTTCAAACAAATTTAGCCTCTTCTTCATTAGAGTTAGAATCCTTTGGATTCTCTTGCTTTTTCTCTACTTTTTCTACCTGAAAGTTGCTTCCTTTACTCTTGAATTATCTTCCTTGATTCTAACCTCACATGTAGAAAGAGATCCATGGAGTTGATCTATTTTCATTGTGTCAAGTTATATTAGTTATTCAAGGTTTGAAACTTTAGGATTGAATCTAGACAGAAGTGATCTCAATACTTTTCGAACAAAAAAATTGTCTTTGACTTCTTCACCAAGACCTGCAATGGAGTTAAGTATTTTTTCTACACGAAGAAAATATGAAGCGATGACCTGATCATCTTCCATCTTCATGCTTTCAAATTGTCCCATAAGGACCTACAAACTGACTTCTTTGACTTTCTTATCACCTTCAGAATAGGTTTGAAGTTTTTTCCATACCTCATGAGTTGACTTGCATTGCATCACCTTGGAAAACTCTGATTCTTCCAAGCCACTTAAGATATCATACTTAGCTTATGTGTTATAAGTATAAAATGTTTTTTGTTGCATTTGTTAGAATGGTATCTAGGACTTTATATTTGATGTTCATAATTTCTCAAACTTCTACTCCCAAGGAGATGATATATTTTTCCATCCTTAACTTCCAAAATGCATAGTTTGTTTCATCAAACACAAGAGGTTTCCCAACTGCTCTTGTAGTGGAAATTTCTTCTTAACCTTCAAGTATTTAGTTGTTCCTAAAGGAACCTATTCTGATACCACTTGTTAGCAATTCACATTGAGAAGGGGGTGTGAATCAATGTGAGCACAATCTTAAAAATTCACAGTCTTCATTAATTAACAATATATTTGGTAGTCATTATGAGTATTATCTAATTAGTTGTTATAGTGCATCATCATGTAAGTAGCATAAGAAAGACAATATAAAGGACATCGCATCACAAGGAGACATAAAAAATTTAGATGGAAACCCAATTGGGAGAAAAACACCAACTCTTCTTCTACTTAGTCTTTAATTCTTTTACATCGTTTTGCAGGCCCCAACTCGTGGGAATCAACTACCCCCAAAATATATAAGTTTCCACTTGCGTTATGCTACAACTTGATTGAATCATTGATCTCATAGATGCAAGAAAATTCTCACTACAAGTTACAACCTGATTGAGGTTCCAACTTCTGCAATGAGTAGGCTTCGACCTACTCTAGGCTCCATCCTAATTTTAGGCTCTAAAACAAGACTGGGGCTTCAACCTCCTTCCTCTGCTTCCTTGTGGACATATATTTCATCACATTTTCAAACTGGATCCATGTTCATAACATATCACTGTGTAGAAAACCCATCTCAAATTGTTATTACAACCTGCATACTCTACCATACAACCTACAACCATTATACTGTCATGCAACCTATAACCACTATTACACAGCCTACAACCTTCATCTCAACTATCATATAATTCATATAATCTTTGTTGTCGATTATCATACTACTATCCCAAACTTTGCTTCAACTAGATCTATAATATGGTCACTCAAACCCTTCCTTGGAAAATTTTCACTTCATGTAACCAACACTGCAACATGCTCGTAGAATTCATAAATAAACAAAACATATTCTAGCCATCAAATATGAGTCAAAACGATATCTAACATTTTTGGCTACATCTGAATCTGAACCCTGATTTCCCAACATCTTTTGGTTTACAATTTGGATCAATAATGACTTCAAAAACCAACAAAAAATATGATAAACCATATATTAAATTAGTGTTCAACATAATCATAGTTTTAGGGCTCATTCTACAATTTGACAGAAAACTAATGTCGATTCTACAAAATAACCGCCGAATTTCGGTGCAGGTCACTGGAAGTTGCTAACAATGCAACAAAATGGGGTGAATATATTAAAATTAACTAACATGTTTTGCGTCATGGGTCAAACCCTTGACCACCCACATATTATACCAATGATTTATTCATTACACTCTCGATGTCCCTAGGCACAAAGGGCGATCCACATTTGAATATGTTATTGTTACTATATTCAACAAACTTGCAGACATTTCACCTACTGTGGGTCCACGTCAAAGTCATCTCTCAAATTTGCAGTGGCATCGATGATTGGCTAAGTCTATTTCATGCATACAGTGGGTACAACTTACAAGTATGCTAACACACAAATCTCAAGCTAATGGTGATTGTGACAACTCATTGTCCATAGTTACAATGATGAATGTGCAACTGGTGATATATATGTATATATATTTCTCTACCTTCAACTATGTCACAAAGGTATTTCTCTTCCTTCCAAAAAGTTTATAGTGATATCTATAATATCGACCTCCACTAGCTTAGTCTCTCACTATGTCTCAGGGTTATGAAGTTTGCAATGATATCTACATGCTTGACCTCTGCTAGCTCACCCTCTCACTATGTCATAGAGCTACAGAGCTTGTAACAATATCTATATGCTCATCCTCCTTGAGCTTGGAATCCCACAAAGCTACGATGATGTCTATATGCTTGGCCTACCCCAGCTTAGCCTACCATTATGTCATAAATCTACTACAACAATAATGTTCTCAATGGTGATTACTAGATGCTCAGCCTCCATTATGGGTTAATACAATAACAATGTGCTCAACCCTCATCAAAATTTTGATCATTGTATTCTCACCCTTCTTTGGGGGGTAATATGATTACAATGTGTTTTCCTCTATCACAATGGTGATCATTATATGCTCGACCTCCCCAAACTTAGAAATCACCCATCATGTAAACGATCCATGAAGAAACAAGAACAAAAGAAATAAAAGTGAAATATTGCTTCGATCACAGGCACTCACTCCAAATCACATATGATTGTATGATTTTCCAAATCCATTTATTATCAAGCCATTAGAGGAATTATATTTATAACGGTCGAAACATGGAGGGTTGACCGATTACACCTAGATAACTTGGAATTTTTTATGTTAAAAGGAAGGGGGCCCAATGACATACATTCATGTGTCAATACATAACTGGCTCTTGAGAAGCTAGTTAAACCCCATGCTATTTCCATTCATCTATATGTTTTTTTTGGACAAAGCCTTTGATTGGACGGGAATTTTCACACTATTTAACTGTATTAACGAGTATAATACGTTCCTGCTTTGACCGTTGATCTGCTGAGCTAATGGTTGATCCTCTCCAGACTTTCATGACATTTACCCAAATCAATTTTTCGTTTTTGGATTTATTGTTTGGCCTTTTAATGTTTTCCCCAACTAATGCTAACTTTCAACAAGCCATAACTTCTCGTTTAGAAGGATTTTTTCTAAGAATAATATATCTTTGGAAAGGCATTAATGAGCACTACCCATACATGATATTATTAAGATCATTTGAGTAACCTAACTTAATCAAAAACTCAAATAAATCAAATGCTGATATCCACATGTAATAAGACCTTATGAAATATTATGAGCTCATACTACTTCATGAAGAGCCTTGCTGGTTCTGTGATCATAAAATATTTTCATGCTACTATTATCTGTACATCCCATTTGACATCAATCTCATATTGTTGTCATCAATGACAACACAATGTGAAACATTCTCATGGTTTGAAGATCAAATTGTACAATAGATAACTCAGTTGTTGCATATAATGAGCTTTTACAATAGAGGTTCACATAACAATAGAAGGGGGCATGGAAGACATGGAAATGTGTTATGGATGGAAAACCAAAACAAAAGAGTTAGATTTTCCATCCATTTTTATGCTAACTTTGAGGAGTTTAACCAACTCACTCAGACACGGCATCTCTACCTAGGAGTTCTACCACCTCGTCATCCCACTCCACATCCATCTTAGGATATGTCATTATCACACCCTAGCATCATAGAGATTTTGTAGCAACACCCCCTTCCATAGTAGTGGCCACCTCAGTTTGATGGATGGGACCCAAATCCCATTGTACCACCTTCCAAACATGAATAATGGCCATCCATTTTTCATAATTCAACACCTCCTTTTCTCTCTACCCACCAAGTGCATTTAGCTACTTCACAAGCCTAGACTCAGCACCATAACCAACCTACTCATTCTAGTGAAAAAATAGTTATGGTAAAACTTCATCCTCCTATAGACACTACACATTCCTCCTTAGAAGCTATCTCTTCCATTCCCACACCAGACTAAAATCTTGAGTATAATCCTATTGACGAGGTTGAAAAATGAAAGTTATTCTAGCCATCCAAACTTGTCGCCAATTCCTTCAGAACCTTACCTATTCTTCAAGGACTACCTCCCTTTCATGCAGAATAATTTCTAGAACTGAAGCTTCTATCCAATCCCCAACTCAGTATTCTTCATCTTCTATGTCCTCTTCATCATCTGCTTCACCCTCTGTTAAATTTGGTAGTCTTTATTTTGCATTTAATCTTATTCGATCTATGATGAATCTTTCCAAAGTGATTAGGAAATAAAGACTATGTCAATTTGAAGAGGACCTCAATGCCTCTCCCTAACATGTGGCTTCTCCCTTGAATCTAACCCCTACTAATGCATGATTACCTAAGTTCAAGGATCATCTACCCAAATTTTCTGCTAAAGGTACTATCACAACTAATGAGCATCTGATTGCCTTCTTAAATGGTTATCATAAAATAGATGTTAATCAAAATGACTCATGTATGTGCCTCTTTTTTAATTCTTTACAACGTAAGGATGCAACCAATTTTTTCGAGTTACCTCCTAGGGTTTTCTTTAACTAGGTAGAATTGTGCTATTGGTTTATATCCACTTATGGCCTACTGCAAATCCCTATCAATATTTTATGGGAATATAGTAATGTCACCTTCTCAAAAGGGGAATATATAAAATATTTTAATAAGTTCTTTACTAAATTTTACAATAAAATTCCCAAGATCATCATGCCATAGAATCATGTAGCCATGATGCATTATTACAACACTTTTCCTCCTCCCTACCATCATAGATTAGAAGAGAAAATTACTGACAATTTAGGGTCTTCACTTCAAATCTGTTTAGAGCATAAATAGTGAGTCATTCAAACCAATCTTCCATTAGAGTATCATACAAATAAATCTGACATGTCCTCAATCCTTCAACTCATGCAAGACATAAGTGACTAGATGGTTTCCTTTGAAAGGAAGATCACAATGCAACCTCACACTGAGGATTCAACTTCATCTCTTATAAATAATTCCCCTCAAGCCTATTAATCAAATTCTCTCCTCTATCATTTGTGGTGAAATGACTGCAAAGAATATCATGGTGAGAAGACTTGCGAAATTATAAAAAATGCAACAAAGAGAATCATTGAGAAAAATATTGATCCTACAATTTCCATGTTATATTGGGTTGGTTACAATGAAGTAACAGTTATTGAAATTAGAAATGATTTTAAGGCCTGGAATGCTAGCAACCAATCATTCAAAGAAAATGAGAATCAAAAGATCTCTAACATTGTTCCCTCTCCCTTGAATGTAAATCATAATCCCTCTTCCTCTTTAAGCTTGCCTTGATTTGAAATTCTTAAACAGATGGACAACATTAAAGTTGATGCTTCTCTACTCGATATGGCCACTATCAACAACAACAATTGAAAAATTCCTTGAAGGAAGAATAATCTATCATGTACATACTCTTGAGATACAACAAGAAGAAGATACTTCTTAAGACATGGTATTCATTGTATATAATTCTCATAATTTTCCAAAAAACCCTCATTTTTATGTTTCAATGAAGGTTCGTGACAAAATCACACATTGCTACCTAGTTAATGGTGGATCATGCCATATTTTGATGAAAAAGATTGTTATGGAAGAGATATGCTAACATTATTTTGAACAAACATATAAGAAAATATTAGCCTTCAAAAATTTGCTACAAGGAACCATAGGTGAAATTAAAGATGTCACATTAGTCTTATGTGCTCACCTGGAGATAAAACCACTTGCAATATCTAGGTGATGGGCATGCCAATAGGTAACTATGCAACCATTCTCAAAAGAGATTTGGAAATGAAAATAGGTGGGTATTTTTATTTGGATGGTACTCATATGAGTCTTCCTAAGAATGGTAAGAACATAATTATCTTAAGAGAAGCAAGGATTTTTCCCTACATTGAAGGTTTACCTCGACCTCATGTAAACTATATTGAAGAAGATATCAACATTTATGATCTAAATTTAAATAGGAATGCAACAAATTATAGATATAACCAGAAATACAAAGATGTAGCAGAAATAACACTTCATTTCATTAATGTCAAATAATGAAATATTCTTACAAACATAATGGAAATAAGACTAACTTGGGTGATGGTAGCTTATTTCTGAGAAGAGATGTGGCGGCTACATGCCTCTGAATTGTGTTACAATGAGGCTCAAGGGCATATTTATTATTGAAAAACATGAGAAAACCCTAAACAACCAAAACCATAACCCCAAGAGATGTAACACCAAGACTTTGTGGGCCCCGTTGGGGTTAGTTAGTTTGCCAACTTCCCGGGGTCATAACTTGGTCATAATATCTTTGTTTGGCATGTATGATACCTTATTGGAAAGGTCTCTTTGAGTACTACAGTTTTTGCCACATCAACCTTCTTACAACAATGGGCTTACAATGGATCTCCAAAAAACGTTATTTAGTGGGTCAAAACTGCTCCAGAAGTCTACACTCGAAAGACTGCTAAAAATAGTAAATGTTGAAATAAAAAAGAAAAAAAATGAAACTGACTGGAGGTCTAGATGGAATAGTTGGGTGGACACCAATATCCACTAGATCATTCTTCATCCCTTAGGAAGGAATGGTCCCCATTGCGTGCAGAGCCTCCAAGAGGTGAGGAAATTTCTGTTGAACTTGGTCCCTGGTGAGCCACTTGCCTTGGTGCAGGAGTTGGCCAACTTTGACAACCTAATATATTTGGATCTTCTGATGGAAAGTGTCTTGACCTGTGTGTCCATAATCTGATCAATTATGGCATGTTCCATGCATTCTGGGTTTAACTCTATTGGTGTGATTTGTTCTCCAATGTCTAATGTGTTAAGTAATGGTGGGAAGTATGGTTGAAGGCGGTCCACATTGAAAATTGGGTGAAGGCCAAGGAATGGGGGAATGCTCAGCTCAAAATAATTATCTCCCACAACCTTAACAATGGTGTAAGGACCATATCTAAGTGATCTGAGCTCCTAATGGGCTTCGGTAAGGTGTTCTTTCTGAAAATGAAACCAAATTTTGTCACCCACCTGAAACTTGTGTGGCACCTGCTATTGATCATGTTGCCGCTTGTACTTGGCATTTGACTTCTCCACGAAGTCATGACCCTCCTGGTGGATGTGTTGGATGCATTCAATAAATATGGTCGCTTTATCAGCCTCAGACAATACATGTGTAGATTCTATTTGTGTATTCGCGTGAGGCATGGTAACATCAATCAAACATAATGGTTGAAATTTTAGACCCACTTGAAAGGGACTGCGACCATTCGAGCTATGGAGATATCTATTATAACTATGTTGCACATATGGATGACTCTCATTCTAGGTTTGAGGATGCTTAGAGTTGTACATGCGAAGGATGTGCACTATCATCCTATTGACGACCTCCATCTAGCCATTAGTGTGGGGATGGAAGGCAGTCGACTTGGTGAGCTTGGTGTCTAATAGTATCTAGAGGCTTGACCATAATTTTCTTAAGAAACTGCTATCCTAATCTGATATAATGGTCTGTAGGATCCCAAAATGTACCCATACTCATTCAAATAAGAGTTTGGTAGTGTCCTCTATGGTGATACTCTTCGTGCAGTTTGTTAATATAGCCATCTTAGAAAATCTTTCAACGACCACAAATACACAGTCATTACCATGCTTGGTAGAAGAGAGGCCAAACATATATTCCATGGAGATGGATTCCCATGACTGGCTAGGAGTAGGCAGAGGAGTGTACAGGACTTGCTTCTTAATGGTTGGATTGGTGATGGCGCAGGCAGTGCATGATCTGATATATTTCCCAACATCCATTCGGAGTTTGGGCCAATAGAAGTACTTTTTTGGTACAACCACAGTTTTCTCCACACCAAAGTGTCTTGGGACCTGACTGTAGTGTGCCTCACAAATCAACTTGGCACACTCGCTTGAAGGAATAAAAAGGTGGCCCAGGTAGCATAACAATGCGTCTTGGAGGTGGAAATCGGTAACTTGCTTTCCATTTGCTAGCATCTAGTATGTGGAGGCAAACTCTGGATAATTTTTGTATAGTTGCGGCCATCCAGAGGTCTCATGACCACAAGAGTTGAGAACAGTAGTTAGTGCTACAACTGGGGGACAGCTAAGGCAGTCTACAACATGATTGGTGTTTCCCTTTTTACATTTAATGTTCAAGTGGAATTGTTTAAGATATGTATACCACTTATGATGGCGATCATTCTGCAACTTCCCTTGTGTTTGTATAAACTAAATAGGTTGGTGATCAGTGTGGATGACTGTCTCCTTCCCCATAAAGTAGTGCTTCCACTATCGGCAAGCCTGCACAATGGAATACATCTCTTTATCATAGGTGGGGTACTTCCAAATTGTATCGGAAAGTGTCTCACTATGATAAGCTATTGGATGCCCGTGCTGGGTGAGGACTGCACAAATAGTGTAGTCTGAGGTGTCTGTCTCAATTTCAAATCAATGTTACAGGCTTGGCAGTGTGAGTATTGGTGTAGAGTAGAGGTGGTGCTTCAATTCAATGAACGCCTTCTGTTGAGACTCAAACTAGGAAAACTTAGCTTTCACCTTGCCCTTAGTAATCTTACTCAAAGGCTAAGTAAAATGGGAGAATCCCAACATGAACCTTTGATAAAAATTTGCAGGGCCCAAAAAGATGCAAATCTTCGTTAGAGTGGTCAAGGCTGGCCAATCCCGAATGACTTGGATCTTATTTGGGTCCACATGCACACCACACTCATCTATGATGTAACCCAAGTATTGGACCTGGCTCATGCCAAAGGTGAATTTCTCCAAGTTGGCATACAGTTTGTGCTACTGAAGGGTTTGAAGGACCTGTTGAATGTGTTGCAGGTGTTCTTCCCAACTCTTGTTGAAGATGAGGATGTCGTCCAGATAAACAACCACAAATGAGTTGGTGAAGGGCCACAAGATGTCATCCATTAGCCTCATAAAAGTAGTAGGGGCATTTTTCAACTTGAAGGGCATAGCCAACCATTCGAAAATGCCTTCCTTGGATTTAAAGGTGGTCTTCCATACATCTGTAGGCTTTATTGGAACCTAGTGATAACTAGACTTCAGATCGAACTTGGTGAAATACTTGGCCCCCTTGAGTTGGTTTACCAGGTCATCAATCCATGGGATTTTATACTTGTTCCTAATAGTGATTTTGTTTAATGCCCGCTAGTCAATGCAGAGCCTCTAGGTCCCATCCTTCTTCTATATAAGTACAATTAGGCTCCCACAATGCAAGGAACTTGGTCGGATGTGCCCTTTTTACAAAAACTCCTAGATTTGCTGCTTGATCTCTTCATTTTCCATAATGGAGTGGTGATATATCAGTCTGTTGGGTAGAGGTGCGCAGGGAGTCAGATCGATTGAATGCTTGACTTGGAAATTCAAGGGTACCCCTGTGGGTGAGGAGAAGATCTCCCTATATTCTTCCATGACTATATCCACCTCTTTCTACTACTTGGAGAAACCCTTCTCGGGGGCCATGGATGTGGCCATGAAATTCCCCTTACTTTGAGAGTGAACCAAAAAGAAAACAAATTTCCCAGTCTAGGATATGACCTTACTGCATTACTTAGAAGAGATCAAAGAGATGGTGGTAGGTAGGTCTACCTCGAGTATCCTATATAACTTAGTACCTAAAGAAATAATAACAGAGCAAGGTCTAGATTCATATACAACATGTCACTTCATTAAGTATGGTTTTCCTAATAATACATCACAAACTTCAAGAGGAGCGACATCACACAATACCTCATTCGTGAAGGACTTGATGTTTTAGGGAAGGCAACACGCAAAGATGACATGGAGCTCTCATCCTTGCTGAAGCCACCCGATGGTGTGTGGTTGTGGATGTGTTGTAGTCAGTAGGCCCACCCACTTAAAAAAATCTGTTGAAATGAGGTTCTTTTGGCCCCTGCTGTCGACAATGAATTGCAGTGGAGAACCCTTCATCCACATCTGTGAGTGGAATCGGCACTCCCCCTCTTTTGGATATTCAAGTTCAATATTTTGGATCTTGGTGGTGGCCACACTGGCATTGGGCTCCACATCACTAATCTGCTTCCCTTTATTATTCCCCCTGTCATGGTATGACTTAGAGTCAGAACTTGTGTCGAACTCAGAAGCCTTCAGCTCGGCCACTAGTGACCGCTTGGCCCGACACTCACTTATGTTGTGAGTGGAGCTCTTATGGAACTCACACCACTTTCTCGTGTCCTTATTTTTCTTCGTGGTGTTGTTCTTTTCTTGCGGCTTCAACGGGTTATCCTCGGTCACCTTGCCTTGGCTTTACCCATTTCTCTATATTTTTGGGGTGCATTTCCTTTGCTTCGGATTCACAGATCCAAAGTCTCACTTTTTTTGTTTAAGCTTCTGCCCAATATTGACAGTGTATTGGTACGTTGTGCCAAGCAAGAAGATCTCCAGAAACTCCCTCTCATCCTGGATGTAACTGTGTAGGCAGTCATAATACTTGAGTACCAAATTTTTCTCAGAATCCATGATACCCAACTTCATGTGAAGGGTATGAAAAACATTGGTAAAATCTGACACGTCTTGGTCCCTTCCCTATCGCAGTGTGGTCCACTTTATATATTTATCGTCATAGCTCCCCAGCAGGGTAGTACTGCTCCTTGATGGCATCCTGGAATGAATCCTAACTGGGTGCAGTCGAAAATAGTGAGGGCATACTTTCATCCTTCTACTCACAGTAAGTTTCCCACCATTCCTTGATGCGGGGGGAGGGTTTGAGAAGAGAAAAAGTAATGTTTTCCTGGCTGGAAAAATCATGACCATAAAAATATCCTTCTAGCAGATTTAAACATTTATCTATGACGTCTGCATCTATCTGACACTCAAATATGGGAATGTCAAACTTGTACCTTAAAGGGTGTGGCACTACCATAGTAGCTGCTGGAAGTAGATGCATCGCCCTTGGGTTGTCGCTAAAGGATCTAGGCAAAGTTGTCCATCATCGCGTTCCTTTGTCGCTCGAGGGTCTCTTTGAGCAATATTTTGAAAGGATTTCCTGCCCCCTCATCTTTCTTTTCTTTCGTCGTGGGAGGCCGTCGGGATTTGCAAGGCTGGTCTTGCAATGGTTCGACTAGTTCAAGCCTTAACCCCTTATATCCGAACCTCGTTGGGGACATGCAAAGAAAAATAGGGAAAGAGTAGACCACTCTGATACCACTGATTTGAATTTAAATAAGAACGCAACAAATTGCATATATAACCAGAAATACAAATATGCAGCAGAAATAACACTTCATTTCATTAATGTCAAATACTGAAGTATGCTTACAAACAGAATGGAAATAAGACTAGCTCGGGCGATGGTAGCTTATCTCTGAGAAGAGATGTGGTAGCTACATGCCTCTAAGCTATGTTACAATGAGGCTTAAGGGCCTATTTATTATTGAAAAACATGATAAAACCCCAAACAACCAAAACCCTAACCCCAAGAGATGTAACACCAAGAGTTTGTGGGCCCCGTTGGGGTTAGTTGGGTAGCCAACTTCCCGGGGTCATAACTTGGCCATATTATCTTCGTTTGGCGCATATCATACTTTGTTGGAAAGGTCTCTCTGAGTACTACAAGTTTTTTCATAGGCCCTTGCCTATGGCTATGGGCTTGCAACAGACCTAAAAAAACATCATTTAGGGGGTCAAAACTACTCTGGAATTTTGGGACCTAAAAAACTACTAAAAATAGTAAACGCTGAAATAAACAAGGAAACAAATGAAACCGACTATAGTTCTAGGTGGAATAGGTGGGTTGCCACCAAAATCCACTTGGATCAATTTATTATCTCTTCACTAAACAATTTCTACCTCCTCCACCCCAAGTCCATCAATATGACCAAGTTTGGCACATCCACTTTGCTGGAACATCTTTCAATGAAGGGAACAGTGTAGGGAATTTTCTCTATTCCCCTCATGGTAAAATGCATTAGTATGTTTTCACAATTGACTTTGATTGTACTAACAATATTGTTGAGTTTGAAGCATTACTCTTACCCTTGGGAATTGAAAAAGCTCTTATCTTAGGTTACAAATACCTAACAACATTTGGAAATTTCGAACTTATTTATAATTTGATTAGGAAATTCTATTATCCTTCTAACAAATTTATTAAGCGATACATGTAGGTCTTTGGCAGAAAATTTCTAAATTCCTTTCTTTTAATATCACACATGTTCGAAGCGAATTAAATTCCCTATCCGATCATTTGGTTGTATATGATGCTATTCATTTAAAACAAATATTGCCTAAAAGGTCTGATGGTATTCTTCGTTCTTTGTACTAACCTCATCTCCTGAACGATGAAGAGGACTGGTACGTATTTTTTGATGATGAAATAATTTTTTCTTTCATCCAAAATCATCCTTCCAATAAAAAGGAGATAATCTCACTGAGAGACAATAAGTACCCTAGTGGGATTTCTCCTCTGGAAACTTCTCTTTACCAAGGATGTGCTAAATACAAAGAAGGAACATAAGGAGGAATCCAAAAGAAAAATCAATGAAATTATTTCAGTTAATATTTGGAACCTAGGGAGCCCATGATTTTAAAAATAGGGGCCCAATGTTCCAAAGATGAGATGAAAAGCTTAATCGACCTTTTCAAAGAATTTAATGATGTATTTGTTTGGTCCTATAAGGTTCGTTGTGGTTTTTATCTTGGCATTATTCAACATGCTATTTTGATTAAAGGAGATGCCAAGCCTATTAAGCAAAGGAAGGGACCTATAAATCCTTCTCAAGAAGCAATGATTAGGAAGGAGCTTGAAAAACTACTGTTGCCACATTAGTTTCCTTATTAAATATTCTGAATGGGTAGCCAATTTAGTTCCAGTTAGGAAGAAAATTGGAGAGATACATCAATGTGTGGATGATCGAGCCTTGAATAAACCTTGTGTTGAAGGAAATTTATGCCTTCCTAACATGGGTCATATTTTGCATTAGGTTCTAAGTTCTCATATGGTGTCCCTCCTTGATTACTTCTTTGGTTACAACCAAATTTTCTTCAAGAAGGCTAACAAATTTAAATCCACCTTCATTACCCATTGGGGCACATTCTCTTATGATCATATTCCTTTTGGGCTAATCAATGTTAGTGTTACCTTCCAAAGAGACTTACCTCATTCAGAATATTATCCTTACCTAGCTCAATGATTTAACCATCTATTATAAGAGTCATTTTGATCACTTTGATCATCTCAGGAAAGTACTTCTCAGATGCAGGGAATATGGCATGTCACTCAATCCTAAAAAAAAAATCCTTCGACATAATTGAAGGAAAACTCCTCAACCATATTGTTTCTAAAGTTATAATCAACAATCAAAAATCTACCAACCCCTAATTCTAAGAAATAAATCTAATCCTTCATGGAAAAAATAAATTGTGTTCGAGGTTTTATTTGTGATTTTTTTACAATCATTAAACCAATTCATAACCTTCCTTATCAAGATCTAAATTTTGATTGGGATCATGTTGTACAAAGATATTTCCTAGCCATTAAAGAAGCCACAGATTCTACTATTGTCCTAGAAAAATCTGATTTTTCAACAGAAATCATCATATACACTAATGCAACATAAGAATCCATTTCAAGTATTCTCATGCAGAAGAATGATCAAGGTGAGGAACACCCTATATCCTATATGAGTTAGAGTTTATCAAATGGTGAATTTAAATACTCATTGATTTAAAAACATGGTTATGCATTAGTTAATCATATAGAAAAATTTCAACACTATATCTTGGTTAAGTATACAAAGGTAAGAGTCTCGTTGCCTACTATCAATTTTTTCTCTCTCAGACATTTCTATCTAGAAAATTGGCACACTGGCTTGCCAAGATTCCAGAATGTGATTGAGTGGCTATCACTTCAAATACAATTAAGGGTTGTGACCTTTCACTTCTCTTGGCCCAACATCCTAACCTTGTGAAGCTTATAAAAAAAATGATTCTTTATCAACCCTTTTTCTAATTAATGAGGACCAAATTGACCTTGAAAATCATCCCTAGTACAAAGATATAATATTTTATCTACAAAATGAAATATTTCCATACAATGTTGATAAATATCAATGAAGGATAATTCATCTCAAATCTTCTAAATGATTAATAATTAATACTATGTTTTTTGTAGATCCTTTGATGGACTTCTTTTGTGTTGTATAGACAATAACACAACCAATAGATTAATGAAGGTTTCACATGTGTTATAGATCCATTTGGGCACATCAAATCTCAACATTCAGGTCAGTGTTTTAGGGATCATCAAACCCTAAATTCAGTTGTTTCATGCCCTAAACAAGTCGACCCTTTAAATGCCTCCCTCCGAGAAAGTTTCATGACCTAAGACATCTAGAAATGATCTCTAAAGGGACCAACGCAGGTAGATACACTGCCAGGGTGCTCTGCAGAGCAGATAGATACACTATCAGGGTGCTCTGCAGAGCACCTAAGCCCTGTTTAGGCTACACTAGATGAATTTGAGCGAAATTAAATTAGGGTTTGGGTAATATTCTTAGCTATTGAATTCATCTAGAATCTTCCCTTAGTTATCTACTCCTATGAGCTTGAAAATGGATGAGGAATGAGTTAAGGTGCATCCTATCCTCTCATCCCTTCCTCCATGGAACTAATTCTAAGTATGAAAGGCCATTCAATGCCACCACATCCTCCTATAAGTTGACCACTCATCTAAGTGATCAGGGGCTAGCTGGATTATGTTAAATTGTAAGGAGATAATGCTGCTATGAGACTTGACTTTGTATCAAATGATGTGATGCCACAAGCTTGTCTTGCTTTTGATGTGATGTGGATGGGATCCAAGCTGGAGGAATGACTTTGAATCAGACACTGATAGTTGTAATTCCTTCTTTTATCTAATAAAGTGTTTGAACCTTTTTCCATATGATGTGTTCTTTCATAATGCTTATATGTATGAATTGCTTCTGATTCCTTTCATTTATATTTAATGGATCATATGCTTTGATCGGTTTTCATCTTCTGTTGTGTTGGCATGGTACTTTTTAAGTGGATTAAGTATGGGAAGGAGCGATGGAATCGATACAAGGGAGACAAGAGGAAATCATAACTACAGGTAGGCCTTCTATCCTCTGTTCTTATCTATTGCTTATAGGTAAAGTCTAAAACACTTTAAACTGTTGTTCTAGGCACAACTACCTGTCTAGTGAATTAGTATTTATTTGTAGATGCTAAATTCTCCAAAACAAGTTGGCGACTCCATTGGGGAAGAATACTCTTTCCTAGTAGCTTATCCACCTCCTAAGACATCCTTCTAGACTCTATTTGTGTTCATAGATTGTAATTCAGCTGTTTATATTGAAAAATTGGTCAAAAATTGAGGTTAGATGACTCTTGACTGGCCTCTCAGAAATCAGCGTAGGCTTGGTCAGGGGACAGTGCTCTATAGAGCACCCTTGAGTGAGAGACAGTGATCTGTAACACAGTTAGGCCCTCTTTGACCTGCACTGATCAACCTTAGGTCAAATTCCCACCTTTGGAAAGTGCTTTTGCTAACTTTTCTCTATTTGTTTGCTTGTTGATTGATCAATGAATGTCATGTCTCAGAGAATACATTTTTATCTCCTTTGCGAGCCCTACTTTGATTTGATTGATTAATGTTTCTTTAATTTTTTCTTTGTTATTATCAGTCTATAGTCAAAGTTAGAATATAATTGATCAATCTTCATTCGAAAGAAAGTGTCGTAAAGTCTTCTCTTCCTTCGAATTTGAACTGTCGTAAAAGTCTTCGTTCATATGAAAGATAGATTGTTTGTATGTGCATATTTCCTTTTTGTTCATCATAAAATTAAGGGATTCGAAAAGAAAAACTTGCATCGTTCATATTACAGTTTGTGAATGCTTGAAAGGAATAGCTAGGGATATTCCATTAGTTGTGCTCTTTGCTCTATGTCAAATATATGATTGCTCTATCCCTACTAGCTAAGGATTTTCATTATTAAATTGAATGAGAATAATGCTTATCATATTAGTTACATTTTAGGAATTGAAAACATACGTCACGTGGTGAACCTTGAAAGGAAAATTCTAAAGAAGATCAACTTAAAATTTATCTAAATTTACCTAATGGAGCATTGTCACCTAACGAAAAACATTTAGAGGTCTAGGCTAGAGACACGTTCCAGCGTCGTAAAACAAAGCAGTTGTCGCTAACTTGTCTGCAGTACATCCCGATTGTGATACCTCATTCCACGTACGTGAGTATATCATAGCTCGTCCATGTACCTTCGGGTATATAGCGCGGTGTTACAATACGTCAAGTATATGGGAATGCTTTCACTGTGCGGTTTTGCATTAGACAGTGCTTATACGGATTGGGCCTCCAAGTACTTTCAGTTATATATGGGAGGATAACACTAGGTTGCTATCCATCCTTAGGTAACCGAGTCAGCCGCCTTGTACACTGTGATACACCGAACACAACATTCGGGAAGATTGTCTGCTTGTACTTCTTGGTTCACCGGGAGGTATTCTGCAGTTCACAGTTGCTTGGTAAACTTTTTTCCTAGATTATCCCTCTTTTCTTTTATTATGTTACTTTGATTAAAATTGACCGCAGATAACATCCTCCACGCTCGCTCCTTAGTTGATCTTAGGTTGAAACATTTGGCGACAAATTTGGAGTCCACCGATCAAGGAATTCCTTTTGATGGGAATCCTAGTCCCTTTCCACCTTTTGGAAATATTGGTGCTCCTTATATGGCTACATTGTCCCTTCCAGGATACACCATTGGCTTGCCAGTATGGTTGTTTTCAACCTCCTTGGTTCAAAATGTCGTGATTTATCCACAATCGATTACATCTCCAACTGGACAAACTCAACCTCCAGTTGATCCTAAAGTTGACCCTTTTCCTTCTTCCTCGGTTGTTTCTTCCTCCCCTTCTTCCTCTTCGCTTGGTGAAAGTATTGGTACTGGTACCCAAGTGGCTAAGAAGAAGAATAAAGGGAAGAAGAAGAAGAAGAAGCAAATTCAGCAGAGGGGCAATCAAGCAACCATTGCTTTTAATGCAACATCTGATGAGAAACCATCTGTCAAGCCGCACAAAGTTCGATATCCATGCAACTTTGTGTGGGAGACCATCTTCTTCGAAATTGTCCTGATATTCCTCAGATCTTAGAAGAATGATTTTCCTGTTCACATCATCCTGTGTCATCAACTTTTGGAGATCATGCTGGTGACAGACTATCAACTAGTGATAGTAAAGTTCATGGAAAGAAGGGTAAAGTTAAGTTTCCTTGTAGGTTATGTGAAGGGAATCATCCCATTCACCTTTGTCCCTATCTGGATGAAGCCAAAAAAGTGTTGGATAATCATCCTGATTCACCGCAACGACTTCCATCTGGTTACAGGAAACTATCCCTTAGTCCTTCACTAGTTGATGGACTGACTGACCAAAATAAACTGTCGGTCAAACCCACTCTCTCTGAAAGTGAATCCTATGAGTCTATACCCAACGCAAATCAACAGGTCGAGGTAACAGTTGACCCGATTTCACCTTCAGCTAATCCTACCTTTCTCGAAGAGAGTGAATATGATACCACTCAAGTTCTTTTTGTTTCTTCAGATTCCAATGAGCTTGGGGGAAGTCCTCTTGTTCCATCAAGATAGGAGGAAAATCCTCTAGTTCTCATAACTCAAGGGGTTAATTCTCCTGTTTCTATGGTACCCCCAAAGTAGTCTAGTCACTTTCTTTGATTGGAATCGACTGGCAGGATTCCACCTTCCTTGTTATGTTCCTTTCCAGATCATAGTACAAGTTTGTAATATGATTGTATCTGGCACTATTATAGATGAAGGTGCATCAGTGAGTATCCTTTCCTCAACTGATTGGCAAGCGCTCGGATTGCCGCCGCTTGTGCCTGTTACCCAGAATATGTTGGCTTTTAATAGAGGAACCAGTCAACCATCAGGGATCCTCCTTCAGTTACCTATTACTTTGGGAGGAAAATTCATTTATCTGAATGTGATGGTAGTCCCAGGTCCTTTAGATTACAATTTACTTCTAGGGCGCGACTATGTTTATGACATGGGAACCATTGTTTCAACAGTCTTTAGAGTGATTTGTTTCTCGCATGAAGGCAGAATTGTCACCGTTGACCAGCTTTCATTTCCCGGTCCAAATATGGCTCCCAGTCAACCATCTTCCCTAAATGGTCCTTTTGTACTAATGGTATCGTCCCCGCCATGGGTTAATTATGTGGCAAACTATTCCATGCCTACATCAACTGACGATCAATTTAGTGATGTTGTACATCATGTACTGGGGGAATTGGAACCAGATCTCTCCTTCCAAAGCATTGTTCTCCCATCAGATGATAACCTCTTGGAAGTCATGACCTCCTATCATGGGTTGCGAAAAACCAAGGACACAAGGATAGTTCTTTTACTATGTAAACCTCATTAAAAAATGAAACAGCTCCGATGAGGATAGTTCTTGGTCTTGTGTCAACCTTGTTAAAAAATGAAACAAAGGGTATGAGGATAGTTCCTAGTCTTGTGTCAACCTCGTTAAAAGAATGAAACCAAGGAAAATGAGGATAGTTCCTAGTCTTGTGTCAACCTCATTAAAAAATGAAACCAAGGAAAATGATGATAGTTTCTGGTCTTGTATCAACCTCGTTAAAAAATGAAACAAGGAGTATGAGGATAGTTCCTTTTCTTGTGTCAACCTCATTAAAAAATGAAACAAGGAATCTAAGCAAAGTTCCTTGTCTCGTGTCAAGCTCATTAAAAAATGAAATAAGTTCCCCTGGAGCAAAGTTCCAAGTCGCGTATTTGAGTAGATCTCGTAAAATCCCAGTCGAGTCTTTCACTTGATCTTGTAAATGAACCTTCATTCCATCAACTTAATAGCCATGACTAGTCTGTAATGAAGCCTAGGGGGCATGCACCTAGTGGTAAATTTATGTTTCCCTGTAGGTTATGTGAAGGGAATCACCCCGTTCACCTTTGTCCCTATCTAGACGAAGCCAAAAAGGTGTTGGATAATCATCCTGCTTCACCACAACAACTTCCATCTGGTTACAGGAGACTCTCCCTTTCATCATGCTGGGGGCATGTAAACCTATCTCAAGCATAGTTTTTCATTTTAAGCTTGCGCAAAAATGAAACTGAATCCAAGCATATTTTTCTGTTTCAAGCTTGTCTAAACATGAAACTGAATCCAAGAATAGTTCCCTATGGTTCAAGATTGTGTAAAAATGAACCCATTTCCATTTTAACCCTTGTGATTTCCATTCTATCAGCCTTTTCCATCAAATGAGCCTTGGTTGTTTCATTCCATCACCACCATCTCTTTGGTTGATCATATGTTTTCACTTGGTTGTTTTACCCTTTTTGAGGAAAAATTCCAATGAGTGATCTTATTAGCCAGCCTCTTCACATAAATCAACATGTTTTGAGAAGTTCCAACATCACCGGAACTAGTTTCTATCCTAGACACCACTCGTTCCTCAAAATGGAGTCCTCTTTATGCTCTTTTTAGACTGTAAATATGAAAATATTGTTGAGCGCTTGTCCTTTCCAGCTCGTTAACAGATTGGAAATGATATCTCTCTTGTATTATTTTACACTTTTTTGGGCTTGAGAAATTAGTTTACGAAAAAGAACTTGTGGAGTTTTATTTTTGTACCTTTTCAAACTCTCTAAACATGAAAAGGACCGAGTTATTTTTGTTGTTAAACTCGTTAAAAACATCAAATAGTGACGAACTTGTCCATCTAGGAAAGATCGAGTTTCACCTTCGCTAGACTCGTTAAAACATCAAATAGCATTGGATTCGCCTAAAGGGTGAAATTATACAACAAGCATATGTTATCCTCATCAAGCTTGATAAAAATAAAGAGTTACTAGTCAACAATGACTGGGGAAAATGGAAAAAGGGGAAAACCACTTTATGGTAGCAGGTCACTCTTGAACATGACACTTTCACTTCATCTCCGTGATTATTTGGGTTGGGTTATCTGCTTGATGGTTATCACACTATGGTCTATCACACCATCCATTACTTTGGTTTTGGTTCAATGCTACCAATTCACTTTAGTGTCGCCGACATGTTCAAGAGAAGTCATCCAGTCAAAATCCATCTTTTGCAATACCATAAGCCTTCATTTTCATGACTGCCATTCCTGAACTTTTTGTCATTAGTCAAATTCCATCTCTAAAATCACTACACGTGTTTCATGTTGTTGATGTGGGATACATCGAGGCCCTCCTGTGACGAGTCGATTCTTGTCGAGATCAACTCATTATCCAAGAAGTTGACTTAGAAAGACCCATTCAGTACCTTGAGGCTTGCATGCATCAATGACAGGTTTCTCGCTTTCAGCGATAGGCATACATCAATGGCCTTCGACAAAAAGACTTTGTATGGTGTTTGACATCAAATCATCCATTCACACCATGTAGAATGTACTGCAGTACCTTGAAGATCATTATCATTATTTGTTATTTCTCTCGCATCTATTAACAACTTACATCATCGGCTGGTAATCAAATGGTGTCTTCCCATGTTCGACTTCAGATCACATATTCACATGGTTAGACTCGTACTTGAGCAAACGATTGAACGCGATTGAAGACCCCAGATCTAGTTTCATCCATCTGGGCTATGATATGAGGAGTACTAAATCATATGTACAATGGCTTTACATTGATAGTCATTTCGATCACGGGTTTATATCTGTAGACGATTATTTATGTACATGTAATGAAAGTTTATAAGCTGAGCATGGGTATGCATTCCCTCAGCAATTCATGTAAAATCAAATATCATGATATATTTATTGTAATTGACGCAGGTCACCTTCCACTTCGATACCTCCTCATCACATCGTAAAGCATTTCATTCTACATTGGCATTTTTCCGACTTCATGCTTTAGGGGGCAGTTGTTACAGATCCATTTGGGCACATCAAATCCCAACATTCAGATCAGTGTTTTAGGGCTCATCAAATCCTAAATTCAGTTGTTCATTCCCTAAACAAGTCAACCCTTTGAATGCCTCCTTCCAAGAAAGTTTCATGGCCTAAGACATCCAGAAATGATCTCTAAGGGGACCAACGCAGGTAGATACACTGCCAAGGTGCTCTGCAAAGCAGGTAGATACACTGTCAGGGGGCTCTGCAGAGCACCTAAGCCCTCCTTAGGCTACACTGGGTGGATTTGAGTGAAATTCAATTGGGGTTTGGGGAATATTCTTATCTCTTAGCGTCATCTAGAAGCTTCCCTCAGTTATCTACTCCTATGAGCTCGAAAATGGATGAGGAATGAATTAAGGTGCATCCTATCCTCTCATCCCTTCCTCCATGGAACTAATTCTAAGTATGGAAGGCCATTCAATGCCACCATTTATGACAAAACCTCCTTCATCCTCCTATAAATTGACCACTCATCTAAGTGATCAGGGGTTGGATGGATTATGTTGAATTGTAAGGAGATAATGCTGCTATAAGACTTTACTTTGGAGCAAATGATGTGATGCCACAAGCTTGTCTTGCTTTGATGTGATGTGGATGGGATCCAAGCTGGAGGAATAACTTTGAATCAGACACTGATGGTTGTAATTCCTTCTTCTATCTAATAAATTGTTTGAACCTTTTTCCATATGATGTGTTCTTTCATAATGCTTATATGCATGAATTGCTTTTGATTCCTTTCTTTTATATTCAATGGATCATATGCTTTGATCAGTTTTCATCTTCTGTTGCGTTGGCAGGGTAATTTTTAAGAGGATTAAGTACGGGAAAGAGCGACGAAATCAATACAAGGGAGACAACAGGAAGGCGGAACTACAGGTAGGTCTTCTATCCTCTCTTCTTATCTATTTCTTATAGGGAAAGTCTAAAACACTTTAAATTGTTGTTCTAGGCATAGTTACTTGTCTAGTGAATTAATATTTATTCGTAGATGATAAATTCTCCAAAACAACATGGGTCAATTTTTTTCAACATGCACATTGGTAGCCACTTTGTTGCTAAATCCAAATATTTTTAGGGAGAGAGAAATTCTATGTGTTTCCCTTGCAACCAATTATCCTGTACTTCCCCTTTTCGAAATGGGGATTGAAATTCATAGGTTCTATTAATCCACCATCATCTATTGGTCAAAACTTTATCTTAACTGCTACTAACTACTTTACCGAGTGGGAAGAAGAAGTTCCTCTAAAAAATGCTAGAGATGAACACGTGACTAAGCTTCTTGAAAGTAATATATTTTCTAGATTCTTCTTTCCTCTTGAACTTATTTCTAAGAATGGACAAACAATCATCTCTTCTAAATTTACTGAATTTTTTTCTAAATACAAGATCAAGCATTCCACATCATTGACCACAAGGTAATGGTCCGGTTGATTCCACCATAAGAACTTAATCATAATCCTCAAGAAAATCATTAATAATAATCCAATGAATTGGAATACTCTGTAATATGCCTTATGGGCAAACAAGACCACAATCAAATCTAGCATTCAATCTTCACCTCTCTAACTTGTCTATGGTTAATAGGTTGTCATGCCTATAGAAATTGAATTAACCTCCTTACAGTTAGCTCTCCAGGCTAAAGAATTGAATTTAACAAACATACTTTAAAGAATCATTGCATTGTAGGCACTAGGAAAGAGAAATCATTCATTAGACAATCTAAAATAAGAATGCAAACCATTAAAAAATAATTTGATAAAAAGTCCAAAATTTCAACTTCTAGGTTGTTCAAAATGTCCCGCTATGGGATTATGTTCATGCCAAAAGGGGAAAACATTCTAAATTTTAGAAATTGTGAAACAGTCCCTTTTTCATTGATGTCATTGTAGGAACTAATTCCTACCTTCTTAAAGATAATAACAAATGCCTCCTCTCTTACACAACTAATGGTTCTCATGTCAAGCCCTACATTAAGGCTGATAAGGAATAGAACAATGTCTTTTTATTTTCATTTGTGCATATTTATTTTGCTTTTGGTTCTTTTCTTTTCAGTTATTTTCCTTTCTCTTATTTTCATGTAACTCAAGTTTTATTTTCTATTTTAATTTCTGATAAGTTATTTCCTTGCTCTTTGATTATTTTTTATTTTGCATTCCTCCATTTCAGGCCTTTTTTCACTATCCATGCTTCAATACAACTATATTATTATTATAGTTGGTTCCTTCTCTGATATGATCAATGCAAGTTTATAAAGAATTTTTTAGCGAAGATCACATGAGACATCATTTGTCGACACGTTTCGAACCAACCATCATGTTTGTATTGAGGAAGCTAGTGTTATTGCTAAGGTTTCGCACTTCCATCATCAGAAATTCAGGGAGGCGCTTGAGATTGAAAAGAGGCCGAGTAATCTCAATAGAGATTATGGCTGGAAAATCAGTCGGTGTTGGGTCCCAGCACTCTCGTCCTAGTCCTTTTTTTTTTTTTTAATCTATTATTATTAGTATTATTTTATTTTTATTTTATTTATTTATTTATTTTTATTTTTTTTAACTTATAAATAATTTTATTATTATTATTATTATTTTAAGGGTTGGTCCCCCTAGGATAATATAACTTTAATTACTAAAATATAATTTTAAACATATTTTGAATTATATTATAATTTTAATATAACTTTATATAATTTTTAATATATTTAATAATTAATTGGAATTTTAATTCTGAATTATTTTTAGTTACTTAGGGGACTTAATTGCTTTGTTAAAATTTAATTATTTATTAAAATTTTAATTATTTATTAATATTGGTATTTAACTATTATCATAATATTATTTTTAAGGGACTGGTCCCTCTCTAGATTAATTTATTTATTTTTATTATTTTTATTTATTTATTTATTTATTTATTTATCTTTTTTCCCTAGATATAATTTTTTATTATTTATCTTTAACTAACTATTACTAGGAATTATTTTTAGGTACTAATCGAGCATCACTGTTTAATTATTTTTAATATTTTAATTATTTATTAATATTTTTTATCATATTATTATTTTATTTAATGGACTAGGCCCCCCAGGTTAACTTTTTTAGTAAATAGAGTTTTGATCCCTGGACCTAGTCAAAAGTAGCCGTTGTCTTTTTAGCCGTTGGAGGCTTTGCTCTGTCTATTTAACCTGCTAAGCTGGATCTGTTTCTTCAACTTGTCCTGACGATGAACCACACTGGTTGGTTCGAAACGCATCGACAAATGATGTCTCATGTGATCTTCGCCGAAAAATCCTTTATAAACTTGATATGGATCACAGAAGCCTAAACTCTATGATCAATGCAAGTTTTATTCTTTTCATATTTTTATGCTAACACCCTATACCTTTGATCAACAAAATAAATTCAAACAAGAAAACATGATGCCTTCTATTTATATGCAAATATGATTCCGTTATACTATTATCCATTTCCTCCTATTTACCTATATAGAACACCACATGTTATTCCTCTTTGCCTACCTATCACATCCCATGCTGCCTACCCCCATATGACAAATTGGCTACTCTCTTTATCACTGCTAAAATATTCATTTAAAGAACCCAGAGATCCTGAGTTCTAGTCTGTTTCTCACAACCCTCTTTGTAGAGTCGCCAAAATGTTAGCATGTCTATCTAAAAAAATGAAAACCATTGCAATACATTACAATTTTTCCTCTTGAAAACAAAGAATTAACAGTTTAAAAATGAAAATATAACAAAATGGTAGGCAGGGTCCCCTCTCTTATGGTGAATAAGGTGATAAGAGTACAAATCTGGTTTTTGTATGCGAAGGTTGTTATCAAGAGTTTTAAAAGTATCATATGATCGTGTAGAGAAAATAGTTTTTTTTTTCAACATTCATTGATGTTTGAAAATTACATTGAATTTTCTTTACGATAACTAATCATTCACCAAGAAAGAGGTATTTTTAGAACTTAATGGTCACTTGTTTAATGTTATGATTCATTCAATTCCAAAAATATCTCATAGTGACCACCAATAGCATAAGGGAAATAAATGTGAAGTTTTAAAAGAAAACATAACAAATTTGAAAAGGGCATGATGGTCAAGCCATCCATTCATTAATTTTTATATCTAACTCATACACAATATTGAGAAGGGGTACATTAGATAAATTTGAAAGCGCATTTACACACATTGCAAGGTATGAGTCTTTACCTTTTTTATTGAACACATGGCAAGGGTAATCAAACATATCTGTTTATTGGTATTACAAACCCCAAGTATATGGGAAAGTTTCACAACATGACACACGAGGCACAAAAGGCCTTATAGTATGTAATATTTATAACAATCATGGTGATTTATGGTTTGTAATTTGACGTCGATACGTTTGAAAAGAGTTTTTGGGTATATATTCAACCTTTTTTGCATATGGTACAAATATAATCACATAACATTGATATACATTTCAATTCAGTTTAATGTCGAACACATCGTAATATTTGATACAATATTTGATAAGCCCTTCATGTCACCAATTTAAAATATGTATGAGATTTTTTGGTACAATAGTTTAATGTTGGGAAGCTAAATGAGTAAACACATGAGACATGCTCTAAAACTGGAGCCAAGCTTTGAGCCACCACCTGCATGAAGGGAGTAACTAGGTCTCAAGGCAAGAATTGGTTGTGTTTAATCTTGTAGCACTTTTGAAAACCCTCATTGAGCTCATAAAGAAATGATGGCACATCGACTATTTCCAACTAGATTCACTCACCATTTAAGCTTTGGAATAAGGTATGCACCATTCTTTCTTTAGTTTAAAAAAAATGGTGGTATTTTGTATTTATATCTATCTATTGCTTATTTTGGTAGGGTTGACCCCATTCATATTATTTTCCCCATCACATACTCCCTGCTTTGGTTTATTTTTTCTTTGCATGGATATAGAATCATGTATTCTTAAAATATATTGCTATTAGCTCTTGTTTCTAAAGTGAATACAGTAGTGACCAATCCATAAATTTGTTTCTATCCATGATTTCAAAGACAATGCTCCACCATATCTTAGTCTGCACAAGTTGAGTCTTAGAAGCTTTCAAACTTCAAGCCACTTAAACCATCTAATTGTAACTCACCTTTCCAACTCATTACAAATAGAAGAAGATACCCTTCCCATTGTGTAAACTTCTCACTGCATGGGTAATACTATCTACTCATTTTGATTGTTTCCCTCCATAAGAAAGGGAAAAAAATGTCGAGTTTATGGCTCTTGTTGCTAACAATAGGGCATGATTTTGTGACTAGGTTCACAATATCACTCCTCATGATAGTCATTAACCACGACCACTATGGATATAGTATCCAACACATACAACAAGATTTATCCTCATGCAAAGATGCAAACTAAGTTTAGAAGTTTAGACCATTTTCACTTCCATTGACATTCCTAGTGTTAACGCTCGAATCTGCCTCAGGCTGAGGAAGGCAAAACTCCAGGAAACATCAAACCACGCTCAGCCTCGTAGCTAGCCCTACGCGGACAGGAGAGGGCTCTCTCCGGGTCTATCTCGGCAAAAGATTTTCAAAATGGCTGAGATGACTCCAAATTAATACTGATTTTAGGCTAGTAAAGAGATAGAAAAGTTTGGTTTAGATTTTTGAGTTTTTGTTGGAGAAATGGGAAAGGCAATTTTGGGTGCGGGGATGAGACACAGTTTCTGCAGAGGTCTGATTGGAGCAAGGTAGGCAATTGTTTTGATGCTTTAAAAGCAATGAGGTGAATAGATTAGACAGGTGAGGAGCTAAGGAGAGCAAGAAAACCTCAAGAGTTCTCCTTAAACAGATGAAAACATAGGATATCAAACAAACTTAAAGGCAGAGCATTACAGATTATGAATTCTACCTTAACACTTCATTTGTTCAATTGTAGAAGATGAGAGAAGGAAAATGATACACATAACAAACTTACAAGTACTGAAAGAAGCACACCATCAAAACATAAAGCCGCAAGAATTCCAAACAGTGCTGCAAAACCCTGGTCTTTCCTTTGCCAAAATGCTGAAGTAAAATGTACAATAAAGTCTCAAAGCCTCTTCCCCAAGAGTCCAACCTGTGCTACTGAATGAAAATTTACATATATAGATCAAGCTAACCTCATTCCCTAACCTCTAGGGGTCGAGCTCCTCCTTCTAGGAGCTGTTTCAACCAATTCTAAACAAGGAACTGAAAACTAGGTAGTCAAACAACTAACCACTATATGCTAGGAAACTGATTCATTCATTAAATTTTTGCTATTTTGTGAATGAATCATCTAGAATAGGTAATATAGTGCCAAAATTACATCATATACATCAAATTACATCAAGAGGTGAAACTGGTCAAAACTAGCCGAAATTCTGAGCTGGAAGGTGAAAAATTGGCCAAAATCCTCAATGCGCAGCGCCCTGATCTCTACGCGTAGTGCACTTTTCAGGCTGATTTTGAGGCACTTCCCGGCATCCAAATTGAGCTCAGGTTGGCTTGTTGGAAAGCCCTGGATGTCTACTTTCCAACCCAAGTGGATTTTTCCCATTTGGTATCCATTTTCCCCTCCAAAAGTTCATTTTCCCAAGACTGCTTCTTGTGTGTCCAACAAGGGGCAGTGAGGTCATTTTTTGCATGTTTTTGACCCTTTGGGGACCCAAACCTTGATGAAATGCCTTGGAAATAGCTGAGCAAGTATATTTCATCATGAAAAATCCAAAAATGCAAACCATTTGTGATTTGGACCTCCCAATCTTATGGGTAGCGCGCTGCGCGTTGAGCCAAAAATCCTGTTTTTAGAGCCAAAATTTTCAAAATGACAAAAATTTCTCCGAATTCGCTCAAATTCGGAGTGAAGACCCTCCATCATGTGTTATGCTCAGCCAATGAAGCTTCGGCCAAAACTCGAAATGGATCCGACCTCTTTCGCCGTTTTAGTGCTTGGCCCAACCTCTTTTTCAAAATCTTCACTTTTGCTTTCTTGACATGCATGCGAGCCCAATAATGATGTTTCATGTGTCGGAGCATATCTTTATCTCTATTAGCCTTTGCCAACAACTTCTATAAGTGAATGTTGACCCTCTCGAGCCAAGTCTCCCGGTTAGCTTCTACCTCCTGCTCATAAACTAAATCTGTGTCTGACATGGCTTTGGTATCAAGATGTCTGTGATATGTATAGTGATATAGGTGTGGTGGAGTCAAACTTCAATGCATACTCAAAACCCAAATATGTTTATCAAAGCATCATAAAAACCGAGCCATAATGGTAATGCTTTGTTTCAATGAATTGGCATAAAACAGTCACTGTTTGACAAATGGACAAGAGTGTAATGTGTACCCTTTGCAATGTTGGCTAAAGTTTACAAATGAGTAGGGGACTGTTTTTCATCAATGGAGAATGGAAAATCTTCACAAAACCACCCGCATGTCCTTGAAAAAACCCTTAAGGAGTGATTTTGACATGAACATAGGGTTTCGGTTTTCAAGAGCCAATACAACAAATTTCCCATCTCGAAACACACTTCAAACATTATAACATTGACTGAGCAGCAAGGAAATACCTACTTGCAAGTTTTGGAGTGGATTTGGTATGATATGGTTGCATGGACAGAGTTTTCTTGTTGCTGTAACCCAATGCGCAGTGCACAAACCCAACGCGCAGCGCACCCCTCTATGCGTAGCGCCCTTGTTAATTTACATTGGCCAGTGAGGCCCAATGCGCAGCGCACCTCTCTATGTGCAACGCACACTTTCTATGTGCAGCGCATTTTGCAGGAGGCTTTTGGAGGCCTTCCCGGTGTCCAAATTAGGCGTGTGATAGCTCGTTGGAAAGGTCTTTGAGTCTACTTTCTAATTACACTACATAAGGATCTTGAAACTCAAGCACACTGGAACTTAGCTCATCCAATGGATTACTTCTCTTTTTCTCATACCATGAATGCGGACTTTTATCTGAGCCTTGTGACGAGACCTCTGCTGAAAATGACAAAGAAACCGGCTGCCGGATCAAGTTTATATCAGTACATGTTTCAAGCTCACATGTAGTCAATGGAGTAGGACTTTGACCACAAACCTCATCCAAAACATCAGCTATAGGATCATGAAAAACTTGAAAAGACTGCTGCAACCCATTTTTTATTGGTTCCAATGTGATTACATGATTGCCTACATGCTGCTCATTCTTCACTGAAGATGTACTATGCAAATGTCCCTTCAAAAACTGAAATGATTCAAAACATAAAGGTAGGGAATCTTCTTGTATCATTTGATCATATGTGCTAGCTTCCATGTCTTCATCTGCAACTTGACAATCAAAGGCATTCGGGGGCTGCAATTCTGGATATGACAAGTCTTGAACAAGGTTTTCATTGCTCTCAAGATGATCCAAATCAAAACTTGTTGACAGCTGATTTCTGATTGCATGGAAGTTGTCTCTGATGAACAGGCATGAATCAAAACAAAAAGGCAAAGATCCTTCACTTACTTCAAAATTTGCTGCACTTTCCTCGTCACTGTCATAGCTGATATGTGATGGCTGAACATTGTATTCAAGCTGCTGAAAATGAACTTCTTCCTCCCACAAACTAGCTGCTTGTTCATCTGCAATAGTAGCTTCTGTTTGGAGAACATAATCATCATCATACTGATCAAACTGAGGCAAATCATTAGTATAAAAGACATCATCAAGCATACATGTCATATCAACAGATCTCTCTTCTCCAAGGTGATCTACAAAACAATCATTATCAGATCTATGACAACTAGGGTAAGAAACAAAATGTTTTGGATCAGCAACTTGTTCTTCTTCAATCAGCGAGCCATGAGCTTGAACATCATAATCATTCCTTGCGTTGATCTTGTCCATCATCTTTTCCACTGCACTTACCAAAATGTCAAGTTTCACCTCTAGAGATGTTGATTCCTCCGGATCTATGTTTTTCATCTCTTCTTCTTTCAACCTTGCCCTTCGGATCAGCAGATGAGCCTCTACATTTACTGCACTATTTTGCATCTCATGAAGTGTTGCAATATCCCTTTCTCTCAGCTGAAACTCCATCTCTGGATCAAAGGCACCCGGATAGTGCAAGAGAGCAGATCTAGGAGGAGGCCTTATATCAATTGGGATCGAATAATAAACTTGGTTAAATCTAGCTGAAAACTGTTGTATTGTCTCCCCTGGCAATCTTTTCAGCTGGTTATACTCTTCTACAATCAAGAAAAGGTTCTGCCCGATCATCCACCTGTCGAGAAAAACTTTGATGAACTGCCTGAAATCTGAGATGCTCGTATCAGGCAGGGTTTTGAACCAACTCTTCACTTTGCCTTGCAAAGAAAGAGCAAAAAGCCTTATACTGACATCTTCTTCATCAACTTCAAAAAGATCTAGAAAAGACTCAAAATTCTGCACATGTTGCTCAGCGTTGACATTCTTACTTTCACCATCAAACCTCGGCAAGTATAGATCATAGTTTTTGGGTAAAGCATGGAGAAAAGAAGGTAAAACAAGAGGTTTATACCGATCTGGAATTTTACAAGGTGTAGGGGTATGTACAGCAGGTATAGAATCAGTATTGGTCTCTTGAGGTTCATCAATTTGAAGATGGTCATCACAAAATTCAGAAAAAGGATCCTGATCAAGCTCAAAGGCATGCAAATCTTTGGTATTCACACTCATATTTCTGATATATGCAATACAGATAGCGGGTTTTTGAGCAGTGACTTCCCATAGATACATCTTGTGTTATGTGCCATTGATTTATCTTCTTCTTGTTCATATTGTTTTCATCGATATATTGTCTTTCGTTGGTTGAAAGTAGAAGTAGATTATTGTCATGTGCTTTAGTAAATTGCATGAGCTTGTGAATCTACAGGAAATTATACATGGTATCGGAGATGACAACAGTATACTAGAGGATATTTCAAAGTTTTGATTTTAAAGTTACAGGTCAAATTCGAATTTTCAATACATACTTCAAGATCGGCAGATGGCATTCTACGGTTTGCGGCTCGAGTATGCCTTGGAAGGAATCTCGCATTTTATAGCCTGGAGGTACAGAATGGAGGTTTTGCTAGAGGATAATGGCTTGAAGGAATTCGTTGACCAATAAATTCCTAAGCCAGCAGCATCAGATGCACAGAATTTGGCTAAATGGAAGAAGTGTGTGGCAAAGGCAAAGTAGATAATCCTTGAGGGAGTTTGAGACCACATTGTCTCGAGTCTCCATGGCGAGGTAAATTTGTATGCTATGTGGAAAGCATTGATGACCTTGTATCAAAACAATAATGACCAAAGGAAATTGTCACTAAAGGACAAACTTCGAAAAATCAAAATGGAGGAAGGCAAGACAATTCCAAAATACTTGACCAAGTTCAATCAGTGTCGTGATGAACTTGGAATTGTTGGCATCATGGTTGTCAAGGATGATATGGTGAGTCTTTCTCTTCTAGGACTCCCAAAGAGTTGGCATAGTTATCAAGACTATGTCAATGGTTGGGAGAAGTTGTTGGATTGGAAATGATTGTGGTTGGATTTGATGTAGGAGGAGATCAGGAGGAACACCAGGGATGGCTCTTCATCAAACACTGATGATGAATAGAATTGTGCCTTAGTGATTACGGTGAAGAAGGGGAAAGGGAAAGCTGCCCATTCCAAATCGAATTCTTATCATGAAGGTAATAAGAAAGACATGACAAAAGTTAAGTGCTTTCATTGTCAGGAGCTAGGCCATTTTGCTACAAATTGTCCACTCAAGAATTCCAAGAAGAAGTCCTCAGGAGGAGCGGCAGGTGAGGCTTTGGCCTCTCAATTAGAATTGAACTTTTCCCTCATTGCATACATGGTGTCATCAATGATGGGAAGTGTATGGTACTTAGACAGTGGAGTTTCATTCCACATAACTGGCCACAAAGATTTATTCAATGACCTGGATGAGAAAGATCTCCAGGTGCATATCGAGATGGGTGATGATGGGAAGTATAGTGTTACTGGATTGGGCACGATTACTTTTAAGAGGGAGCATGGGCTCCACTCACCTTGAAGAATGTTATGTATGTGCCCAGGCTGAAGAAGAACTTAGTATCCGTTGCCATGCTTGAGGATAGAGGCTATGATGTGATCTTCTTGAAAGGAAAGATGTTCCTTCAACACATAGCCACGGGTAAAGTAAAGAAGATAGGGATTTGGGTGAAGAATCTCTATACGTTGGAGGTAGAGGAGTGTGCTACTTTGAGCACAAAAGCAGAAAGGGTGCAAAGCTGAGACATTGACAAGTTGTGGCACAGGTGATTAGGCCACTTCCATCATGGGGCTTTGAAGATATCACAACAGATCTCTACCGATATTCCCAAAGGTACGCTTGAGCAAGTTGATACATGCAAGGGATGTAATTTGGGAAAATACACCAAGTATTCCTTTTACAACAGAGACAATCAAGCAGAGGCTATTCTAGAGTGAGTCTGTTTAGATGTGTGTGGACCATTCTCGACAGCATCCACAACCAAACACAATTATTGTGCTATATTTGTTGATGACTTTTCTCGAAAATTATGAATAATTTTCATGCAAAAAAAGGATCAAACTTTCAGAAAGTTTTGTGAGTTTAAAGCATTGGTGGAGAAAGAGTCGGGAAATAAGGTTAAATCTCTACTAAGTGATAACGATGGTGAGTATGTCTCCAACGAGTTTAAGAAATTCTATGCAGCGGAAGGGATTAAACAGGAGTTGACGACACCCCATAACCCTCAGAAGAATGGGTTTGCCAAGAGGAAGAACATAAATATAGTAAGGGCAGCGAGGGTGATGTTGCATGATCAGGGCCTACCACTTCACTTGTGGGTTGAGGCATGCAACACATCGATTTATGTTCAGAATCGTATCCCACAGAAAATACTTGAGATGAAGACACTAGAGGAGGCTTATTCCTATAAGAGGTCAGATGTTGGTCACTTCAAGATTTTTGGGTCATCAGTATATTGCAATGTGACCAAAGATGTAGGGAAGAATCGTGCACTAACAGCAGAGTTGGGGATATTTGTGGGGTACATTGATACACCTCACAACTATCAGGTGTACTTGCCAACTAGAAAGATGAGAGTGGTTCACAGGGATGTCAAATTCGATGAGGAGAAGGTCATGCGAGTTTCCCTTGAGAGGGAGCTTGAGCTACATGTGGATGAGGATATTTTAGCTCCTAAGGTTGAGGAGCCTCAGATTGATGTGGAGCAGCCACATGCAGAGGATACAGGAGTGGAGACATCCATTCAAGGAGAGTCTTCTAGAGAGGGAAGAAAGTGCACCAGAGAAGTTGATAGATTGTTGGATGATTCATGGGAGAATGTGGGAGCACCCACTTTTCAGCACAGGTAGAGGAGGTCACCTGAGAGGTACACTGGATACATGGCTCTTATGGGCGAATGTGTTGTGAAAGAGCCATCTCTCTTTAAGGATGCAGTGCAGAAACATGTTTGGGTTGATGCCATGGTGGAGGAGTATGACTCCATATTTTTTAATAGTGTTTGGATGTGGTGCCAACACTGGAGGACAAGTCAGTGGTGAGCTCCCATTAGCTTTACAAGGTAAAGAAAGTTGCAGATGGTAGCGTGGAGAAGCATAAGGGTAGATTTGTAGTCTGTGGCTTTTCATAGGTAGAGGGGATTGACTATGATGAGACCTTTGCTCTTGTGGCAAGGTACTCGTCGATTAGATCTATATTGGCACTATCAACACAGATTGGGTGGAAGATACATCAGATGAATGTAAAGTCAATCTTCCTTAATGGCACAATTGAGGAATAGGTGTACATAGAGCAGCCTGAAGGTTTTGAAACCTTCGACTCTGAGTTGCATGTGTGCCAGCTCAAGAGAGCATTGTATGGCTGAAGCAAGCACCTCGTGCTTGGTACACCAGGATATGCATCTATTTCACTGGGTTGGGCTTCATGAAGAGTGAAGCAAATGCAAACCTGTACCACATAGTGGTGGAAGGTAAATTGTTGACCATTGTACTTCATGTTGATGATCTCATACTAACAGGTGATGATTAGTTGATCAAATATTGCAAGGAGGACCTTGCAAGAGAGTTTGAGATGAAGGACTTGGGGCTCATGCATTACTTTCTCGGCATGGAGGTATGCCAGGGTGATGGGGAGTTGTTTGTGTCTCAGGGCAAGTATGCCAACAAGATACTCAAGAGATTCTGCATGGAGAGAAGCAAACTCATGGAGACTCATTTATCAGGTAACTAGAGGAAGGAGGTTGCTACTTCAGGGGAAGTAGTTGAAGCTACTGTTTACAGGAATCTTATGGGTTCACTCATGTACTTGGTGAACAAATGACCGAATATGTGCTATGTAGTTAACCAACTTAGTCAGGCGATGGTTATGTTGACACCTAATCATAGGGATTGGGGGAACAACTGTAAATAGTGTAAATAAATAATAGAGAAAATGGAGAGTCATCGGGAGATGAAAATCAACAGTCACTCCCTCTTGTATATAATAATGAACAGCCTAAATGAATAATACAATCTCATTTTGAGGAGTTACCTCCTGGCCTGACATGGTATCAGAGCCGACTCTATTTTTAGCATTCCTGCCCTTGTAACTCCCTTCTGCCTATTCTTCTTATGTTCTTCCTATTTTGTAGAACTGACACCTTTGTCATTCTTCTAAGGCCTGACACTGTCATATGCGTTTTCTATTCCATGGGGAGAGTGGGGAGACCAGTCGTTCAGGCGGGAATATCATCAACAGAGAGCAACGAAAGGCTCTTTTCTTGCGACTTTCTCTCATTGTAGCATTGAGCCATCGTTTGAGCCAATTCAAGGCATCGAGCCCGCAGTTATAGGAAGCTTGTCACAAGCCTTGTGGCACTCATACCACTCATTGGACTGTGTTGCTCTTCTCAAGGAGTTCAAAACTGAACTGTTGCGTTCCCATACACAGTGTTTCATTATTTCCCTCCTGGCCTCACCTAGTAGCAGCATTCCTTTGAAGCTTGTTTGCAGCTCACTCCATACGCTGCTCACTCCCTTCTCCAGCAATGTTCACACAGTGCATCAGTTATTCAACATTCAATGTTTCCCATACATCTGCTCTCTTACGCACGGTTGCCCTCCATATCCCCTTGGCATCATGCCTATCTACTCTCCTACGTATTGATTTCCCTCCAAGCCACCGAGGGAGGTATGCGTACAAGCCAACGTTTTATTCACTGCGTTGAATGCTAGTATTGAATGCATTGAATGGTGAACAACCCTTTAGAGCTCCAGCAACACTAAGGATTTCGATTTCCCTGGTGTCAATAAAACAACAAGTATTCTGTCAAAAAAAGGTTTCTTCTGCTCAAATTGTCGAAGATGTCGCAAGTAAAAAAATTGCAGTCTCCAACATAAATTTCTAAAGAATTGCGAGGTTTGATAATTCCAATTGTTTCAACAGTTAGTGCGATAAAACTTGTTGAATGTGGTCTGCCATTGTCTTGTCCTTGGACTAAATATTACTACATTTTTGGCTTTTGGAACTAGAGATTTGGGTGTATGAGGAGTTGTTTTTGAGTTGCAAATATTCGAAGATGTGACCTACGATTTTTTTTTTTTGCTTGTTGCAATTTCTTTCATGATTTTGTGCCCCTGTTTTGTAAGAAACTGCAACTAGTTTCTTGATTGTCATAAGAATTCAGAATATTGCTACTACACTGCAATTTTTTTTACATCAAAAGTGCATTGTTTTTACCAGCAGAAGTTTTTTTTTTTTTTACAATACACAAGTTTTACAATGCATTCACTAATATCTATTGTGGGAGTGGTTCTCACTGACCAGGAGAACTATCCAGAATGGTCGCAGAAAATCAAGCACACTCTCATTTTTAATGAGATGTGGAAAGCAGTGTGTGTTGGAGAAGCTGACAAAGAGCCAGAACGACCTACCTCAAACAAGGAATTCACCATTTGGGCAAATAAGAACAGAAAGGCTTATGCATTGATTACAACATCAGTAAATGAAGAGGTGAGTCGCCATATTTCACCATTTTCAAATGCTTTCGAAGCCTTACAAAAACTAAAGGAACTCTATGACTCACACTGTACACTTAAAGTTGTTCAACTCATGATTAATTTTTTCAGTCTTGAATTTCAAAATGATGATCCTCTTGCTCTTGCATCAGAAGTAAAATCTATTATGTATGATATCAAAGTCACTAATTTTGAACTGGACATTCCTCTGATAGCTTTTCTCAAGGCACTTTATCCCACTTACTCAAATTATCTTGAGTCATTGCAAGCAAATGGAAACCTCAAAGATATTACCTTTGACTTCCTTGTGAAAAAAATTGTTGAAAGAGAGAAAGCTTTTGGGAAGAAGACAACTCCTCAGTCTTCTGAAGAGGTTGTGTGTCTTTCACATAGAGAGAAGAATCTTGCTCAAGATTCTTCCAGAGGAAGAGGTGGTCGAAGAGGAAGAGGAAGAAATTTCAGAGGCAGGGGGCGCAGACACTCTCAAGGAGAAAAGTAATATTTGCATTGCATACACTAAAAAAGAGATGGATCACATGATGCATCCACATGCAAGTTGCCTTGGGACAGAATTGAGCAGGAAATAAACCAACCCAAAGGTAAAACTAATGACAAAGAGAAAGGTAAAGCACCTGAATCTGCTCACTATGTTGTGGCACACTGTAATACTGGAATAAATGAAGACTTATTTAGCACTTCACTTGCTTCTTGGAAAAATGATTGGTTGCTTGATTCAGGAGCAACTTGCCAAATGACTTTTAGAAGAGATTTTTTTGAAGAATTTACTGACAATGTTGATGGAGCAGTATACTTTGCATACAAATCAAACTCAAGCCATCAGGGCTTGGCACAATTAGGCTTAAATTGCCTGGTCTTCCAGACTTTCTTTTGCAAGATGTTTTATATCTCCCACAACTGAGGAGAAACTTGTTTTCCTTGGTCCACATCCACCAGCAAGGACACTCCATTCATATGTTTGATGGCAAGCTTGAGGTGAGAAAAGCATCAGACCACTCACTTGTCATGACGGGGATAGAAGAAGAAAGGCTTCTCAAATTGCAGGGTACCTTTGCTCGTGCTCAAAATTTCTCATACAATTCTCATTATGAAGAAGGTACATTTCCATCAAGTTTATTATGGCATGCTAGATTTGGACACTTAAATTATGACAACCTCCGCTTGTTAAAGAAAAATGGTGTTACTAGTTTGCCTACAATTCCTAGGAAACTTAAGCAATGTGATGCTTGCATTCTAGGAAAGCATAGCAAATAGTCTTTTCATGATTCACATTCTAGAGCACATAGAAAACTTGAACTCATTCATTCAGATTTATGTGGTCCAATGCATGTTCCTTCTGCAAATGGAAACAAATATATGATGACATTTATTGATGACTACACCAGAATGTGTTGGGTTTATTTATTGAAGAACAAATCTAATGCTTTTCAAACATTCAAGAAATTTCATACATGGATTGAAAATGATGCACAATCTCATATTGGGTCTATTTGCACTGATAATGGAAAAGAATACACTTCAAATGAATTTTAAAACTATCTTCGCCAACATGGGATCAAACATCAAACAATTGTGCCTTATAATCCCCAACAAAATGGAGTAGCTGAAAGAATGAATAGGACAATCTTAAATATGGTGCGCTCCATGATGTTTTAAAAAAATGTAAAATTGATGTTTTGGGCTGATGCAGTTCTATGTGTTATATATGTAAAGAATAGATGTCCATCTAATGCTATTAGAAACAAGACTCCTTATGAAATGTGGTATGGACACATTCCTTTGGTAAAGCATCTCAAGGCCTTTGGTTCCACCTGTTATGCCTTGATACCAAAGGTACATAGAACAAACTTGGTGCAAGAAGTCATAAGTGTATCTTTCTGGGGTATTCAAACACCTCCAAAGCATACCGTCTCTATGATGAAGTCAATAAAAAATTTGTTGTATCTAGAGATGTAATCTTTCTTGAATCATCCAAAACTGACAATGCTGTTGAGCGGCAACTTGATCGCTTCGATAGATTCGCAAATGCAAAAACATTTCAAGAATTTGATAATTAGATTCCACATCTTGAAGGGGGGATTCCTATACTAGATCAACCTATGGAACCTTCTTTTGAAGCACTCTCTCCCCCGCATGAAACTCCAACAACGGATGATACTTTGAGTGATGTGATTGAAAAAATTGGGAGACTCAATCTTGATTCAGTCCCAACTCAATCAATGGAACATCCTAGACCATCTCAGAAAGGTCCCCCAAAGTGGCTGACAAAGAAACTTGAAAGTGTTCATCCTGATGAGGTTGGAAAGACAGGAACTAGAAATTCAACCCGGCAAAATGGAGGCAATGTAGATGACTCTGATTCACCTGTTGATATGGATGTTTCTTATGATTTTGAATTGAATTTGTCTATAGAATTTGAACCAACTTCCTTCAAAGAAGTTGCTTCTCATGATGAATGGAAAGAAGCAATGCAAAAGGAGTATGATGCCTTGATAAAGAATGGCAATTTGAAGCTGGTTGATTCTCCATTGGGAAACAAACCAATTGGCTGCAAGTGGGTCTACAAGAACAAGTATAAAGCTGATGGTTCACTTGATAAGAACAAAGTCAGGCTTGTGGCAAAAGGTTTTGCTCAGAAAGAAGAGGTCGATTATGAGGAGATGGGCTACCATTCGGACACTCTTTGCCCTAGTAGCTCATAACAGTTGGAAAGTCCATCAAATGGATGTAAAAACTACTTTCTTGAATGGAGATCTAAAAGATAATGTTTTTATGTCCCAGCCTGAAGGATTTGCTGTGAAAAGACATGAACATAAAGTATGCAAACTTGTGAAATCTTTGTATGGCCTCAAACAAGCACCACGAGCCTGGTATGAAAAACTAACTAAGCATCTTCTGAAACTCAATTTCAAACATTATGATCTTGATGATGCAACTTTGTTTGTCAAGAAATTTGGAAAAACAGTTGCATATCTTGTGGTATATGTAGATGATCTTTTGATGAGAGGGAACAATGAGAGCTACATTGCATCCATAAAGAAGGAACTGAGGAAAGGTTTTGAAATCACTGATTTGGGCTATGTTCATTACTATCTTGGTATTGAAGTAACTCAACATCCGAATTCCATATTCCTTTCTCAAAAGAAGTACATTGGAGATCTGTTGAACATGTTTGGCATCTCTGAATGCAATCCTCTGACTACTCCAATGGAACAAGCTCACATCCATTGAAGGAAAAGAATTTGAGGATGCAACAAAGTATAGACAACTTGTAGGAAGTCTCAACTACTTGACTACTACCAAACTAGACATTTCGTTTGTTGTTGGAATCCTCTCCAGGTTTATGCAAAAGCCTTGTGAGGGACATTGGTCTGCTGCAAAAAGAGTTCTAAAGTACTTGAAGGGAACTCAATACTTTGGACACAAGTATACACAGGTGGGCAACTTCAGCTTGATTGGCTACTCTGATTCAGACTTTGATGGAGACAAAGAAACTAGGGCATCTACTTAAGGTTATGCTATGAGTCTTGGATCAGGAGCTAACTCTTGGAGATCACGCAAACAATCAGTTCCAGCAAATTCCACAACTAAGGCACAATATGTGGTAGCAGCTGAGGCAACAAAAGAAATTGTGTGGCTCAGGAAAATTCTGGAAGATTTGCAGGTAAAACAAGTACATTCAACTCCACTCATGATTGACAATACCTCGGCAATAAAGTTGGCCAAGAACCCAAAGTTGCATGATCAAACGAAGCACATCAATACAAAATATCATCGGATTCGACATCATGTTGAGGCCAAAACCATCCATCTTCGCCATTGTTCCACTAATAATCAGATTGCAGACATCTTCACCAAAGCGCTTGGAAGAGAAAAGCTTGAAAGATTCAGAACGATGCTTGGACTCACTAACATCCCTTCAGATTAAGGGGGGGAATGTTGACACCTAATCATAGGGATTAGGTGAACAACTGTAAATAGTGTAAATAAATAATAGAGAAAATGGAGAGTTGTCGGGAGATGAAACTCAACAGTCACTCCCTCTTGTATATAATAATGAACGGCTTAAATGAATAATACAATCTCATTTTGAGGAGCTACCTCCTGGCCTGACAAGTTAGGACTACTAAGCTATATTAGAAAGCAGCAAAGCATGTGTTGAGATACCTCAGGGGAGCTTCTCAGTATGGATTATGGTACATATGGACAAAGGGAGTGAAGCTTCAAGGCTTCATCGATGCAGATTAGGCAGGGAGTCCATCCAACCAAAAAATCACATTATGAGGGATTTTCAGTATTGGGTCAGCAATAGATTCTTGGTACAACATGAAATAGATATCAGTTGCACTCAGTTCGGCAGAGGCAGAGTACATGGCTGCAAGTCAGGAAACATGTGAGGTCATCTGGATGAGAAAGATCTTGGTTGGTTTGTTTGGTCAGCAGATGGATCCGACAGTGATTTACTGTGATAATAAGAATTGTATCAAACTCTCTGAAAATCCATTTTTTCATGATAGGTCCAAGCACATTGATATCCGATATCATCATCTTAGAGATTGTGTATTGAGGCGGATTATGTTGTTAGAGTAGATTCCCATGGAGGAGCAAGATGATGACATTTTGATAAAGGCGTTGTCAAGATGTAAATTCGAGTTTCATAGAGACAGGATCGAGGTATAAAATAATCTCTTTCTTGTTGAGAGGGAGTGTTGAGAAATCGAAACGAGAAATTCTAGTTTAATTTGTTATTGAATTAAACTGTGAATTAAAATCGAATTCTATTCTCATAGCAACTTGTAAATAGTTAATTAAGTTTAATTAACTTAATTAGCTTAGGAATTTTGAGTTGGAAGTCTTTCTATAGTCATGTATATGTTCTCCCTAAGTTATAGGGATCCAATATGAGTTTAATTGTGAGTTGTAATTAGATAACTCAGTTTACTGAGTTATGTTCAGTTAAATTAGTTCCAAACTATTTGTGGAATTAATAGAGAGTTAATAATCAGTTGGTGCATTAGTGCATTCACAAGTGTCACTCTAGTTAACTAAAGATTCCCCCATTAGAAACTCTTGCATGTCAATTCTGAGAAAGACCCAATTGAGACTAGAGTGTAGGGATAGTGTACTATCAGTTGTATGATTTACTAAGTTGTAAATATCATGCATGCAATCGGGAAAATGACCTAATTTAGGATTGCGCTATTTTGGAAACATGAATTCCCTTTAAATACGGCCTATTAATCCTAGTAATTGTGCAAGAGATTAGGGCCTTCGCAAGCAATGGAAATTGGTTAAGTGTTGGCTAAGAGTTGGCTTGTGAGGTAGAGAGTTGAGCATACTTGTGTAGAATTGTTCTAGTGAGAACAAGCTTTGTATCTTCACTCGTATTTCTAATAAATGCAATACAGATTGTCGGGTTTTGAGCAGTGTCTTTCCCTAGATACATCTTGTGTTATGTGCCATTGATTTATCTTCTTCTTGTTCATATTGTTTTCATCGATCTATTGGCTTCCATTGGTTGAAAGTAGAAGTAGATTCTTGTCATGTGCTTTAGTAAATTGCATGAGCTTGTGAATCTATAGGAAATTTTAAAGTCATGACATACATTTTCCTCAACTTCCTAATACTTCACACTTTGTCCTCATCTAATAAGATTTATATGTACCACCAGGCAACAAAAATTAAAGACCCTATCTGACATAGGATTAGGGATGGTTTTTTCCTCCTTTTTCATTTTTGTAAATGCATCTCCTATGCTTCCAGTCATTGGTGAATAAGCACTCTCAACACTTCATAGCACCATCATCATTGTCATCTAATGCTTTGCTTGTGTCAGAGCAGAAAATGTCAATTCACACTTGACCTTGCACAAACATGTGTACGTCATACATTAACTATATGCACAATGTCTTTCAAGACTTCAATACTCCATCCACGATGCAATTTACTTTAGTATAACACTAATTTCCTTGAGTTGATTTATAATCTTCTTAAGGCATTTCGAATAACCTTCTAAATATTAAAACCCATACTTGCTTATCAACCCCTTTTCCACGATTTTAAATATCTTTTAGCATTGTCAAACCCTATAGGACTATCCTTGAATTGTGTTTGCATGGTCCTTGGATCATGCACAATGGCACAATAGATTATGCTATAAAAATCATTGGTCCATCTCATTCCTTTATTCGATTAAGCACTTCTCAACAATTGACTATCAATGGTGTTCTTTGAATTATTATTAAATGTTATATAAATACACAAAAACCTTAATTTAACACCTAAGCCATGATTAAATCCCTATCTTATAAAAGAAAATCTAATTTGCGATATGGGGTAGTCAAGCTTAAATGTTTAATATTTAACAAATTTAATCTAATGTTAATGTTGGCTAAATTAAAAAAATAATAATAATAAAAAATAAAAAATAAAAAGTAATATGAAGTCTTATGCCTATGTTGGTAAACATTTAAATGTTGACTCAATTAATAATAAAAAGTTAATGTTAAAGTCAATTTGTTATATTTTGATATTGTTATTAACTTGTGAATAGGCTTTGTTACCATACCATGGCTTATCAATACCACATGCCAAAAAACATAACTTATTTCACAATTAAAATATTTTATAAATATTTTATTTTAATTTATTTTTATATCATATTTTTAATTAAATTTAAAGGAAAAAAAAGTTATCATTACCCTCTATCCTCGTGAATACTAAAAAGATTTTCAAAAAAAATAAATCAAGGTTTTAATAAAATTAAAAAGGAGAATATTTTATATATAAAGATGTGAGATATATACTATACATAATATTACTAAGAACCAACATAGATCCATGTTAATTAAAGATCCAAGCGATGAGAGAAAACAAATGGACTAACAATAATAGAGGAAAGATAGTTGTATGATTGTTTTAAATTTTTAATTATTGTATTTTCTTTGATATGATTGATCCAAAATATAGATTTAATATTTTACAAGTAATTGAGTTTTTATAATTTAGATATTTTCTTAAACACAATATCATGGCATCAAATTTAAGAGAGAGGGAGAGAGAGAGGGGGGAAGATAGTGACAAAGTTGGAGGGGAAGAGAGAGGGAGAGAGAGAGAGGGGGGAAGATAGTGACAAAGTTGGAGGGGAAGAGAGAGGGAGAGTGATGAGGGGAGAGAGGAAGGAAGACAAAGAGGAAGGGAGAGAGAGAAGGAGAGGGAGAGAGAGGGTGTTGGAGGGGGAAAGAGAAGGAGGAAAGAACAAAGCCATAGAGAGATAGAGGTGGAGAAAGAGAGGGAGTGACAAGGGAGAATTGGGGAGAGAGGAGAGAGATAAGGAGAGAAGGGGAAGAGAAAGAAAGGGAGACACATAGATGGAAGGGAGAGAGCGAGGGAGATAGTGACAAAGTTAGAGGGAAGAGAGAAAGAGAGAGAGATTGAGGAGGAGACAAAGGGAAGTGGGAGAGAATGATAGAGAGAGGAAGGAAGAGAGAGGACTCAATAGAGAGAAGAAGAGAGAGAGGGAGGGAGAGAGATGGAGTTGGTGGGGTAGAGAGATGGAGGGAATAAGAAAGATATAGAGGGAGAAAGGTGGAGAGAGAGAGGAAGCGATAAGGGAGAGATGGAGAGAGATTGAGGGAGAGAGAAGAGTGGGAGAGAAGAAGAAGGGGAGAGTGAAAGGGAGAAGGGCAAGAGAGAGAAAGAGAGATAGATATGGAGAGAGTGTGTATGTTTGCGGGGTGAGATAGAGAGAGGGAATAAAAAAAAGACACATATATACAAATATAAATATTTTAGAGTATTATATAACCAACCTAGATCCATCTTAACCCCATATCTATCAAGTGCCCAGAGCAATCAAATCTCTCGAGGTGCAAACCTTTCCTCAAATTTTTCACTCAAAAAAGAGTTTGCACCTCGACACATTTGATCTCTCGATCAAATCTCTCGAGCTGCAAACATTTCTTCAAATTTTGCAGTGGAAATAAAAATTACACCTCAAAAAATTTGATCTCCCTCTTGATAAATTCAAGGTTCAAATCAATCTAAATTGATATATAAAATATATGAAATTGATCGCATCTTAAACCGTTACTATGTTCGTATCTGAAACAAAAATGTTATGAAATCTTCAAAATAAGTAAACAAAAACCAAAAACATAAAAGTATACTAGAAAAACCATTTTCAAGATTCAATGTCACATTATTTATATTTGAAAAAAGTAGACAAAAAAATAAAATTTAAATGAAGATTTCAAATCTATTATATTTGGATAAGCGCACCACTGCTAGGTTTTTATAAATTTTCACTGGAACTTTGTAATTTTTTTAAATAAATAGGTTTAAAATCATAGAAAACTCCAAATACTCATTATATTCAAATTTAATAACTCCAGTTATATCAAGATAACTAACATAATAATAATGTAAAAATATAATATAAACACATACATTCTGTTCAACGATATTTATATTCTGTCACACAGCCCCCGACTAAAATTAACAATACCCAAATCATAGTCATATAGTAACAAAGTAGGCACAGGAAAACTTAAAAATTATGGCGTGTAGCTCTATCAGAGAGATATATGATTACTAAATTCATGAGCGTATTCACCATTCATAAATTAAGTTGATTAAAACAACAAAATCATAAGATAAGAAACTTTGGATGCAAAAACACAGTTTACATCCTTCAGATGAACAGACAAATCATCCCGATGATTAACAGTCAATACAGAGTATGTATCCATTTAACCAGGCCAGCCCTCTGGCAACTATGCTTGAGAATTAGGGTTTCATTTTATAAGAAGGAAAGCTGCTTCTTCTTCTGGACGAAGTAATGGGAGGCTTGTGATTCAGATAAAAGAGATCATCTGTCATGAGAAGAATGTATTCCAGGATCTCAATCGGAGCACTCGTCAGGTCCAATTCCGGGAGCCGCAGCTCCCGGGCTCTGAAAGCCGGAGAAGGTCCAGGGTTCGAACCGTCCCACTGAAGTCGAAGCTTGAAATCGATCTTTCTATAGACATACATCTCTTCCATGGCTTTAATCTTGAAGACGCTCCAGCCAGCGCCCGCCATGACTCTGGTGAATTTATCCATGCCCTCTACCGGTTCCCTGCTCACCCTCACGCCCAAAGATCCCCTCCTGGGGCAAGGGTCCCTCTTTGAATTACCGGGGCGGAGGGGGAGGCTTTCAACTCTGAAAAGCCCTCTGCTTAATTTCACGAAATCGTGGAGTGTCTGGATCCGGGCATCTGAGAGATGAGGAAAAGGAAGAGAAACGGATTCATGGGCGGCCATGCCCCTTCCCATGGCCATGGCTGGCCAAGAATATATGAGACGGAAATTGATTAAATCTCCGCAGAACTCCATGCCGAGGTCCCTGGCAATGGCGGCCAGTCTCAGCTGATCTCTCATCACTTCCTCCGTGGGCACAAATACCAAATATGGAAAGCCATTGTTCCTGGTCACTTTGTTGCTGTGGATTCTCCTCCATTTGGGCAACTGCTTGGAGAGATGGAGCAGAGAAGAGGAATGGGCGATAGAGCTAACTTGCTCTGTCGCCTCGTCGCGCAGGACCAGCGATCGAACCACGCTCAGGGACAGCATTTCATCGTACAGAACAACAACCAGTAAAACAGATTTGTAGTGGTCACGCACATGGGATGCTTTCCCTAAAGTAAATACTTGCACCTTTATGGTGACCCCGTCACATGCCTGCGGATTCCCGCGAAAAGGTCCCCGTAATCATTCCTAATGGGATTCGAACCACCGACGATGCGTTCTCCCGCAACGCTGTAATGCGCTGGTATTTCGTTTGTATTTGTTATTTCTTGCCTGGTACCATTGCTTTCAACTTTGGCCGGAGTGGACCGGTCGATAGTGTCGCATTTAATGTTCTTGAAGTTCAATCTTTATCTTCCCATCAGGTACATATGAATGCATTAGATTACTATGTATATTCAAATATTGAAAAACACATGGCTGGATTTCACACCTGAGCATGCACAGCATTAAAGGTTTTGCAGCGAGGTGTTTACTGCTCCTTTAGTCTGAAGGTCGATTTAATTCCTTTTTTAATTAAATAGGATTGGATATCTTTAATATATATAAATGTGAAACTAAATTTAACCATAAATGATAAATATTAGTATTATAATTTATATTTTTAAAAAAATTATTCAATTTTCCCTGCATTTAAGGGAAAAACTGTAAAATAATAATTTAATCACATATTATAGTGATTGTTAATAATTTAAATATCATTAATTACAGTAATGGATAAAAACTGTAAAATAATAATTTAATCACAGATTATAGTGATGGTTAATAATTTAAAGATCATTAATTATAGTAGTGGTTGATAGTTCGAAGAGAATAGAGTTAATAGGAAACATATCAATTAATATTATTTTTTTTTGTTAATCACTTGATTTTTTTTTATTTTTTTTTTAACACAGGTGGTTATATATAGACCATCAAAATTATTATGTAGAAATTTTGATTTAGTTATTATTAATAGTAATGTAAAGATAATAATTTTGATTTAGTTATTATTAATAGTAATGTAAAGAATTAACTAGATAGTTTTAAAATTTTATTTTTATATTTAAAATAAATCGCTTTTTTAATATTTAAAATTTTGATTGGTCGATATTTTTGAAAAGTTTTATTTTTTGAAATTTTATTTTTATATTTAAAATAAATGGTTTTTTTAATATTTAAAATCTCCATTGGTTAATATTTCTGAAAGGTTTTTAATGGAAAAAAAAAAGTATGGAAGCTAATTTAAGGATCACATATGTAGGTTTAGATAATAAGAGCTAAGTATATAGCATCTTCAACAGTGGATGATGGGATCACAAATCCTTTCAACTAGTGAAATAATGTTCCAATAATTTGGAAAGTTGTTATCTATTTTGTGTAAATTCATCTCAACCATTGGGTAAGAAGCAAAAGTATGCATAGATTTCTATTATAAACAATTCAAGAGTTAAGGAATAAAGGTTATTTTAATCTTAAACATGTTGCAAACAAAGAAAGATCCACTACTTGGCACTAGTGGTGGTTATCATGGGAAGAAATTGGTTAGGGGGCATAGGACACAAAAGAATGTAAAGATACATAGATCTCTTAATATGCAACAACATTAGTCTTAAGGAAGAAGATGATTTGTTGATCTAGTCATTGAATCTTGTTGGAGCATATGTTCCCATAATAGTATATAAAGCACTCACACAAGAAGTAAGAGAAGGTTTGCACTAGCGAGATCCACTAGTTCACACTAGCAATGGTTATCTTGGGAATAAATTAGTTGGGGATAAAGTATGCAAAAGAATGGAAAAGATACATGGACTTCTTAATAGGAAACAAGGTTGGATCTTGTTGGGGAATATGTTCCTAGAATGCTCTACAAAGCACGTGCAAAAGAAGGAAGAAAAAACCCACAAATAGTGAAAAATCATATGGAAATTAAAAGGCCCAACTAAAAACAAGATCTTTATGTGTTTGAGTTTATACAACAAGGTTCCCACATGGGATTTTCTTTGAAAGAGAAATTTTATAGGGCCGGGATGGTGTTATCAATGCCTCCAAAAAGAAGAAACTATAGTTCATCTCATGCAATATTATCTATACTTTGAGGCATGGAAAGAGGTGGAAAGATTAATAGGGGTCAAGAATCTTTGTGAGGGAGGAACAATTGAAGAGCCCTTAAAATTCCAATGTAATAGAAAAAATACTTCCAATATCATAGTGCTTTCAATTGACATAGGTTGGGGAGGATAGCTTGCTAGAAATTTAGTGTTGTTTAAAGAAAATGAAATACTTACCTCAAATGTATTGTTTAGTCCTTAAAATTTTTAAATGCCTTCCCAATGGTGCAAGAAAAAACTCTCTCTTGTATGCAAGGTGAAGTGACAATAAACCATGGGAGTTTTTGGGTGGTGTATCATAGAGCAACTCATTTAAGCAAGATTTAGAAGGCATTCTATACTTATCTTCATATCACAGTGTTTCTTTTGATGCGAGAATTAGTTTAGAAACCAACAACTTTTGTGAATTGATAAATTTAAATATGACCATGAAACTAGAACAAAAAATTGGTGTAATCCAATTATAATTTTTTGGAGAATCAAAGTTGGTCATCCAATGGATGTGCAAAGAAATCATTCTCATGGATTTTATATTTGGCCCTTGTATGATGAACTTCTCAATCTATTGACATCTTCTCATATACATATTTGTTTCATATTTGTAAGGATAAGAACAGTGTTGCAAATGCGCTCTCAAAAGTTGGAATTGCGTTGGACTGAGGAACTTGAATTGTTTCAATAATCCAAAATGGACATACTCTAAAATATAATCATAAACCATGGACCTAACTATAACCACTATATTTTTTAATGATAGAATTTCACCAATCTCTTTAAATGAACTCTTAATAAAAAATTTCTAATATAATTTTGAATCTTTTTTCCTCGAGGAAAAACCGTAATTTCATTAATGAAAAAGAAATTACATGTTGCAGATGCACTTGGTGCATTTATAAAAAAGCCCCATAGGGTCCCAACATATAACATCAACTACATTTACTGAATATAATAGTCTTCCATTTTCACTTTCTTCCCCTTCTTATTTTTCACTTCCTTCCATACCCCTATGGCAAGTTGAATGATAGCTAAATCTGAATTCCTTGACATCGGGGTGTTCTTGTCTTCTCATTCAGAGCTCTCAAATACGTGAGATCTTTTTGTTCCCAAAATCCCTCCATTCTTTGTTTACAGTACTCGATTACTGTAGGAGTTAGTGTGACTACCATTTATGTGTTATGGTTGAGTTCTATTAATTTTGTATGGTGATCTGTCAAAATTGTTGGTTTGTTCATTTCCTCTTTTTCTTTAGTTGGGGGATTTTTTTTTTATCCACAACTTCTTCATCAACAGGAGGGGGCTCATAAGTTTATCAATGCTTTGATTTGTTATGGTGTCCCTTCTTCTTATTTGCTGTTTTTTTGGCCATAGGGAAACTATCTTGTAGATGCGTGGTTTGGTTGCATACACTACATCTAAAGGTCGTGTTCTCATGATCTACACTTTGTGTCCATCATAATTTTCCATTACTCAACTGAATATGATCTAGCAGCCCCTTACTGAGGTTGATCTCCACAAAAATGTGGGCATATGTGAAAATCCTCTATGTTATTCTCTCACCATCTATTCTAATGAAATCTCCCAAAGCATTCCCAATGTCTTCAAGAACTTGATGGTGCCAAAAGGGAATAGGGAGATTAGGTATCCAAACCCAAACAAACATTTTGGTTTCCTTCATTGTCGATGAATCAAATTCTGGGAATCAAGGTGTGATGAATAAACCAATGCTTCCCCGGAACCATGGTCCTTCCTAAAAAAAATTCTAGTAATGTTTTTTGATGAAGGGTGTACTATAAATAATTCCTTCGAGCATAAGTAGATATCACATTTTGTAGTCCAATTTTTGTAGATCCATTGATAGAGATCCTCTGGTTTGGGCCAAAAACTACTAAAATAACAAATACTTACCTCTTCATGAAAATTTGAAAACATGTTATCTCCCTAAGGGTTCCAGGTCTCAATCTTTGGGTGTTCCTCCATCCTTTCTAAGATGTAATGCTTAGGCAGTGTTCCTATAGTCACAACAATATTCACATCTACGCTCCTTTTGACAACTTCTTTATAGGAAAGAGAAGGCCCAGGTCCTGATCCTCCAAGTAATCCAGACATCAAAGATAGAGTGGACCCTCTACTGATATTGTATTATTTGAGGGACCCTCGATCTTGAAGGATATGCCTTCCTGAGATAAATTTTGGTTGGTTGTTGGGATTCCCTCTCGCTGGATATTGCATTTAACATTTTCCATTGGGTCCTCATCAGAGACACATATTAGAATAAATCTACTTGCCAAGGTTTTTATGAAGATCTGGAACGTCCTATCATTTTCTATGCATAAACCCTGCTTCTTTCTTATAAGATCTGCTCAAATCGGTGAATCAGAGAGAAGAGAAGAATGTAGATCTATGCCAGCGAAATTGGATCTACAACCAGAGGTTATCTAGGATTGATTCAATTCTTCAGGCCCCTCCTCCCATCCCTACATTAAGGGGAAAATCCTTAGTATGGACAGATTGATTCCAATTTGGAGACGATGGAGCGTCAATACATAAGGATTAAGAGTTTTTAGCAGCGAGAAACCTCATGCATAAAAAAAAAAGACAAAACAGATAAGGTTTAACTCTGATTGGCTCAATCCCCGTATCTAATGCCTTAACCACATAATGCCTCTCGTAGTGCCTAGAATACAACTTCTTAGTTCGATCATGGTCGCAGAACGTTCCTAGATATGACTTGAAACCTCACGTCTCAACCATCTCTTGACCACAGGATGAGAAGGTGATGGTCAATGGCTAAGAAGCAAAGGTATGCATAGAGTTATATTTTAAATAATTCAAGAGTTAAGGAATAAAGCTTATTTTAATCTTAGACATGTTGCAAACAAGGAAAGATCCACTACTTGGCACTAGTGGTGGTTATCATGGGAAGAAATTGGTTAGGGGGCATAGTATACAAAAATGTAAAGTTACATAGATCTCTTAATACATAATAATATTAGTCTTAAGAAAGAAGATGATCTGTTGATCTAGTCATTGAACCTTGTTGGGGGGTATGTTCCCATAATAGTCTATAAAGCACTCATAGAAGAAGGAAGAGAAGACTTGCACTAGCAAGATCCACTAGTTGGCACTAGCGATGGTTATCATAAGAATAAATTGGTTAGGGGGGGACTTATGCAAAAAAAATAGAAAAGATACATGGACTTCTTGATAGGAAACAAACTTGGATCTTGTTGGGAAATAAGTTCCTAGAATGCTAGACTACAAAGAACTCACAAAAGAAGGAAGAGAAAACCCACAAATCAGGTGGTGAAAAATTATATGGAAATTAAAATGCCCAACTAGAAACAAGGTCTTTATGCGCATTTGAGTTTACACAACAAGGTTCCCACGTGGGATTCTCTTCAGAAGAGGAATTTTATAAGGCCATAGTGGTGTTATAAATGCCATGAAAAAAGAAGAAACTATAGTTCATCTCATGCAATATTATCCATACTCCAATGAGGAATAGAAAGAGGTGGAAAGATTAATAAGGGTTAAGAATATTTGAGAGGGAGGAACAATTAAAGAGGCCTTCAACCCCCAATGTAATAGAAAAAATACTTTCAAGATCATATCACTTTCAATTGACATAGGTCGGGGAGTATAAATTGCTAAAGATCTTGTGTTGTTTGAAGAAAATGAAATATTTCCTTCAAATATATTATTTAGTCCTTAAAAATTTTAAATGTCTTCTTAAAGTTGCAAGAAAAATCTCTCCCTCATATGCAAGGTGAAGTGGAAATAAACCACGGGATTTTTTTAATGGTGCATCATAAGGGAACCTTGCTAAGGGAGATTTAGAAAGCATTCAATACTTATATTCATATCACGGTGCTTCTTTTGATGTTAGAATAGGTTGAGGAACCAACAACTTTTGTGAATTAATAGCTTTAAAGATGACCCTAAAACTAGGACAAGAATTTGATGTAATATAATTATAAATTTTTGGAGAATTAAAGTTGGTTATCTAATAGATGTGCAAAGAAATTCTTCTCATGGTTTCTCATGGTTTTTATATTCCATCCTTGTATGATAAAATTTTCAATATATTAACATCTTCTCATATATATTGTTTCATATTTATAAGGATAAAAATAGTGTTGCAAATTAGTTCTCAAAAGTTAGAGTTGCATTGGAATGAGGTACTTCAATTGTTTCAATAATCCAAAATAGACGTAATGTAAAATATAATCATAAGCCATGAATCTTATTATAACCACTATATTTTTTTATTTTAATTTTTGTATAATAATAAAATTTCACACATTAAATGATTAATAATTTTTCCTTAATATTATATTAGTTTTTGTATAATAAAAAAATTCATGATTAATAATTTTTTCCTAATATTATTTGATATTTTATTTTTTAAATCACTAATATTATTATATCAATCAATAAATATATATATATATGGGGATTAAACATAAACATAAACATAAACAGATATGAAAAAAAAAAACACTTATAAATAAAAAACCTTAAAATAAACATTAAAAATACTTAAAATATAACCACCTTAAAGTAAACATTTAAAACACTTATGAATATAATAACCTTAAAATAAAAATTGATAATTTATACATGATCACTAATAAATCATACATTAAGAAAAAAATCTATACAAAATATCATTTAAAAAAATCATATTCATTTCATCATAAACATTGGTAAATGAAATAATAATGTCATGTAAAAAATGTCATTAGTTGCAGCGACATAGGCTGTTTGGACATGAGTGCCTAGTTCGTGGGGTGGACAATGTACAGAGTGGATTCGAATCTTGTCATCCCCACTAATCTTGTGTAATGCATGTGCTAACATCATAGCTCATCATATTGTCATAACCTTAGTTTAATTTTCAAACAAATTATTATGCCTCATCTACTTTTTCGTAAGCTCTTGTCAGACCGATGATAACATATTTTCCTTAACTCATCATTATAGTCAAATGCTTTTCATTTAAATCCTAAAATTAATCATGTTTGTTTGACACAATATTTATTTTTACTTATTCATAAAATATTATGAAAAAAAATATATTCTTAAAATAAATTTTGCCTTAAATAGCATAACATAAGTGATATTTTTTCCATTGTTGTTCCCACTTTAATATAGCATTTAATCCGTGGTTCAAGCAGTGCCCTAAAAGGATTCTCTTTCAGCACATACCAAGATTCTAGGCCAAAAAAAATAAAAATATTATATATTTCATTGAATGTGAGGATGTGTTGAATGAGTACAAATGAGGGCACGTTCCTATAAGTATGGTGTAAGGGAAAGATGGTGTCACTTATTTCGACTTTGGGCATCTCAAATTTTTGCATGTTGATTTGTAAACGAGATATTTAGTATGTAATTTTGATGAATTTCAATCACTCAAGGTTTATGTTTTAGATTAGAATTTCAATCACTCAAGGTTTACTAATCTTATATGTTTAGGATTTTGATAGTCCTAACGCAAATTTAATATCAAAATGAAAATAGCTTAGTATAGTCTAACAACAGTTACATGTTTTTTTTATTCTTTTAAGTCTCTATCATGACCATCCATTTATTCTATTTATTGAAATCTTAATTATACAAGGTAGCATGCAAGCGCTTTGTTACTTTGATAATTTGTTGGATATGTTGATTATAGTGAGATTTAATGGAAAAAATTACTTAATGAATCATCTAAAACCCATGATTACTATTGGGTTAAGTTTTCTTTTAAGTGGAGTCATATAACCTACCAAGAAAAGTCTAAATATTCAAACAAGTAGAAGAAATATAAGGAAGTTTGGATGTGTTAGGTCATTTACAAAGTCTTTACAAAGTCACTAAACTCAGAAGATTTTCTCTCTTGAATTAAAGTTGTTGAGGCCTTTTTTCATAGATTAGAAAACAATTTGTCACTTCTAGATTCATCTTGAAGCCTTTGAAATAGACGTTGGTAATATATATGTACTTGTTTAGCTATTGTATAAAGAGCTATTGTTAATTATTGTCATTGATTTAGGTTATGATGTATTAGATAAGAACTCAATATTTTGATTATATATCAATATGAATGTAAAGATCCTTGACATCATATATAATGAACTATAAGGAGGTTCTACATACATCTTCGTAATGGTTTTCTATCTTGGTGATGTTTGTATCTTTTCATTTCCAATTTATGAATGGTTTGCTTATGCTTAATGATTAAGCTATTGCACCATACATGAGTAAATGTTAAAGAACTAGTTCATGAAACTTGCACATCCATAAGATGAAATTTTAGTGCAAAAGTGGCCTCATAAGCAAAAATAATAAAATAATAGTTAAAATAATAAAATAAGAGTTACGAATTCTGGAGGGAAAAAAAGAAAATTATTTTTTTAATTGTATTTTTGGCTTATCTCCTTACGGGTTTACTCAAATTTCAAGAGTAGACACTTGTTGGGTGTAAAATTTAATTATGCATCCAACGATACACATTATGCATACTTTTGAGAAGACTCACATTGATAAAAATTGAAGATACATTAAAAAAAATACGTTGGACACATTTTTTTAACGTATCTGCAATTTTTATTAATGTGAGTCTTTCCAAAAGTATGCATAATGGGTACTCGTTGGATGCATAACTTTTCCGCATATAATGAGTGTCTACACTTGAAATTTGAGTAAACCTATAAAAAGTTAAGCAGAAAATACAATTAAAAAAATGTAGTTTTTCTTCTTTTCCCTCCAAAATATTTACATGTGCATCTTTTTAAATTTAAAGGATTTTGATTATTTTATATATTATGACATGGAAATTATGTGAAAATCTCATGGGCACTTTTGGGCTAAAATTTCCTCTCATGCTCAACTTTGCAAAATCTTTAAATGTAATTATCAAGTGTGCGTCATGTGAATCCTCCTTTCTTTGAAAGGTTGGCAATGTTGACATAATTAAACTACATTGGAATATCTCTATTAGTTAACCTCTATGGTGCCCAAGTCTCTAAATGTGTTAATCACCAAATCATTGAAGTGGCATGATAAACCATAATAAATATAATCTACATCAGGTATAAGCATGAAGAACAATTCCCAAAGAAATACTAAGGAAGAGTTACATAATAACTCCTTATAGATTAGGATGACCTCCTCCAAATAACCCATGTACAACACATATCCAAATCATAAGTCCATGCCTCTGAGAATGACTAATTGACCTCCATATTTACATATTCTCCCCCATTGCACGTGAGGGCCCCTATTGAGCATACTCTTATTACAAATATATTTATCCATATTATATATACATTTAAGTGTTCTCAGCAATTCTTGTAAAAAAATGAAACATGGTATTGTAAAGTGAAATGAAATCTCATTGAGATAGAGTATTTAAATAGCATAATGAAATTAACTATGAGCCTTTGTGGACATGATATCACAAAGGGTACGAAGTACAATTTTTCTATTTGTGTGCTTCTTCACCAGTAAATGTAGAAATTTTGAATAATTTAACACATATTCAATAGAGATTATCCTGATCATGTACTACTGCGGAATACATACACAATACATAAGCTCCTCTATGTTGATCATCAATATAGCAGCATCAATAACAATAAAACATCAAGAGCATTCACACATTAACACAGTATGTAACCCGGGGAAAGCATCTCGCTAAAAACCCCACACTATCTGTATATTAATGATTGAGACCATGTAACATTACAAAGTACAATGCTTATCACAAGCAATCCAGTACCAGCTCCACCTGTTACACACAATACAGCTAAGATCTGATCTCCAAATCTATTCCACTGCTTGCCTGCCTCCACTGCTCAATACCTGCTCAAGAATGAATGAGAATGGTGTACCAAACTCGTATTTCACCTCCAAAGAATCACTCATAATGTGTAAGACGTGAGCAGAAGCTACAAACTGGGAAAATACATGAGCAAACTCATTGGCATACTCAATCCCTTGATTGTGCAAGATCTGATGCACAACTATAGTCACAACTGATAGCAATCTGATTCTCTAACACCTGTCCTTGCTGAACTGAACATGCACTGACATGCAACTGAGTTAACTGATGTATTCTATAGTTGTATTATGAGTTAATAATTAGTTTAATAACTCATCATTAGTCTATTTGTAGTTAGACTAACTACAACTAGTTTAACCAAGTCAAACTGAACACAACTCCATCAACTCCACCAAACTCAACTGATTGAGTTCTAACTGAAGTCATGCATGCAACAACTCAACTAACTCATAAGAAAAGCGTAATTCCTTCTGACAGCTGCATGGGCCACATCTGTAGCTCAAACTAAAGTTCTCCAAGAGAATAAGATCAAGTTTATAGTCCAAATATTATTATGAGACAATAATATTTGACTTTTCTATTTTTGACAGCCAGTCTAAAAATAGACTTTGATCACCCACACTTTGGTCACCCACATTTTGGTCACCCACATTGTGATCACTCACATTGTGATCACTCACACTGTGATCAAAAATAGAACTTGCGCCATAATTTGCCTGCGGGCCCAATTAGTGAAGGCGAATCTTTTCACTAAGCTCCATCATCTTGTTGCAATTTCAACACTCCCTCTCGACAAGATATGGATTATCAGCAACCCCTATCCTGCCTCGGTGGTACTCGAATTTTCTCCTGGTGAGAGCCTTCGTCAGAATATCAGCATCCTGATCCTCCGTTGGAATGTATGAAAGCAACATGATCCTCCGCTGCACACAATCTCTGATATGATGGTACCTGATGTCAATATGCTTAGATCTATCATGAAATACAGGATTAACCGAGAGTTTAATGCAACTCTGGTTATCACAGTAAATCACAGTAGGATCCAAATGAGAATCGAACAAACCAGCCAGGATCTTCCTCATCCATATAGCCTCGCATGCAGCCAAACTTGCTGCCATATACTCAGCCTCCGCTGAACTAAGTGCCACGGATCTCTGCTTCCTGTTGTACCAAGAAACTGCTGTCGATCCAATACTGAAGATCCCTCCTGATGTGCTCTTTTTGTTCGTTGGGCTCCCTGCCCAATCTGCATCCGTGAAGCCACATAGCTTCACCTCATCCTCCTGTATGTACCACAAACCATATCCCGATGTGCCTCTTAAGTAGCGCAATACATGCTTGCCCGCCTTCCAGAAGAGCTTGGTAGGCTTAACCATAGCTTGTGAAAGCTAGTTAACTGCATAGCATATATCAGGTCATGTATTAACCAAATACATCAGCGACCCCACCAACTGTCGATAAACAGTGGCATCCACTTCTTCTCCCGAAGTGGCATCCTCCTTCCTCCAACCTCCAGGAAGAGGAGTATCAACAGGCTTGCAGCCATGCATGTTGAACTTCTCAAGTATCTCCCGAGCATACTTGCCCTGAGAAACAAACAGTCCACCACTGCGCTGCCATATTTCCAATCCTAGGAAATAGTGAAGGAGGCCCAAGTCCTTCATCTCAAACTCTGTAGCAAGATCCTTCTTGCATGACAGTATCAACAGCTCATCACCCGTTAGAATCAAATCATCAACATACAGTACAATGATAAGCAACTTACCCTCCACCAGAATCTGGTATAGGTTAGGATCCGCCTCGCTCTTGGAGAATCCAAGTCCTGTGAAATAGCTGTCTATCCGTGTGTACCAAGCACGTGGTGCTTGCTTCAACCCATACAACGCTCTCTTGAGCCTGCACACATGCGACTCGCTGCTGAAGACCTCAAAGCCTTCAGGCTGCTCAATGTACACCTCCTCCTCAATGACTCCATTGAGGAACGCAGTCTTCACATCCATCTGATGAATGTGCCATCCCATCTGCGTTGAGAGAGCAAGAATCGTCCGTATGGAAGAATACCTTGCAACAGGTGCAAAGGTCTCCTCATAATCGATCCCCTCTATCTGTGAAAAGCCTCGGGCAACAAATCTTGCCTTGTACTTCTCCACACTTCCTTCAGCTTCCTGCTTGACCTTGTAGATCCATCTCGAACCCACCACTGATTTCCCTTCCGGTCTAGGAACAATCTCCCATGCACTATTTCTGACAATAGAATCATACTCTTCCACCATGGCGTCTACCCATGCGGGATCCTCCACAGCTTCCTCGAAAGAGGATGGCTCAGTCACAACACACTTGCTCATCAGAGCCATGTATCCAGTGTACCGATCAGGTGACTGTCTCTGCCTGCGTTGGGCTGTAGGTGGTCCTACAACTTTCTCTGCATCTTGAGCCAGTCGCTCAGCTTCTGTCAAGCGCTTTCGCCCTCTGATGGTTGGCGCTGCATGAGTGGTCTCTTCCACTCCATGAACCTCGTCCTGTGACTGATCCACATCCTGAAGCTCATCCTTAGGAACTAATAGCTCCTTATCTGCATGCAAGTGTAGCTCCCTCTCAAGTGAACACTTCATGGCTTTCTCCTCCTGAAATTTTATATCCCGTCGCACAACAGTTTTACCACTGTCTGGCAAATACACACGATAGCTGTGGGGCGTATCAGTGTACCCCACAAATATCCCAACCTCTGCGGTCGGCTCCAACTTCTTCCTGGCATCCTTCGTCACATGCATGTAAACATTAGCACCAAAAATCCTCAAATGAGAAAGATCAGGCTTCTTACCAGAATAAGTCTCCTCAAGTGTACTCATGCCAAGTATCCTATGAGGACAACGGTTCTGCACATAAACTGCTGTATTGCATGCTTCCGCCCACAAGTGAAGGGGTAGGCCCTGATCATGCAACATTGCCCGTGCAGCACCCACAATCGTTTTGTTCTTCCGCTCAACTACCCCGTTCTACTGTGGGTTATGGGGAGCTATGAGCTCTCTACGAATCCCTTCTGCCTTGCAGAAATCCTTGAACTCGTCTGAGATGTATTCACCATCATTATCACTCCTAATATCCTTCACCTTCTTCCCCGACTCCTTCTCGACCAGTGCTTTGAATTCACAGAACTTTGAATATGTCTCGCTCTTCTTCTGCATGAAGAAGATCCAGCACTTACGAGAGAAATCATCAACAAAAATCACATAATACCTGTGCTTTGTTGTCGAAGCAACTGAGAAAGGTCCACACACGTCTGTGTGAATTCTCTCAAGGATCGTCGTGGCGCGACTATCCTTCTCGTGAAAGGTGGCTTTCACAAACTTCCCCAAAGCACACCCCTTGCACTGATCTGACTGCGCAAGTGTGCCTTTAGGAAGCCCTGTAGTGATCTGCTGCAGTATCTTCAAGGCTCCATGGTGAAGGTGACCCAATCTCCTGTGCCACAACTCGCCATCATCCCGGCTCACCAATCCTTCTGCCTTGCCCGCCATTGCTGCGCATCCATCTACATGCAACTGATAAAGGTTCCTCACTCGAACCCCTATCTTCCGGGTCTCACTAGTTGTCTTGCTGCGCAGGAAAGCCTTTCCCTCGTTGAAAACAACATCATACCCCTTGTCTTCTAACATCGTCACTGAGATGAGATTCTTCGTCAATCCTGGAACATGCATGAATTCCTTCAATATGAAGGGTTTACCAGACTACCTCTCAAAGGAAATGGTATCGATACTGGTCGTGCTGTATCTACCATCATCGCCCATCTCGATGTGCACTCCAAGATCTTTGTCCTCCAGATCAGAGAACAAATCTCTATCTCCCGTCATGTGAAAAGACGCACCACTGTCCAAGAACCACACTGATCCCATCACACTTGAAACCAAGCATGCGATCAATGAAAAATCAAGCTCAAACTGTGAGGCTAGAGCCTCTCCTGTTGAAGATCCAGCAGCCTGCTTGTTCTTCTTCTTCTGCGGACAATTGGTGGCATAGTGTCCGTGCTGGTGACAGTGAAAACACTTCACCTTGGACATATCCTACTTCTTGCCTTTCGCACCAGACTGAGAAGCTTTCTTGCTCTTCCCTTTCTTTGCTTTGGCAACCAAAGCACAATTCTCTTCATCAGCTCCCTTTGACGAAGATCCGTCCCTGGTACTCCGCCTGATCTCCTCCTGCACAAGATCTGACCATAGTCTTTCCCATCCTGGCAATTTCTCCCGACCATTGACAGAGTCCTGATAGGAATGCCAACTCTTCAGAAGACCAAGGAGAGCCAAGCTCACCAAGTCCTCATCATCGACAGTAACCCCCACACTTCCCAGCTCATCTCGACATTGAGTGAACTTCGTGAGATACTTGGGAATATTGTCACCCTTCTCGCATCTGATGTTTCTGAGTTTATCTTTGAACGCTAGGTCGCTCTTTCTTTGGAATAACATTTGCAATCCGTTGAAAGACATTTCAACAACATTGTTGCAAATTCGAATTCCACCAGCTCTAACTCAACTGCCTCGGATCTCAGATTCGTGAGAACACAATATTTCTCGTACAGAGATTGACTGTATGGGCATTCACCGAATATCTCACCTTCCAAAGGAAGGATGAATCCAGAGGCTACCTGGCCCGATTACAGACTCTGCTTGAAGAAATAGAATGTAAACACTTCCTGAATAGTAGATCTGATGGTCAACAGCTCCGATACCATGTAGAAATTTTTTCTACAATTATCTAGCTCGCTCTGATACCATGTAGAAATTTTGAATAATTTAACACATATTAAACAGAGATTATCCTGATCATGTACTATTGCGGAATACATACACAATACATAAGCTCCTCTACGTTGATCATCAATATAGCAGCATCAATAACAATAAAACATCAAGAGCATTGGACAACAACTCCTCTTTGGACCTGGTTGTTTCTCATCTTCATCGTCATCCTTGAAGACCAATTGAAACTGAGCATGTTCTCAGTTTCTCGCTAGTTACAACTTTTGTTAGCATATCTGCAGGATTTTATGTGTTCCATTGCTCCGTAATATATAATTTTCTAACAACTGGTATCAGAGCCAGATATTGGCTTCAAAGGGATTCTTTGATGTTAGGAGTTTATATGGCCTGATGAGATCAATGCAGCTTTTTACAGATCTGGGTCTGAAAATAATGGTGGAACAATCATACGCGGAAGAACCTCGAGGAGAATGTGCGGAAGATAGTGTTGTAACTGCCAGGGATTGCAGTGCATTTGTGATATTTACCGGTTTGGAACATGCTGACGAATTGTTCGGGATTCATGCGGCTATTTAAAGAAGGTTAGCATAAGAAAATTGTTCATGCTGCTTTGAAAATTGTTCATTTTTTACTATGTGAGGCCACCGGTGCTGGAATCTACGAGGTTCTTGTCAGGCTCATAGTTGGAGAAGTTTGATAGAAGTTTTTAAGCAAATCAAATTGAGAGAGGATGGATCAGAATCACAGCAGCAATAAACAAAAAAATAAAAAATAAAAATTAATGAAGTCAAAATTATTACATGTAAATGGGCATACTACTGTAAGACCTGGTAAGGCATGTGTACCCCTTGGTGATCACTGGTAAAGTCTGGGTTAGACCTAGGTGATAGGGGGGATGTCGGGTTAACAATACCCTGGTAAAAACTTTGAGGGGGGTAAGGGCTAGAGTGAGCGGGATTGTCTCACTTAGCAGGTTTGGCTGGAGTTAGTCAAGGAACCCCAAGTCAAGTTTAAGGGGGGAATTGTTAGGTAAAATTAACTCGGGATAGAGTCAAAGTTGACCAGGTTAAACAGTGATGGTTTTGGGGCACATGGTATTGTGCACCCATAGTATTCTGCACGTGGTATTATATGTAATGGAGCCTATAAAAGGCTGGAAGGACTTCATTGTAATGCAAGACCCGGAGGTGATCAGTGAAGGCTCACTTGGTCGGATTGGCCAGGGTTTTGGCCAATTCTAATGAGATCTTATTAGGTTGGGTTTTTCCTCGGATTTGGGGTTTTCCCAGATAAACATTTGTGTTTATGTGTTTATGGTTGTTGCTGGTTATTTTTATATTTATTCCTCTCAGTAATTATTTATGTTATGCAGTAAATTTCTTAACATTAACACAGTATGTAACCCGGGGAAAGCATCTCGCTAAAAACCCCACACTATCTGTATATTAATGATTGATACCATGTAACATTACAAAGTACAATGCTTATCACAAGCAATCTAGTATCAACTCCACCTGTTACACACAATACAGCTAAGATCTGATCTCCAAATCTATTCCACTGCTTGCCTGCCTCCACTGCTCAATACCTGCTCAAGAATGAATGAGAATGGTGTACCAAACTCGTATTTCACCTCCAAAGAATCACTCACAATGTGTAAGACGTGAGCAGAAGCTACAAACTGGGCAACTACATGAGCAAACTCATTGGCATACTCAATCCCTTGATTGTGCAAGATCTGATGCACAACTATAGTCACAACTGATAGCAATCTGATTCTCTAACACCTGTCCCTGCTGAACTGAACATGCACTGACATGCAACTGAGTTAACTGATGTATTCTATAGTTGTATTATGAGTTAATAATTAGTTTAACAACTCGTCATTAGTCTATTTGCAGTTAGACTAACTGCAACTAGTTTAACCAAGTCAAACTGAACACAACTCCATCAACTCCACAATCAACTCCACCAAACTCAACTGATTGAGTTCTAACTGAAGTCATGCATGCAACAACTCAACTGACTCATAAGAAAAGCGTACTTCCTTCTGACAGCTGCATGGGCCACATCTGTAGCTCAAACTGAAGTTCTCCAAGAGAATAAGATCAAGTTTATAGTCCAAATATTATTATGAGACAATAATATTTGACTTTTCTATTTTTGACAGCCAGTCTAAAAATAGACTTTGATCACCCACACTTTGGTCACCCACATTTTGGTCACCCACATTGTGATCACTCACACTGTGATCAAAAATAGAACTTGTGCCATAATTTGCCTGCGGGCCCACTTAGTGAAGGCGACTCTTTTCACTAAGCTCCATCATCTTGTTGCAATCTCAACAGTAAAAAGCAATTAATCAAAATCTAATCCAAATCCCAAATAACAATTGTAACAATCTCAATTCATGCTAAATCACAAGGGATAGAAAAGTATTGAGAGGAACAACATATCACCTAAGTGAAAACTTGAATTTGTTTGTTCAAGAACAAAATAAGAAAATATTCCAAGCGATCTAAGCACACAGCAATAATAATGAATCTTGATTTAAACGCTATAGAAAAATGTAACCCTAAATGAGAACTACAACTAAACTAAGCAAAATATAGGGTACCCTCACATTCCAAGTTGGTGAGCCCTTCTTAACTAGGAAATGATCTATTTACTTACAGGTGCATGAGAACGATTCCAACAATACCATTAATCAAAACTCATATTTATATTATGAAAAGATCTATTCAAGTTACACGAATATCACCATTCTATACATATTGTGTTATAGCGATAACGTGCACATGTGGTTTTACAATCTTTCTTCAACAGCTAATGAAAAAAAAACCTATTATGATTTCTTCGACCTCATTTTATATTACAAAATGAGCAAAAATGTGGAGGAGAGAAATTACAAGGATTAACTCAATTCCTTTCTTACCGAGAAATAGAGTATCAATATTTCATAAGATAACTAATCAAATTGGCCCTCCCTGATATTGTCTGATCATCTAGACAAACTTAGAATGGCATTGGAGACAACCAAATCTTAATATACTATTCATACAACATTAAATGCATATGATTAGTAACTTTTCATTGTGAAGGTTGATCTTGTTAAAGACTTTCACAAAAGGAACTTTGACCATGATTAACCTAGACCTCATGCTCGCCTGAAGAAACCTAGGTGCAAATCAAGGGACAAACTCCATATTTCCAACTCAGCCTTAAAAAACCATGTGATCATTTTTCATTTGAGCAGGCACATATATGCCAACCATCGGACTCAGGTACTGGAATTAACCTGAAGGTCCCAAATTTAAACTAAACAAATAATCATTAGCATGTTTAGTTTAAAAACCCACTTTAACCTACTAAATACTTTAGGAAATGGAAAGAAATAAAAAAAACATTTACCTCTAGATGCTTGTTGAAGGGCTTTAAGATTAAAGATAGAAATATAGTGTAATCTAGGTTTGTTTCAAGTAAAAATATAAGATAATGATGGAAAATGGGGCAACATATTATGCCAGAATGGGAGGCCAACATCTCCCTCACACATGTTTGCTTGCATGTCCTCATGCAAGAGGATTCACAAAATTGATCAAAGCACTGAAGTATCCCATAAAATATTAGGAAATCCCAACTACATTAATCAAAATACTGAGACCTTCTTCTATTTTGGTTATCTTCTCATTTCATTTCTTCTTTTGTGGTGGTTGAATGGAGTCAATGAGCCTTTCATGGAGTTTCCTATTCTTAGAATGTAGATCTTTAATATTGTCTTGGAACTTCTAACTTTATTCCTTTAAGTGTTCATTTTCCCTCTAAATATACCTATTAAACATAGTAAGCTCCATTACTACTTGCTTCAATCTTTTAATTTTCTTGTTTTTCCTCTTTATCTTATCAACCATGTTATTTGGTGGTCTGAAAATTGATTCAACTAATGATGGGTTGGGCTCAAATTGTCCAACATACTCATCGACAACTAGTTTGTAGGGCTAGAAGATTAGATAGACTCATCCAACATTTTTAGTGGCAGGTGGTTGAAGGGTTGGAATCTTGGGTTGACTCATCCAACATCTTTAGTGGTAGATTGTTTGAATGGTTTGGAACTCTTGTCTACCTATCTAACATTTTCACTAGGAGGTTACTCAAGGTGACTCAAGGGATAATTTACTTGGTGGATTTGGACTTTGGGCCTTTTTATTCTTTTTATTATGAATAATTCTCTAATTGTTCTAACATACTCCACTTCATTGTTTAGAAAAAATGGGGCTTTTTTAGATGCATGATGTTGAGGGGGAGGGATTGCCTCTTGAATATTTTGGACATTCCTTTGTTTTTCCATATTACTAGTAACTCTTCAAGTTGGTGGTTTGACTACAGTGACAACTTTGTGTGGAGTGCAAACTTTTCCTTTCCGCACTTTTCTTTGATAAGGTGTGAATGCCTTAGTTCTAGGGGAGTTGGAGTGTTCACTAGGGCCATTGTGAATATCATTGTTCCCTTGCCCAATGCGACCTTCTACCAGTACTTCTCCAAGCTATGGTTTGAACTTATTTTTTCTTAGAAAACTATCCCACATATCGTTTCTACTGCAAATTGTTGCAATTACCATGATTTTCACTAGGCCATGATGGTATACAATCTTATAAGCATTCTTCTTATCGTTTTACTTGGATAGCCATCTTACCTAAACTTTTCCAGAAATAATATGAGAAATTTAAATGTGTATCAGATGTAAAATGTAACAAAAGTTTGAGGTGACAATGAAGATTTAGACCATACCAAATTGCACATTTCAAATACTTCTACAGAAAAATCAAGTGTTTCAACAATTCATCATTGAGCCAAGCACAAAGTACCCCTTTTTCTGAATCAACATCTTGATGCACCACCTTCTGAAATTGATGGAAAACGTCATGATCTAGAAGCTTATTTTAAAACCACTTCTCCCTTATTCCTGGGAGATCAATGGCTTGAGCCACTGTTTACTCTAACATTCATTAATAAATTACCCACTCGAGCTATCACCCCTCAAAACCCTTAACAAACTAGAGTGTAACATGGTCATTAAAACCCTGAAATTTAGCAAAGAAATTATGCCACCTTGGTGCTGTAAAAATTACATGACAACATTATATCTGGAAGAGATTAAAGAACCTATATAGATGTCACATCATGGTGATCAACTGCAATTTTTAACCATAGTCATTAAGAAGAGAGTGAAAACCCAAATTTTATTCAGAATTGAGATAGGCAAGTTGAAGGGAAGTGGCTTTGTAAAGTAAATTGTAAATGACAACTCATTTTAAAAAATCCTAATCGACTATGCATGAGTCCTATTTGAGAATCCCCTTAGCAATTCCAAAGAATTTCAGCTGCCTAATCTGTGATTGATTACATGGAGGGTCATGGGTAATAATGAAATAGTCAAATCTCATTCACATAACAAGGCAACAATCATACCTCTACATGGATAGCTTTGTGGGTTGTAATTCAACGATCAAGGGTGGAATATCATGAAGGCATATGAGGAGTTAATAGAAGACATGGATATTGTTTGAGGGAGCTAAAATAACATCATTAGTAGTGGCAAGGAAAAGGACATATTACATTATGATATATAAAAAATGAGTGTATGTAAAGCTTAGGTATGAGACAATGGAGTGAGAGTAGATAATAGAAATAGAATGAAATGATAAATATTTAATATAAAAATAGAATAGGGTGACAAGCATAGGGGAGTTATGATGGGCCTCCCAAATAGGTAAAATATAAGTCCCATCTAACCACTCGTAGGCACATAAAGCCTATGCTAAACTTTCCCTTTTTCACTTAATAACACTTTCCTAGCTTAAGAGTTATTAGGAGGGTCATGGATATTTTTCATCCTTTATGTGTCTAACATGAATATTGTGTAGGATAATAAGGGGATTTTGCAAAGATTTCAAGAATATATAGCTAGAGATATTCGTGGGGCTTTCTCCTTGCTACATAAGACTTCCAACTCGGCTAGATGAGGATAATAAATACTCCTTCCTACTATTGTGTAGTGATCTAGGAAACATGATCTAGATTTTTATGGATTTTGGAGGGAAATCAATCCTCCCCTCAAGGAGGTTGTCCCCTACCCATTTTGTATAAAATGAGGGCTCGAATAGCCTAGTATAACAAGTAGGAGTAGAAGGGATAACAACGTAGAGCATTATGAGAAGTTTAGACTTCAAATTTTGCAACTTTTGCCATGTACAAGCAATTCTTCAATTAATAGAAGTAACCTTTGATCTCAGTATTTAGTCTAGATTTTTCATAAGGGTTTTGAGCTTCCTTGGGTTAGGGCCCACCCCAAGCACTTAAGATCCCTCTTGTACCATTATTAGTCCCTGTCGTCCCAGCATGGGACTATAGTAATCAGAGATGAGCACTTTAGTATTATTAGTGCTGCTTTTAGTCCTCGTTTATCAACTATAAACCAATTTTGTAGACACATATTGATAATCATGTTATTTGGCCTCTTCCCGAGGACCGAAGCTAAAAGCATAAGTTATAATTTTTTGTTTTCTTGATATTTTCAAACTCGTAAAAATATTACCTAATCTAATGTTGGCATTAGTTGATGACATTAAATGTTAGCTCCACTGAGCTTAGGAACATGCTTGTATTTTGGATTTCAATGGATTGCATGGTATAATAGAGGAACCATCAGCCCTGCTTGTACACCCGAGTATGCCTGCCACCACTGCTTATCACCGCATGTACGCCTGCCACTCCTACCTGCCACAACTTCCAAGTGCCATCTCTTATGTTTGCATGTAATCAGGTGTCCATTGAATGGATGAAGACTGTTCACGTTGAACTGGGCACAAACACCTCCTATGTAACAAAACACCTGCTATGTAACAAATCTTATTGCAGGATTGACAAGACTGGAAACTCACCTAGAAACTCGCCATATAGGGGGAATGATTCATGAGGAAAGGGAAATAATTCATGAAGAAAAAATACAGAAGTTACCCTCGGCATACAAGGGAATGAGGGAATGATTCATGAAGAAAAAATACAGAAGTTACCTAAGAGTAAAGATAGACCTCCTGCTTCTACACATCGCCAACGCTCTGTGATTGACCCTGCTCAATTGCTGAATGCAACCCTCCTCAACTGCTGAATTTTTTACAATATTGTTGCATTATCCAGCCTACAACCCTGGAATAAGGGTTCATTTAATTGTGTCATCCTTCTAAAGCTCTACAACTTTGACTAGTATAGGGTTGGCTCTTAAACTCTTGCAATTCTCCAATCTTGCTTGCTTTTATGAGTCCTTTATGCTCTGAATTCTCATTCTCCATAAATCTGTTACAATTGCTGATACGTTGGTCTTCGATCTCTTCATGGAATGACACTTCTACGGAAAATAACCCACATCTTCTTCTTATCTCCTCAAGCTTGCATTAATGGCTACCCACTCATCATCTGAACAATTAGGAAGGGAAGGAAGGCATTTAGAATGAATGGATGACTTGAACCACATCTATTAGTTTCAGAATCTGCATCTCAAAGGGATTACTGGTCATTCACATAGGGGGTTTCTATCAGGCATTGAGTTAGTGAGGGAGGAGAGTTTGTAGAGGTTCCCGCTGGAGAAAAGGAGTTTGTTCTCGCTCATAAAGGGGGACATTGGGCTGATAGTTTATATTGTCAATGACAAAGATGGAGGAAGTGGTGGTGGCAATGGCAATGGCAATGGTAACAACAACAACAACAATAACCCATCTGGCTGAGGCGGCTCAGACACCAAAAAAGTCTGTGCAGGAGAAGAAATTGGAAGTGAGGCTTGCAGTGATGCATATGAGTAGTCATGGTCCTGGTATGGGTTCTGTTCCCAGACCCGGGCACAGTCCGCCGATGGAGTTTGCATTGAAGCAAACTTATCCTCAGCTTGGTGGTGGTGGTGTAGGAACCACGATTCAAGATAAGACAGGCAACACTTATGATCTGGTAGAGCATATGCAGTATTTGTATGTTTAGGTCGTGAAGGCCAAAGATCTCCATACCTCCAACACCTGGGAAGCATGCTCTTGGCATGGCAATGTCTCTTTTTAATTTAATTTAATTCACTTTATTATTTTTATTTTTTAACATCATCATATCTAAGGGCCTGGTTCAATCTTCATGGGTCTGCTTAGGGCTTAAGGCTGGGGTCTTACTGCAGACTTGGTTTTGAGGGTTGGCTTCTGGTTGGGCTCTAGTTTCATCTAAGAGGTGGGCTTGCTTATGGCTTCTTCTTTAGGCATGTCCTTGCTTCGAGTTATGTACGTCCTTATAGGATTTGAATTCATTTTGAATTAGAAACTATAAATCAGGCATTTCTCTAGGTCCCTCCTATGACCTTTGAATGCATGTTCCAACCCTTCAACTACTTGCTTGACCTTGAGCTTATAACTGGCTTGGAATGAAAGACTTACTTGAAATATGGAAGCTGCTCACTTGGAGGATTGAGTACGCTCACTGCTTGAATGAAAGCCAATCTTATTCAAAAGAAGCTTACACAGATGCTATACCAACTAAGTTCCTTTTCCTTTGCTTTCATTGCTACAAATCTTCCCTTCTCAATGCAGCTAACCGACACACATGCTAACAGCCGGCCTTCAGACTCCATTAACTTAGCTTGCTTCCTTTCTTTCTTTCAGAGAAAGCAGTCAAGATCCTGTTTCCTGGGCTGATGCATTATTCTTCCTAAAGGGCTTTCTTTCCGCTTTCATCAATTCAATCTCGTGTAGTGCTGAACTAGTTTATTGGAATTATCAATAGTTGCCAATAATAGCTCTTTATGCATTTGTGCTCAATTCAATGGCTGCATGCAACATTATTTTACTTTTTTGATATTCTTTTGCAACTTCGTGTAGCCAACCAGGTGTCCTATTCCTTTTAATGTCTTTTAATTTGTATACATCAATTCGATTCCTAAATGTTGTTGGTAAGTAATTCTTAGATTACTTTTCTTGACAATTGTTGATATGAGTGTAGCTCATCAATTAATTGTAATATGCAATTTTCAACTTTTAGGAAGTTTGACTCAGTATTTGGCTGTGTTTTTATTCAATCTTGCACTTATGATTTGCATTACATGGTTTATTTCTCTAGAATTATACAACGTACTGGCCATTGGTTCATCATATTCTATGCGTTTAACATTACTTGTATTTAAACTATTTTCATAACAGTCATGCCCTAAAATGATTGGAATTGCCACTACCCTACACCTATTCACTGTTTTGTGCATTGTTGATTAGTCACTTGCCTAGTTTGTTCATGCATATCACATTCTGTGAAAGTTTGTTTCATTTTTTTAAAATAAACTCATCTGCAACCATTCAGGAATTCATATTCCGTGGTATTAATGAAATAAAGGCTATGTTAAAAACATTTATGGTAGTTTTATTTTGCTCATCAAGTAATGCCAGTGTGTTGAACTGTGAATAATCACATTAAATGCAATTTTGTATGCTTATGGATGATGTGCTGCATGAACATCTGCTTCTCTTTGATCAGCATCAAACATCTTTATTGATGAGCCCTCTAAAATTTTCCTCTTTGCTCCAATTATGATTCCTGCATCTTGATACACGTTTGTATTTGCAAGGGAATACTTGATTTGGATTGTCTTTGCTTTATCCTCTTTGCCTTGGCTCTAATACTTTCTGATTGCTTTATTGTAATATACCTCTTTTGGTATTGCATTCAATCTTCTTAGTGCCTTTCTCGTTGTATAGGAACCTTGGTGAACATTACTGCATTTTCTGCATTTCCATTCATGGGGTGTGCCCTCTTCTAAAATCCTCAGTTTTGTGACATGCCTCCAAAGAGGAAAGTGATTGTCTTGAATTGGTGTTTCTCTTGGATTTTAGGTATATAAAAGGAAGCTATGGGGAAATTGTAAGATTCTACAACAGTACAAAGAGAATATACAAATATGGCGATGCCCACCTTCTCTTCATCCCATAGTACAACACTTAAGGCTCACTGTAGAAAATGGCATTGCTTGTTTCTCATTGTTTCAGACTACTCAAATCTTGCTGCTCTGCTGCTTAATGAAAATGTATGTGGAGCTCTAATACTTTTTGATTGCTTTATTGTAATATACCTCTTTTGGTATTGCATTCAATCTTCTTAGTGCCTTTCCCATTGTATAGGAACCTTGGTAAACATTACTGCATTTTCTGCATTTCCATTCATGGGGTGTGCCCTCTTCTGAAATCCTCAGTTTTGTGACATGCCTCCAAAGAGGAAAGTGATTGTCTTGAATTGGTGTTCCTCTTGGATTTTAGGTATATAAAAGGAAGTTGTGGGGAAATTGTAAGATTCTACAACAATATGAAGAGAATCTACAAATCTGGCGATGCCCACCTTCTCTTCATCCCATAGTACAACACTTATTGCTCACTGTAGAAAATGGCATTGCTTGTTTCTCACTGCTTCAGACTACTCAAATCTTGCTGCTCTATTGCTTACTGAAAATGTAAGTGGAGCTCTAATAAGGAAATTAGAGGCATCCATTATCCATATTGTTAGTTTTGGATTTTCTAGGTTTTAACTTTTTAATGGTTTCTTCTATGGGTAATTATGGGTTCCTAATAGATATCTAGCCTACAGTTTCTCAGCAGGATTCATTAGTTTAAGGTTGGAGATGGCTGGTTTCCTGGCCATTTCCGTGAAAACTAATATTGATTTTAACTATTATTGTAGCGATATTTCATTTCCTGGTACATTCATTATTTATTGTTCCCCATAGTTCAGTGGGGACATGTCCCTTGAGTTCTCTTGTCCCTGGGGCTGTGGGGATGGAGTGGGGAAGTTCTCAATTCATAGGGGATGGCCTTGGGGAATCCCTTGGCCAAAGGGGGATATCTAGGTGACCCCCAAACTGTATTCACGCCAAAATAGTGCAAGGAGAGGAGGGTCACTAGGCAGGATCATAGTTTATCTGGTTAATTAATCTAATAATTTACTTAATTCTAATTTTGGAGTTTTTTTAATTTTTATTTTTTTAGTTGTAACCTGGGAAATTTAGGGGAACATCTTGTCATAACTGAGACCTATTTTCCTGTCTCCTTTGTCCTGGATGGTTTTGAGCTTTCAACACTCGGGGTTTGAACGCTGCTTTCTACTCTTTAGGTGGTTGTTCTTTAGTGTGGCTTTAAAAGCATGTGCTAGTGTAAGAATATCATGAATGATTAAACACCTATTGGCCCAAGAGATCCAATCCTTTTTTGATTGCTTCTGAACATTCAGGGTTGAGCTTTAGTGTTTGGGTGAATATACCTTGCTTGTTAGTATTGAAATTGTTTGGCAATACGAGATATCATAATGTTGTTGAGTTATTATTTGTCGAATTTATCCATATTTTTAATACCTTTTAATTAATCAAGATACTCTTGAATTAGTATTGGTAGAATGATTGCAGTTGTGTAGTTTTCTGGCAGTGTGAGAATGGAGCTATAATTGATGGAAATGTACTTGGTTTTTATTGGCATAAGAATTACCAAAGTTATTATATCTTTCTATATTTTCCTCGTTTTGAAGCTTCTATATATTTTGATTCATATAATAGTGAGCTTTACCTAGGACTTAAATTGTTTGGCAATGTGAGAATTTGAGTTTCGTTATCATGTAATGCAGGCAACAAATGTATCCATTGGAGTTGCTAATCAACAGTTATTTTGGATATTTTGGATATTGTTTTTGGTTATTTTTATTTTTTTTCTTTATTTGCACTAGTGTATATCTTTCATTATAGTTAATGATGGCAATTCATGGGCAGGCTCTATCTTAGTAGAGTTGGTGTTTTTTCCTGCTAGTTATGTCTATCAAATTAAATTTCTCCATCTGTTTGAATTTTTTTACATTTCTTTTGATGGATTTCTGTAATATGATATTATGAAATCCCCAGTTTGAAGCCTAAACCCATTATCACTCTCAATTTTTGTGATCTGAGAATCCATTGAAAATGATTGGATAGTATATTAACATATGAATTTAAAGTTTCAAATGATATGAAAATAACTGAAATAATAATGGATTATAGCATGCAATTATCAATATATTGAAATCACCTTAAAAATGGTATATGATGTTAGACAAGGGGTCACTATTTACAAAGTTGCAAATATGCCTAGGTTTTGAGATAAGACAATGATTTTAGCTTCAGGATTGAAGCTGTAAGTTTGAATTGAATTTTCCAATTATTACAACATAGCAAATCAGACCTCATTATCACTCTCAATTTTTGCGATCTGAGAAGCCATTGAAAATGATTAGATTGCATATTAACATATGAACTTAAAGTTTCAAATGACCTGAAAATAACTGAAATAATAATGGATTCTAGCATGCAATTATCAATATATTGAAATCACCTTAAAAATGGTATATGATGTTAAACAAGGGGTCACTATTTACAAAGTTTCAAATATGCCTAGGTTTTGAGATAAGACAACGATTTTAGCTTCAGGAATGACGCTGTAAGTTTGAATTGAATTTTCCAATTATTACAGCATAGCAAATCAGACCTTGGCTAGGAGTTACAACCATCATGATAGGAGGTTTACCTAGCTTTTTCATTAAACAGAACTATCAAAGGCAATTTGTTTTGTAACCCCTGTTCAAATCAACAAGCTTACCAACTAGAACTTTCTAGAATATCAACAATGTGCAAAACAAAAACAACAAATCATGGTTTGGGATGGCTTGTAAATTAGCAATCAGAAAGTTAGTATCATGTAAAAGGGGTTGAAGTAGCTTAATGCTTGGTACTATTGCCAAAAATACCAAATCAACAAAGAGGTTGAAATATACCTTTCATAATGGTAAGTCTTTTCCTTTGAGAATGTTAAGGACTTTGAGCTTTGGTAAGAGTAGCATGCTTATCTTTGGGGATGACAAGGCAAGTTAGGAAAACAAAAACAAAAAAATTTGGCCAATGCTTTACTTTGCATGTAGAACCAAAAGTCATATCAAGCTTTTGCACTTAATTCTCATGTCAATATTAGACAAGACAAGATCAAAAGTAGGCTTGAAATGGACAACAAAGCATTGGGGATGATAAAATTTGGAATCTGCCAACCACATAAAAGACATATCAAGCTTTTGCACTTAATTCTCATGTCAATATTAGACAAGACAAGATCAAAAGTAGGCTTGAAATGGACAACAAAGCATTGGGGATGATAAAATTTGGAATCTGCCAACCACATAAAAGAAGGATGAATCGTGACTTTCAAAAGTCAAACCATCAAGGAAAACAAGTCATCATAGTAAAGTGATTTAGGTTTTTGGCAAGAGAAAATTCTAGAACCTCATATCAATGGAAACCTCCAACTAATTGCCACTTAAGATTGTTCTTAAGCAATCATCTGCCACCCACCACAACTCTGAAACCACTCCACCATTGTTTGTCTTTGCCCATGATATCACAATCTATACCTTCCACAAATAGGAAATATTAAATATAAACATACCGGGAAAAACAATCTAACTCCAAAAAACAAGAAAGACCGAAAATGAAGGAACTACTAAATATAAGCATGTCTGGAAAAGCAATCTAACTCCATAAAAAAAAAAAAGCAAGACAGAAAATGCAGGTACTACTAAATATAAGTATGCTTGGAAAAGCAGTCTAACTCCAAAAAAGCAAAAAAGCAAGAAAGATTGAAAATGAAGGGTAGCTTATGTGACATTGTTGCCAAATATAGTCTAAAATTAGACACTTGCCAAATAGGAACATATCACATGTGGACAGAAGTAATTTCATTGATTTTTATGTGACACTGTTGCCAAATATAGTCTTAACCTATTATGATATTTCTTGTTTTCTACATTTTTTCCCTTTTCTAACTCAGTGAGCCTTAACAGCTGCAGTTAAACACTAAATTGTGAGTCATCACCTGTATAACCTAAATGCATTATGCTAGTAACATGGTTTTGGTTGTTGTTAGGGATTGTGATAGGGTTTAAAGTTCAATGCTATCATTCCCTTCTAGTTTTCACTATACATGGAACTTTAGGGTAAATTGTGGGAAGCTTGAACTGAACTCTTTTCTAGGAACTCAATTCACTCTTTTTTAGGAAATTATTTCATTTTGTGTAGAGTCTTTGCTTAGTTACTTATTTTTTCTTGTTGTCTGGGGGGGGTGCTAATTTCAAGATATAAATACAAATGACATTTTTTTCTCCCCTCATTGGAAGCTTCAAGAAAAACACAACCCATGATTCCACTGAGTAGTATGACCTTCCTTTGGCTTTCAAGTCCCCAACTTTCAAGCCATATAATGGAAAGTAGACCATTAATATAGGTTATCTAGTCATTGTCAACAATAACACGACCAAATAGTGAATTAAACTCCATCCATCCGTAGTCTTCAATCGAAACCACTTGCATGCAATATTAGTGAAACTTTAACTACATGTCTGTATTTGAATCCATATGATAGAAAAATTCAAAATATATGTCTGCTTGGTCTCTGAATTTTGTTAGGAGCTACTCTTCACAGATGTGGAGTTGTAATTTGGTTTTAATTTGTGGTCAATGAAGAAGTCCTTGAAGCTAATTGGCTCTGCTGAATTTTGAAAGATGTAAGCCTTGAAGATGTAGAGTTCTGTTTCTTCTAGATTATTGATTCCCTCTTGAAGCAATTGACTCTTGGAGTTGGCTTGAAGATAAATGTAGCCATATTCTACTATTGTTTTTATGGTGTGCTCTTTTTCTGCCTTTTCTATTTAACTAGACTCGAAACACTATAAATGTTTGTTGAGCTTCTTCTTAAAATGAAAAGTAGGCTCACTTAATCTCACATAATCAGAAGTTTACAAGTGCATTGATTCAATCTGATCTAGTGATTGGAAGTATGCAGATGCAGTCAATTAAATTTTAGTTTCAGTTATTCCTTCCCATCTTATAACCTCAATACGCATCACCCAATTAGCTATCATGAGCATTAGCGATGAAATGGAGAAAGCTCTACTGATCGTGTGCGCATAGCGCAGAGGACAGTACTGAACTATGTGAGTACTGAGACCCTCTGGTTTAAGTTACTTTTCCTTTTTGAATAATGTCATTTCACAATGTTCATGCCGATGGCTAGGGGGGAGGAGAAGAAACAAGGATACTCAGTTGGGATACTCGGCTATTTGACTGTGGTGGCTTTGCCACTCAACTCAGAAAGATACTCAGATTGGCTCCCGGGCTGCCAAATAGGAACATATCACATGTGGACAAAAGTAATTTCATTGATTTTTATGTGACAGTGTTGCCAAATATAGTCTTAACCTATTATGATGTTTCTTGTTTTCTGCATTTTTTCCCTTTTCTAACTCATTGAGCCTTAATAGCTATAGTTAAACACTAAATTGAGAGTCATCACCAGTATAACCTAAATGCATTGTGATGGTAACATGGTTTTGGTTGTTGTTAGGGATTGTGATAGGGTTTAAAGTTCAATGCTATCATTCCCTTCTAGTTTTCACTATAAACGAAACTTTAGGGTAAACTATGGGAAGCATGAACTGAACTCTTTTCTAGGAACTCAATTCACTCTTTTTTAGGAATTCATTTCATTTTGTGTAGAGTCTCTGTTTATTTAATTATTTCTTCTTGTTGTCTGAGGGGGGGTGCTGATTTTAGGATATAAATACACATGACATTTTTTTTCTCCCTTCATTGGAAGCTTCAAGAAAAACACAACCAATGGCTGCAATGAGTACTATGACCTTCCTTTGGCTTTAAAGTCCCCAACTTTCAAGCCATATAATGGAAAGTAGACCATTATTATAGGTTATCTAGTCACTGTCAACAATAACACGACCAAATAGTAAATTAAACTCCATCCATCTGTAGTCTTCAATCTAAACCACTTGCATGCAGTATTAGTGAAACTTTAACTACATGTCTCTATTTGAATCCACATGACAGAAAAATTAAAAATATATGTCTTCTTGGTCTCTGAATTTTGTTAGGAGCTACTCTTCACAGATGTGGAGTTGTAATTTGGTTTTAATTTGTGGTCAATGAAGCAGTCCTTGAATCTGATTGGCTCTGCTGAATTTTGAAAGATGTAAGCCTTGAAGTTGTAGAGTTCTGTTTCTTCTAGATTATTGATTCCCTCTTGAAGCAATTGACTCTTGGAGTTGGCTTGAAGATAAATGTAACCATATTCTACTATTGTTTTTATGGTGTGCTCTTTTCTGCCTTTTCTGTTTAACTAGACTCGAAACACTATAAATGATTGTTGAGCTTCTTCCTAAGATTAAAAGTAGGCTCACTTAATCTCAACTAATCAAAAGTTTACAAGTGCATTGGTTCAATCTGCTAGTGACTGGAAGTATACAGGGTGATCTGCTTTGAGGAATGATCAAGTGCAGTAACAAACTCCATTGATTGGTTTAAGCACTGTTTATGACTTTTATTATAAAACAAAATATATATATATATATTTCATTGGCTTGATAGAAATATTGTGTTGGTTTGAATATCAAGTACAAAGATATCCATGTATCTTTGTGCCATATGTTCGTATACCTGATTCTGCTATTTGCGTTTGTAACTTCTCAAATATTGTTAACTAAGTGGATTCTATCAACATCTTTGTGGAGTAGACACCATTTAAGGCATATACTTGTGCTTCTAATTATAAAAATTAAGCCATATTGCTGGAGTGTCTTGTTTTTAGCGAAATACAGAGCATGATATCCCTCTATCCAGTGGCAAAATCTTACCCATATTCTTGTTACCTCATCTTCGAGTAAGAAACTAATGAGCCTATGGATTGAAATTCTATGTGATGTTTACCATTTGATTCTCCATGTGATGTGAATTGCATTTCAAATATCAGTGTATGGAAAATCACAACAACAATGTGTGCTTGGTTGGAGAACTGCAAAACAATCACCCTACAATGGAACAAACATCAAAAATCTCCTTTTCAAGCAGTTCAAGCTTATGTCAAAAAAGACACATTTCTCTAGTTTCAAAACATCTCCTTGTACCTCTAGCTCAAAGCAGGGATTAGCTGCCTCACAGCCCCTCTTGTTATTCATGTATTTGATTATCTCTGCAACTTGCTTTTGAAAATTACTTTTACGTATGGGTATTTAGATAGTTTATGAGTAGTCTTTCCTCGCAAAGTATGTGAAATAGATGATATTATTGGTATAGGTTACATTGTCAAAAATAACATTCTTATTTATCCATTTAGTTTACTTTATTTTCTATTTTGTAATTCACTATTTATTAGATGAACTTATGTCGTCACTCCAACCGGCCTTGTTTCCAAGTTTTGTCGATGAAACTTAATCGAATAATATGACAAAAAAATGTACGTGGAATATTTGACACACATAAAGGTGATGAATCAATTGACGGATCTCCGATGGAAGTTTCGTTAGTATATAAAATGTAATGTGACGAAATTCCGTGGGAAATCCAACAAGAGCCTGCAATGTAATTCAATGAAGCCACGTCAGACAACCGACGTGTCCTTGACGATACCACGTCGGAGATACCTCAGATAACTAAAATATACGATGAGTTATCAGATGATACGGCATCGGCAATCCGATGGATAAGTGAAAAATCTGACGATGTTGTCCAATAATAGGGAATTAGGGAGGAAAAAATATGACTAGAGTTGCTGGATGATACAAAGTTCGAAATCCGACAGATAGGTACAAAATCTGACGAAGATTGTTTGATGATAAAGCGTTAAATATCGGAGTCGTCTAATGAGGCGGAGGAATTGTCTAGATGGCCAAAGTGCCCGGAATTCGAGCAAAAATATTTCATAAAATCTTGCAGAGGCAGTGTTTGAATCGTGTTTTTGATGGTAGAAATGGATTCAACACTATCAAAAACGTCCAAAACACCTAAAATTTTGAAGTTTAATAACTATAACTTTGATTTACAAAAATCTTTGCCGGATTTTCTCTAAATATGACCGGAATTTCCATAACTTTACGGGAAACTCCTCCGCCTCGTTAGACTACGCATTAAATATCCAATGGTATTTACAAAATCCGATGAGAGTTTACCCACGATAAGGCATCAATGAGTATAAAATACGACGAGAGTTGTCCAATGATCCGGAGTCAGAAATCTGAATAACAGGTACAAAATCCGATGGGATTTGTTCGATGACAGTGCGTCGAAGATCTGACGGATATGTAAAAAATCTAGTGAGAGTTGTTCGATGATTATGTGTCTAAAATCCAATGGAAGAATACTGGAGCCAAAAAGGTTGTTGTACATTCGATGGATATTGTGTCAGAAAGGATGATGAATGTGCGACGATCCTAAACATTTCAACAATGTAGTTTCATTGGAAATTTAATGATCTTGGGATTGATTTTGATATCAGTCTTCCGGATTAATCACATAGCTAGGATTAGGTCAACGTTTCAAACCAACTAATGTGGATGAACCACATTAGTTGGTTTGAAACATCGACCTAATCCTAGCAATGTGATTAATCCGAAACACTGATATCAACGTTATGGACCAAAAAAGTCTTAGATCTAACATGATCTTGGGATTATTGAAAAAGATTAAAAATCTATGTTCTTTGGAACCTCATCCAAAAATCAATAAAGCATAAATTCACAATTTATTGCAATAGATTTGTACATAGTTTATGCCATATGGTAAACACTCATCCTCACATAAGGAAGGAGATGGAAAACAAATTGTAGAGACAAATTGAAGTGTTTGGTGAAGGAATTTCTAAATCTCATATGTTAAATGGGGAATTATGTTTAATAAAACCATAGGGAAGGAGTCCATTTATTTAGAGATAAGTGCATTGGGTTTTGGTAGCTTGAGTTTGAAGAGAGTTTTTTGGCCTAAATTCAAAAGCTTTTAAGGCAAGGGTGTCTTTCTATTAGTAGTTGTAGTCCTGGTTTGACCATGGGGATATTAGGATCATTTCTTAAACACCCCATTTGATCTTGTTCCAAGTGTGATGGACCTATTTATGGACATATTTGAAGATTCTATAGTTTTGTACCTTCCATATTTGTCATAGTAAGATGCTTGGGAAGAATACTAAGCTCAGTTCACTATGTAGTTATTGATTTCCTTAGCTCACGAATAAGCTATGGTCTTTGTTAAACTAGACCTAGCATGATCAAATTATCTAGAGTTTGAATCCCCTTGGTCATAAAGGGAGGTTTCGAAGGAACAAGAGTTGAGTTTGAGTACATTTTTTGTAGTTTCCTTCTCTTGACAATAAAGGGGATAGAAGGATAAGATAAAGTTATCTCCCCAAAGTTAGCCAAAATCTTGTGTGTTAGGAGAACATCATGGCTAGCTACTAGTTAATATGCTTTCTTAGTATTGAAACATCTAGCTAGTAGTTGATATGCCTTCTGGGTTGTATCCCTTTTGCATTTTTTCCTTGTTGTAGTGGATTTTTAGTTTTCTTGTTATAAGATCTTGCCAAAGGTTGTGATAATTAAGGTTAGTCATAAGGGGTGCCATTGTTCTTTGGGAATTGTTGACAGTGCTGGACCCACCAACATGTCTGGGGATCTTCCTAGTAATAAGTCCCAACTAGACCTCAGACTGTTTGGTGTAGGAGTCCCAACAGTGGGTTGTACGGTATCGCCTTGACCGTGGTTGCATGCAGAGGCAAGTAAGATGTCCCTATTGATAGTAAGGGTGTGACATGCATAGCAAGCCAATGAATATGCATGAAAGGTTCTAACACACAGAGAGTGGGGTGAGTGTGCCCCTTAGAAACCCGTGAAAGCATGCGGCTAAGAAGGGAACACATGAGAAAAGATGCATCACAAACTGGAAAGCAAGTAAGCTAACAATACAAATTGATGGTTAAACCAGTAGCACATCTCAGTGAAATTCATACATACTTATACAGAAAGAGTCCATGCATGCATGCATAAGCAAATAGATACATATATCATTAGAGTAACCAAGATAGCTGAAATAAAATAACAACATATGCATGAAGCGTGTTGGCTCTGTTATATTAAGAAGTGAAAGTTCCAATCATATAGTATAACCATGACCAACCACTAGTCCCGACAGCGGAACGTTATAGTCACTGCCGCCTACTCCTCCAAAGAGATGTATTAGCTCTACATTGTGGAGAAGCCAAGGTTCGTTATAATACTCTCCAAGCTTTCTCTAAGATACTCCTATCGGAAGCTTGGCTGACCAAAAGCCTTTACAATGAGTTATGAGGTACTATATATAGCAAAGGGTAGGGTGAACCTTGACATTTCCCTTTATGACTGTTCACCTACCCTCATGACTCTTCAACTATTGTATGATTGCTACATTCAACTATTGACACTTGACAAGATGTTACATACAATCTGCACATGTACACATGTGAGACAAAATAGGCTTGAGAAAGACATGCAAGCTATCACTAACACTCAGACAGTTGCGGTAGAACAACTCTTCGACATCCTTGCGATGATCGACGGTGGTGAAATGATGCCAAGCTTGGTTGTCCGTGATGGTGTCCGCGCGCTCAATGGTGACATCCTGCTGTCAGCGAACTCTTGCCTTTGTTATGTTCGGGTACACTAATATGGCTCCTCTATCCAACTCATCTGATATCATGCGCATCATCATCTTGAGTGCAGCTGGACCAGCAACATATTGATGCATAATGTTTGTGTTGATCTCCAAGTGTGTGTTGGTGACCATGTGCATCAATTTGTCAAAATACATGTTCAGCTCCAGTTGACTTGCTTCTTGTCTTCGCCTCGGTGAGTGTGACAAATGGGTGGGATTGCATGTGTGCGCGCAATGACATCCATGCTCCTAAACACCCTTGCATATGATCGACGACACTTCTCACCCTGTCTACTCCATTCCAGCTACTGGATGGATCCATAACCTGTATGGGCGTAGTTTCATCAGTCTGTGCATGTTGCGCCTCTTGATGTACCTATTCCCACTGCAACTCCTTCTCTTGCTTGTGTAACTCTTTTTCTTCCATGAGTTTCCACTTCAGCACCTACAAACCCTTCTCTATTTATTTCTCTACCTTCGCGTGATCCTCTTGTCGTGCCGTCACCTCATAGCTTCAGTTTCCAAAGTTGATTTCATCGCAAGTGGATCTTCTTAAACTTGCAACTTTGCTCCGCCTCTATGTTGTCAACAACCTTCCCCTTGCATTTGTCGCTGCAAGTGTGTTACCTTCTGCTGCTGCTGATGGTGCTGCTCGTTGTGACGCCGCTGCCATTTCATCTTGATATCCTTGTCCATGAACAACTTGATGTCTTCATAGATAGGTAAGTTCATAAACACTTGATTGAATACATCCCCTGTTGTGCTCTGAACGGTGTCTTCGACTCTATTCTCCAGGAAGCCATTTTACCTATGCTATTGAGAGGCATATGTACACCTGTGATACCTGGAGACATGGAAATACTCATGACAAGCAATCTGTCAGTCGAAAAACTAAAACAAGTTGAAGGATTCACATGCAACATCCCTATGTGACTGTCCATGAAGATTGCGCAATTTTCACCAGGAGGTTGGGAAACTAACTGCCAACACTGCGCAAGACACAGTTTGGGCTATCAGGAGGCTGAATGACTGCTGGAACTACACAATGCACAACCCAGACTAGCCTGCTAAGGACTGAAACTGTGCAATGCGCAATTTCAGTCAGCAATGACATGCAAACCAGCAAATTGTATTGCACAGTTTCAGGGGCCAACATGGCACTGCCTTCAAGAATTGTGCAATACAAGCCTGGAGGTCAGTGTTGGGCTAAACTTGTGTAATTTATGGAGGGAAGGTAGAGTATTCACTTCCAGAAATGTGCAATTCTTGTCGGGAAAGGCAAGGTTAGAGCCAAGGCAGCCCAGACTTGCTGACGGGCGATTGAAAGAATGAGAAGTTTGAATGCATGGTGAAAATGAGTGTAAACAAGAGTGAATGATCATGCATGCAAATAATAAGTGTAGGATTTAGAAACATGAAAGCCAAAGCATGCATGTGTGTGAAGCGGGTCACCGCAATGATGAATTTTGGTGCAAAAACAGTGTCATGCATGTGACAACAGTGAGATGCGAACGAAAACTGAAACGATGCTTCTACAAGCTAACATACGTTGAAACGACAACAAGCGCTCATTGAAATCAAGTAGATAACACTCACACGAAGCAAAACACAAAAAGCAACAAAAACTCAGCGTAAGGCATGAGAAGTAGACATACCCTGAAACAACTAAGTTGAAAGTGCCGAAGACTCCTGGATGTGATGTGGGATGTTAGAGCTGCAAGATCGATGTGAGGAATGAACTTTGTAGCATCTGGTTCATAAGTTTTGATAAGATTGAGGTTATGACGCGCATGCCATAAATCTAGGAAAAAGCGACACTTGGCGAGGGGTTTCTAAAATGAGCTTTGCATGTAACCTCTAGCTGCTAAAAATAGATCCCTAGCTCTAGGGATGCCTTTTACATGTTGCCTTTTGCTATTTCGAGAAGAGCAGCCCATGCATGCAAACCAGTTTTGCTCGATCTTGGAGGGAACTGTTAACCTGAAGGAAAATGTGATAATATACTTCACTGAGAGAGGGATTTGCACAATTTTTGAGAGGAATGGAGCTGACTATCCCAAAGGGATTGCACAATTTTTGGGAGGAGTAGGTGACCGCTGCCCAGAATTGTGAAATTTCTAGGAGGGGCTAGGTTGGCTTTCCCAGAGGGATTGCGCAATTTCTGGGAGGAGCAAGTGACTGTTGCCCAGAATTGTGCAATTTCTGGGTTGAGCTGCATTACTGGGCCAGATTGCGCAATTTTTCCAAGGAAGACTGTCTAACTATATTGCGAAATTTCTGAGCCCAGTAGGCTGGCCAACAGATTTGCGCAATTTGCTGAGGGAGCTGCTCAGCCAACAACTAGCTTAAGTCCGAAATGGCAGCCTGTGATGGGAGTGAAACAAACTAACATGCATAGGCTGGCAAATTGTTGAAAAACCAATGAAGCCTATGTACTTGACATTGCAAGACATGCTGCTAGGATGCTTGGTAGAGAGGCTCCAAAATGAAGCTAAGGAAAAATTTTGGAGGGTGGTTGTAGCCGCTACAACACTTGGTGACACACTTGTAGAACTCCAACTCTTTGAATGGACCTTGTTCGTGAAAAATGAGTTTAACACCTTTGGAAGTATTGTTCAGTTCTTTGTTCATCTTGTTTTCCACACTTACTTGATTGTAAGATGTAGCATCTTGTTATGAAACTAGCTCACAAAAAGATAGAAAAGATAGATCAATGCCTTAGAATTTAGCCTCTTCGAGGGGGCAACCTCCTTTACATTACACAAATGAATTATTCTTTGATGATTCAAATGACAAAACCTCCTTTTGTATATAAGAGTCTAAGGAGTCACAATATAGCCCAGTCAACCTAACAATATAATAATATAAAGGCACAAAAATAACAATAGAGGGATTTTATAAGGCACAGTAATAACAATATGGGGACAATAGGGGCACAACAATATTAATAAGGGATATAACTACACTAGTAATGGGGTAATCACTAGTATTATAGGGACCTAACATGCCTCTCTCCTTCAAAAAAGTGTTGTTCTCAACGCTTGAGTAGTTCTGGATGCTTCTGTATAAAATTCTCATCCTCCCATGTGGAATCTTCAGTGGATAAGTTCTTCCACTTGATGAGATGCTCCAAAATTGATCGATTTTGTAGTTGTCAAGTTCTTGTTTCTGTGACTGCTTTCGGTTCCAATATAATTTTTCCTTCCTCGTCAAGTTTTGGCAATATTGTTTGAACTGGGAGCTTGTCGCCTATAACCTTCTTTAAACATGAAACATGGAAAACTGGGTGCACTCAAGAAGCTGCCAGAAGCTCCAATTTGTATGCCATAGTACCAATCTTTTGCAACACCTTGTACAGACCGTAATACTTTGGTGATAATTTATTATCCTTCTTAGCTTGCTTGAGGGACATTTGTTTATATGGATGTAGCCATAGGAATACCCAATCACCTACATCAAAACTTCTTTCGTTGTGATGTTAATCTGCCTGTTGTTTCATTCTATTCTGCGCCAACATGAGGTTATCCTTTAGGAGTTGGAGGACTTGTTGTTTATGCTTGATGTGATGTTCCAATGCTTGAACCTTAGAATTTTCTCTTAAATATGATGTGATGGATGGTGGCTGATATCCATAAAGTGCCATAAATGGGGTCATTTTTGTTGCTGTATGGAAGGAAGTGTTATACCACCATTCAGCCAGAGGCAACCATTTGACCCATTGTGTCTGTTTATCAGATACAAAGCAACGATGATATCCTTCCAAACATTTGTTTACTATCTCAGTATGCACATTAGATTGAGGATGATAAGATGAGCTATGAGCTAACTGAGTAACGAGACAAGAAAATAATTCTGTCCAAAAATTTCTAGTGAAAATGGGATCTCTGTCACTTACAATAATCTTTGGGTTTCCATGTAGCTTTTGAATTGTTTCCATAAATGCAGTAGAAATTGTACTGGCTTTAAATGGATGTGATAATGCACAAAAGTGTGCATACTTGGTAAGTCTATAAACTACCACCATGATGACACTCTTTCCCTCAGACTTGGGTAAACCTGTGATAAAATCCATTGAAACCTCCTCCCAACATTGGCTTGGAATAGATAAAGGTTGTAATAGACCCGGGGTCTTAATTGTTTCAACTTTATTTTGTTGGCAAACTAAACCTTCTGCCATAAACTTTTGAATATCCGATTTAAAGCCATCCCAAAAAAATTCCTTCTTAACCCTGTGGTATGTTTTTAAAAATCCTGAGTGCCCTCCTAAGGGAGAAGTGTGCAATTCCATAAGAATCTTTTGTTTGAGTTGGGAATTCTTACAGAGGTATAAGCGATCTTTGTACCACAATGAATCATTTTGCCAGCTAAATGTATCATATGTACTGCAATATTGTTGTAACTTTTGAATAAGTGCCCACACTTCTTCATCATTCTTCCATTCCTCCCTTGCTTCTTTTATCCAATTTGGTTTGATAATAGAAATGGTGTACAACAATGCTTCCACATCCTCATCCTTTCTTGAGAGTGCATCTGCCACCACATTTTGCTTCCCTTTTTTGTAGATGATTTCAAAGTCATAACCCAACATCTTTGTGACCCACTTTTGTTTCTCTTCAGAGGATAATCTTTGTTCTAAAAAGTATTTAAGGCTATCATGATTCGTTTTTACCTTGAAGTGTCTTCCCATTAGGTAGGGTCGCCATTTCTTAAGTGCATGTAGTATTGCCAACATTTCCTTCTCATAAATGGCTTTGTGTAAAAACTTTCCCTTGATTGGACGAATTTCAAAAGTAATGGGTCTTTCATCTTGCATTAAAACAACACCAATTCCATTTCCTAAAGCATCACATTCCGCAATAAAGGTTTTTGTGAAGTCTAGTGTAGCTAAGACCGGTGGTTGGCACATTGCCTCTTTAAGATGTTTGAAGGCCTTTGTTGCTTCTGGAGTCCATGAAAATGCATCTTTCTTCAATAATGTTGTTAGAGGTGTTGCTATTCTCCCATAGTTTTTAACAAACTTGCGATAATACCCTGTCAACCCGAGAAATCCTCGCAGATGCTTTATGGATGTGGGGATTTTCCATTCCTTAACGGTTTTAATTTTGCTAGGGTCTACCTTAATTCCTTCATGAGATACAATATGACCCAAATATTCCACCTCTTGTACTCCAAAGAAACATTTGGATCTTTTTGCATATAACTGTTTCTCCTCCAATAGTTGTAGCACCCTGTCAACATGTTCAACATGCTCTGTTATGAAACCAGCTCAAGAAAAGATAGAAAAGATAGATCAACGCCTTAGAATTCAGCCTCTTCGAGGGGGCAACCTCCTTTACATTACATAAATGAACAATTCTTGGATGATACAAATGACAAAACCTCCTTTCTATATATAGGAGTCTAAGGAGTCACAATATAATCCAGCCGACCTAACAATAATAATATAAAGCCACAAAAATAACAATAGAGGGATTCTATGGGCACAGAAATAACAATATGGGGGTAATAGGGGCACAACAATATAAATAAGGGGTATAACTACAATAGTAATGGGGTAATCACTAGTATTATAGGGACCCAACATGCCCCTCTCCTTCAAAAAAGTGTTGTCCTCAACGCTTGAGTAGTTCTGGATACTTCTGCATAAAATTCTCATCCTCCCATGTGGAATCTTCAGCGGATAAGTTCTTCCACTTGATAAGATACTCTGAAATTGATCGATTTCGTAGCTGTCGAGTTCTTGTTTCTGTGACTGCTTCCGGTTCCAATATAATTTTTCCTTCCTCATCAAGTTCTGGCAATATTGTTTGAATTGGGAGCTTGTCACCTATAACCTTCTTTAAACATGAAACATGGAAAACTGGGTGCAATCGAGAAGCTGCAGGAAGCTCCAATTTGTATGCCATAGTACCAATCTTTTGCAACACCTTGTACGGACCATAATACTTTGGTGATAATTTATTATCCTTCTTAGCTTGCTTTAGGGACATTTGCTTATATGGTTGTAGCCGTAGGAATACCCAATCACCTACATCAAAACTTCTTTCACTGCGATGTTGATCTGCCTGTTGTTTCATTCTATTTTGTGCCAACACGAGGTTATCCTTTAAGAGTTGGAGGACTTGTTGTTGATGTTCGATGTGATGTTCCACTGCCTGAACCTTAGAATTTTCTCTTAAATATGATGTGATGGATGGTGGTTGATACCCATAAAGTGCCATAAATGGGGTCATTTTTGTTGCTGTATGGAAGGAAGTGTTATACCACCATTCAGCCAGAGGCAACCATTTGACCCATTGTGTCTGTTTATCAGATACAAAGCAACGAAGATATCCTTCCAAACATTTGTTTACTATCTCAGTTTGCCCATCAGATTGAGGATGATAAGATGAGCTATGAGCTAACTGAGTACCAAGACAAGAAAATAATTCTGTCCAAAAATTTCCAGTGAAAATGGGATCTCTGTCACTTACAATAATCTTTGGGTTTCCATGTAGCTTTTGAACTGTTTCCATAAATGCAGTAGAAACTGTACTGGCTTTAAATGGATGTGATAATGCACAAAAGTGTGCATACTTGGTAAGTCTGTCAACTACCACCATGATGACACTCTTTCCCTCAGACTTGGGTAAACCTGTGATAAAATCCATTGAAACCTCCTCCCAACGTTGGCTTGGAATGGATAAAGGTTGTAATAGACCCGGTGTCTTAATTGTTTCAACTTTATTTTGCTGGCAAACCAAACATTCCGCCACAAACTTTTGAATATCTGATTTAAGGCCATCCCAAAAAAATTCCTTCTTAACCCTGTGGTAAGTTTTTAAAAATCCTGAGTGCCCTCCTAAGGGAGAAGTGTGCAATTCCATAAGAATCTTTTGTTTTAGCTGGGAATTCTTACAGAGGTATAAGCGATCTTTGTACCATAACGAATCATTTTGCCAGCTAAATGTATCAGAAGTACTGGAATCTTGTTGTAGCTTTCGAATAAGTGCCCACACTTCTTCGTCATTCTTCCATTCCTCCCTTGCTTCGTTTATCCAATCTGGTTGGATAATAGAAATGGCACACAACAATGCTTCCACATCCTCATCCTTTCTTGAGAGTGCATCTGCCACCACATTTTGCTTCCCTTTTTTGTAGATGATTTCAAAGTCATAACCCAACATCTTTGTGACCCACTTTTGTTGCTCTTCAGAGGATAATCTTTGTTCTAAAAAGTATTTAAGGCTATCATGATCCGTTTTTACCTTGAAGTGTCTTCCCATTAGGTAGGGTCGCCATTTCTTAAGTGCATGGAGTATTGCCAACATTTCCTTCTCATAAATAGCTTTTCTTAAAAACTTTCCCTTGATTGGACGACTTTCAAAAGCAATGGGTCTTTCATCTTGCATTAGAACAGCACCAATTCCATTTCCTGAAGCATCACATTCCACAATAAAGGTTTTTGTGAAGTCCGGTGTAGCTAAGACCGGTGCTTGGCACATTGCCTCTTTAAGATGTTCAAAGGCCTTTGTTGCTTCCGAAGTCCATGAAAATGAATCTTTCTTCAATAATGTTGTTAGAGGTGCTGCTATTCTCCCATAATTCTTAACAAACTTGCGATAATACCCTGTCAACCCAAGAAATCCTCGCAGATGCTTTATGGATGTGGGGATTTTCCATTCCTTAATGGCTTTAATTTTGCTAGGGTCTACCTTAACTCCTTCATGAGATACAATATGACCCAAATATTCCACCTCCTGGACTCCAAAGAAACATTTGGATCTTTTTGCATATAATTGTTTCTCCTCCAATAGTTGTAGCACCCTGTCAACATGTTCAACATGATCCTTCCAAGACTTGCTGTAGATTAGTATATCATCAAAAAATACTAACACAAATTTTCTAAGGAATGGTTTGAAAATTGAATTCATCAAACCTTGAAATGTTGAAGGTGCATTGGTAAGGCCAAAAGGCATGACCAAAAATTCATAATGACCCTCATGAGTTCTAAATGCCGTTTTTGGAATGTCTTCAATCTTCATTCTGATTTGATGATATCCCGAACGAAGATCCAACTTGGTGAAGTAAATTGATCCATGCAATTCATCCAGTAATTCATCAATAACAGGAATGGGGAACTTATCTTTAATAGTGAGCTTGTTGAGCTCCCTATAATCTGGACACATGCGCCATGATCCATCCTTCTTGTGCACCAATACTACTGGAGCTGAGAAAGAACTTTGACTCGGTTGAATTATACCAGCCTCTAGCATTTCTGCAACCATACGTTCAATTTCACTTTTTTGGACATAGGGATATCTGTACGGCCTGATGTTTGGAGGAACACTTCCTGGAATCAGATGAATAGCATGATCATGATCACGCATAGGTGGGAGACCTTTGGGAGTCTCAAATACCTTGGAATGATTGTCCAAGACTTTTTGGAGATCTGGAGAAATAGATGATTCCAATGTGGAAACATCTAGCGAACATAATTGTGCAATTACACCTCTTTGCTCCTTTTTTAGAAGCTTTGTCATACCATTAGAGCTGATTATCTTTCCTGGTTTCCCTGCAATACCCCTTAATTCAACTTCCTTTCCTTCCGAAGAAAATTTGATGAAAAGTTCTTGAAAATTAAAAGCTATTGTACCCAAGGATTGTAGCCATTGGACTCCTAGTACAACATCAGCACCTCCCATTGGAATGGAAAGCATTGGGCTAGTCAATACATATTCTCCCATGGATAGCTTGATATTATGGCACTTTCCAGAGCAATTTATTGTTCCTCCATTTGCAATCATCACTTGACACTCTGGTGCTGGATATAGGAAGCAATTCAATTCTTTTGCTACCCTACAATGAATAAAATTGTGGGTGCTTCCTGAATCAATCAACACTATTACCTTTTTCTTCTTGATTTGTCCTTCTATCTTGATGGTTTGAGGAGTGGTAATTCCCGCCAATGCATTACAAGATATGGTCGGATTTATTTTTTCTTCATCTAGGCTTTGTTCCTGGAATATATCCTCTTCTTTTGACCTTTCTTGCTCCTTTTCTTCTTCCTCTTCACAATCTATGTAGAATAATTTCTTCTCAGCACACTTATGACCTTTTGTGTATTTGCTATCACAATTGTAACAAAGCCCTTTTGCTCTTTTTTCTTCCAATTGTTGTGGTGTCAACCTTGTAGGTTGTGGAAGACTATGGGCAACAACACTTCCATCTTTATAGTTGTGAATGGTATGCTTCCTAGTTGCCATAATTTTGCTTTCCATTTTTCTTGCTAACCTGAATGCCTTCTCTAATGAATCAGGTTCCCAAAGGCGCACATCATGTTGGATATTATCCTTTAAAGACCCTATGAACACATCAATCCTATGCTCCTCTGGAATATCTTTTACCCTTATGTTCAATTTTTGGAACTCCTCAATGTGCTCCATTATTGAACCCTTTTGTTTGAGACTTATCAATTGGCTAAAAAAAGTGTTGCTTTTTGTATCCTCATAATGTGCTATCAATTCTTCCGTAAAAATTGCCCAAGTGATAAATTGTTTACGAGAACAAAGCCATTGATACCATACAAACTGATTTGGTTCCAAATATAAAGTTGCCATACGTACCTTTTGTGTGTTTTGCACATTATTGAGATCGAAGAATTGCTCCATCTGTAATATCCATGTGGCGGGATCCTTGCCATCAAACTTCCTCATATCGATTTTTGGAACATGGTGAGTCTTCGATCCAACATTAGAGTCTATGGAATCATGATTAACATTTCTTTTGTTCTCATCATGAGTTTCCTTTACTACCTTTTCACCATTAGTGACCCTTTCTTGTAGCAAGTTCTTCAATTCTTCCATGTCTGTCTTCAAATCTATCTTCAAATTTACCATCGAATCCTCCATCTTAGCTTCCATGCCCTTTATCTTAGATTCCACGCCATTTATCTTAGATTCCACGCCACCTATCTTAGATTCTGTTAGCTTTTGTGAGCGTGACATTTGTTGCACTTGTTCTTGTAATTTTGATATATCATGTAGCATTTCTTCCTCTTCTTCATGAGTCATGCTAGAGCTTTCAGGTTCCTTACTAGGTGTTTGCATTTTCTTTCCTCGGGGCATCAGTTACCGATAATAATGCTTTACTATGCCCTTTGAATTCCGTTAAACCAAGCTTAGATAAAAAATTAAAAAAAAAAAACTACACACCTTTTTTCACTTTATAGAAGCCTGATATTGAATCTGATGTATCTCTGTAATTTCAGATCATCCAGTTCTGAAATTGCTACCTGTAGTAGCCTTCTGCGTCCTCTTTCCAATGCCACAGGTCTGAGCCAAATTGGATTCTCCAAGTAAGAGTTATGTGAAATCTCCCACAGTGACTTGCTTTTAGACTGGTTCAGTAGAGCGAACTTGTACGACGTGCCACGAGTCACTGTTTCAACCTTTGAATCTGAAACACACATACAAGAAACTACAGTCCGTCCTCTTTCTGTACCTTTTTACGAAATTTCAATCCGATCCTCAGAGAGAGAGTTATGATGATTTTCCCCAGGTCACCTGTTTTGAATGTAATTCAGGAGTCTGCAAAAAGGCCAACTTCCTCAGATCATATCCCCGAAAATATCGCGCGAAAAGCTCTGAAATTTGGACCCAAGGTTCAACACCAATTCTTCTCAAATGGGTTTTTTTTTGCGACTTCTGAAACGTCACAGAAAAAAAGTTATAGCGAAAATGCCACGATGACCTGTTTGGAGCAGCGAAACCCTAGAATCCAAAGCTCTGATACCAAATGTTATGAAACCAGCTCAAGAAAAGATAGAAAAGATAGATCAACGCCTTAGAATTCAGCCTCTTCGAGGGGGCAACCTCCTTTACATTACATAAATGAACAATTCTTGGATGATACAAATGACAAAACCTCCTTTCTATATATAGGAGTCTAAGGAGTCACAATATAATCCAGCCGACCTAACAATAATAATATAAAGCCACAAAAATAACAATAGAGGGATTCTATGGGCACAGAAATAACAATATGGGGGTAATAGGGGCACAACAATATAAATAAGGGGTATAAATACAATAGTAGTGGGGTAATCACTAGTATTATAGGGACCCAACATGCTCCTTCCAAGACTTGCTGTGGATTAGTATATCATCAAAAAATACTAACACAAATTTTCAAAGGAAGGGTTTGAAAATGGAATTCAGCAAACCATGAAGCGTAGAAGGTGCATTGGTAAGGCCAAAAGGCATGACCAAAAATTCATAATGACCCTCATGAGTTCTAAATGCTGTTTTCAGAATGTCTTCAGTCTTCATTCTGATTTGATGATATCCTGAACGAAGATCCAACTTGGTGAAGTAAATTGATCCATGCAATTCATCTAGTAATTCATCAATGACAGGAATGGGAAGCTTATCTTTAATAGTGATCTTGTTGAGCTCCCTATAATCCAGACACATGTGCCATGATCCATCCTTCTTGTGCACCAATACTACTAGAGCGGAGAAAGAACTTTGACTAGGTTGAATTATACCAGCCTCTAGCATTTCTGCAACCATACATTCAATTTCACTCTTTTGGGCATAGGGATATCTATACGGCCTGATGTTTGGAGGAACACTTCCTGGAATCAGATGAATAACATGATCATGATCACGAATAGGTGGGAGACCTTTGGGAGTCTCAAATACCTTGGAATGATTGTCCAAGAATTTTTGGAGATCTGGAGAAATATATGATTTCGATGTGGAAACATCTAGTGAACATAATTGTGCAATTACACCTCTTTGTTCCTTTTTTAGAAGCTTTGTCATACCGTTAGAGCTGATTATCTTTCTTGGTTTCCCTGCAATACCCCTTAATTCAACTTCCTTTCCTTCCGCAGAAAATTTCATGAAAAGTTCTTGAAAATTAAAAACTATTGTACCCAAGGATTGTAACCATTGGACTCCTAGTACAACATCAACACCTCCCATTGGAATGGAAAGAATTGGGCTAGTCAATACATATTCTCCCATGGATAGCTTGATATTATGGCACTTTCCAGAGCAATTTGTTGTTCCTCCATTTGCAACCATCACTTGACACTTTGGTGCTGGATATAGGAAGCAATTCAATTCTTTTGCTACCTTACAATGAATAAAATTGTGGGTACTTCCTGAATCAATCAACACTATTACCTTTTTCTTCTTGATTTGTCCTTTTATTTTGATGGTTTGAGGAGTGGTAATTCCCACCAATGCATTACAATATATGGTTGGATTCATTTCTTCTTTATCTAGGCTTTGTTCTTGGAGTATATCCTCTTCTTTTCACCTTTTTTGCTCCTTTTCTTCTTCCTCTTCACAATCTATGTAGAATAATTTCTTCTCAGCACATTTATGACCTTTAGTGTATTTGCTATGAAAACTATAACAAAGCCATTTTGCTCTTTTTTCTTCCAATTTTTGTGGTGTAAACCTTATAGGTTGTGAAAGACTAGGGGCAACAACACTTCCATCTTTATAGTTGTGGGTGGTATGCTTCTTGGTAGCCATAATTTTGCTTTCCATTTTTCTTGCTAACCTGAATGCCTTCTCTAATGAATCAAGTTCCCAAAGGCGAACATCATGTTGGATATTATTCTTTAAATTTCCTATGAACACATCAATCCTATGCTCCTCTGGAATATTTTTTACCCTTACTCTTCAGTGTGCTCCATTATTGAACCCTTTTGTTTGAGACTTATCAATTGGCTAAAAAAAGTGTTGCTTTTTGTATCCTCATAATGTGCTGTCAATTCTTCCATAAAAATTGCCCAAGTGATAATTTGTTTATGAGAGAAAAGCCATTGATACCATACAAACTGATTTGGTTCCAAATATAAAGTTGCAATATGTACCTTTTGTGTGTTTTGCACATTATTGAGGTCGAAAAATTGCTCCATCTGTAATATCCATGTTGCGGGATCCTTTCCATCAAACTTCCTCATATCGATTTTTGGAATATGGTGGGTCTTCGATCCAACATTAGAGTCTATGAATTTATTATTAACATTTCTTTTGTTCACATCACGAGTTTCCTTTACCACCCTTTCACCATTTGTAAGTATTTCTTGTAGAAAATTTGTCAAATCTGTCTTTAAATCTGCCATGTCTGTCTTTAAAACTACCATGTCTCTCTTCAAATCTATCCTCAAATCTATATTCAAATCATCCATATTAGCTTCCACACTCTTTATATTACATTCCACGCCATTTATCTTAGCTTCTGTTAGCTTTTGTGAGAGTGACATTTGTTGCACTTGGTCTTGTAATTTTGATATATCATGTAGCATTTCTTCCTCTTATTCATGAGTCATGCTAGAGATTTCAGGTTGCTTACCAAGTGTTTGCATTATCTTTCCTCAGGGCATCGGTTACTAATAATAATGCTCTACTATGCCCTTTTAATTCCTTCAGAATAATTTTTCAAACCAAGCTTAAGCAAAAATAAAAAAAAATCTACACACCTTTTTTTACTTTGTAGGAGCTCGATATTGCCTCTGATGTATCTCTGTAATTTTGGATCATCTAGTTCTGAAATTGTGATCTGTAGTAGCCCTCTATGTCCTCTTTCCAATGCCACCATTCTGATACAAATTGGATTCTCCAAGGAAGAGTTATGCCAAATCTCCCATAGTGACCTAATTATAGACTAGTTCAGTAGAGCAAACTTGTACGACATGCCACGTGTCCCTGTTTCAACCTTTCGTTATGAAAAGTATATACAAGAAACTACAGTCCGTCCTATTTCTATACCTTCTTATGAAACTTCAATCCGATGCTCAGAGAGAAAGTTATGATGATTTTCCCCAGGTCACCTGTTTGGAATTTAATTCAGGAGTCTGCGAAAAGACCAACTTCCTCAAATCATATCTCCGCAAACCTAGCACGAAAAGATATGAAATTCAGAACCAAGGTTTAGTGAAATTTCGTCTCAAATGGGTTATTTTTTTCGCTTCTGAAATGTCGCAGAAAAAAGTTATAGCAAAAATTCCATGATGACCTATTTGGAGCAGCGAAACCCTAGAATCCAAAGCTCTGATACCAAATGTTATGAAACTAGCTCACAAAAAGATAGAAAAGATAGATCAACACCTTATAATTTACCCTCTTCTAGGGGGCAACCTCCTTTACATTACATAAATGAATGATTATTTGAGGATTCAAATGACAAAACCTCCTTTCTATATATAGGAGTCTAAGGAGTCACAATATAACCCAGCCGACCTAACAATAATAATATAAAGGCACAAAAATAACAATAGAGGGATTCTATGGGGCACAGTAATAACAATATGGGGACAATAGGGGCACAACAATATTAATAAGGGATATAACTACAATAGTAATGAGGTAATCACTAGTATTGTAGGGACCTAACACATCTGCCAAGCTTTTGGTCGGCTGATACACATTCCAAGCTGCCAAGTCAACATAGTGGTTTCAATTGGGGATGAGGGGTATCATTAGGGGAATTTTGAGGTCTAAAATAGGCCTCCTAAGAAAAATGTACAACCAAAATAAACTTTATAAGAACCAATAGGATTCAAGATGATGATGTCAACCATGGGGGATGATTCACCATTTTTGAAGTAAAAACGTAAAAAGATAAAAAATAATAAAATAATAAAACTATTTTTTCAACTCATATTTTAAACTTATCTCCCTAAGGTTTTACTCAAAATTTGAGCAGGAGTACTCGCTGGATGCAAAATTTAATTCCTCTTACAATGAGTACCCATGTTGCATACTTTTGATGGATCCTGCAACACAAAAAATGATAAATACATGAGAAAACGTGATTGCAATCATACTTTTCATGTATTTCTCATTTTTGGTGTAGTAAAGTCCATTGAAAGTATGCAGCGTGGGTACTCCTTGGATGAGGAATCGAATTCTGCATCTAATGAGTGTTTCTGCTCGAAATTTGAATAAACCCATAGGGAAATAAGTTGAAAAAATATTTTTTTTTTTCCTTTTTTCCTCTAAAATTTGATGATGTAATATAATATTATTTCATTACTTCCACTATTATTTTATAATTTCCTTAAGAGGCCCATTTTATACCTCAAAACTCCCCTAATGATTGGTGCACAAGCCATATGATAGTCAGAGTTTAATTTTTCATCTCTGGTGTTGCTCCACTACCAGCAGGCCTTGATAGTACCCCGATGGAGTCATGCAGGAACACAAGCATCGCTCCATTGCTAGCGAGCGTGGTCAGTACCCTGGTGGAGTTAATTGCATCACCTCTCTACGCAGGAAGCCTTTCTCTTCTTTTGCCTTATTCATTTTTCATTTTTTCGAAACTTTTCACATTTTGATTTTTTCATTTTCATAACTATACATAGCACTTATTCATTTCAGAGGCGGAAGAGGGATCCTGACTTAATGAGAGTAGAAGAGGTTGTCCCTTCAGATAAGTAGTTTATATATACCTCTGACGTGCTTGTTAAGGTTTTCCCCCTCACCTTACTCTACTTGATTGAGCTGACAAGGATTAACCCAAAAACAATCGACTAGAGTAGGTGACACTAGTTAGCACGCAAGCGTTGTATTTTCACCAAGGTTCACTTTGAACAGTACGTATTTTCCATCGATGTATCATGGACTGAAGATAACAAGTTCTTCATACAGAGGTAGGACGATAGATAACCAAGTATTGATAATTGCACAAGTTTTCTTGTACTTTACCCAGCTTGTTTCAAGAGTCACACACGGTTTCATGTGAAGATAACCTACGAATGTAAACAAGAAACAAAAAACAAGGAAAAGAAAATGTAGAAGTAAATGCGTAACAAAATTGAGTAAGCAAACAAGTAGGCAAACAAATAAACATGCAAAGTAAGAAGCAAACATGCATGCAAGAAAAAAAACAAACAAAAAACAAACACGACTACTCCTAAGCTAACGATGCATGGGTCTTCTCACATGAAGTGATACTTCCAGTGTAGTAACCGGTGCATTGGTCGACCCATGTTGGTGAAGGTACGGCTTGTGAAAAGCACAATAGTACGAACTAGTAAATATGAAATATATAATAATGAAGACAAACGCACTATGGGCTTAAGTGTGTCCATAGAAAAGAAGTAAGTGAAAGCGCATGACATGCACTGTGTGGACTTGCCAAGGTGTTGTGCTACAGTGTGTGCAGATGTTAAGTGTATGCATTATCTTGACTATGACAACAAGAAAACGTGAGAAAGGTAGACCACTTACGTTGCGCAAGTGTGCTTGCTATGTAAGATTCCTCCAATGCATGCATGATGGGATCGTGTAGTTCAAGTGGATGAAGAAAAATCTATGTGTGAGAAAGATCTTCAATGCATACATATGAGTGATGAAGAGCCTCAAGTGCTTCACAATTTCCTAATTAGAAGTGAAACCAACCTCAGGACTATGAGGACCTGACGTAACCATTAGCTTGGGCTGAAGTGCCTCAACAGTCTGCGAGGTTTCAAATTTGTCGACAGATAGATCATCATAGACCAGTGTCTTTGACAGATTAACAACGATTGAATCAACATCATGATCGAATGAAGAAGTAGAGAGATCACGATAACCAAGATCAGAAAATTAAAGATGCTTGTCAGCATCCTCATGATTTGATGAATCACACAGAGGGGTAGATGAGAAGCAAGAATGTTCATCCTCTACATTTCCGAAAAAATGCATATGAAAAATTGAGTGGATTTTCAATGAATATTTTGTCCTCTCCATTGTTGGATGATGGAATGACATACGGTGTGTTCTGTGAATGATCAACAATGGGTGCATCTGTAGACAAAGATACACATGCGAAATCAGGGATGGCAGAATCACCAAGGATGTCAGGGAAAAATGGAGGAGGTGCAAACATAAGGAAATCATCCTTCATTGCGGGTTGATGTTCAGGCTCCTAGCCATAGTCTTCATGAATGACAACGTAAGTTGGTTGTGCAACACTAACTCCGTTTCTAGCTTGATCCTCATTCACAATAGGTGTAGAGTTTGAAATGGAAAAACACAAGACAGTGCAATCCAGAGGATCATCAGAATACGAGGATGGAGGTTGATGTACGAAATACATGTGACAACCCATGGGATTCGCAACCAAATCTGCACAAAAATTGAGAGACGTGATGTTAGGAGGATGTGATAGTTGAATAGATGTGTGTATCTATTCTCCCGCAACACTCTACGATTGTGGAGTTGTTTGATGAGGGGATTGCAGACAATCACTTGTGACAACAACTATGTCTGTATGTGATTGTGCAACTCCATCACCGAAGTATGCTAAGCGGGGCTTGGGCTTAAATTTTCTCTTAGGATTAACATATTTGGTAAGATAGTACTCAAATCTGTCCATGAGATACTGGACTTTCATCTAAGACTACAACACACTAAAGCGGTCCCAAAATTCCATAGGCGATTCTTGCGGGGTCTTCTGTTGTTGTAACAATTTTTTGTCAAGAGTTTCTGGATCAAAATGATGGAAATTAGATTCAATGAGATCACAAAAATGCACTGATGAGTGTACGTTTTCAGGAGGCAGACTCCAGCACCACCATAGTGGGGATTCACGAAGTGTGTACACAAGCAACACGTTGGCCTCTTTTTCATAGAACTCATCTGCGAGGAATGCATAGAAGTCTTCTAAGTACTCAATCCAGGCTACTTCGCCTTCACCATCATATGTGAATTTGGACAAGAGATCAACAAACTCCCTCGTGATGTTAAGAGGTTCGGCATATGAAAAACATCACGGAGGGATGAGTGTGACAATATCCATGGTGGATGTGAAAAGAATCAAAACAGGATGTAAGGGCTTAGCTTGTCATCTGGCCCTCCTTCTAGCGCTAGAAATGTTGACGGTGTTGGACCCGCAAACATGTCAAGGGATCTCCCTTGTAAGAAGTCCCAACTAGACCTCAGACTGTTTGGTGTAGGAGTCCCAACAGTGGGTCGTATGGTATGGCCTTGACCATGGTTGCGCACAGAGGCAAGTAAGATATCCCTGTTGGTAGCAAGGGTGTGACATGTGCAGCAAGCCAAGGAAGGTGCATGAATGGTTCTAACACATGGAGAGTGGGGTGAGTGCGCCCCTTGGAAACCTGTGAAGGCACGTGGCTAAGAAGGGAACACACGAGAAAAGATGTAGCACAAATTGGAAATAAAGTAAGCTAACAGATACATATATCATTAGAGTAACCAAGATAGATGAAATACAATAACAAAATATGCATGAAACGTGCTAGCTCTGTTATATTAAGAAGTGAAAGTTCCAATCATACAGTACAACCATGACCAACCACTAGTCCCGATAGCGAAATGTTACAGTCACTATTGTCTGCTCCTCCAAAGAGATGTACTAGCTTTGCACTATGGAGAAGCCAAGACTCGTTACAATACTCTCCAATCTTTCTCTAAGATACTCCTATCAGAAGCTTGGCTGACCAAAATCATTTACAATGAGTTATGAGGTGATATATATAGCAAAGGGTGGGGTGACCCTTGACATTACCCTTTGTGACTATTCACCTACCCTCATGACTCTTTAACTACTTTAAGACTGTTACATTCAACTATCGACACTTGAACTTCCACTTGACAAGATGTTACATACAATCTGCACATGTACCCATGTGAGACAAAATAGGCTTGAGCAAGCCATGCAAGCTATCACTAACAGTCAAACAATTGTGGTAAGATCAACTCTTCGACATCCTTGCGATGATAGATGGTGGCAAACTCATGCCAAGCTTGGTCGTTTGTGAGGGTGTCCACCCGCTCAATGGTGATATCTTTCTATAAGCGAATTCTTGCTTCTGTTGCATTCGAGTACACTGATATGTCTTCTCTGTCCAACTCATCTGAGATGGACCAACAACATACTGATGCATAGTGTTGGTGCTGATCTCCAAGTGTGTGCTGGTGACTATGCAGATCAACTTGTCAAAATACATGTTCAGCTTGAGTTGGACTTGCTTCTTGTCTTTGCCTCGGTGAGTGTTCCAAACGGGTGAAATCGCATGTGTGCACATAATAACATCCATGCTCCTGAACACCCTTGCATATGATTGAAGACACTGCTCACCCTGTCTGCTCCATGCCAACTTCTGGATGGGTCCATAACCTGTATGGGCGCAGTTTCATCAGTCTCTGCATGTTGGGCCTCCTACTGTACTTGTTCCCGCTGCACCTCCTTCTCTTGTCTATGTAGCTTCTGTTCTTCCTTGAGTTGTCACTTCATCACTTGCAACACCTTCTCTATTTCTCTCTCTGCCTTCACACGATCCTCTTTTCACACGGTCACCTCATAGTCTATGTTTCCAAAGTTTCTTTCATCACAAGTGGATCTGCTTGAACTTGCAACTTTTCTGTGCCTTTGCGTTTTCAACAACCTTCCCCTTGCATTTGTCGCATGCAAGTGTGCTACCTTCTACTACTGCTGATGGTGTTGTTCACTATGACGTTGCTGCCATTTCATCTTGATATCTTTGTCCATGAACAAATTGATGTCTTCATAGATAGGCAAGTTCATAGACACTTGATCGACTGCATCCCCTGTTGTGCTCTGAACAGTGTCTTCGACTCTACTCTCCTGGAAGCCATTGTACCTGTGCTGCTGAGAGGCAAATGAACACCTGTTGTACCTAGAGAAATAGAAATAGTCATGACAAGAAATCTATCAGTCAAAAAATCAAAACAAGTTGAAGGACTGACATGCAACATACCTATGTGACTGTCCGTGAAGATTCCACAATTTTCATCAGGAAGTTGGGAGACTGACTACCAACACTGTGCAAGGCACAATTCATGCTTTCAGGAAGCTGATTGACTACTAGAACTATGCAATGCACAACCCAACCTAGCCTGCTGAGGACTGAAACTACGCAATGCACAATTTCAGTCAGCAGTGACATGTAAAACAAAAAAATGCATTGCGCAGTTTCTGGGGCCAACAAGGCACTGCCTTCCAGAATTGTGCAATGCAAGCTTGGAGGTTAGTGTTGGGCCAGATTTGTGCAATTTCTAGAGGGAAGGTAGAGCCTTCACTTCCAGAAATGTGAAATGCTAGCCGGGTAAGGCAAGGTTCGGGCCAAGGCAGCCCAGACCTGCCGACAGGTGACTGAAAGTATGAGAAGTCAGAATGCATGGTGAAACTCAGTGTAAACAAGAGTGAATGATCATGCATGCAAACAATAAGTGCAAGATTCAGAAACATGAGAGCCCAAGCATGCATGTGTGTGAAGCGATTCACCACAATGGTGGTTGTCGGTGCAAAAATAGTGTCATGCATGCAACAACAGTGAGATGCGAATGAAAATTGAAATGGTGCTTCTATAAGCTAACATACATTGAAACGATAACAAGCGCTCATTGAAATCAAGAAGACAACACTCACATGAAGCGAAACAAAAAGAGCATTAGAAATGCAGCTCAAGGCATGAGAAGTAGACTTACCCTGAAATAGCTAAGCTGAAAGTGCCGAAGAATCCTGGATGCGATGTGGGATGTCAAAGCTGCAAGATCGATGTGAAGATTGAGCTTTCCAACGTTTAGTTCATAAGTTTGATAAGATCTAGGTTATGACACGCATGCCACAAATCTAGGTAAAAGTGACACTTGGCGAGCGGTTTCTAAAATGAGCTTTGCATGTAACCTCTAGCTGCTAAAAATAGATCCTTAGATCTAGGGATCCCTTTTGCATACTGCCTTTTGTTATTTCGGGAAGAGGATCCCATGCATGAAAATAAGTTTTGCTCGGTCGTGGAGGGAACTGGTCAACCTGAAGGCACATGCGACAACTTGCTTGACTGAGAGAGGGATTTGTGCAATTTCTAAGAGGAAAAGGGTTGACTGTCCTAGAGGGATTGTGCAATTTTTGGGAGGATCAAGTGACTGTTGCCTAGAATTGCACAATTTCTGGGAGGAGCAGGTGATTGCTGCCCATAATTGCACAATTTCTGGGTTGAGTTGTAGTATTGGGCCAGATTGCACAATTTTCCCAAGGAAGATTGTCTAACTGTATTGCGCAATTTCTGAGCCCAGTAGGCTGGCCAGCAAATTTGTGTAATTTCTGGAGGGAAGGCTAGTTCCCCTCCAGAATTGCACAATTTTCTGAGGGAGCTGCTTTGCCAACAACTAGCTTAAGTCCAGAATCGCAACCTATGAGGGAGTGAAACAAACTAACATGCACATGCTGGCAAGCTATTTAAAAACCAATGGAGCATATGTACTTGACAATGCAAGAAATTCTTCTATGATGGTTGGTAGGGAGGCTCCAAAACGAAGCTAAGGCAAAATTTTTGAGGGTGGTTGTAGCCGCTACAATAGGAATCCGATGCCTCCATTTACTATCTAGATTTGAATATGTGCAATATTGATGCATCTGATTTGTGTTGTAGTTGGTCATGTGTTTCTTGAGTGCTAAAAATTCATGGTCATTCTTCCACTTGGGTATTTTCTACCTTGAATCACACCAAAATAAGGCATGGTATCGCTCTAAATCTCACAAAATAATGATTCAAATCTAGGTTATGATTATTCCAAGCTACATTCCATATCAAGGAACCATTATTGGCCTCTTCTATTCTGATGATGCTAGAGTCAATAAGGTTGGATCCATACTTTTGTCACCATATTTTCTTCCATAATTTGCTACTACCCTAAGGCTAATGCCATTTTTTTTATCCCCAAGGACTGAACTTAAGATTTCAGGATCTCACATACCTAGGTGTCTTGCAAATTTTAGAAGGAAGAGTTTGTATTAGGCAACTGGAGCCAATTTTATATCTTTATTAGCTCCTTCCCTAAAGAATAAGTGTTAAACTTAGGGAATTCTACCACATAAAATAAATACAAGGGAATTACTTGAAGAATCAGTTTGATCAAAATGATCTAGTCTACCATGTTTAGAGAAAATAAGTTCCAGCTTGTTATTTTCTTCTCAATTTTGAAGAGGAGAGCCTCCCAATTGAGATTATAGATGAAATTCTACACCATGGGGGCACTTAAATATTTAGATGAAAGGGAAATCTATTGAAAACCAATCATTGTGCAAATGTTAAATTGGATGGTAGGAGAGATTTTAAAAGGGAAATTTTGAGACTTATCTTGGTTGATAGAAGTGCTTGAGGCTTCCATAAAATCTATGAGTATCTTCTTGAAAGTTTCTACTTATTTAACTATGGGGATTCCATTAAATATTGTGTCATTATCAAACTATTGATGTGAAGGTCCAATATTATCACCAAAAAATCTAATGCATTTAATTTTATTTTCAATGACTACTACATTGAGGGATAAATTGAGTCCTTCGACCATTGGGATGAAATGAAATGGAGAGCAAGGGTCACACTATAAAATATGACAAGAGGGAGAGAAGGTGATAGATGGGGGTCCATTAATGAGGGGGAATTAGGTTAATGAGGTAAGAGATGAGATCCAACAAGTCCACTATTTTGAGAATCCCAAAGCCAAATGGAAATATCAATGTATTACCAACCCAACTTGTTAGAATATTTTGATGTACATAGTTTTATAAGCATCATTTCTCTTCTAGAAATTTTCATAGAATGAATCATCCCCTAGTTGAGAATTGTACCATTTAGTATTTTCCTGCTTTCAACATAGTTCTATTGTTTGGGGGAGATTGAATTAGGAAAAATAGGCTTGAGGATATTTTCTATAAACTTTGTAATGATTTTGTAGGCTACAATGTAGAGGGAAAAGGGTAAAAAATTACTAGTTGATTATATTCTAGTAGGCATGTAAGAAATTAGTAGTGAGTCCATCAAGCTTAGTAGAATTTTCCTTTGCAATATCAATTATCACTTGCTATGCTTATTCTAAGGTGACATATTATAGGAGGGGAACATTTTTCTCTTATGTGACATTCTGATAGATACTTTTAATGATTTTTTGAATGGTTTTGCATCAATCTAGTTGGGATTTAGACAATGTTAGGTCCTTATACTACTAGTGTAACCCCTTATTGTTATTAGTACAAGCCCCTTATTATATTGTTGTGCCCATGTAGTCCCCATATTGTTATTATTGTGCCCCATAGAAGCCCACTATTGTTATTATTGTGCCCTTACATTATTATTGTTATGTCGGCTCTAATTATATTATGACCGCTTAGACTCTTATATATAGAAAGGAGGCCTTGTCATTTATATCATCCAAGAATTGTTCATTTGTGTAATGTAAAGGAGGTTTCCCCCTCAAATAGGTTGAATTATAAGGTGTTTTATCTTTCTTTTCTATCTTCTTGTGAGCTGGTTTCATAACATTTGGTATTAGAGCTTTGGATTTTAGGGTTTCGCTGCTCCAAAAAAGGTCATCGCGGAATTTTCGCTATAACGTTTTTTCTATGAAGTTAAAGAAGCTAATAAAGAAACCAATTTTAGCTGACATCATTCTAAACCTCAGGTCCAAATTTCAGATCTTGCCTCGCTATATTATCGGAGATATGATCTTAGGAAGTTAGGGTTTTTGCAAGTTCCAGAATTCCATCTCAAACAAGGCATCGTGGAATTTTTGCTATAATTTTTTTTCTACAAAGGTTTAGATTCTAAAATTAAAACCTGTTTGAGACGAAATCTTGTTGAAGCTTAGACCTGAATTTCAGTTCTTGGTTCACTATATTTGCAGAGATATGGTCCAAGACATTTTTGGTTTCTCCAAGCTCCCAAATTACATTCTAAACAGGTGAACTTGGTAAAATCATCATAACACTCTCTCTGAGCATTAGATGGAAATTTTGTAAAAAGTGATAGAAATCAAACGGACTGTAGTGTTTTGGGTATTATTTTCAGAACCTAAGGTCGAAACAGTGACATGTGGCATTTCATACACGTTCGTTCTACTGAACCATTCTATAATTAGGTTTGTGTAGGAGATTGGGCATAACTCTTTCTTCGGGAATCGAATTGTGATTAGAGTTGCGGGGTTAGAAACAGGACTCAGAGGGATATAATAGGCCGAAATTTCAGAACTTAAAGATCCAAAATTACATAGTTACAGTCATTTCAAGATAGAGCGCCTAAAATCAAGAAAAAGCGATATGAGGAAGTTTGATGGCTAGGGTCTGGTAAATTGTATGCTACAAATGGAGAAATATTTTGATCTACATGAGGTGACACTATTACAAAAGGTACATATTGCATCTTTATGTTTAGAACTGAATCAATTTTTATGGTATAAAGGGCTTTGTTCTTGTAAAACACTTGTCACTTGGTCAATTTTCATGGAGGAAATGATAGCACATTATGAGGATACAAAGAGAAACACCTTATTTAGCCAATTGATAAATCTCAAACAAAAGGGTTCATTGGTAGAGCACATTGAGGACTTCCAAAAATTGAATATAAGGGTAAATGATATTCCAGAGAAGAAAAGGATTGATGTCTTCATAGGGACTTTAAAGGATAACATTCAACATGAGGTTCGTCTTTGGGAACCTAATTCACAGGAGAAGGCATTCAAGTTGGCAAGAAAAATTGAAAGCGGAATTATGGAAACAAGGAATCTTGCCACTCACAACTATAAATATGGAAGTGTTTTTGCTCCTACCCTTCCACAACCTACAAGGTTTACACCACAACAATTGGAAGAAAAAAGAGAAAAAGGGCTTTGTTACATTTGTGATATCAAATAAACCAAAGGTCATAAGTGTACTGAGAAGAAATTATTTTACATAGATTTTGAAGAGGAGAAATAAAAGGATCAAGAAACATGAAAAGAAGAGGATATACACTAGGAACCAACCTCGAAGAAAGAAGAAATGAATCCGACGATATCTTGTAAATCATTGGCAAGAATTACCACTCAAACTCTCAAGATAGAAGGACATATCAAGAAGAAAAATGTTCAAGAAGTGAAAGATCACATCAATCATCAAGAAATTAATTCGACCATATCTTGTACTGCATTGGCAGAAATTACCACTCCTCAAAATCTCAAGATAGAAGCACATATCAAGAAGAAAAAGGTTCAAGCAGTGAAAGATCACATTGAGCATCAACAACAAGTTCTCCAACTTTTAAAGGATAATGCCACTTTGGTGCAGAATCGAATGAAACAATAGGAATATCAACATCACAGTGAAATAAGTTTTGATGTAGGCGATTGGGTATTTTTACGGCTACATCATTACAAACAAATGCCCCTCAAGCAAGCTATTTATGAGAAGTAAATGTTGGAAATACTACATGCACTTAAGAAAAGGCGACCTTACCTAATGGGAAGACACTTCAAGCTAGAAAAAGATCATGATAGTCTTAAATACTTTTTAGAACAAAGATTATATTTAGAATAACATAAAAAATGGGTCACAAATATGTTGGGTTATGACCTTGAAGTCATCTACAAAAAAGGGAAGCAAAATGTTGTTGCAGATGCACTCTCAAGAAAGGATGAGGATGTGGAATAGGGGTGATTTTAGGGGCGAATGTTCGCCCTTTGGCGAAATTAAGGGGTTTTAAATTTTTAGTAGGCGATTATTTTGTATCATAGTACATTTTTACAAATCACCTCAAATAGCCCACCTTCTTTTAAGGGAGAGGGTAAAAAAGGTAAATTTAGCCCTTGAAATTAGGAGCTACAACCTTCCATTCGCCCATTTTCAAGAATAGGTTTTATTTAAGTGAATCCATTCGCCCATTTTCAAGAATAGGTTTTATTTAAGTGAATTCTATGGGCCAAATACCATGTTTATAAAAGAGGTATGGTAAATTAATAAAAATATAAATAAATGAGAAGTATGGTAAATAAATAAAAATATAAATAAACTAGACGTATGGTAAATAAATAAAACCTCTTTTTATATTTAGTCCATAACCCTCGTTATATTTATGAAGGCTCAAGAAAGAGGTTTTATTTAAGTGAATCCTCTGGGCCAAATACCATATTCGTAAAAGAGGTATGGTAAATTAATAAAAATTATAAATAAACGAGATGTATGGTAAACAAATAAAACATTTTTTTTATATTTACTCCATAAGTCACCTTATATTTACGAACACTCAAAAAATGCCTTATATTTAGGTGAAACCTATGGGAAAAATACTATGGGACAAATACCATGGACTAGATTGTTATTAATACCATGCAAAACAACATTATTAACCCTAATATTAGTATTAATAAAAATAAAAATGACACATGGTATTGACCCATGGTATTCACCAAAATGGCACATGGTATTGACCCATGGTATTCACCTGGAATGTAGCCTATTTAAATGGGGGAATTAAACCAGCATAGATCCATCTTTACTCTGGATCTACTAAAGCCTATTTAAATGGGGGAATTAAACCAGCATAGATCCATCTTTACTCTGGATCTACTAACCCCCGAGAGGTATCAAATATTGTGATATGCAAACTAGCATAGAGTGAAAAAATATTTGATCCCTTACGGGGATCAAGAGTAAAAATGGATGTTGTAATTTAATGTATGTTAAACATTTTAGCTTGGTTAAAATATTCTCCATGCTTGGTGAAAGATTCGCCAAAAAATTATATATACATATTATATTATTGATAAAATCGCCTTCCATTTTTCCTATATACCATGGAGATTCGCCCATTTATTATACTTATAAATTTAGGGGGGGTTCTTAAAATTTTCCCTGATGTGGAAGCATTGTTTTGTGCTATTTACATTATCCAACCAGATTGGATAAACGAAGCAAGGGATGAATGGAAGAATAATGAAGAATTGTGGCCACTCATTCTAAAGTTGCAGAAGATCCTAGTTCAAATAATATTGCCAGAACTTGACGAGGAAGGAAAAATCATGTTGGAACCTGAAGCAGTCACAAAAACAAGAAATCAATAGCTACGAAATCGATAAATTTTACAGTATCTCATCAAGTGGAAGAACTTACCCGCTGAATATTCCACATGGAGGATGAGAATTTTATACAGAAGCATCCAGAACTACTCAAGTGTTGAGGACAACACTTTTTGAAGGACAGGGGCATGTTAGGTCCCTATACTTCTAGTGTAAACCCTTATTGTTATTAGTGCAACCCCCTTATTATATTGTAGTGCCCATGTAGTCCCCATATTGTTATCATGGTGCCCCATAGAAGCCCACTATTGTTATTGTTGTGCACTTACATTATTATTGTTATGTAGGCTTTGATTATATTATGACCCCTTAGACTCCTATATATAGAAAGGAGGTCATGTCATTTTGTATCATCTAAGAATTGTTCATTTGTGTAATGTAAAGGAGGTTGACCCCTCGAAGAGGCTGAATTCTAAGGCATTTTATCTTTCTTTTCTATCTTTTTATGAGCTGGTTTCATAACAGACAAGATGGTTTTGAAGTAGGAGATCTGACACATGTTCCATATACCTATGGTATAAAAATTTATTTCTAAGGTTGTCCTTTAGGAAAAAGATGTAGTTGTGGTGATTGTTTTTAATCATAAATCTATGAAATAAATTTGTGATTTCCCCTTTGAGCAATTTAAATATTGACTTTTTTCTTCCAAAGAATTTCCTATATTTGTTTTAATCTTATAATTGGATTTGAAGAGATGCTTTTCCTACAAAAAATGATTCAGTCTAGCCTAAGAAAATCATAGCATCGACATTTTGTTATCCATATCACTTTCAACATTGAAAATGTCTCCAAACTCCTCTTTGCTCAATTTCTTGAGTAAATATTTAATATGATTAAGGAAATATTAAAAGAAGTATGTGGGGGTGCCCTAGATGATTTTCTCTTCTTACAACCATGATGCAATGTTTTCTTGGAAGAAGGGGTGATTGAGCCACCTAATCTACCAAATCATCTGTTGTAGGCCCCTGAATATTTCATGAAATAACTGCACCTCCTTGCTACATAGATACTTGAAATGAAAGAAAAGTAAATTATGTAAGATAAGCAACCTAAGAAAATATAAAGCAACAATATAACTAAAAACATATATAAAAAATATAATGTTAAGGGGCCCTACTTCATCTTTTGATGTAACAATTGGAAGACCAAATAATATAAAGGGAGGTGTCATATGGTCATTGTGATGTATAGAATGAGATTTCTCTCCTCTAGAGGCATGTTGAGTATTCTTACATTTAGATTTCTTGAGATTCATCTAGAGGCAATGTATCATGGTTTGATGATATGGTGTATTATTTAGGGTATTTTTCAATACCCATCATATATTATTGGTATATGAAGGCTCTATTTGATAAGGTTAGTGAGAATTGAGTTGTCTTACTTGAGAAAGAACTTACCACTCTTGACCCACATTCATTTGAAGATTGAAGATGACATATCACATGTTAAAAAGTTGCAACTAACAATTGACACGTGTAGAAAAGAATTTTATAAGGGATTACAACTGATAGAGCTTTTTCTTGTGAATTTGAGAGCACCCTTTGATGTCTTTGATTCCACATTTTGAGGAATAAGCATTGCAAGGAAAGAAGATGGTAAGGACTTCATCTTTTATTCTTCTTGTTAATTATTTATTGAGGAGGAGGAGCTTGCTATAGAGGGAATGATTGACAATAAGCAGCGTGATCACTTCATTAAAGGAAAAGTAAAGGAGAATAATTATATAGGAAACCATCAAAAAGATCATGAGGATATTAGAAATCATGGTAGTGGAAGTCAATGAATGAAAGTCAAAAGGTTAAAATGTTGTTACTATTTAGGCAAACCTAGGTAGGTTGAGAAGAATTTCAACAAGAACACCAAATATTGTGAGAAGGTTACATATATTGAAGGTAATCATAAACAACATCATCAAGAAGGAAATGGTACTTGTTCTTATTTTGTTAGCACTTCCTAAGGATTTTAATGCTTAGGAATGGATCATGGATTTCTAATGATGCTTCCTTATTTTATCTTCATATAAGGCTAAGGAGATGGGCTAAGGATATTTGGATATGTCATATCTACCACTTTATAGAGGAGTGATGTGGTCAAGGATTTAGACTGAAGGAAGTATGTCATGTTTAAAGCAGATAATGACCATGATTATGATCTGGATACTACAAGAATTTATGTTCATATCAAACCCACCTAGTAGGATATAGGATTTCAATAAATCATAAATGTATGGGTGTTTAAGGGCTACTGCAAATATTTAAGTTAAATTGTGGAAAAGGAAAGATAGTCATGTAGAGGTGCTTGAAATCCACTAATGAGAGCATTAGAAAATTCTCTATGTCTAGTATTGATGACACAATATAAGGAAAACATACTGGTGGTCTAAAGCCAAACTTAACAACACCCAAATGAGTGCATAGGTATCCTTGTTTCTTAGGTTAATCATTTATATCTCTATCCAAAAAACTAATATGGACCTTGTCATCTAGTTTAGTGAAGGGCACGTTAACATAATCGACTTTGATAAATATATGTAAGAAGCATCTCCACTACTTGAGTTTGTATTAATCCTTAGCGTAACTACATGGTAATTCCTAGTGTTATATATTATTTAGTGCATGCTGGATATTATAATTTTTTCAATGGTAGAGACTACCATAGAAGCATTTATATTGGATATGGAATTAATTACAAAGGAAACAATATAAATATCTGAGAGAATGGTAATATCCATAGATGGATTTCAAATCCTTTGCCTCAACATTTCCACTTATCTTGAATTGGTTGATTTGGAGAGTTGGAAAGGGAGACAGGTTCCAAATCAACCTATACTAATGTACCTAGACCGAGTCTACAACATTAAGTGGCAATTGATCACAAGGGGTTAGCTTAACTGATTGTTGCCAATGTTCTTGGGAATTTTGTTAGTTCCAATATACTAGCCTATGCTAACAATTTTATTAGAGATGCCATCCACAAATATGGGGAAACATTTATTGCATTTACCCACAAGGTTTTCATTGGAAAAAAACAATAAGTGACAATTCAAAAACAATATACTAATTAAGTTCATTTGAAGATTGTAACTAATATATGTAGAGTGATTCTAGACAAGTTAGATGACAAAACAATAAAATTGTAACTTTATTTCTATAACAGGCATAAAATGCACTAGTAAAGCTCCATCTCAACTAATTTTATGTCAAACTTGGGATGAAAACAAATAAATTAAGAACAAAAATACCCACAATTCACTTAAATTGAGTTAAAGGTAAACAAAGAATCATCAAAATAATAAAATAAATTAAAAAACATTTTATGAATAAATATTAATTAAAATGACTCAAGTGCATGAATGGCCAAGTGAGCTTCTCTTGGTTTCAATAATAATTTATTGGAGTAGTCTAATCTTGGATCAAACATTCCTCTATTTGACGGAGCAACAATGAAGTCAACATTGACTTTGTTGTTGCTCTGTTGGATTGAGGGAGGTTTGCTCCAAGATGATCAAAATCCTAATTTATTATGTATTGAATAGTGCCAACCATGTGAAGGTGGAAGTTCTTATGGCCCCTACCCCCTCCCTCATATCACTCTCAATTTTGTAGTACCAAATCTATCTACTAGAAAATAGTTAAAATCAACACATTGGGATTCATGCATAGACACTAGCAAAACAAAAATTTCATAAAGAAACATATGTGGTTTTGTACATAAAGAAACACATAACTATAATTTATTAACATATAACATTCATTCATTCATCATAGACACAAAATAATTCACATTAATAAATTTTATCATAAAAAATATGTTTTCAGAATATGGTACATGATGTTTCTAATGATAGAACTAGTACAATCTTTTTTTTCGTTTACTTTATTTTTGGAAAGAATTCAAAAATGTCTTCATTAGTTGTTTCTTCCCCTTCATTTATTATGGCCTCTATATATCTCATTGATGACTTGGTCATGTACTCATGATGTCGTTGAGGCTACGCAAGAGGGGTAAATCAATAGATGCAACAAGAAATAAATGTTATATTGATATTTTTTGTTATTATTATTAGAAGTATTTTATTAATAAAAAGAACATTATAGTGTTTTTTACCTGCTTCAGTAGTGGAGGAAGGCAGAGTAGTTTCAAATGCAACCATATGTTCCTCTTCTTATGTATCCTCATCCTTTACATGCTTTGGAGATGAAACAAGAAACATTATACTGAATACACCATTTGCAATTAAATATTTTTCATTATATTACATACTACAATTTTTATAGCACATGAAATACCTCCATTACCGAGCTACAAACTACCATCATTGAGTGCCACTCCATTAACAATAGGTTGTGTTCTTCGTTTCTTACCTGCTTAAAACAAACAAACACATTACTTTATGCCCAAAAATAATAATCAATAGATTGTACAAGTAATAAATTATAAGTATTCTTCATTGATTTTATTTAACTTTGTTGACGGGAGTTCCAGAAGATTGTGCTTTCCCTAATATTCTTTCGCATTCAACCACAACTTGATAGTCATGCTTGTAAGAAAGCTCAAGGTCTTCCTTTATTGGAGATTCGTTGAACTCCAACCCTTGCAATTTTTCATAAAAACATGAATTTTGGTTCTTTTGTGCAATTAAATTAAAATTGTTAACAATTTATTATTTGGATGTAATTGATTTTTTTATACTTAAAATTCATGCGGCCAATTCAGAGCACCATCACGGCCAAGTTTGTGTTTCCCATGCTTTTTTATTTTGGATTTTGTGGCTTTGGATATATTTGGGAGCCTATATTGAAAATTTTCAAGTATGTAATTAGATGTTTCAATGATCATAAATCATCATAATTCCATTATTAGAAGTGTCACATACCTTCTTGAGCCAGGTATTTTCTTTCCTTGTTTTCAGAGCTACTTGTTTGCATCATCCAGGAGGACCTTCCACTCCCTCTCTAGAATCATTGGAGGATGCTCATACTTAAGTTTGTTTTCAATATGAACCCTATATTTGTCTTGCAAATATTTTAAATATTGGCCTACTTTGAGGTGACTCTGAATTTGTTAAAGGAACCATCACTAAACAGGGCAACCAACTTGCTAATGAGATCATATTTTAACTTGGAACTTTGGGAATTCCACCTTAAGTGTATGGTGGGACCAAAGATATCCAAATTTAGGTCATTCAAGTGTTTATAAAATGTATCATTTCCTACAAAATGATATTATCATTAGTTTAAAATAATCACACATTATACGTAAATTTCAATTAGATTGTACATAATAATTAAAACACTTCTTAAATACTTGGAACCTTTTCTATTTTCACAAGGATGTCCTTACTTTCTACCAAAAAAGTAACCGGTAGTGATCTCATTCTAGTGACATAGGTAGATCCAATACAACATGCTTCAAAATGTGCGATGTCATTATCAGCGTCCCATGCACATTTTGACCTATGCTGCTCAGGGGGTGTAGTACTAAAAATGACCCTAGGGGGTGTATCATTTTGAGTGACAGGCATGTCACTGACAGGTGGAGATTGAAAATGGGTACTAATATGTTGTTGCACCAATATACCAACAGTGTTGGTACCAACACTGGCCTCTGTAGGCATATGATAAGTATCAAACTCATCCAAACTCATGCAAAAAATAAAGAGTCTTTTATAAAGGACTTGTAAGAGTATAAAAATTAAACTTGTAAATACATAAATGGGATAATTAAATATATTCATGCTTATGCCATAGTGACGAATCTTCTACATCAATTTATTAATTATTTAATTTGTCGACTATGTCTTTGGCTGAATTTGAATCAAAGAAGTGAGCTTGTTCTTTGATATTCTCAGAAGCTTCTTTATTTTTTTCACTTGGTATGTGGAGGAATATATTTCTTCATCCATAATCTCTTCCTTAGGATGATCTAAGGATTTCTCTAACGTTGGTGCCTTCCCCTCGTTACCTCGGGACAATAATGTTTCCAACAATGCAATGTCCTATCACTGTTCATAAGCATTTTTTTACGTGAATACATTATAAGAAGTTCATAAGCATATTTTTTAAATGAATTCATTATAGCAAGTTACAAATACAACTAGGGATATGATAATGAGGACATGTTGGACCACTTATAAATATAAAATATAAGAATCGTTAATGAGAGGTTACATACCGTCCCCATAATAGGAATGTTTGTATCTATTTGATTGAAGTTGTAATTGATCAACAACCCGTCTCCTGCAACTATAGATTTCATTGCACATACTAATACATGGTTTCCTTCACATCCCTCAAATATGCATTTGAGTTGCCTATTTGTTGTCCCGAGTTGTATACTATTTATAAACCCTAAAATATTCTCCGATTCTCTCTCTCTCTCTCTCTCTCTCTATATATATATATATATATATATATATGTTAGGTCCCTATAATACTAGTGTATTCCCCCATTATTATTGTCATTGTAGCCCTTATTGTTATTGTTGTGCCCATGTTGCCCCCATATTGTTATTATTGTGCCCTTACATTATTATTGTTATGCTGACTATGATTATATTGTGACTCCTTAGACTCCTATATATAGAAATGAGGTTTTCTCATTTGGATCACCCAATAATTGTTAATTTGTGTAATGTAAAGGAGGTTGCCCCCTCAAAGAGGCTTATTTTGAAGCTTTATCTTTATTTTCTATCTTTTTGTGAGTTGATTGCATAACATTTGGTATCAGAGGTTTGGATTTTAGGGTTTTGCTGCTTCAAAAAGGTCCTCATGGTATTTTCGCTATAAATTTTTTTCTATGAAGTTTCGAAGCTGAAACAAAAACCCATTTGATATGAAATCATTATGAACGTCATGTCTGAATTGTAGGTATTTATCGCTATATTTTTGGATATATGATCCAAGGAAGATAGGGTTTTTTCGGGCTACCGAATTCCATCTCAAATAGGTGACCTTGGGAAAATCGTCATAACTTTCTCTCTGAGCATATTCAAATTTCATAAAAAGTGATAGAAAGCGGATGGAATGTCATTTGTTGGGTATCGATTTTAGGTCTGAAGGTCGAAAAAATGACACGTGGCACTTCATACAAGTTCGCTCTACTGAACTAGTCTATAATCAGGTCCTGGTGGGAGATTGGTCATAACACTTTCTTGGAGAAACCAATCTCAATCAGACTTGTGGGGTTGGAACGAGGACTTAAAGGGCTACCACAGGACGAAATTTTAGACCTTGGATATCTATCATTACAGAGATACAACAAATTCAATATCAAGCTCTTGCAAAGAAAAAGAAACAAGGAGTGTATTTTTTTAACATTTGCATAAGTTTTGTTTGAAAAAATAATTTGAAGTGATTCAAAGGGCATAGGGAAGCATAATACTCATTAATTTATGCCCCAAAGAAATAAAATGGAAACACATAGTAAGCAACGTGAAAGTTCTACTATGACACATGAAGAAGAAGAAGAAATGCAACATGACATTTCAAAATTACGAGACCAAGTACAACAATTTTCACTCTCATAAAGAGTAACCAAAAATGAAATGGAAGCTAAGATGGATGGTTTGAAGAATAGCTTAAAATCGGACATGGAGGGATTGAAGAATGACATGAAAGCTAATGTGGATGACATAAAAGCTAATATGGTTGACATGAAAGATAATATGGAAGATCTTAAGAATGGTTTAAAAGTAGACATGGAAGGTTTCAAGGAAGGTTTGACAAGGTTGCTATAAGAAATTCTTCCTAATGGCGAAAAGGTATTAGATGAAACTCATGATGAGAACAAAATAAATGTTAAGCATGATTTCATAGACTGTAACATTGAAATGAAGACCCACCATGTTCCAAATTTCGAGATGAGGAAGTTTGATGGAAAGGATCCCATAACATGGATACTACAGATGGAGCAATATTTCGATATCCATAATGTGAAAAACACAAAAAAGGTACGCATTTCAACTTTATATTTGGAACCCAATCAGTTTTTATTGTATTGATGGCTTTGCTCTCGTAAATAAAATGTCAGTTGGTAATTTTTTACGGAGGAAATGATGGCACATTATGAGGATACAAAGAGAAACACCTTATTTAGTCAATTGATAAATATCAAACAAAAGAGTTCAATGGTGGAGCACATTGAGGACTTCCAAAATTTGAATACAAGGGTAAATGATATTCCAGAGGAGCATAGGATTGATGTGTTCATAGGGACCTTAAAGGATAACATCCAACATCAGGTTCACCTTTGGGAACCTAATTCATTGGAAAAGGCATTTAGGTTGGCAAGAAAAAATTGAAAGAAAAATTATGGAAACAAGGAAGCCTACCACTCACAACTAAAATATGGAATTATTGATGCCCCTAGCGGTCCACAACCTACAAGGTTGACACCACAACAATTGGAAGAAAAAAGAGCAAAAGGGCTTTGTTATAGTTGTGATAACAAATACATTAAAGGTCATAAGTGTGCCGAGAAGAAATTATTTTAAATAGATTGTGAATATGAGGAAGAAAAGGAACAAGAAATGTCAAAATAAGAGGATATACACCAAGAACCAACCCTAGAGAAAGAAGAAATGAATATGACCATATCTTGTAATGCATTGGTAGGAATTACCACTCCTCAAACTCTCAATATAAAAGGACATATCAAGAAGAAAAAGGTAACAGTTAATCCAGGTGGATGTTGGTGGCCACCCACCTATCCCATTTGGACCCCCACAACTGTCTCTTTCAGTCTTTTCAGTTTCCTAAATTGTAGCACAATTTACTATTTTTAGCAGTTTTTCGGGTCCTAAACTTCTGGAGCCATTTTGAGGCTCTAAACGACGTTTTTTTGGAAATCTACCGCCAACGATTTTTCTGTCTAAAAATCTCCTTTTCCATCAATCTTCAGAGAGATCTTTCCAACGGGCTATCATGCACGTCAAATGGAGATAATACGACCAATTCGCGACCCCAAGAAGTTGATGTACCAACTTACCCAAAAAAAACGGGGCCCACAATATGGCGTTTCATCTTCTAGGGTTAGGTTTTGGAATGTGAAGGGTTTTCCATTGTTTCTCAACAATAAATAGGCCTTCGAGCCTCATTGTAACACAGTTCAAAGGCATGTAGCCACCACATCTCTTCTCAGAGATAAGCTACCATCGCCCTAGCTGGTTTATTTCCATTTCTGTTTGTAAGCATATTTCAATATTTTACAGTAATGAAAAGAAGTATTATTTCTATCGCATATCTGTCTTTATGATTATCTGTGTATTTTATTGTGTTCCTGTTTAAATCCGGATCAGTGGTATCAGAGCGGTCTACTTTTTCTCTGTTTTTTCTTTGCATGTCCCCAACGAGGTCGGGATATAAGGAGTTAGGGCTTGAACTGGTCGAACCTTTGCAAGACCAGCCTCGCAAATCTCGACGATCTCCCATGGCGGATGAGAAGAAAAACAAGGGGGCAGGAGATCCTATCAAAATCTTGCTCGAAGAAGCCCTCAAGCGACAAAGGAACGCAATGATGGACAACTTTACCCAGATCCTTCAGCAGCTACTCAGAGGCGACACATCGGCTTCCAACAGCTACTCTGGAAACGTCACACCGTTTAAGGTACAAGTTAATTTTGAAATCCCCATCTTCGAGGGTCAAATAGACGTAGATGCCATAGATAAATGGTTAAATATGCTAGATGGGTATTTTTCTGTTCATGAGTTTTCAAGTCGGAAAAAGATTATTTTCACTCTTCTCAAAGCAGCCCCCCACTTCAAGGATTGGTGGGAAACCTACTGCGAGCAGAAGGATGAAAGTACAGGCTCATTATTTTCAGCCGCACCCACTTGGAATGACTTTCGGGATGCCATCAAGGAGCAGTACTACCCTGTCAAAAGCTATGAGGACAAATACATCAAATGGACCACACTGTGGCAGGGACGAGAGCAAGATGTGCCGGAGTTCACAAACATTTTTCATACCCTTCGCACACAATTGGGTATAAAATATTCTGAGCTGCATCTAGTACTCAAATACCGCGGCTGCCTACACAGATACATCTAGGAAGAGATGGAGTTCTTGAACATCTCCTCACTCGGCATAGCATACCGATACGCTGTCAAAATCGAGCAAAAGTTCAAACAGAAGAAGTGAGACTTTGGATCTGCAAATCTGAAGCCCAAAGGACAAAGCCAAGGCAGGGTGACCCAAGAAAACCCCTCGAAGCCGCAAGAAAAGAACACCACAACGAAGCCGAAGAAGGACACAGGAAAGTGGTGTGAGTTCCACAAAAGTCCCACTCATAACACAAGTGAGTGTCAGACCAAGCAGTCGTTGGTGGCCGAGTTGAAGGCTTCCGAATCCAATGCATGTTCCGACCTTGAGCCAGAACCTGACAAGGGGAATGGCAAAGGGAAGAAGATCATTGATGCGGAGCCCAGCGCCACTGTTGGCACCGCCAAGATCCAAAAAAATAAGCCCGAATATCCAGAGGAAGGGGAATGTCTTTTCCACTCATAGATGTGGGTGAGGGGTTCGCCGCTGCAATTCATTGTCGACAGTGACAACCAAAAGAACCTCATTTCAGCAGAGGTCGTAAAGCGGTTGGGCCTACCAACTACACCACACCCACACCCGTACAGTATCAGGTGGCGTCATGAAGGACGAGATCTCAAAGTTCGCCAGCAGTGCCGCCTTCCCTACAGCATCAAGCCCTTCACAGATGAGGTATTTTGTGATGTTACACCTCTGGATGTTTGTGATGTACTACTAGGCCAGCCATACTTGTGGAGGCGACATGCTATGTATGAGTCAAGGCCTCGCGCTATCAATATTTCTTTGGATAATTCATTATACAGGATACCGAAGGTAGCCCCACCTACCACCACCTCTTTGATCACTGCTAAGAAATGCAACAAGCTCATCTCACAGATTAGGAAATTTATTTTCTGTCTGGTTCGCTCCCAAAGGAAGGGGAAGATCATTGCTACATCCATGACCCCCACGAAGGGTTCCTCCACGCAGCAGCAGCAAAGGGATACAATCATGACAAAACATAGGAACAAATTCTTCTCACCCACAGGGGTACCACACAAGTTTAAGGTGGGCAACAAAGTTTTTTTGCATCGACAGAAAGAATGCCTTAACAGAACACATTAGAAGCTCAGACCACTCCGACATGGTCCTCACACCAATACCAAGGCTACGGGCAACAATGCTTTGAAGCACAAAATTCCTCCATTCCTTCGCTTGCACCAAGCGATCAATGTGGACCGTCGTCGACCATGCTTCCCACCATTTCTGGACAAATCTGAGATTTAGAACAGCTCACTAGAGATCCAGCTCAATAGAAGCTTCCTCATCTCAGGGAGGAACTCAACACCTAAGGGGGGAGGAATGATCCAGGTGGGTGTTGGTGGCCACCCACCTATCCCATTTGGACCCCCACAACTGTCTCTTTCAGTCTTTTCAGTTTCCTAAATTGTAGCACAGTTTACTATTTTTAGCATTTTTTCGGGTCCTAAACTTCTGGAGCTGTTTTGAGGCCCTAAACGACGTTTTGAGGGAAATCTACCACCAGTGATTTTTCTGTCTAAAAATCACCTTTTGCGTCATAGTCCTCAGAGAGATCTTTCCAACGGGCTATCATGCGTGTCAAACGGAGATAATACGACCAATTTGTGACCCCAGGAAGTTGATGTACCAAATTACCCAAAAAAAATGGGGCCCACAATTTGGATTTTCATCTTCTAGGGTTAGGTTTTGGAATGTGAAGGGTTTTCCATTGTTTCTCAACAATAATAGGCCTTCGAGCCTCATTGTAACACAGTTCAAAGGCATGTAGCCACCACATCTCTTCCCAGAGATAAGCTACCATCGCCCTAGCTGGTTTATTTCCATTTTTGTTTGTAAGCATATTTCAGTATTTTACAGTAATGAAAAGAAGTATTACTTCCACTGCATATCTGACTTTATGATTATCTCTGTATTTTATTGCGTTCTTGTTTAAATCCGGATCAATAGTGTTGATTGATTCGGGTAGTACCCATAATTTTATTCATTGTAAGATAGCTAAGGAATTGAATTGCTTCCTATATCTAGCACCAAAGTGTCAAGTGATGGTTGCAAATGGAGGAACCATAAATTTCTCTGGAAAGTGCCATAATATAAAGTTATCCATGGGAGAATATGTATTGAATAGTCCAATGCTTTCCATTCGAATGGGTGGTGTTGATGTTGTACTAGGAGTCCAATGGCTACAACCTTTGGGTACAATAGCTTTTAATTTTCAAGAAAATTTCTTGAAACTATTTTGGGAAGGAAAAGAAGTTGAATTAAGGGGTATCCCAAGTAAATCGGGAAAAATAATAATCTCTAACGACATGAAAAATCTTCTAAAGAAAGAAAAATGGGGCATAATTGCACAATTATGTTCACTAGAGGTTCCCACATCAAAATCATCTATTTATCAAGATCTCCAAAAAGTCTTACACAATCATTCGAAGGTATTTGAGACTCCCAAAGGCCTCCCACCTATTTGTGATCATGACCATGCTATTCATTTGATTCCAGGAAGTTTTCCTCCAAAAAAAAAGCCTTACAAATATCCCTATTCGCAAAAGAGTGAAATTGAATGTATGGTTACATAAATACTAGAGGCTGGTATAATTCAACCTAGTCAAAGTTCTTTCTCTGATCCAGTAGTATTGGTGCACAAGAAGGATGGATCATGGTGCATGTGTTATGATTTTAGGGGGCTCAACAAGCTCACTATTAAAGATAAATTTCCCATTCCAGTCATTAATGAATTATTTGATGAATTACATGGATCAATTTACTTCACTAAGTTGGATCTTCGTTCAGGATATCATAAAATCATAATGAAGACTGAAGACATTCCGAAAAAACATTTAGAAATCATGAGGGTCATTATGAATCCTTGGTCGTGCCTTTTGGCCTTACCAATTCACCTTCTACATTTCAAGGTTTGATGAATTCCATTTTCAAACCCTTCCTTAGAAAATTTTTGTTAGTATTTTTTGATGATATACTAATCTACAACAAGCCTTGGAAGGATCATGTTCAACATGTTGATAGGGTTCTCAAACTATTGGACGAGAAACAATTATATGCAAAAACCTCCAAATGTTTCTTTGGAGTACAAGAGGTGGAATATATGGGTCATATTGTATCTCATGAAGGTGTTAAGGTAGACCCTAGAAAAATTAAATCCATTAAGGAATGGAAAATTCCCACATCCAGAAAGCATCTGCGAGGAATTCTCTGGTTGACAGGGTATTATCACAAGTTTGTTCATAATTATGGGATAATATCAGCACCTATAACAACATTACTGAAGAAAGATGCATTTTCTTGGACTCCAGAAGCAACGAGAGCCGTTGAAGATCTTAAAGAGGCAATGTGCCAAGCACTGTTATTAGCTATGCCAGACTTCACAAAAACCTTTATTGTGGAATGTGATGCCTTAGGAAATGGAATTGGTATTGTTTTAATGCAAGAAGGAAGACCCATTTCTTTTGGAAGTTGTCCAATCAAAGGAAAGTACTTACAGAAAGCTATTTATGAGAAGGAAACGCTGGAAATACTACATGCACTTCAGAAATGGCGACCTTACCTAATGGGAAGACACTTCAAGGTAAAAACAGATCATGATAATCTTAAATATTTTTTTAGAACAAAGATTATCTTCAAAAGAGAAACAAAGATGGGTCACAAAGATGTTAGGTTATGACTTTGAAATCATGTACAAAAAAGGGAAGAAAAATGTTGTTGCAGATGCACTCTCAAGAAATTATGAGGATGTGGAAGCATGGTTTTGTGCCATTTCTATTATCCAACCATATTGGATAAACGAAGCAAGGGATGAATGGAAGAACGAAGAAGAAGTATGGGCACTCATTCAAAAGTTGCAGCAATATCCCAGTACATCTGACACATCTAGCTGGAAAAATGATTCATTATGGTACAAAGATTGCTTATACCTCTGTAAGAATTCCCAACTCAAACAAAAGATTCTTCTCAAATTGTACACCTCTCAGTTAGGATGACACTCAGGATTTTTAAAAACTTACCACAGGGTTAAGAAGGACTTTTTTTGGGATGGACTTAAATATGATATTCAAAGTTTGTGGTGGAATGTTTGGTTTGCCAAAAAAATAAAGTTGAAACAATTAAGACCCCAGGTCTATTACAACCTTTATCCATTCCTAGTCAACATTGGGAGGAGGTTTCAATGGATTTTATCACAGGTCTACCCAAGTCTGAAGGAAAGAGTGTCATCATGGTGGTAGTTGACAAACTTACTAAGTATGCACACTTTTGTGCATTATCTCATCCATTTAAAGCTAGTATAGTTGCTACTTCATTTATGGAAACAATAAAAAACCTACATGGAAACCCAAAGATTATTGTAACCGAAAAAGATCCCATTTTTACTGGAAATTTTTGGACATTATTATTTTCTTGTTTGGGTACTCAGTTAGTTCATAGATCATATTATCATCCTCAATCTGATGGGAAAATTGAGATAGTCAACAAATGTTTGGAAGGACATCTTCATTGCTTTGTAGCTAATAAACAGACACAATGGGTTAAGTGGTTGCCTTTGGCTGAATGGTGGTATAACACTTACTCCCATACTGCAACAAAAATGACCCCATTTATGGCACTTTATGTATATCATCCACCGTCCATCACATCATATTTAAGAGAAAATTATAAGGTTCAAGCAGTGGAAGATCACATTGAGCATCAACAACAAGTTCTTCAACTCTTAAAGGATAACCTCACTTTGGCGCAGAATAGAATGAAACAACATGTAGATCAACATCACAACGAAACAAGTTTTGATGTAGGTGACTAGGTAGTTCTACGACTAGAGCCATACAAACAAATGTCCCTAAAGAAATCTAAGAGGGATAATAAATTATCACCAAAGTATTATGGTCCGTATAAGGTGTTGCAAAATATTGGTACTATGGCATACAAATTGGAGCTTCCTGAATCTTCCCAAGTGCACCCAGTTTTCCATGTTTCATGCTTAAAGAAGGTTATAGGTGACAAGCTCTCTATTCAAACATATTGCTAGAACATGAAGAGGAAGGAAAAATCATATTGGAACTTGAAGCAATCATAGAAACAAGAATTCGGTAGCTATGAAATCGATCAATTTCATAGTCTCTCATCAAGTGGAAGAACTTACCCACTAAAGATTCTACATGGGAGGATGATAATTTTATATAGAAGCATCCATAACTACTCAAGCGTTGAGGACAACACTTTTTTGAAGGAGAAGGGCATGTGAGGTCCCTATAATACTAGTGTATTCCCCCATTATTATTGTCATTGTAGCCCTTATTGTTATTGTTGTGCCCACGTTGTCCTCATATTGTTATTATTGTGCCCCATAGAAGCCCACTATTGTTATTATTGTGCCCTTACATTATTATTGTTACGTTGGCTGCAAGAATTGTTAATTTTTGTAATGTAAAGTAGGTTTCCCCCTCGAAGAGGCTGATTTTGAAGTCGTTGATCTTTATTTTATATCTTTTTGTGAGCTGGTTGCATAACAATAACTATATATATATATATATATATATATATATATATATATATATATATATATATATATATATATATATATATATATATATATATATATATATATATATATATATATATATATATATATATATATATATATATATATATATGCCCTTTGTTTTTATCTTTGTCTCTTAGTTGTATATAATGTGTAGCCAACCCGTATCTCCATATTCCTTGCGTATGTCAAACCAGATACATCTAAGATCTATAATTGTAATAGGTTTGACATATTCCATCAATTTATTTAATCAGTCGTAACAAGCCTTTATGTTGTCCATGAAAAATAGCCCCAAACCATGTAGTGATGATGGAGCAATGCGATATATGCTCTCGTTGAGACAAAATTCAATGTTTACTTGATGAAGGTCCTTAGGTACCCATCATTTCACTAGATTTTTATACCTCAAGGGAACCTTAATGTTGTCTATGTTCTCAGCATCATAATAACATGACCCCCATTAAGTAAAAAGAAATTCCATGCATCTATGAAATTTTCTTCTGATCTTCTCACCTCTAGTTGATGATATTTGTTTGTTAAATATACTATATCTCTGACTTTCCTACAGTCTACCTTAACTTTCCTTGCTTGATGAGGATAGATATGATAGGTACATGTTTGGCTATACCTACAGTTCATCAAATGAGTGAAGCAGTAGGTATGATAGATATGATAGGTACTCGATAGATTCATTCTCATAAACTTGTTATAATGACGTTGTACTCATGTGGACTATTCCACATGGTGTTGTACGTGCTATCTTCTCACCTTGTGTTTTGTGAATGCTACATCTGTGTGGAATACTTCGTCGGAAGCTGCACATGTCCTATTGTGTTGTGTGTCTCTAACAGAGTTGGGATTATTACCTTTCGACTTGAGACTCACTCTCACCCTCTCCCTTTGGAGTAAAAGAACATTGACACAGGTGACACTAATAACTCACTAAACATGCGAACCTAATTGTTCGAAGACTAAGAAAACCACTCTCATGTTCTAAGAAGCAAGAGCTAAGGCATATCTTTAAGATAATGGAAATCGGGCCATCATACCAGATGGGACTCCTACACCAAACGGTGTGAGGTCTAGTTGGGACTTCATACCAGGGAGATCCCCAGAATGTTGGCGGGTCCAACACCGTCAACAGTTAGTTAACATTCATTTTTCATTAGCCTATGTGAACAAGGATATGATTTTATGTTGTTGAGATCCAAGGAAACATGATCATGCTTCTAACACTATTTTCTTTGTTTTATATTCTTGAGATCACATCCAATGCATACTTGCCATATTTATTTGCATAAATTTATGGAGGTTGATGAGGCTCATCATTGGGTAAAATATATGGGCCTTAATGCACCTCCAACTTACTAAAATCAACTTTTCTCATAATTCTTTACATGTTTTAATTATATTTTTCTTAATGAGATGAGTAAAAGTAAGATGTCATGTCTAGTGGTCTAATGTGCATTGATTACAGGTTTTGGGAGCAAATTATGGCTAATTAGGGTGCAAGAACTCGAATGAGACAAGAAGGAGAGATTATAGGAGATAGGATCTCCCTTATTAACTCCTCACTCACTTGAAGACCCCTCAATCAAATCACACTAGCTCGGAGTTGCAGACAACCAAGTAATGAGGATCATTGGCACCAGTTAATCTCAATATTGGGAGCCAATCTACCCTAGATTTAAGGAAGTTGTTGGAAACTTTAGTGGTATAAATAAAGAGTCCTAGAGCCTCATTAGGATTCAGATTTTTTATGCAAGATAAGTAAGCATTTTTCAAGTTGAAGGATTGTGACCAAACACTGTTATGTATTTTTTTGATATGTTAATGAAAATGAGCAGCATTCCCTTGATCCAACACTAAGTTGACTCAGAGGGATGAAGCTCTTGGGTTAGGGCCCAACCCTAGTAGCAAAGGTTCCTCTTACTGTGCTTGTATGCTTAGTTTATCTCATAAATTAGTTGTTTGATTTTGGTATTGTTAAATTGAAATTATTGGTAGATTTGATTAGTTTGCTTCCATTTTCTAATAGCTCTAACAGTAGCATTCTAGAGATAAGAAAATATTCAAAAAGGCTGATAACAGGTGGATCTTACCTCATTCCTCCCTCCCTGGGACCATGGCTTGAGGAAAAACTCCCATTTAACCCAAAAAGATAGAATTCTGATTTCTTATGAAATTTAGGGTTTTTCTGCTAATTAGGTCATCATCTTTCAATTTTAGAAGATAGGTTGCATTTGTCATTTCTGATATCTTAAGTCTTGCATTAGATCTCATGTGGCTGTCATAATAGGTTTCAAGCATTCCCATGCATAAACTTGGCAAATAAATGATGCAAATTCTGTTTTCTTATATTTTTGTAAACCCTTCTTGTTTTGAGATGATTTATGGATAAATGCCAACACCGATGTATATGTTGCAGGAGTTTCTACATTGTAGGAAGACCTTATGTCATCAGCCACAGCCAAACCATATCCACCCATGATCGCCAAAAGCCACTAAGTTCTCAATTCGAGTTATCATTTTACAAGGAAAAATTGCCATGCTTATTGAGCAAATCCAACCATCATAAAGCTTTGGTTTGAGTTATGAGTGAGTGCCTACCACTTCCTTGCCTTATTTCCTCCTTACTCACCCTCCCTAAACTCCATACCACCTTCCATACCACTCCCTATGCTTTCAGCCTGTTCTTGTAGGAAAATGGGGGATTGTGTAGGTGAACTAGGACATCCTGTAGGAAAACCTGCAGTGGCCTGTTTTGAACCCAAATTATGAAAAAAACATCACTAAAGCTAGGAGTAGACCCCTTCTTGCCTCCTAAGCCGTATGAACCATTACACTCATCTCCCTCCACACCTATCTCACCTTCCATGCAACCAAGAAGTATTAACATTCACATTTTTACAAAAAAGATAAAAAAGAAAAAAACTTTATATTCATTCATGCACACAACAGTTAAGTGCTTATTTAGATCAGATTTCATGCTTAGGTTAGTTAAGATTTCACATGTGTTAAATTAGAATTCTTTTGAAAGAAAGGTATATTAACAAATGACTATATGAGTTATGTGTTTTGTAGGCATCTATTTCAATCTTTCATTACTCTAGTAAGTGGCATTTCAATTCTCTCAATTTGGGTAAAATTATCCTCTCTCAATTGGTAATCAAACTTCTTCTAAATCAATAGAAGGCTAGTTTGAGAAGCCCTAGTGGTCTATTTCCCCAGCTCAGCAGCAAAAAATAGTGGACCCATTACATCTATTTGTGTATACAACATTGTCACCTCCAAGTTTGTATGAATCCAGGGTTGAAGAAGTAAAGTTGGTAGCCCTAGGAGTTGTAGCATCCTTGCTGCAATACTGGTGCTTGTTATGCTCTTAACCTGAAAAATGATACCCAAATACAGAATATGCGAAGAAAAGATACCCAGAACACAGAATAGCAATGATTTTATTATTCAGAGAGTAATGTTCACTTGCCTCTTCGAGGGGGCAACCTCCAATAGAGCAGAGCTCGACTATAAAATAAGACACGATGCTCCTCTCAGGGAGTCTCTATCCTTTATATATGACTCATACATGCAATACCATGGGCCAATACCGTGGGTTTTATTAATACCATCTATCTAATACTACGGCCCATTTGCAACTAATTGTGGTCCCGTCATTAATTGTGGGTTAACCATTTACAAATGTTAATATGGGCTTTATTGACTCTTGACTATGACGTGATCCCATGACATAAATAAGGGGGTTAGGGTGGGACCCTAACATGCCCTCCCCCTTAAGACTAGCCTTGTCCTCAAGGCTGAAGCTGCGGAAACTGTTGAAGAATAGTGGCTGGTTCCCAAGTTGCATCTTCCAGAGAGGTGTCTTTCCATTTGACGAGGACTTCCTTAATCATGCGGCCGCGCAGGTGCTTGTCTCGTGTGTCTAGAACCTGTTCGGGTTGAAGCCAAATTGACCCTTCTTCGTCCAATTCAGGTAGAATGGTTTGAACTCGGCAATTGTTCCCAATCACTTTCTTGAGGCATGATACATGGAAAACTGGATGGATTTTTGCAGTAGGTGGCAAAGCCAACTTGTAATCCACTTCTCCAATGCGCTGAAGTACTTGGTATGGTCCGTAGAATTTTGGAGAGAGCTTTTGACAACCCTTGTCTTTGAGTGATGTTTGCTTATATGGTTGCAGCCTCAAAAAGACCTGATCCCCTTCTTGAAATTGGCGCTCTGAGCGATGCTGGTCGACCTGTTGCTTCATGCGGTTCTGAGCTTGATGAAGATTCTCTCTAAGATGGGCGAGCATGGTTGCGCGGTGTTGTAGGAGTTGATCCACTGCTTGTACTTTGGAGCACCCCTTGAGATAAGAAGTAGGGGAAGGCAGAAGTTGACCATATACTGCTTCATAGGGAGTCATTTTGGTGGTGGCGTGATAGTTGGTGTTATACCACCATTTAGCCAGAGGTAACCACTGTACCCAAAGGTGTTGCTTTTTTGAAGTGAAACACCTAAGGTAGGTTTCTAGACATTTGTTGACGGCTTTAGTTTGACCATCCGTTTGCGGATGATAGGAAGTACTGAGTTTTAGTTGAGTGCCTTGTATCCTGAAAAGTTCCTGCCAAAAATTACTGGTGAAGATCGGGCCGCGATCAGACACAATAGAAGTGGGCATGCCATGCAATTTGAAAATCTGATCCACGAAAGATTGAGCGACCAAAGTTGGTGTAAACGGATGGGGTAGGGCACAGAAATGAGCATACTTCGATAGTCGGTCCACAACCACCATGATGACTGACTTGTTCCCGGACTTTGGAAGACCTGTAATGAAATCCATAGAAACCTCCGTCCAAATTGATGTCGGAATGGGCAATGGTTGTAATGTGCCTGGTGTGTTGACGGTTTCCCCTTTGTGGCGTTGACAGACATTGCATTCTGCTACAAAAGTAAGGATGTCATTTTTCATGCCTGTCCAAAAAAATGATCTTCTGGTGCGAGCATACGTCTTCTGAAAGCCCGAATGTCCTGCAATGGGAGATGAGTGCAATTCTGCCAAAATGCGACTTTTGAGGGTGGATGTTGGTGCTATTACGACTCTGTCCCTGTAGCGAAGAATATCATCCTGCCACGAGTAGCCCTTGGTGGAATTTGGATCTACCTACAATTGAGAAATGAGTTGGGATAGCCCAGGGTGTGAAAACCATTCCTCGCGAGCCTCTTCAATCCACTCTGGAATGGGGAGGGAAATTGCTAGCAGAGTACTTTCTTCCTCAAATTGGCGAGATAATGCATCTGCTACACTATTGTCTTTCCCTTTCTTGTAAATGATCTCATAATCATATCCCAGCATTTTGGCGAGCCATTTATTTTGTTGTGGGGAGGATAGGCCTTGCTCCAAAAAATATTTAAGACTGTGATGATCTGTGCAGATTTGAAAACGTCACCCCAATAAGTAAGGTCTCCAAGTCTCGACTGCATGTAAGACGGCCATCATTTCTTTTTCGTAGGTAGATTGGCCCAGATTCCTCCCACTTAGTTGTTGGCTTGTGAAGGCCAAAGGTCGCCCTTCCTACATTAAGACCACCCCAATACCTGTCCCCAAAGCATCACATTCAATGACAAAGGATTTGGTGAAGTCAGGTAGTGCTAAGACTGGAGTGGAACACATGGCGTTTTTTAGAGCGGTAAATGCCTGTTGTGCTTCCTCGTTCCAAAAGAAGGAATTTTTCTTTAGGAGTTGAGTGAGGGGCTTCGCTATGCGGCCATAGTTGCGGAAAAATTTATGATAATAGCCTGTGAGACCCAAAAATCCTCTCAAGCTCTTCAAGGTCTTAGGTTGAGGCCATTCTTGCATTGCCTGGATCTTTTTGGGGTCCACCTTGACACCTTCACGCCCCACAATGTGGTCCAAATACTCAACTTCTTCCATGCCAAACGAACACTTGGACATCTTGACAAATAATTTATTCTTGCAGAGCAGTTGCAAGAGTAGATCTACATGCTGAAGATGTGCAGCCCAAGTGCCACTATAGATGAGGATGTCATCGAAGAAGACAAGGACAAATTTCCTGAGATATGGTTTGAGAATGTGATTCAAAAGGCTCTGAAAAGTAGAGGGGGCATTACAAAGACCAAATGGCATGACCAGGAACTCATAATGGCCTTCATGAGTTCTGAAAGCAGTCTTGGGAATGTTGACTTCCTTCATGCGAATTTGGTGGTAGCCTGAGCGAAGATCCAACTTAGTGAAGAATTGAGCCCCATTGAGTTCGTCTAGCAAATCGTCAACCACCGGGATGGGAAATTTATCTTTGACTGTCAGTTTATTGAGGGCCCTGAAGTCGGGACACATCCGCCACTCCCCATCTTTCTTGAGCACCATGACCACTGGGGATGAATAAGGACTAATGCTAGGACGAATGACACCTGCTTCCAAAAGTTCCTTGATTATTTTTTCTATTTCATTCTTTTGGGTGAACGGATATCTGTATGGCCACAAATTTGGGGGTTGGGCCTCTGGAACCAAGGTTATGCTATGATCATGTTCCCCTTGCGAGGGTGGAAGCTCATGAGGCTTGTCAAAGACTGGCAGATGGTTATTTAAAATCTATTGCATCTCAGGATGAATTGGCAGAGACTTGGTGTCGACTACTGGATGGCATTAAATTGAGCTACCACTCCATGATGGCCCTTTTTTAACAATTTTTCCATCCTATACGAGCTGATGATAGAGGGGGCTCCCGCCTGGAGTCCACGGAGGGTATGTGTGGAGTTGTTCTGCTTAAAACTCATATATAACTCCTGGAAATCCATTGTGATTGGCCCAAGAGTGCGGAGCCATTTAGCGCCGAGGACAATGTCGCAACCCCCCATGTGTATGGCAAACATGTGAGTTTTCAACTGATAATCCCCCATTTGAAGTTTGACATTTTCACAGCAGCCTTCAAATTTCATTGTGCCCCCATCCGCAATTTGGACTTGGAAGTTATAAACTGCTCGTACAAAACAATGCACTGCTTCTGCAACTTTTTGATGGATGAAATTATGTGTACTTCCACTATCAATCAAGACTATTACTGGGCGATGTTTAAGAAAACCTCTGATTTTGAGAGTTTGAGGGGAAGAAATCCCTGCCAACGCATGCAACGAAATAACTGGTTCGTCAGAGACATTGTCCTTTTGGTTGTCTTCTTCTAGCGCCTCATGTTCCTCAAGTGGTGGATCTTCCTCTGTTGAGCTGTAGTTAGTGGCATCTATTTGAAAAAAATTAGGCTCCTTGCATTTATGACCTGGGGAGTATTTTTCATCAAAATAGTAACATAGTCCTTGCTTTCTTCTTTCGGTCATTTCCGTAGGTGACACCTTTTGGACCTTAAGTGTTTGAGTCGTGTTGTGAGCTTGTGGGGGGCGACCTTTAGTGGAGAAATTTGGGCGACTGTATTGGGCTGCTAATGCACGTTTCACATTACGGGCTACCTTGCAAGCCTCTGTCCATGTGGGAGGGTGGTGCAGTAAGACTTGAGCTTTGATGGCTTCTTTAAGACCGCTGATAAAACATTCCATGTAGAACACATCTGAGAGACCCCAAGTGCGGAAGGCTAAGGCTTCAAAAGCTATAATATATTCATCCACTGTACCCGTCTGTCGGAGCTTAGTAAGACGACCCAAAAAAGAGTCCTCTTGTTCAAAGCGGCTTTGAAGAGATTTTGTAAATTGGTTCCAAGTCTTAAAAGGTCCATTGCAACGTTGATGCCATTCCTACCATTGCCACCTTTCATTGTCCAAGTACATGCTCCCCAACATAAGCTGAGTCGCATCATCTAAGATACGATTCAGTTTGAAATACTGGTCCATTTGTGCTATCCATGCCGACGGGTGTGAACCGTCAAATTTATGCATATCCAACTTGGGAGGTCGCTGACTGGGTGGTTGGTGGGTGTGCCAGACATGAGGAGAGTGGCTAGACTCACCCTCATTGTATTCATGGCCATTATATGCCTCCTCGTGGGCTTGCTCCTTGCCCTTCGAGATTAATTGCTGGACCTGGATACATAGTCTATTAAGCTGATTGTTGAGGGTTTGCATGGATTCTTCAAGTTTGTCCATCCTTTCATTGGCCATCGCTTGGGCTCTAGTTTCTACTATACACCAACCTTATGAACAATTGGGACTGCCAAAATTTTTTTCACTAATAATTGAATGGTACCACCGTGCTCAGCTCGTCATCCTGATTCTGATGGGCTAGATCACCAATAAGCGCCCCGGAAGATCTCAGACTTTTTTTTTTTTTGAAAACTCCTAACGGAGTTTTACTCCTTCCTGATCAATACTGCAGTCGCCAAATCCTCAAAATGTCAATGCGGCCAAAAGTCCTGCGAAAATTATACCCCGGTATAGGAACCCTTCACAACAACTCCGATCTGGTGGATCTGAGAGATCTGAATGGTGGATCGGATAGCTCTGGGCTACGGAACAGACTGCTGCTGCGGATCGGCTGGATCGAATAGATTGGAATGACTGATCTACGAACTCGAGACTGCGGGACTGATGTCTGCTGCTGCTACTGCACTCCTTTGCACAAGCAGATCTGATATAGATGATGTGTGATCCCCCGATAGAAAAGGGAACTATGGTCTTGAGGAGTGTCAGGTGCTACAGATCGCAATATACATAAGGGTATGGCAGTAGTACTTGGCCCAATGTTTCAGGGCTCTAACTAAGGAGGATCTACCGTACAACCCGACTACCTTATCGTACGGGCGAGTAATCTCTCCGAGTGCTGCTCTCGGTGTACTGTAGCCACAAGACGGCTGACGGTTTATCTATGGCGAGGTTTCAAGGGAGCCTAGGGGGCTTCCGATATACCCAGAGGGTATGTGGAAGACAGTCCGTGCGCGGTTCTGTCTAATGCGCTACTACTCGAAGGGGTACCCACAGGGGTTACAAGGGAGTCCAACAGACGTGACCACCTCTTGTATTTCCTGCGTGCATGCCTCCCCAAATCCATAGGTTTATGCGCTCAACGGCAGATCCCATGGTTTAAAGACGCCGGAACACGTCTCTAGCTGAATTTTTTTTTTGCTAAGAATTGGAGATCCCACCAGCCCTGGAAAGTGCTCTGATACCACTTGTTATGCTCTTAACCTACAAAATGATACCCAAATACAGAATATGCGAAGAAAAGATACCCAGAGCACAGAATAGCAATGATTTTATTATTCAGAGAGTAATGTTCACTTGCCTCTTCGAGGGGGAAACCTCCAATAGAGCAGAGCTTGACTACAAAATAAGACACGATGCTCCTCGCAGGGAGTCTCTATCCTTTATATATGACTCATACATGCAATACAATGGGCCAATACCGTGGGTTTTATTAATACCATCTATCTAATACTATGGCCCATTTGCAACTAACTGTGGTCTCGTCATTAATTGCGGGTTAACCATTTACAAATATTAATATGGGTTTTATTGACTCTTGACTATGACGTGATCCCATGACATAAATAAGGGGGTTAGGGTGGGACCCTAACAGTGCTCATCAATTTTTGGCAACTTAGAAATAAAGCTAAATCCATCACTTGAGCTAATAAATGCAAGAGAATTCACCTTCACTAATGACTGAAAGAGTCTTGCGGTAGAACCCATCTTGAAAATCTTCAAGCTACTAATCTGCAAGCAGTGGAGTCACCATGAAACTTCGATCTATAGAATCCTTTAAGAGTGGAGTCACCAGGGTAATATCACAACATTCGTAACACTCTGATTTCCTGTTACCCTTAGGAATCAGAATGAAGAGACTCAAAGAGAATCCTGGAAAAGGATATTTTCAGCTCCTGTCAGACACACCAAAATGTTATCAACCGGGCTAGTGGGGGTTAGGCTGTGTCAACCCTTCAACCTAATGTAACTATTTCAAACCATCTTTTGATTGGAATTTAGCCCTTCCAATTTGAGAGGGCTCTCTCAATATTTTTTAAGAATGTAGATGGCTAACTCTATTTTTCTATTTTATTTTTCTTTTGGGTGAAAGAGTGTGAGCGCAACCACCGTTGGTAATGGAGTCAGTCAAAGGAAAACAACAACAAAAAACATTGTTTTATGGAAACTGAGGCATCTTTGGTTTCCTAAGGTGGAAATGGACATTCACAGTAATCACAAAAAATTGAAGGAAGTTGGAGATGTTTGACAGAATTCCAAGTAATCAAGATACTATGAAAACTAATAATAACAAAGCATGAAAACCTGGGACTAAAACTGGAATGAATCTCATGTTAAAACGAAGTTGTTGGAATAGACTTGTCCTTCCTTCTTTGGTCTTCAAATGTAAAGCACAACAACCTCTTTCAGAAAAAACAACAGATAGATGCAAAGATTAGTGGTGGAAAACATTGGCTAATAAAAACAAAATTTATTTTAGTGAGTTTTCATGGATAACACATCTGATGCCCAAATCCTTGCTCATTAGAAGAAAGATGTAACCAAGGTGACGAAAATAATATTGGAGGGTGTATGGGATCACATTGTATCAAATCTCCACGAAAAAGAAACTCCATTCGCAATGTGGAAAGAACTGACATAATTGTTTGAGAACAATAATGACCACAGGAAGCTAGCACTCAAGGATAAACTTTGAAGTATCAAGATGCAAAAGAATGACACTATTCTGTAGTTTTTGAGTAGGTTCACACAATGTCATGATGAATTTGGTGGGGTTGGTATTAATTTTGTAGAAGAGAAATTGGTAAGCCTAGCCCTTCTAAGCCTTCCCAAGAGCTGGCATAGCTATCAGGATTCAGTGAATGAGGGGGAGAAACTACCGTATTTAGAAGGCTTATGGTTTGATTTGGTATAGGAGGAAATAAGGTGGAATACCAGAGATGGGACTCCATCCAAGGGTGAGGATGAAGAAAAATTTGGATTGGTTGGAAAAGGAAATAAGGGAAAAGAGAAGAAATATCAATCCAAACCAAAGTCTAACCAAGGGGGCAAGAAGAAATATTTTTCCAAATTAAATGCTTCCATTGTAATGAATTCAGACACTATGCCATGAAGTGTCCACACAAAAAGGAAAGCAAGTAGACTTCAGGAGGAGTAGTAGGTGAAGCCTCGACTTCACAGTTCGAGATTGACTTTACTCTTATCGCATGCTTGGCCAACACAATGATGGGGAGCGTGTAGTACTTGGACCTAGGTGCATATTTCCACATGAAAGGGTGTACATAGTTTTACAGTGACCTGGAGGAGAACGACTTGCAAATTCACTTTGAATTGGGGGATGACAGAAGGTACAATGCGACCGAGATTTGTACAGTCACCTTTAAGAGGGAGTTGGGTTCCCCTCTCAATCTCATTAATGTCATGTTTGTTCAAGGCCTAAGGAAATATCTAATCTATGTTTCATTTTTGGAAGACTATGGTTATGATGTGATCTTTAGCAAAGGAAAGGAATTCTTGAGACACATAACCAGGGGATAGGTGAAGAAGATTAAGGTTTGTGCGAAGAACCTGCATAATCTAGATGTGGAAGACTATGTTGCATTAAGCACAAAGGTGGAGAAAGTGTAGGGCCACGATGTTGGTGAAATTTGGCACAAAAGGCGTGGCCAATTTCATCATGGTGCCTTGAAAATTATTCAACAAATAACCACAGGCCTCCACAAAGGAGCACTTGATTAGTAGGATGTATGAAAAGGATGTATTTTGGGGAAGTACACAAAATACACATTTCATGATCGGGACAACAAAGTAAATTCATTCTTGGAAAGGATCCACTCTGATGTTTATGGACCTTTCTCAATAGCCTCCACTTCCAGCCACAATTTTATTTTTATTGACGAATTCTCACAAAAGTGCTAAATCTTCTTCATGCAGAAGAAAGACGAGACATTCTCCAAGTTCGTAGAATTCAAGGAACTGGTTGAGAAAGAAACCAACAAGAAGGTGAAGGCTCCTAGGAGCGATAATGGAGGTGAGTACATGTCGAATGAATTTAAAAATTTATGTGCGAAAGAATCCATTCGACAAGAGTTGACAACACCCTCAACCCATAGAAAAATGGGGCAGTTGTAAGAAAGAATCATAGTATTGTGGGAGCAACAAGGGAGATGTTGCATGACCAAGGCCTACCTCTACATTTGTCGGCTAAATCATGAAACACGATAGTAGAGTTACAGAACCATATTCCTCGTCATATTCTTGGCATGATTACACTAGAGGAGGATTTCTTGAGGAGAAAGCTAGATGTGTCGCACTTCAGGATTTTTGGAGCCTCTGTTTATTGCCATGTCTCTAAATAATCAAGGAAGAAACTTGAGCCAACTGTAGAATTGGGGGTATTTTTGGGTTACATAGAAACTCCACAAAACTACCATGTGTACTTTCCATTGCTTAGAATGATAGTTGTGTGAAGGGATGTAAAGTTTGATGAGGAAAAAGTGATGTGGTGCTCTCTTGAGAGGGATCTTCAAATCCTGTGAGAAGAGGAGATTTTAGCTCCAAAGGAGGAGCCTCAAGAACTTATGGAGTAGCCACAAATTGAGGAATAGATATTAGAGACAACCACTCAAGTAGAACCATCTAGAGAATGCAGAAAAAAAACAAGGGAATTCGAGAGAATTGTGCTGGATGCGAGGGATAATGTGGGTGCTCCTTCAAATTTTCATAGGCAGAGAAGGTCACCTGATTGATACACTGGCTACATGGCTCAAATGACTCAGTTTTTAGAGTCTAGGCCATCCTCTTTTAAGGAATTAGTAGAGAAGCCTGTATGGGTTGATGCAATGGTGGAGGAGTACGAATCCATTGTAAAACAATGTTTAGGAAGTGGTCCCAAGACCAACAGATAAAGAAGTAGTGGGTTTGAGATGGATCTTCAAGGTAAAGCATGCAAAAGATGGAAGCATAGAGAAGTATAAGGTCAGATTTGTGGCCATTGGGTACTATCAAGTTGAGGGAATTGATTATGAGGAGACCTTTACTCTTGTAACAAGGTACTCATCCATTAGATCAATTCTTGCTCTTGATGCATAGATGGGGTGGAAGATCGACCAGATGGATGTAAAAACAACATTTCTCAATGGGTTTGTTGAGGAGGAAGTGTACATCGAGAAACCAGAAGGCTTTGAGACATTTGATCAAAAGTCTCATGTGTGCATACTCAAGTGAGCATTCTATGGTCTCAAACAAGCACCTCGTGCATGGTACACCAGGATCAATAGTTATCTAACCAGTTCGGGCTTCACCAAAAATGAAGTGGATGCAAACCTCTATTACATCATGATAGAAGGTAAATTACTTATTGTTTCCTTTTATGTTGATGATTTAATTTAACTGGTGATGGGAAGTTGATAAAACCTTGTAAGGAGGACCTTGCAAGGGAATTTGAAATGAAGGACATGGGTCTCATGGACTACTTCCTTGGGTGGGAAGTATGGCAAGGTTATGGGAAAATATTTGTGTCTCAAGGAAAGTATGCAAATGAGATACTATAGATATTTCACATGGAGAGTTTCAAACCCATGAAGACACCTCTAACAACCAACTAGAGGAAGTAGGATGCCAATTCAACTTAGGAAGTGGATGCTAATATTTATAGGGAACTAGTGGGTTCACTCATGTATCTTGTGAACACATGACTAGATATGTGCTATGAAGTCAACCAATTATGGTTAGGCTAACCAAATTATTTTGGAAGGCATCTAAGCATGTTTTACAGTACCTCAAAGGAATTATCCAGTTTGGACTATGGTACAAACAGATAGAGGGAATGAAGTCATGTGGCTTGATAGATGTAGATTGGGAGAGGACACCATTAGATGGAAAGAGTACATTAGGTGGAATTTTTAATTTTGGTTCTGTAGCAGTTTCCTGGTACAACAAGAAGCAAATATCTATGGCACTCAACTCGGCATAATACATGTCTACAAGTCAAGAAGCATGTGAGGTGATTTGTATGAGAAATATAATTGTTGGAATCTTTGGTTAATGATGGATCCATCATTAATGTTGTTACAATACATTCTGACAGAGGAACAAGATTTTGACATTTTTACAAAGTCCTTGTCAAGAGGGAAGTTTGAGTTCCACAGGTGTAGGATAACGGTGGTTGATAATCCCTTTATTGCTGAGAGGGAGTTTTGAAAAATGCAACAAGAAATTCTTAGTTTGATTTTTCCTTGATTAAATTGAGAGAATTCGAATTTCCACATCAACAGACAACTTGGATGCAGTTAACTTGTGTGACATGGCTTGTGTCACCTAGTTTACTCATCAAATTCAAGTTGGAGGAGTTAGAGTTCCTTTAAGCATGTGTGATTGCTAATTGTATCAATCAAAGTGAGTTATCTCAAGTTGTTTTCAGTTAAACTAGTTCCAACTGTTGGAGGAACTAGTGGAAGGTCAGTTGTGTAGTGAGACTTCAGTCAAACTCAATGATCATCTAGTTAGATGATCAATCAACCCAAAATAGATAGTGCATGAAAAGAATTCGAGTTACCTAGTTGAGGTGGAGATTCCAAGGCAGTGTAACATTAGTTATAGACTATTCCAGAGTGTACAAGTGTTGCATGAAACTTGATGATCAACCTTGGAATTTTCACAATCCATTTTGGAGAAATTCCTAAATAATAGGGGCCTAACTTCCCAAGGAATTGTGCAAGGAAATAGGGGCTCAAGCAGAAGAAGAAATTGGCTAAGTCTGGTTCAGAGATTCTCAGTGAGTAGAGAGAGAGGTTATTCACTTGCAGGTTGTGCTCAATTGGGAAAATAAATTGTAATACATCTTTATTCATCATATTAATGCAAGTAGGCAGTGGGGTTTTTAGCAGATAGATTTCCTCAGCAAAACTATTGTGTGCATCTGTGTTATTTCTCATTCCATGTCTAAAATTTTTGTTCTATATTATGAATTAACTTCCAAAAAGCAGTATAGTAGGTTTGTGTCTTGTGATTTTGATTAAAACTTCATGAGAAGTTGCAAATCTACACCATAATTTCTACATAACATGCCTTTGAATGGAGAAAGCACTCCTATTTATACAATAGATAAGATAACTAATTAATAAATGTAGGTCCAAAAATCAATCCTAGATCCACATATCTCTCCTAGATCCACAAATAGCTCATGTGGTTACAACCATGTGTTAACATCTAGCAAGTAACACCTATTCATATACTCTCACAAATATCTCATAGCTTCAATATGAGACACTTATGAAGACTTCCATGATTCATCTCCATGAAATGTGCTTGATCAATGATCCCAAATCTTCCTCAAATATTAAAAGTTTTGAAGATTAAATTCGAATTTGAGACTTAGAGGCCAAATATAACTTTGCCGGAATCTTCAAATATGCCTTCACACATAACAAAACTCATCCAACTTTTATATATAAGTGAATACATGTTATTTTTATAATATGTAACCATAAATTAACTCAAAATACTAAAATAAATTATTTGGAAAATAATAAATTTAAACCCATGTGTCATCATGAAAATGGTCTTAGTGTAAGATGATGGAGCTATGGAATATTGTAAATATTGAAGGAAAGTGAAAGAAAAGAGGTGATATGGATGAAATTTTGTAGACCCAAAAACTATGTGAAGTTTCAATTAGTTAAAGCATAATTTCCACTAATTGGTAAATATTAAGTGGTGGATTGGTCCTTAGGGGCACTCCTACAACTGGAAAAGATAAGATTGAGATTGGTGTTGATAATTGGTTCTAACCCATGATTTTTGCATTCATGGGGACTCATATCCTTAGAGATTGGAAGTAGAAGCATAAGAGACATATAAATGGAAAAGATAATTTCAAATGCAACTTTACAAAATTAAATATATTTACCCATTTTCCTTAGGTTAACTCACTAAGCTTGTATAATAAGAATAATAAATAAGAACTTTTCCAGATGTACTAACTAAGAACTGTCATAGCCATGGCATAAGAAAAATATATACCATGGTAAGGACACCAACTAATAATAAATAATTACATATCCTTGACATTTATGTTAAAATTATGTCGTTTGATTGTCAATTTCTTTGTGTGATTCATATTTGAGTCTCAAAACCCTCCCATACCATCAACACATCCATATACTATAACCCTGTGAAATTTCAGTGCATAGAAGCACACATTGAAAAAATTTCAATGCTCGCCCCATTCACAGGTCACTATGTGCGAGATCAATTAATTAAACCATAATTTCCACTAATTGGTAAATGGTAATTAGTGGATGGGTCCTAATTGGGGGTATACATGCAATTGGAAACAATAAGCTTGATATTTGTGTAGATAATTGGTTCCTAGCCATAGTTTTTGCATTCATAGGAACTCATATCCTTAGAGATTGGAAGTGGGTGCATAAGAGACATAAAATAAATTATGTGTGATTCATTAAGGCCACATAATTCATTTTCATATAAATGGAAAATATAATTTCAAATGCAACTTTCCAAAAACAAATCTATTTCCCCTTCTTCCTTAGGTTAACTCACTAAGCTTATCTAATAAGAAAAATAACTAAGCCCTTTTTTAGACACACTTAATAAGAACAACCATATCCATCACTTAAGAAAAATGCATACCATGATAAGGAAACCAAATAATAATAAATAATTACATATCCTTGACATTTGTATTAAAAATATATTGTTTTATTTCCAATTTATTTGTGTGAGATGTATTTGAGTTTCAATACCCTCCCATACTGTTAATGCATCCATCTACTAGAACCATATCAAATTTAGTGCATACAATCACAAACTGAAAATAATTCAACGTTGGCCCCATTCATAGGTCACTCTATGCGATTTCAATTAATTAAAGCATAATTTCCACTAATTGGTAATTGGACAACCTCGAAATTTTTTAGACAAACCAAAGTTAAATTTGGAGATGATGGCATAAACATGAATGTGATTCTCTTGGTTTCAAGAATAATATGTTCTCTACTAAAAAATTCGAACTACATGAAGGTGGAAGCTCATAAGCCCCTCTTCGACCCCCTCGCTCCTCGCATCACTCTTAATTCCCCAAAACCCAATTTATCTACTATAAAATGTTTGAAAGCATCATAGTAAGAATCAAGCATAGAAACTAAGAAAATAAACAATTAAGGTAAATGAAAGAGAAAAAATCATCTGAAAAAATATAAACAAAAACCTCGTACATTTCAACATTTTGATATCATTAATCTTATTCTTCATCCAAATCAACATCTATATCATACAATTCAAACTCGATGTTGAAAGGATTGGCCATATCAACATCATCTTCAATGTAACCATTTCCAATCATATCATCGTCTATATCATCATCAGGAACATTGTCTCCTACATTTGGTTCAACTTCTTCAATTTCTTCATCTAACTATACATTGTTGATATCAACGTCTACCAGAACATTTCCTCAAACATATGTTGCATGAAATTCTTCGACATATTCATCTGACACATGAAGTAATTGCTCCTCTACGTCATGTTCTTCCTCAATATCATCTTCTTCCACTACATTATACTTTACGACCTTCCCCTTGGATCATAGCTAGCAACATGTGACCAACCCCCTATACCCATAACCTTTGAGTATAATACTTGTTCTTGGAAGTATACAAGGCTCTAATCCTGGCTCAATATTCATTGTATTAGCCATGGTAAATCCATTAGCATGCTCAATAACGACTATATCAGGATCACATTCATTCATTCATTGTCAGTACCATTTGATGTCCACCAGAACTATTTTGAAGGATTTAAAGCAACACTCAAGTATATCTTCCAAATATCCATAATATCAATTTTTAGAGAATATGGATGTAGATAACTTCAAGAAGAAACATTAGTAACCCGAAATACTGGAGTTATCCCATTATTAAAAGTTTTCATCTTTTCATCCAACTTTTTGATGCAAAATTTGTGGTCATTGCACCACATAGCCTTGTAGTGTTTCAACTGCAATATGTCAGGAACGCAAAAAATTCATTGTCAATTGATAAACATATTTATACCTGGAAACTATGCAAATCAAGAAAAAACATGCCATATAAATCAACATAATATTAAAAAAAATAGATAGTATGCGTGGACATGCTTGATTGTTTTTCTTTTAAACTCTTTACTTAATAAAATTCCCTCCCTGTAATAGTGGTGTCTCTTTCATCTTTAGCTTCTTTGACCAATGTAGCCATGCATTTCCATGATATGTTACCATAATTAGATTGTTTACATAATTTAATCCATACTTTCATCCAATCAAGATTGTTTGCAATGTATAAATGTATTTCATCCCACTCTCGTCCAACTGTATCAAAAAGAAAAATTCACATATAATTAGTTACTACTGTAGACCTTCATAATAATGGCTTATGTAGAAAGACTGGAAATTAAATAAGTAAGATGTATATAAAAACAAAAACTCAAATGTTTTATAAATATCCACTATCTACTTACATGCCACTTTCCTCATTCTACGTTTCCCCAATAGGTTCTCCCCTTAAAATTTGTTGATGGAGTTGACATCCTAAATGTGATCCACATTAATACTTGCAGTGAATTTAGGAATATATTGAGTAATATAAACCATGGTTTTATATACCATATATCCCTCTATGTTATAGACATTTTTGTGCCTTGCAGCTCCAAGCATGAAATGTCCATAAACCAAGGGCTCGTAAGTCCCTAAAAGTGTTGTTCTAACCCCTAAAGGAACAAGGTCAACAAATTGCAGCTTCTCCCAGAAGTTCTCTACCAGAAACTGCTCAGAATAAGTCAAAACAGGATCATTTCAGCTACTCCACTAGCTAAGTGCGTTGCATAGCACCTAAATCCACTAGCTAGGTGCGTTGCAACGCACCTAAATGCACTACCAGGGTGCGTTGAGCGGGAAATGACAAATGTCAGTGTCATTCCGCGAGGTGGAGAGACAATGGAAGCTTCCAAAATCTTCTCCCATGACACTTGCCTCACTGAGTTCGACCAAGGATGAGTAAGAGGCCTTCAGTCTCCAAGTGGAAGCAAGAACTAACAGAGAGAAGCCACTAATCAAATCACAAGCTGACTCATCCTCCTTGCATACATCTATATATGGATCCCTCATCCCAGAGATCCGGAGGCTGGAATTTTTCACATTGTAAGGAATTGTTGTTGGTTTTGAGACACATATAAGAGAATTGGGTGATCTATGCTTTTTTGGAGGTGAAGAGGGCCTTCTTTGCTGGGAGGTTGATGCTGGGTCAAGAATCATCAGTTGTAACTCCTCCTGGATCTTCTTGTATATCAATAAAAACTATTTGAGTTTCTTCTCCATGCTTTTGTATCATTGATGCTTGTTACATTTGTATGGTTAACTTAAATCTGATCCTAAGTTATTTATGAATATAAATCCATGTCTTTGTATAGTTTCCTTCTTCTATGATCTTACAGGTACTTGGTGAAGCTGGGCAAGTAAGGGAGCAGGTAGCTGGAAGCTGTCAAAGAGGAGAGAGATTGGATCAAAGGACTAGCGCAAGACACAGGTTGGTTCTTCCTATTCCTCTTTGTTTATAGTTCATAAAGGAGATACAAAAGTAGTTTTCTCTGTTTGTTTCTAAGGAAGCTGTCACACCTTAGTGGGATAGAGCAGTTCTAAATAGACACTTTTCCCGGTAACAAAATGGCGAATCCACTGGGGATGAATGTCTAATTAGTTTGTTTGTGTATCTCTTGTTGTTTATTTCATAAACTTATAAGTAGCAATCGAACTGCATTTGCCATAACAAATGCAAAGTAGACATCTGCTGCTTCAATCCATTCACTGGATCTGTTTATGATTTGAACAACTGATTCATAGACTATCTGATTGCCTTTGTCATAGTTCTTAGACCCTCCTTAGATCTACCCCTGATTGTGCATTACTGATTGCTTTTACTCGGCCAAAAACCAAAGATTAAACTGCAAACTGTGACCCAGAACCCAGATAGAATTCTCGTTTCTGCCCCAACACAGGCACTGTGAAGAGGTTCTGCATTTCAACGCACTTCCCGAGAGGGAAACCTGCGCTGCAATGCAGTTTCTCTGTGTAACAGTTGCGCTGATCAGCCTAGCCCTGTGCAGCTGAGGTTCTTTGCTTCATTCTTTCTAGTTTTGTCTCTGATTTTTGCAGCCTGTAATCAGTATATGACTGTTTCAAACCCCTTTTCTTTACTGATATTCCGCCTCATTTGTACAAAAGAACTGTAGATGTTTTTGTGTGTTTGTTGAGTTGTTTACAGTTTTCCATTGCAAAAGTATAATAGTCGTACTGTCGTCCTTTGATTTAGATCTGTCGCAAGTGTCGATTTTGATCATAGGAGAAAGTTTATTTGCTGTTGATAGTCGATTATGCTTTTACTATTGCCTTTGGTTTGAATTTGTGACTTTCTAGTGTCAAAACGAGTATCTATTTCAAAATCATAAAGTGTCGTAATCATCTCTACCTTTTGATTTCGAAAAAGAAACTTGTTTGTGTTTGTCGCTTGAAAGCAAATTCAGATTTGTACATCAACTTTCTTTTTAGCATCAATATTAAGAAAGTGAAAAACAAATACATGCATGTGCATTTGCATATTGACAGTCTGTTTGGCTTGATTTAGGAAAGTGCATTTACAGTGTGCTCTTTTCTCTTTGTGAAAAGATTGTGTCTTTCTTTTCCCCTAGTAGCTAGGATTTTCATTGCCGAAAAGAGATAAAAGTTTGTTTATCATCTTTAGATTGCATTTTAGGAATTACATCTACATCTCGTGGTGAACCCAAAAGGCAAACTTCATAAGAAAGATCAACTTAAAATAAATTCAATGAACCTAACAATGCTTTGGAACTTAACGCACAACATTTAGAGGTCTAGGCTAGAGACGTATTTCGGCGTCGTAAAGCCTGGTAACTGTTGTCCTCATTGATGGTTGGGTGATTCCTCCACTTTGAGACGATAAGTGCCAGTACGGACTTGTGCTCCCACGTACCATCGAGTATATATTGGGAGACCCCTATAGGCTTAAATCATTTATCCATAGGAAGCCGTGTCGGCCGCCCTACTGATCGCAATGCACCGAATACAGCATTCGGGAAGATTGAATGCCGTACCGTAAAAAGTATTCTGCAGTTTTGCGATTGGTTTGGTACTCCCTCTACCTAGACCTCCAGAGTAGTCCCTTTCATTCCTTTTCAGACTCTTTAACGGAAAAGGTCCATCTGAGCACTTGTCACTTCAGGCTCATTAAAAATCGAAGGAGACTAGAGTCATCTTTTTTTTTTTCTCGACTCTTAAAAACTGAAAAAACAAGTTGTGTCAAAGCGTGTTAAAATTTATTTTAAACGGAATATTCATACCCTTTTCCTACGTTGATCTTGGGTTGAGAAAATGGAGCCTACCAACCAAGGAATTCCCCTTGGTGGAAATCCTAGTCCCTTCTCCTCTTGGGGAGATGTTGGTGCGCCCCATATGGCCACATTGTCACTTCCAGGACTGACAATTGGTTTTGCTGTATGGCTCTTCTCAACTTCTGTCGTTCAGAACACCACTATTCCTGAACAATCGAATCAGCAATTAGACGAGTCCAGAGTTGCCCACCAACCTTCTACTTCCTCTAATTCTTCCTCTCCTCCTTCCTCTTCGCTTGATGGGGCTGGTAAAGCCAAAAGTCAAGTTCCTAAGGAGAAGAAGGAAAAGAAGAAGAAAGAGAAGAAGAAGAAGGAGCCAAAGGCGAATGGGGGAAAACGAGTGTCGTCTAACGAAAATCCACACACTGCACCGACCAGGCCTAAATCGCCATGTGTCATTTTCAAAGGAGACCACTTTCACAGAGATTGTCCTTGCATCCCTCAGATATTAAGGGACTGGTGTCCTCGTTTGCACAACCCGGTGTCGTCAACCTCTGGTGATCATGTTGAAAGCACATCGTCAACTAGTGAAAGTGAAGCCCCAGGACAAAAAGGAAAAGCTAGATTTCCTTGTAAACTGTGTGAAGGCAATCATGCCGTCCACCGTTGTCCCTTCTTAGATGAAGCTAAAAGAGTTTTGGATGATCGTCCGGTTTCACCGTTACGACTTCCTCCTGGATATAAAAAACTCTTGCCGAGTCCATCACTAGTTGAGAATCCAGCTGCCCCGCTCAGGTGGTCGGCTGAAGAACCTATCATTGAAGATAAAACCATCTGGATCCATACCAGACGAAAGTCAAAAGGTCGAGGCAGCAGTTGACCCGGTCTTGCCTTCAGAGGTTTCATCTTCAGATGATACAATCACTGAAAGAACAAGGATGACACCGTCCAAATTCTCTTCATAAACAAAGACTCCGACGAACATGGGGGCAATTTACCCGTTCCTTTACCGCAGGAAGGAAGTTCGTCAGAGCCGTACCCGGCCGTCTATTCGGTCCCACCTCCAAGCAACCTAGTTGTCTCCTTCGACTGGAATCAACTAGGCAGACCCCATTTACCAGCAAGCATACCATTCCGAATTATCGTTCAAATATATAGAATGGTTATGGCTGGTACCATCATAGATGAGGGGGCTTCTGTGAGTATCCTTTCCTCAACTGCTTGGAAAGCGCTTGGTTCGCCATCGCTTTTGCCTGAGATGAGAAATCTGACAGGCTTTGATAAAGGAACCAGCCGACCTTTAGGGATCCTTCCCGATGTGCCAATAACATTGAGAAGGAAGACAGTTCGCATGAAAATAATGGTAGTTCAAGGACCCTTGGATTATAACCTACTCCTTGGACGAGACTATATTTATTGCATGGAAGCAATTGTCTCCTCACTCTTTAGAGTGATGTGTTTTCCGCACGAAGGAAGAGTGGTCAAGCTCGTGGACCAGCTTTCATTTCCCGGATCACACATAGCAAATAGTCATATACCATCCCTAAATGGTCTTTTCTCGCAAGAAATGTCTCGATCCCTAGTCTGTCCTCCCGATGAGCGCGAGTAATTCGGAAGGATATGACTGAAACCCAGGGGGCATGCATCCTGGTCTACTTCGGCAGGAAAACTTCAGGTATAGGGTAGGTTTCCGCGGGAAATTATGACTAGTCTGTACCCCGTCCGTGATTGGAAGAGGGGTTATTCTAGAACAAGATTCTCTTGTCAAAGTTATGTGAGTTGGCGAGCATCGTCGCTCACCTTTGTTTATCTCGGTAGACATCGCCGAAGAAGTGTTTTGTTTGCGCCGTGAATAGAACAATCTTTGGGTGACCTGTAAGAGGTAGGCCTCTCTCGGTAAAACAAGTGTTTTGGCGGAAAGAAGTAGGGGTAACCTTGAAACTATGTTTTATACCTAGGGGCATGCAAACCTTTTGGAGTGCAAGCGAAGGGTGACTATTTGTTTTTTTAAATTTTTAGGACCTCTAACCCTTTAAACTCGTAGGATTGGTCGTCACCTAACTTGCATAAAGAAAGGATGTGGGGCAAAACTCTAAAAGTTGCCATTTTTATATGAGACATTCTTATCATATGACTGGATTAATCGAGCAGTGTTACCGCAAGGTTCAAGCTCGTTAAAAAATAAACCCGCACCGAGCAAATGTTTCCACCCGCGTTTAAGCTCGTTAAAAAATGAACTATTCCCTGGTAAATAACCACCGTGAATGTAGTACTTCAGACATTAAAGCCTTGGTCGTGTTTGCACCGTCACCTCCACTTTTTCATTGGTCGATCATTCACCTCCATTTGATTGTTTACCCATTCTGAGGAACAGCTACGAAGAGTGATTTCACTAGCCATCCTTGTGACACTGCCGTGATTGGAAAATTCCAAACCTTACCTGGAATCAGCTGCTACCCTTTTTATCACTCGTTCCTCAAAAGACGAGTCTTCTTTAAGCTCTTTTCAACTGACTCGTAAAATATGAAAAGATTGCCGAGTCCTTGGCCTTCCAGCTCGTTAAAGGGACAGGAAGTGCTATCCCTCCTCTAGATTTTAATCTTTTTGGACCTGAGGGATTATTACACAAAAATATCGAGCGCTTGTTTTGTTCGGCTCGTTAAAGCTATCGAAAATTCATCCCTTCTGTATTGTTTTATACTTTTTCGGACTTAAGGGATTAGATGACGAAAAAGGAATTTTGAAGTTACCTTTACGTACCTTTTCAGACTCTCTAAAAATGAAAAGGACCGAGTTATCTTTGTCGTTAAACTCGTTAAAAAGATTAATAGCGACAAACTTGTCTTTAGACGAGAACGAGTTTCACTATCGCTAGGCTCGTTAAAACATAGTGATGGGTTTGCCCGAAGGGAAAATTATAGAACAAGCATATGTTATCCTCCTCAAGCTTGACAAAAATAAAGAGGTACTGGTCAGCAATGACTGGGGAAAAATTGGGAAGAAAACTCAAAGAATCTTTATTGGTAGCAAGTCGCTCTTGAACATGACACTTCCGCTCCGTGTCCGAGTCGGGTTGGGTTGTTTCATTCACCGGTCACATCGCCATGGTCACGCCATACCATCCACATTTGGGGTTAATGCTACCAATCCATCACATCAGTGTCGCCGACATGTTCAAGAGAAGTCATCCAGAAAGGCCACCTGTGTCCCGCCCACTACCATACATTATACTCCATTCTTTCATGACCGCCACCTTGAACCATATATCATCAGATCGTTTTCACCTCCATCAAAAATCATTTGCTCCGTTCCGTGTCATTGATGTGGGATTCATTAAGGCCCTCCTGTGACGGATCACTTCTTGTCGACATCAGCTCATTATCCAAGAAGTTGGTCTAGGAACACCCCATTCAGTACTTTGAAGCTTGCATGCCTCAATGGCAAGTTTCTCACTTCCGGCGACAGGTTTACATCAATGACCTTCGACCGAAAGATTTTGCGTGGTGTTCGACGCCAAGTCCTTTATTCACACCACGTGAATTGTACTGCAGTACCTTGAGGATCATTATCATTATCGGTGATTCCTCTCGTGCTTGTTAACAGTTTACATCATTGACTGGTAATAAAGCGATGTCTTTCCATGTTCGACTTCAAAACATTTCTCACATGGATCGACTTGTACTTCGAGTGAACATCGGACGAGATTGAAGACCCCGGATCTAGTTTCATCCATCCGGGCTGCGATATATATTCAGGGAAATAAAGACATTCAAATGTACAACATTGCAGCACAGATAATCATCCTACCAAAAGGATGATGGCTCTATCAGAATCATCAATCTACCATCAGACGATTGTCTGTCCTATGTACATGAAAATGAATTTATAAAGCTGAGCATGAGAATGCCCGCCTCAGCTAGATCATGAAAACAGTATGAAGATAATGTATTGTATTGTATCTTATTACAGGTCTCCTCCCAGCATTGAAAGAACTTCAGATCCTCATAATAAAGAATTTCACTCGATAAACGGCCTCATACTTTAGGGGGCAATTGTTATAGACATTTTTGTGCCTTGCAGCTCCAAGCATGAAATGTCCATAAACCAAGGGCTCCTAAGTCCCTAAAAGTGTTGTTCTAACCCCTAAAGGAACAAGGTCAACAAATTACAGCTTCTCCTAGAAGTTCTCTACCAGAAACTGCTCAGAATAAGTCAAAACAGGATCATTTCAGCTACTCCACTAGCTAAGTGCGTTGCATAGCACCTAAATCCACTAGCTAGGTGCGTTGCAACACACCTAAATGCACTACCAGGGTGCGTTGAGTGGGAAATGACAAATGGCAGTGTCATTCCACGAGGTGGAGAGACAATGGAAGCTTCCAGAATCTTCTCCCATGACACTTGCCTCACTGAGTTCGACCAAGGATGAGTAAGAGGCCTTCAGTCTCCAAGTGGAAGCAAGAACTGACAGAGAGAAGCCACTAATAAAATCACAAGCTGACTCATCCTCCTTGCATACATCTATATATGGATCCCTCATCCCAGAGATCCGGAGGCTGGATTTTTGCACATTGTAAGGAATTGCTGTTGGTTTTGAGACACATATCAGAGAATTGGGTGATCTATGCTTTGTTGGAGGTGAAGAGGGGCTTCTTTGCTGGGAGGTTGATGCTGGGTCAGGAATCATCGGTTGTAACTCCTCCTGGATCTTCTTGTATATCAATAAAAACTATTTGAGTTTCTTCTCCATGCTTTTGTATCATTGATGCTTGTTACATTTGTATGGTTAACTTAAATCTGATCCTAAGTTATTTATGAATATAAATCCATGTCTTTGTATAGTTTCCTTCTTCTGTGATCTTACAGGTACTTGGTGAAGCTGGTCAAGTAAGGGAGCAGGTAGCTGGAAGCTGTCAAAGAGGAGAGAGATTGGATCAAAGGACTAGCGCAAGACACAGGTTGGTTCTTCCTATTCCTCTTTGTTTATAGTTCATAAAGGAGATACAAAAGTAGTTTTCTCTGTTTGTTTCTAAGGCAGCTGTCACACCTTAGTGGGATATAGCAGTTCTAAATAGACACTTTTCTCGGTAACACTCTAGCATAGAACCCGTAGGATGTGCTCTTTGTCTAACCAAACCCTTCAATGATTTCAAGTGCAGATTGAGTATCATTAACCATCTTCATTGACCTTGTTTGTACTAGTCCACACTTTCCAATCTCCTCAACTAGGTGTATGAGGTATTTTTCTTATGCAATGAAAAATTTTGGAGGTAGATAATTTTTCATTTCACACATTAGATGAGGAATTTGTCTCCTCCAATACTTTATTTATTCTTTATTGATTTCTTTAGATGACAACCATCTACAATTGATGCAAGCAAATCACAGGTTTCAAAAAAAAGTATATATAAGTGCATTACAAGTAAAACACATGTTGTCAAATATAAGTTGCGCGACAAGTTGAACAAATTTAACTCTGCATATAAATCACCACTTACCTCATGTATTTTCCAAGCTGATATATAACTTGTTTGACATTGTTGTCAAAGTTTTTTGGGAGAGATAGAGGTAGAACATATTGTAACAAAAAAAATGAATCATTATTTATTCCTAAATTAGTAGAAAAAAACACTAACAAGATGTTTCACCAATATACAAATATATACACCAAAATAATTACCTTAATCAAGGTATGCCAATCATGAGTTTTTACCCCACTTAATTCACCTTTCTTTGTTAGGATATTCTTTATGTTTGAAGAAAATCCAGTGGGAAATTTAATTTTTTCAATGACCTCTTTTACATCCTTGCTTTGTTTCTTTGTCAATAACCATGGAAGGGCGCTTATATTTTGGTCTCCATCGCTATTTGAATGAATCACACTTTGCATTGCATGATTGGCCTCCTTAACATCCTTACAAATATTGGCATTTTTTTCTTTGCTACTCCTTCCATATAAGATTCACCATATTAATGTTTCTATTACATTGTTACTGATGTTAATTGTATAAAAAAATGAACAATTTCTAGGTGCTCATAGTAGGGTAGCCTACTGAATTGTACTAGATAACTTTTCATTACTCATGGAAGCACCCCATTATTAATGCCTTCATGATGAACTTCAAGGTGAAGCACATTTAAATATATTACAACAATTCTTGTTAATTAGCACAATCAACAAAATGCAATAAAATTATAAAATATCCCAAACATTTCATGTATGATACATAAATGATTTTTTGATCCAAAAATTGATGATTAATTCTATTATATTGCAATTGCAATAGACAAGGTGTCATTGTCTGTGGTTTTAATATAGTTTCTTCTTTCCCATTGAAAAAATGTTTTTCCCATATTTCGATATCAATGGTTCTTAGAGAGGAAGTTTCTGTACTCATCAAACACCACATTTTCTAAACTTCTAGAATGATGAGATTTCATCTTAAAAATGGACATGAGAATTTACCTTTTGTTTGAAGACCTACACGAGATGGATTAAATTATGTACCAATTATTTCAATTATATATAATGAAGGATTATTTGAAAACGATGCATAACATGAACATAAAATTAAAAAATATTAAAGTGCAGTATAACGTTATAACATACCATAAAAAAGTGTTATCTCTGGGGTATTGTGAATTTTCCATACAAGAATTGCATAGAATCAAAATTCCCTTTGCACACATACTAGTATAGAGATATCATACATAGTGATGCCCTTCCATGACTCTAGTAAATCATCAATAAGATGCTTGATATATAAATTCATATCTTTGACTTGGTACTTACCTAATTGATTGAACATACAATACATAATTACTACATATATGGATAAATAAAAAAATATCAAACATATAAGACATATTTATGAAACAGAAAAGACAAATGAGATGTTACCATATTGAAAATTTTTATTCTAAACAAAATACTTGGAAAAATCATTGCCATCATTATGTGCTCCCTCTTAATTGACATCCATGGAATAAATTTATTATTGATAACAAAAACAAGCCACACCAAGTAAGTAGATCTAAGCTCTTCAAATGGATTGACACCATCTATTGCCAATGAAAGCCTAAGATTACCAAGTTCATTTTTAAAATATGGCCATATTTCGTCTATCTTCTTAAATGTAAATCCACCTGCAGACATTCGAAGAACACTATCTTTACTTCTGTTCTTTGCATGGTAATCCGTAAATTGTGTTATGATTTTTCACCTAAACAATTGCCGCAAATGTGGAATTATGGGAATATAATAAAGAACCTTGTGAGACACATTTTTTGTTGATTGATCGGTTCGATATCTACTAATTTGACATTTCGGGCATTATTCTTTCAACACATGTTCTCCATAATACAAAATATGATTATTAAGACATGCATGAATAACTTGAAACTCCATTCTAATATCTTTCAAAATGGCATGCACATATTGATAAGTGCGAAGTAAAACATTTGACAATGGTCATAGAAATTCACCTAGAAATCTACACCATAGTAAAAAAATTAGTACTGCTTAATGTAAATAATATTAATTATACATATTGCATCCAAATTTTACAAATGATCAACTAACAACAAAAATAGAGGAAAAAATAAACCTTTATCATCATGCACTGAATGTCACAAAATATATTACATACTTTAGGAGTTGTGTGACACAATGATCCGAACTTAAACAAGAATGCAACAACTTACAAATATAAACATAAATACATAGATATAGCCGAAAAACACTTCATTTCATTAATAGAAAAATATTGAGCTATGCTTACAAATAGAATGGAAATAAGATAGCTCGGGCGATATTAGCTTATCTCTGAGAAGAGATGTGGCAACTACATGCCTCTGAACTGTGATACAATGAGGTTCAAAGGCCTATTTATTATTGAGAAACAATGGAAAACCCTAAATATCCAAAATCGCAACCATAGGAGATGAAGCACCAAAACTGTGGGCCCTGTTTGGATAAATTGGTACATTAACTTCCCGAGGTCATAACTTTGGCATACAATCTTCATTTGGCTATCATAATACCTCGTTTAAAAGATCTTGAAGAAAATACCAAAAGAAAATAAGAAAGCAAATTTGGGACGTTTTCAGTTTCTCTGTTTTCCCTAAAAACGTCGTTTAGGGCCTCAAAATGTCTCCGGAAGTTCGGGACCCGAAAAACTGCCAAAAATATCAAACTATGCTATAATTAAGGAAACCGAAAAACTGAAAGAGATAGTGTTGGGGGTGCAAGTGGAATAGGTGGGTGGCCACCAATATCCACTTGGATCATTCCTCCCCCCTTAGGAAGCAATGGTCCCCATTGCATTGAGTGCCTCCGTGAGATGGGGAAACTTCTGTTGAACTTGGTCCTAGTGAGCCACTTGCCTTGGTCAAGGCATTGGCCAGATTTGAAAACCTGATATAGTTGGATCTTCTGCTGGTGAGTGTTCTTGATCTGTGTGTCCATGATCCAATTAGTGGTGGCATGTTCCATGCAGTCTAGGTTTAGCTCTGTTGGTGTGAGATGTTCTACAGCGTCGAATGTGTCCAACAATGGTGGAAAGTATGGCCGAAGGCGGTCTACATTGAACACTGGGGGCAGACCAATGAATGGTTGAATGCTAAGCTCGAAGGCATTGCCCTCTATAGCCTTGGTGATGGTGTATGGCCCATATTGGAGTGAGAAAAGCTTGCAGTGGGGTACAACGAGGCACTCCTTCTGCAAATGTAGCCAAACTTTGTCGCCCACCTGGAACTTGTGCGGCACCTGATTCTGAGCATGGCATTGATTTTACTTAGCATTGGCTCTATCCAATATATCATGGACCTACTGGTGGATGTATTGGATGCACTCAATGAATCTATTAGCCTTGTCGGATTCGGAATGGACATGAGCCGAATGTACCTAAGTAGATGGAAATGGTATGGCCACATCAATGGGACATAATGGCTGAAATCCCAACCCTACCTGAAAGGGGCTGTGGCCTGTTAAGCCGTGGAGAGCTCTGTTGTAGTTGTGATGGACATAGGGGAGGCTTTCATCCCATGTGTGTGGATGCTTCGAGTTGTACATGTGTAGAATGTGTATGATCATCCTGTTGACAACTTCTATTTGGCCATCAGTTTGGGGATGGAAAGCCATGAACTTAGTAAGTTTTTTTTTTATCTAGCGTCGGCCAGAGACTTGACCAAAATGCACTCAGAAAATGGATTGTGGGATCCAAAAGTGTACCCACACTCGCTCAAATAAGATCTTAGTAGTGGCCTCTATTGTGATACTCTTCTTGTAGGCTGCCATGATGGCCATCTTAGAGAATCTGTCGACGACCACAAAAACGCAATCGTTGTTGTGCTTAGTAGAAGGAAGGCCCGACATGTAATCCATGGAGACAAATTCCAAGGTCGATTAGGAGTAGTTAGAGGAGTATAAAGGACTTGCTTCTTGATGGTTGGTTTGGTAATGACACAGGAGGTGCAAGATCTAATGTACTTCCCAACATCCTGACGAAGTTTCAGCCAATAAAAATACTTCTGTAATACCATCGTTGTTTTATCTACTCTGAAATGTCCAGCGAAGCGACTGTAGTGCGCCTCCCAAATCATCTTGGCACACTGGCTTGAAGGAACACAAATGTTTCCCAGGTGGCATAATAGTGCATCCTAAAGGTTAAAATTTTGAAATTTCTTCCCTTCCAGGAGTTTCTGGTATGTGTTGCCGAATTTTGGATCGCTCTTGTAATGCTGCGGCGACCCCGATGTCTCATGCCCATAGGAATCGAGCATAATGATCAATGCCATGACGGTGGTCTGCTGAGGCAATCAATGAAATTATTGGTGTTACCCTTCTTATACTTAATGTTCAAAAAGAATTGTTATAGGTAGGTGGACCATTTTTGATGGCGATCATTCTGCAACTTCCCTTGTGTCTGTATGAACTATAGAGGTCGGTGGTCTATGTGGATGACTGTTTCCTTCCCCATAATGTACTACTTCCATTGACAACAGACCTGCATAATGGAATACACTTCTTTGTCGTAAGTGGGGTACTTTAAGACTATGTCTAAAAGTGTCTCATTATGGTAAGCCACTGGATGCCCATGCTGAGTAAGAACCACACCAATAGCATAGTCAGAGGCATATGTCTCAATCCCAAATGGTTGTTGTAGGTATGGTAATGTGAGCACTAGTGAAGAACAAAGGTGATTCTTCAACTCGAAGAACGCTTGTTGTTGGGTTACATACCAACAAATCTTTGCTTTTGCTTTGCCCTTGGTGACTTTACTTAAAGGCCAAGTGATATGAGAGAACCCCAACACGAACCTATGGTAGAAGTTGGCAAGACCCAAAAAGCTACGAAGCTCTCTTAGAGTGGTTGGGGCTGGCCAATCCCAAATGACTTGTATCTTGGATGGGTCCACATGTACACCTTGCTCATCAATTATCTACCCTAGATATTGAACCTGGGACAGGCCAATTGTGCATTTTTCCAAGTTAGCACACATATTGTGTTGTCATAGGGTTTGAAGGACCTGTCGAATATGGTGGAGGTGCTCGACCCAACTATGGATTAAAGATCAATATGTCATCTAAATACACCACCACGAATGCATTGGTGAAGGGCCGCAAGATGTCGCCCATCAGTCTCATGAAGGTTGTAGGGGCATTCGTCAATCTGAACGGCAAGACCAATCATTCGAAAAGGCCCTCCTTGGATTTGAAGACAACCTTCCACACATCAGAGGGTTCGATAGGCACCTGGTGATAACCTGACTTCAAGTCAATATTGCTGAAATATTTGCCCCCCTTGAGCTGGTTAAGAAGGTCATCAATCCGCGCGATTAGGTGCCTATTCCTAACAGTGATCTTGTTTAATGCCTGGTAGTCAATACAGAGCCTCCAAGACCCATTCTTCTTATGTACCAATGCAATTGGGCTCCCACAAGGTGATGAGTTTGGCTTGATGTGCCCTTTCTACAATATTTCTTGAATCTACCTCCTAATCTCATCGTTCTCTAGAACATAGCGTTGATAGATCGACCCATTGGGAAACGACATGCCCGGGGTCATATCGATGGAGTGCTTGACCTGATAGTGCAGAGGTACCCCTGTAGGTGAGGAAAAAATATCCCTATACTCCAAAACCTTATCCATATACTACTTTTGTGTAGAGGAGCCCTGCCTAGAAGCCGTGGCCACAACCTTCTTCTTGCCCTGAGGTCGAACCACAAGGAAAACAAATTTCCCGGTCTGATAAATGATCTTAGTGCATTGATTTTTAGTGATCAAAGAGATGGCAGAAGAAGGGGCTACCTCCGGTATCCTGTACAACTTGTTGGCCAAGGTAATAATCACAAAGCGAGGTCTAGACTCATATACATCATGTCGCTTCCCCAAGTATGGTTGTCCTAACAATACATCACAAACTTCAAGAGGAGCAACATCACACAGTACCTTATTCGTGAAGGGCTTGATTCTGTCAGGAAGGCGACATTGCTGGCTGGCAGGGAGAACTTGTCCTTGGTGAAGCCACCGTATGGTGTACGACTGTGGATGTGCTGTAGTATTTAGGCCCAACTGCTTCATGACCTCTACTGAAATGAGGTTCTTTTGGCTCTCGCTGTCGATAATGAACTGCAGCGGAGAACCATTCACCCAGATCTATGAGTGGAAGAGGTGTTCCGCCTCCTCTGAATCTTCACGCTTAATCTTCTGGATCTTGGTGGTGGCGATGGTGGCACTAGGATCCACATCAATGATCTACTTCCCTTTTTCAGCTCCCTTATCAAGTTCTTATTTAGAGTTAGAACATGCGTTTGATTCAGAAACCTTCAGCTCGGCCACCAGCTTGGCCTGACACTCACTTGTATTGTGATTGGAGCTATTATGGAACTCACACCATTTTCCCATGTCCTTCTTTGTCTTCATGGTGTTATTTTTTGCTTGTAGCTTCGACGGGCCATCCTGGGTAGCCCCACCTTGGCTTGGTTCTTTGTTTTGTGGGTTGGGAGAGCTTGGATGATACGAAGTCTTCCTTGTGATTTTTATATTTGATCTTCCATCATGGTCTAGTGTCCCTTCATCTTATTGCTTGATAGTCTATGTGTCTCTTCAACTTCGCATGTGTGTTTTTGCATGACCTCCTTGGCATCCTCCTTGATAATCATCTTATCATGTTAATATATAGTACATGTAGATGAAATTCACTCATGACACGATGACATCAGTCCCAAAATATCCTAGTTTAACTTCTTTATGTTGTTCACTGATAAGACCCAGGACAGAGTACAGGACTAAGGAGGTGACTTAGGGATTCGGTAGTGTGCAGTTCCAAATGGAAGTGATGATGGTCTAGTCATTGTGACTATGTAATGTGCAAGAACTAAGGAACTTCACATTTGATATATATATATATAACATTTTAATCTTAATTTTAGTAGTTTTAATTTTTTTTTTGGTTAATTTTCTATTTTTTTTTTATTAAATTTAGTTTGTTTTTAATTTACAATTTTTTTTTTAGTTTTTTGATAATGTTTTTTGAAATTTTTTTATTTTTACCTAAATTTTATAGTTTGTTTTAATTTTTTTTCTTTACCATATATATATATATATATATATATATATATATATATATATATTATATTTATTTATTTATTTATTTTTTTCTTCTTTTGATAATTTTTTTATGGTTTACAAGATTTCGTTTTTTTTTTTTTTAATACGTTTTTTTTGCTATTTATTTGTTTATAATTTTTAATTTTTTTTGTTTTTTGTTTTTTGTTTTTTGTTGTTGTTGTTGTTGTTGTTGTTTTTTTTTTTTTTTTTTTTTTTTAATTTAGTGTTTTTTTTAACATTTTTATGATTGATTTTTTTATTTTTTTTTAGTATATACTTTGATTTATGTTTTGTTAATTTTTAAACTTTTTTTGCTTTGTGTTTTTTTATCGTTTTAATTTTTTTATTTTTTATTTTATTTTATGTCTTCATTATTTGTTTGAAATTTTAATTTTTTTCAGGGTCATGATAAAATATTTTACGCTATTATTTTGAAATGTTGAAATATTACCTTTGAAAAAAAAGGGAAAAAAAGTTTTATCCAAACGTTAACACTTTTTGTTTTGAGGGTGTTTTTTGGACAATTTTTGCACAAAAAATTGGTTTTCACCACCCTTTTTAAAACATGTTCAAAATTTACCCTAGAAAAAAAAATTTGTTATTCCAGCATCAACACTTTTCGTTTTTAACACTTTTTTTGATGCTTTTAAGGGGTTTTTTGGCTAGAGTTCCCGTTTTGAGTTTACAGTTCCCGTTTCAAAGTTTACATTTTTTTTGGCAACTCAATCTTTATAGGAATAACCACTCTATCATCAATGCCTAAAATATTTACCAAATCAACATCCTTTGATTTCATAGGCATTTCTTCCTCTGAAACTTCTTTCAGCAATAGTTTAGCCAATTTAGAATTGTGATCATCATATTCAGCAAGTAAATATTGCAATCTGGAAGATAACTAAATCATTTCATTTCTGGTATGTTGTATTGATGATTCTATTTTTCCAATCTCTTTTTTGAGAGTACTGATTTCTTCCATACCTGAATCATAAATATATTCTTTGATCTTCAGAGGCTGGAACATTGAACCAAACGTTTTCTGGATAAATTCTTCATTCTTAAAAACATCTTTATTTCTGGTTGAAGGCAGCTGTTTTTCTAGGCAATCAAGTTTTTCTGTCAATCTTCTTTTCACTATCAGCTGAGTGGGATCCAGCTATGATAGCTGAGTTTTTACCTTTTCTATTTGTGCCTGCAATGTATTTGAAGAGCTGAAATGAAACATCTTAATATCAGGAATGAATGTTTCATCAGAATCAGAAAAGTCAGAATTTAAACTTATCCTCCTGATATCAGGTAAATCATCATCTGAAGAATCTGAGCTGCTGGATATTTCAAAGTATTCTCCATCAAAATGGGATATGAGATCCCAATCTTGGGGATTTTGGATATTGGAGAATATATCCATGACCTTTACCTATTTTTTGTTCTTCTTCTCTTTGCAGTTATTAGCAAAATGTCCTTCTTTTCCACAGATAAAGCAAGTAACTTTGTTAGAAGTTTTCCTCTTTTCCTAAATATCATCCTTATACGCTTAGAATTGTACTTTGGATAATAACCTTTTCTCTTGTATGTAGATTTATCTGACTTACAAAAGCAATGTTTCTTAGCAGCTTTTCTTTTCATCTTACTGTGACATCCAAAGTCATATGTTTCTGCAAAATTGTTACATAATTTTTTGTTGAAATGCATTTGTTTCTTGAAATTTTTCTTTGCCTTTTTTGCAGCACATTCCTTTTGTAATATAGTAACAATCAACTGATGTAGAGCAGCAAAAGATATATTTTCAATTTGAATTTTATTTAATTGAAAATAATGATCAATCAAATCTGGAATCTTTCCTGGCATGGATGCAATATAGTATCGTAAATATGCAACGTTATGAGGATCAGATGCTTGGTATAGCAACTTTTTCATCACACAGTAATAATCATGCAAATGATCTATATTGCATAACCTCTGAGACAAAAATAGTTGAGAATGATGGGAAGAATCTTCAGGAACAACACCTACAAATTCATGTGCTAAGGCATCAAATAATGCTTTTAATGGATCATCAATATGTTCAATTATCTGATTTTTGTCTGTTTCTGATAACTTTTCCCACCATTGTTTCAAAATTCCAGTGAAAGACCAAACAATTTGAGTAACTATGTCTGACCAGTCTGCCTTTGTTTCTGCTTTTCTTTGAAGTGCCCATGCATGCAGATTATGAAGAGTAGTAATAACTTCATCATGTGGTAAACAATCAATATTTACCAATAAAGTATTACCATATCCTTTTGTACTAGGATTATAAAATCTGATATTAACCGACTGCAAATTTTCTCTGTATTTCGAAAATGGACTAGCTGTTGCTGCTTCATGTGTAGATGTATCATTAGGATTTTTGCTTCCTTTATTTTGGAAGAAAAAATGTTCAGTCCTTTCTCTTTTTGAACTAGATTCCCCTTGGGTCTGTTCTCCTGGTGTCCTGGAAGTAGCACATGACATGGCCAAAATTTGGGGAGTAGATGGTTGGCCATTTTCTATCAAAGTCTTAAGATTAACATAATTCTTTGGCAATCTTAGACTTTCAACAGAGGGAAATCCTTTCACTCTTTCTTTCATAAAATCTGTTTTTTCTCTAGCTAAGAGTATTCCTTTACTGATCTTTTCAAATTCTGGGATGCTGACATTTTCAATTCCCTTAAAAAGTAAGCTTCTAATACCATCTTGGGGTTGATTGGAGCTTGAGGCTATAGAAAACTTTGAGCTAGCCAAATCAACTTCTCTATACCTGGGGGGTGAATGAGATTTCAAAATAGCATTCTGCAGATGATCTAGGGATTTCGAAATTATCCCCATATTGGACTGTATATCATTCAATGACTACTTGTACCCATTTTGTACTCCTAATACTTCATCATAACCAACATGTAATTTCTTAATATGTTCTTTGGTTTCAAGGACATCTTTGGCTATATCATTAGTATTTTGTAACATATAAACTATCTGATAGTTTGTGAAGTTTTGCATTTTCTCTTCAAAAACAAAACTTTCAAATTTATTGTAAAGCAATGGAAAGAATTACCACTCCTAAAACTCTCAAGATAGAAGGACATATCAAGAAGAAAAAGGTTCAAGAAGTGAAATATCACATTGAGAAAGAAGAAATGAATCCGACCATACCTTGTAATGCATTGGACAGAATTACCACTCCTCAAACTATCAATATAGAAGGACATATCAAGAAGAAAAATGTTCAAGAATTGAAAGATCACATCGAGTCTCAAAAAATCAAGCCAACCATATCTTGTAATGCATTGGAAGAAATTACCACTCCTCAAACTATCAAGATAAAAGGACATATCAAGAAGAAAAAGGTAAGAGTTTTGATTGATTCGGGCAGTACCCATAATTTTATTGATTATAAGATAGCCAAGGAATTGAATTGCTTCCTATATCCAGCACCGGAGTGTCAAGTAATGGTTGCAAGTGGAGGAACCATAAATTGCTCTGGAAAGTGCCATAATATCAAGCTATCCATGAGAGAATATGTATTGAATATCCCAATGCTTTCCATTCTAATGTGTGGTGCTGATGTTTTACTAGGATCCAATGGCTACAATCTTTGGGTATGATAGCTTTTAATTTTCAAGAACATTTCTTGAAATTTTTTTGGGAAGGAAAGGGCCCCTATACTACTATTGTAACCCCTTATTGTTATTAGTACAACCCCCTTATTATATTGTGGTACCCATGTAGTCCCCATGTTGTTACTATTGTGCCCCATAGAAGCCCACTATTGTTATTATTTTGCCCTTACATTATTATTGTTATGTCGCCTCTGATTACATTATGACCCCTTAGACTCCTATATATAGAAAGGAGGTCTTGTCATTTGTATCATCCAAGAATTTTTCATTTGCGTAATGTAAAGGAGGTTTTCCCCTCAAAGAGGCTAAATTCTAAGGCATTGATCTATCTTTTCTATCTTTTTGTGAGCTGGTTTCATAACATTTGGTCTCAGAGCTTTGGATTCAAGGGTTTTCACTGCTCCAAACAGGGCATCGTGGAATTTTCGCTGTAATTTTTTTGCGATGTTTCAGAAGCTAAAAATAAAACCCATTTGAGATGAAATCTCACTGAACCTCGGGTCCAAATTTCAGAGCTTGTCTCGCTATATTTCTATAGATATGATCTGAGTAAGTTATAGTTTTTGCAACCAGAATTTCATCTAAAACGGGTCATCGTGGAATTTTCACTATAACGTTTTTGCTACGAAGTTTCAGAAGCTAAAACAAAAACCCATTTGAGAAGAAATCGGTTTGAACCTTGGGTCTGAATTTCAGATCTTGTCTCACTATATTGTTGGATATAGGATCTAAGGAAGTTAGGGTTTTTGCAAACTCCTGAATTACATCTTAAACAGGTGACCTTAGGAAAATCATCATAACGTTTTCTCTGAGAATCAGATTGAAATTTTTTAAGGAGTTATAGAAATAGGATGAACGGTAGTTGTTTATGTGTATTTTGTAGATCCAAAGGTCAAAACAGTGACACATGGCATGTCATACAAGTTCGTTATTCTAAAAGGTGTATAATCAGGTCAGCTTGGGAGATTATGCATAACTCTTTATTGGAGAATCCAATTTTGATCAGACTGGTGGCATTAGAAAGAGGACATAGAGGACTACTGTAGGTCATGATTTCAAAACTAGAAGATATGAAATTACAGAGTTGCGGTCATTTCAGGATCGAGCTCCTAAAATCAAGAAAAAGCGAGATGAGGAAAATTGATGGCAAGGATCCAGTAAATTGGATACTACAAATGGAAAAATATTTTGATCTAAATGGTTTACTGTTACAAAAGGTATGTATTGCATCTAATTATTTAGAACTGAATCATTTTTTATGGTATAAAGGGTTTTGTTCTCGTAAACCACTTGTCACGTGGTCAATTTTCACTGAGGAAATGATAGCACATTATGAGGATACAAAGAGAAACACCTTCTTTAGCCAATTGGTAAATATCAAACAAAAGTGTTTAATGGCAGAGCACATTGAGGGCTTTCAAAAATTGAATATAAGGGAAAATGATATTCTAGAGAAGCAGAGGATTGATGTTTCCATAGGGACTTTAACGGATAACATTCAACATGAGCTTCGTCTTTAGGAACCTGATTCATTGGAGAAGGCATTCAGGTTAGCATGAAAAGTGGAAAAAAAAATTATGGAAATAAGGAATTCTACCCCTCACAACTATAAACATGGAAGTGTTGTTTCTCCTAGCCTTCCACAACCTACAAGGGTGACACCACAACAATTGGAAGAAAAAAAAGAAAAAGGGGCTTTGTTACAATTGTGATAGCAAATGCACTAAAGGTCATAAGTGTGCTGAGAAGAAATTATTTTACATATATTATGAAGAGGTGGAAGAAAAAGATCAAGAAACATCAAAAGAAGATGATATACACTAGGAACCAACCCCAGAGAAAGAAGAAATGAATCCAACCATATCTTGTAAAGCATTGGTAAGAATCACCACTCTTCAAACTCTCAAGATAGAAGGACATATCAAGAAGAAAAAGGTTCAAGAAGTGAAAGATCATATCGAGAAAGAAGAAATGAATCCGACCATATCTTGTAATGCATTGGACAAAATTACCACTCCTCAAACTATCAATATAGAAGGACATATCAAGAAGAAAAATGTTCAAGAATTAAAAGATCACATCGAGTCTCAAGAAATCAATTCGACCATATCTTGTAATGCATTGGAAGAAATTACCACTCCTCAAACAATCAAGATAGAAGGACATATCAAGAAGAAAAAGGTAAGAGTGTTGATTGATTCGGGCAGTACCCATAATTTTATTGATTTTAAGATAGCCAAGGAATTGAATTGCCTCCTATATCCAACACCGGAGTGTCAAGTGATGGTTGCAAGTGGAGGAACCATAAATTGCTCTAGAAAGTGCCATAATATCAAGCTATCCATGGGAGAATATGTATTGAATAGCACAATGTTTTCCATTCCAATGGGTGGTGTTGATGTTTTACTAGGAGTCCAATGGCTACAATCTTTGGGTACGATAGCTTTTAATTTTCAAGAAATTTTCTTGAAATTTTTTTGGGAAGGAAAGGGCCCCTATAATACTAGTGTAACCCCTTATTGTTATCAGTACAACTCCATATTTATATTTTTTTACCCATGTAGTCCCCATATTGTTACTATTGTTCCCCATAGAAGCCCACTATTGTTATTATTGTGCCCTTACATTATTATTGTTATGTCGGCTCTGATATTATGACCCCTTAGACTCCTATATATAGAAAGGAAGTCTTGTCATTTGTATCATCCAAGAATTGTTCATTTGTGTAATGTAAAGGAGGTTTCCCCCTTGAAGAAGCTAAATTATAAGGTGTTGATCTATCATTTCTATCTTTTTGTGAGCTGGTTTCATAACATTTGGTATCAGAGCTTTGGATTCTAGGGTTTTCGCTGCTCCAAGCAGGTCATCGTGGAATTTTCTCTATAACATTTTTTTTGTGATGTTTCAGAAGCTAAAAATAAAACCCATTTGAGATGAAATCTCGCTGAACCTCAGGTCAGAATTTTAGAGCTTGTTTCACTATTTTTGCAGAGATATGATCTGAGGAATTTATAGTTTCTACAAGCTCTAGAGTTTCATCTAAAATAGGTCATCGTGGAATTTTCACTATAACGTTTTCTCTACAAAGTTTCAAAAGCTAAAACAAAAACCCATTTGAGAGGAAATTGGTCTAAACCTTAGGTCTAAATTTCAGATCTTGTCTCGCTATATTGTCAAATATAGGATTTGAGGAAGTTAGGGCTTTTGTAGACTCCCGAATTACATCTTAAACAGGTGACCTTGGGAAAATCGTCATAACGTTTTCTCTGAGAATCAGATTGAAATTTCGTAAGAAGTTACAGAAAGAGGACGGATGGTAGTTGTTTGTATGTATTTTGTAGATCCGAAGGTCAAAACAGTGACACGTGGCACGTCATACAAGTTCGCTATTTTGAAAATGTGTATAATCAGGTCATCTTAGGAGATTGTGCATAACTCTTTATTGGAGAATCCAATTTCGATTAGACTGGTGGCATTGAAAATAGGACGCAAAGGACTACTGCAAGTCATGATTTCAGAATTGGAAGATCTGAAATTACAGAGTTACAGTCTTTTCAAGATCGAACTCCTAAAATCAAGAAAAAGCAAGATGAGGAAGTTTGATGGCAAGGATCCGGTAAATTGGATACTACAGATGGAGAAATATTTTGATCTAAATGGTGTACTGTTACAAAAGTTATGTATTGCATCTAATTATTTAGAATTGAATCAATTTTTATGGTATAAAGGGCTTTGTTCTCGTAAACCACTTGTCACCTGGTCAATTTTCACAGAGGAAATGATAGAAAATTATGAGGATACAACGAGAAACACCTTCTTTAGCCAATTGATAAATATTAAACAAAAGTGTTCAATGGTAGAGCACATTGAGGACTTTCAAAAATTGAATATAAAGGAAAATGATATTCCAAAGAAGCAGAGAATAGATGTCTCCATAGGGACTTTAAAGGATAACATTCAACATGAGCTTCATCTTTGGGAACCTGATTCATTGGAGAATGCATTCAGGTTGGCAAGAAAAGTGGAAAGCAAAGTTATGGTAACAAGGAATTCTACCCCTCACAACTATAAACATGGAAGTGTTGTTTTTCCTATCCTTCCACAACCTACAAAGGTGACACCACAACAATTGGAAGAAAAAAGAGAAAAATGGGCTTTGTCACAATTGTGATAGCAAATGCACTAAAGGTCATAAGTGTGCCGAGAAGAAATTATTTTACATAGATTATGAAGAGGTGGAAGAAAAGGATCAAGAAACATCAAAAGAACATGATATACACTAGGAACCAACCCCAGAGAAAGAAGAAATGAATCCAACCATATCTTGTAAAGCATTGGCAAGAATTACCACTCCTCAAACTCTCAAGATAGAAGGACATATCAAGAAGAAAAAGGTTCAAGAATTGAAAGATGTAGGTTTTAACCCCGTTCAGAAATTACCTGCATACGAATTCTAAATCAGAAAATAAACAATGCAAGAGCATAACACATAAAACACATATACACAGAGATTTTCCCCTGGATCCCAAAATCGGGACTACCAGCTTGATTTTTCATTATATTCCTTTCAATGTTACAATACATATTTATACATGCCGAAGCATCCAATACCATGGACCGAAAACCATCGCGTCCAAAGCCATGGACCGAAAACCATAGGTAGGTTCGCCCAACCTAATATAGGGTCCAATTTTTTTTTTTTCCCGGGGCACTGCCCTAGACCCCATAGAGGGGGGCTACCCGCCCCCCTCAAACCCCCTGTGACCCCCCCGCTGCACAATCGACGCAACTAAGGGGGGGCTCTGCCGCCCCCCCCCAGTTCACTACGTAGGTTAGTCGTGGAAAGAATATAACACAACCCAACAATCTCCCACTTGTTGTTTTCTTTCCACATGGGGCCATAGGAGAGCTTAGTCATTTTTCCAGCCCTCAAATGCCCATTGTTTCTTTACACGAAGAGAACTTCTCAGAGCTCACAGATTTTGTCAATGCATCTACAGTATTCTTCAAAGTGCCCACCTTTACCAACAACACATTTTTGTCTTCTATCATATCCCTCACAAAGTGATACTGAACATCAATGTGCTTTGTCTTTGAATGATAAGCAGGGTTCTTTACCAAGAAAATTGCACTTTGGCTGTCATAGTCTATTCTTATAGCTCTCTATGCTAACCCCATACTTGAACACAATCTTTGCAACCAAACTGCTTCCTTGCTTTCATGAGTGGCTGCCATGTATTCTGACTCTGTAGTTGATAGTACCACTACAGATTGTTTCTTACTCATCCAACTGACTGCACCTCCAAATAGGTTAAACACATACCCACTTGTAGATCTTCTCTAATCCAGATCTCCAGCCCAAACTGCATCAAAAAAGCCACGAATATCCAACACTTTGTCCAATCCTGGTCTTCCTTGGTAGCACAAACCATAATCACTAGTGCCACGCAAATACCTGAAAACCCGCTTCACTGCTGTCCAGTGCTCCTTCCCTGGTTTTGACATAAACCTGCTCAATACTCCCACTGCATGTGCAATGTCTGGTCTAGTACAGACCATTGCATACATTAGGCTACCGAATGCACTTGCATATGGAACACAGGACATGTCCTCTTCCTCTTCTTGTGTCTTGGGACACTGTTCAACATATAACCTCACACCTACGGGAATAGGAACCTTCACCGGTTTACTATCCTGCATATTAAACCTCTGCAGTATTGTCTCGACATACTTCCTCTGGTTTAACTAGAGCTTCCTCTTTGCCCGATCTCTTTTAATTTCCATGCCCAAAATATAGTCTACAGCACCAAGATCTTTCATGTCGAATTTGGAGGAAAATTGGGTCTTCAAATCCTGGATAATTTCTTTGTCATTTCCAACCAGCAACATATCATCCACATACAAGACCAGATAAATAACACGGTCACCAATCAATTTAAAATACACACAGTGATCTACTTTGCTTCTGGTGAAGCCAAGTCCCCGTATAAATGTATCAAATTTCTGATACCACATCCTTGGTGACTGTTTTAACCCATACAGAGACTTCTTTAACTTGCATACCAATTATTTCTTACCCTTCACCGCAAAGCCTTCAGGTTGCTTCATGTAGATTTCCTCTTCCAAATCCCCGTGAAGAAATGTTGTCTTCACATCCATCTGTTCTACCTCAAAATCAAAAGCAGCAGCAACAGATAAAAGTAATCTAATAGAAGTTACCTTGGCAACAGGAGAAAAAATATCACCAAAATCAATTCTCGGCACTTGGGAATATCCTTTTGCTACCAACCGAGCTTTGTATTTCTCCACCTTCCCTTCTGCATTTGTCTTCTTTTTAAACACCCATTTGCTGCCAATGGGTTTCCTTCCAGCCGGCAACTCCACCAGATCCCAAGCCTCATTTTTGTGCAAAGATGCCATTTCATAAACCATGGCCTCTTTCTAGAGTTTTCCATCCTCTGAATCTATTGCTTCCTTCACAGTTCTGGGATCATCCTCAGTAACAGACAAAGCAAAATTTGAACAGAAAGCAGAAGGACTATACCTTTCTGGCTACCTTCTTTCTTGAACTGATCTTCTCACAGCCGGAGTTTGTGGCTCTTCATCTTCTGATTCCTCCTCTGCTGCAGAGTCTGATTCTTCCTCCTTTAGCTCAAACTCTATCTTCTCAGGGTCCTTTGGTTGGACTTCATGTTTAATAACATCTTTTACCTCTATGAACACCACATCTCGGCTGTACACAACCTTCTGTGTGACTGGGTTCCAAAGCTTATAACCTTTTAAACCATCCTTATACCCAATAAAGATGCACTTTTCAGATTTACTATCCAACTTGGTTTGTTTCTCCTTTGGAACATGTACATATGCATCACATCCAAATATCCTTAGATGTGAAAGAGAGGGTTTCTTACCAGTCCATACTTCTTGTGGAGTCTTATCCTCCAACATTGATGAAGGTGACATGTTGACCAAGTAACATGCAATATCCACCGCCTCTGCCCAGAATTCCTGTCCTAACCCAGCACCACTGAGCATGCTTCTTGCCCTTTCCATCAACGTCTTGTTCATTCTTTATGCGACTCCATTTTGCTGAGGTGTATATGGAGTAGTCTTCTGCCATGCTATACCACACTTCTTACAAAATTCTTCAAATTCCTTGCTGCAAAACTTTCCACCATTATCTGTCCTCAGCACCTTTATCTTCTTCTCTGTCTGATTTTCCACCAGAGCCTTAAATTCTTTAAACCTGTCAAAGACTTTAGATTTCTTCTTAAGGAAATATATCCATGTATTCCTTGAGAAGTCATCTATAAATGATACATAGTACACAGACTTACCCAGTGATGGAACTTTCACAGGTCCAAACACATCACTATGCACAAGCTCTAATATCTGTTTCGCCCTCTTAGCACCAGAGGGGAAACTCACTCGATTCTGCTTCCCATCTACACAATTTTCACAGAAATCAAAATCCAGAGAGCTATTGCTCATACCTTCTACCATACCTTTACCATGAAGTATTCGAAGGCCCTTCTCTCCAATATGTCCAAGCCTTTGATGCCACAGCATGGTCTTCTCTCCAGAGACCACTAGATTTTCAGCTCCACTTTCAGGAACCACAGAACTGTTGCACCCATCAACAACAGTGCTACCTTGCAGCTTGTACAGAGTTCCAGTTCGAACTCCCCGCATCAATACCAGTGCTCCTCGAACCATCTTGCAGGTATCCTTCTCGAACACTGTTTTTACACCTGCATCATCCAACTTGCTTACAGAAATCAGATTTCTGGCCAATGCAGGAATATGCAGAACACCCGGAAGTGTTCTAACCCTTCGACCTTGCAACTTCAACTTTACTTTTCCGCAACCAATGATTCTAGCCTTCCTATCATCTCCTAAGAAGACATCACCACCATCTTATTTCTGATACTCGCAGAACCACTCTCTATGGGGAGTGAAGTGAAAGGATGCACCTGAGTCAATCAACCATGCCTCATGATCTACATGTGTACTTGAAGAAGCCAAGTACACATCCCCACCTTCATCCGAGGTGGTTTTCGCCTCTGCAGAAGGAGCATCATCAGATCCCTTTCCTTTATCAGGAGCTTTAGATTTACAGTCCCTTTTGAAGTGCCCTTCCTTTCCGCATTTCTAGCACACCACCTTTACAGGTTTTCTTGGAGATTTAGATCTCCCTCTAGATTTAGATCTCCCACTCGATGACTTATTTTTGTTTCTATTCTAGGACCGTCCTCGTACAGACAAGGCATCACCGTTCTGGCTCTCCATTATTTTCCGTCTCATCTCCTCCGTCAGCAGGGCTAAGACTATTTCATCAAACTGCAAAGAAGTTGCATTGCTACCTATTGCAATAACTAGACTATCCCACGAATCTGGTAGAGAACACAACAAACTGATGCACTTATCTTCATCTGAAATTTTAATATCAACAGACGCTAACTGACTTACCACAGTATTAAATGCGTTCAGATGCTCTGTCACCGAGTCTCCATCTTTCATCCTCAGGTTATACAGCTTTTTCTGCAGGAACAGTTTATTCACCAGAGACTTAGATTCGTACAAAGTCCCTAACTTGTCCCACAAAGCCTTCGCCGTAGCTTCCCCTGATACATTCAGCAATACTGAATCTGAGACACACAATCGTATTGTACTCTTTGCCTTCCGATCCAACTTCTTCCATTCTTCATCGGTCACTCCCGTTGGTTTAGTACCTGGATCTACCGCGATCCACTGATCTTTATCCACCAACAGATCCTCCATCTTGAGTTTCCACAACTCAAAACTCTGACCATTGAACTTCTCGATCTCTATCTTTCCGTTGCTCGCCATCTTCTTTCACCACCAGAATCGATCCCGCAGATCTCCCACTGAACAGGGTCTACCACAGGCCCGAGCGAAACCCCTCAGCAACAAAGGCATCCCCTTGAAGCCAAAACAACTCTGATACCAAATGTAGGTTTTAACCCCGTACAGAAATTACCTGCATACGAATTCTAAATCACAGAAAATAAACAATGCGAGAGCATAACACATATACACAAATATTTTCCCCTGGATCCCAAAACCGGGACTACCGGCTTGATTTTTCATTATATTCCTTTCAATGTTACAATACATAATTATACATGTCGAAGCATCCAATACCATGGACCGAAAACCATCACGTCCAAAACCATGGACCGAAAACCATAGGTAGGTTCGCCCAACCTAATATAGGGTCCAAAAAAAAATTTTCCCGGGGCACTACCCCGGACCCCGTAGAGGGGGGCTACCCGCCCCCGTCAAACCCCCCGAACAGGGGGCTACCGCCCCCCCTGTGACCCCCCCCCGCCCCCCCGCTGCGCAATCGGCACAATGAAGGGGGGGCTCCGCCCCCCCTCTAACCCCCCGGTTCAATACGTAGGTTAGTCGTGGAAAGAATATAACACAACCCAACAAAAAATCACATTGAGAAAGAAGAAATGAATCCAACCATATCTTGTAATGCATTGGCTGGAATTACCACTCCTCAAACTATCAAGATAGAAGGACATATCAAGAAGAAAAATGTTCAAGAAGTGAAAGATCACATCGAGCATCAAGAAATGAATCCGACCATATCATGTAAAGCATTGGAAGAAATTGCCACTCCTCAAACTCTAAAGTTAGAAGGACATATCAAGAAGAAAAAGGTTCAAGCAGTGAAAGAACACATCGAGCATCAACAACAAGTTCTCCAACTTTTAAAGGACAACGCCACGTTGGTGCAGAATTGAATGAAACAACAGGTAGATCAACATCACAGTGAAAAATGTTTTGATCTAAGTGATTGGGTATTTTTATGGCAACATCTCAGGCAAGCTATTTATGAGAAGGAAAAGTTGGCAATACTACATGCACTTAAGAAATGGCGACCTTACCCAATGGGAAGACACTTCAAGGTAAAAATGGATCATGATAGTCTTAAATACGTTTTAGAACAAATATTATCTTTAGAAGAACAAAAAAAATGGGTCACAAATATGTTGGGTTATGACTTTGACATCATCTATAGAAAAGGGAAGCAAAATTTTGTTGCAGATGCACTCTTATGAAAGGATGAGGATGTGGAAGCATTGTTTTGTGCTATTTCTATTATCCAACCAGATTGGATAAACGAAGCAATGGATGAATGTAAGAAGGACAAAAAAGTGTGGTCACTCATTCAAAAGTTGCAAAAGAACCCAATTCAAACAATATTGCCAGAACTTGAAGAGGAAGGAAAAATCATATTGGAACCTGGAGCAGTCACATAAACAAGAACCTGACAGTTATGAAATCGATCAATTTCAGAGTATCTCATCAAGTGGAAGAATTTACCCACTGAAGATTCCACATGGGAGGACAAGAATTTTATACAGAAGAATCAAGAACTAGTCAAGCGTTGAGGACAACACTTTTTGAAGGAGAGGGGCATGTTAGGCCCCTATACTACTAGTGTAACCCCTTATTGTTATTAGTACAACCCCCTTATTATATTGTTGTACCCATGTAGTCCCCATATTGTTACTATTGTACCCCATAGAAGCCCACTATTGTTATTATTGTGCCCTTACATTATTATTTTTATGTCGGCTCCGATTATATTATGACCCCTTAGACTCCAATGTATAGAAAAGGAGGTCTTGTCATTTGTATCATCGAAGAATTGTTCATTTGTGTAATGTAAAGAAGGTTGCCCCCTCGAAGAGGCTGAATTCTAAGGTGTTGATCTATCTTTTCTATCTTTTTGTGAGCTGGTTTCTTAAATTTTTCTTGAACTTTTTTTGAAATTTTGAAATGTTCCTTAGGTCACATTTCAAGGGTCAAAGTGTCCCACATTGGACACTCATATCCACATGTCATGTGTATCTTGTATCCTAGTCTCATGTGATTTAATTGATGACCTGCTAACTTGGTGAGACATTTTGAAGGGTAGGATAACGTACTTAGTCTTGTTGGAAGCAATAACAGGGGTGCTTTAGTTGGTGAGGCAATAGAAATTTTGATCCCCTTTCCCAAACTCACATTTTAAAGAAAAATGTTGCTCAGAAATTGATCTTATTTCTCTTGATTCTATTATATTTACAAAGCCACACACATCATATTCTTGAAGGAAATTATTTGTAACTCAGGCAACTCCTAAGCTCCAATAACTTTTCACACTAGAGGGTTGATTCGAGGTACAAGCCCGGTCTCCCTTTATTCATTGTGAAATTGGGCTTGGTATAATGGCGCATCGGTAATATTTGTTGTCTAATCGCTATGAGTCCAATTTTTTGGTTTCAAACCTCTTGAGTTGTGACAATTTTTTTGTACATTTGGGGATTCTTCCATATGTTTAACTACAATATTACAAGGAAACCATGACATAGTTGGAATAAGGTCATGGTGTTTGCAAGGCACTAGTTTGTACTCCCCAATGATTAATTAACCAAACTTGTTGACATGAATTGAACACGTTAGCCTGAAACTTCACAATCTTCAATGTGGATATGAATATCTCAAGGGGAAAATATGTTTAACTACACTATTACCAAAAAAGCTAGGGCTTATACCAAACACTCTAGGGTGTTTATGTACTATTGTGGCTCTCCCAAACATGTTGGCTCCTTCACCAAGCCTCAACACCATTGACTCCATTTACATTCTCTCATCCATGTAGCTATGTGACCTTTATTTCACTATGTCTCTAACTCATGTTATTCTATAATTTGCACGTACTCCTTAACCCCCACTCAACAATCATTTGTTGCACCCATCTCTCTAGGTGCCCACTAGGGCTCTCACCATGCCTTGCATTCTACTAGAAGCTCCTCATCATCCTTGGTGACATCTTTTATGCCAATGGATGCAAGTTGTTTCCGCTTTCAATAAAATACCTCACCACATATTCGATGGCTACCTTGGAGATTTATATCCATGCAACTACATGGCCTCCTTACTATAGCTCGATTATCGTCAATGCAACCTAGATGTACTACACCCATCTCTCCATGACCCATGTACAACCACAAAGCCTATGTTGTATAGAGTGCTCAACCACAAAGCCTCTATTGTATAGAGTGTTCTTCCCTCAGCTTTGATACCTTTGTTATAAAAAGATAGATAAATAAAAACATAATAGAAACATATAGATACGAAAACACATGGACCATAAATGATCATGGGAACCTTTGCGAGAAAACCAACTCCTAGTAATAAATTTATTATTATCTGGCCCAAAAACGTCTTACAATAGAGTCAACATGCCTTTAAATAGATTATATTAAAACCTCCTACAATGAAATCATCGTACCCTTAAATTATTTCAATACTTCAAGGATTTTTTTTTAAATATACTTTAATAGCTACAAACCTTTTTTTTAATATTCTAATATTACAAAAACAAACCCAAAAAATATACTTTAATAACTACAAACCCTTTTTTTTTTTAATATTACAAAAACAAACCCAATAAATACCTCAATGAAACTTATAAAAACCTACTCCATTTATTCTTGAATTTTTTAATACATATCGAGAGATGTCAAGATGGACATCATGGCTTCCATCTAACCTTTTTTTTTTTTGTGCAAAGAATGACTCTAAACTAAAAAGTGCAATTTGTGCTTTCCATCTAAACTTTGTTCTTGCAAACAATGAGCTATAAACTAAAAACTCACATAGAGAGTGCTTTATAGTAAAAATTAAGTGGCCTTACATCGCAATAATCTTGTAGACATGAATATAAGATTAATGATACATGTACCTTGTTAATCACTTCGTTTGAAGTTTTGGTTTCCATATTCATGTGTAAAAAGGGTGTTGAGGTCCTTCCCCATTTTGTTTCATAATAATTTTCCAAAATCCAACTAATTTTTAGAGTAATCGATATAAAGAGCTACATATATAGTTAGGGGCACTTGCAGAGGTGAGGCTTAGCATCAAATGGAACCTAGTACTTATAGCACTTATCTTAGTGATGAGAAGGTGGTTAATTCCCATTACCACTTTCTCATTCCCGATTTCCCAATTGAGCCATATTCACTTCTTGAGGACAATTACCTTGGTTACCTTGGTGAGCCCAAATACCCTAATATGCTAAAAAAAAAATCTATTATCATATTTTAGCTTTTAAAAGAAAAAAATCATTTATTTTTCATAGATTGGGAAGAAAAATTTTAAAATAAAATAAACACGTGAAATACTGACGGAACCTAGTACTTAGAGCACTTACCTCAGTGATGAGAAGGTGGTCAGTTCCCATTCCCAATTTCTCATTCCCGATTGCCCAATTGAACCTGATTCACTCCTTGAGGGCATTTACATGTGTTACCTTGGTGAGCTCAATTACCCTATTATGCTTTAAAAAAAAATCTATTATCATATTTTAGCTTTTAAAATAAAAATAAAAATAATTTCAAAAAAAAATCTATTATCATATTTTAGCTTTTAAAATAAAAATAAAAATAATTTCTTTTTTCATGGATTGCAAAGAAATTTTTAAAAATAAAATAAAACCCTGAAATGTGTTATTCATAGATATCTCTTTAGAAGCTTGTTGTGGGTTTTGGGAGGAAACCAAAATAAGTAGTCCAGTGGGAAATCTTGTTTTCTTAAAATATATTAATTTCATCAGAACCTTCAAGTCCTTGAGAGAAGTCTAGATACAAAGAAGGACAAATAACCACACATGAAAGGCTCTTTCCCATAAAAAATTTGTTTGAGCTTTCACTAGACTTGAGTAAAAAAAATGAGGATATCTGAAAATCCATTTAGACTCTTTCCCAATAAAATTTTTTCTAGAACTTCACTAGATCCTACTTAAACAATTGAGGAGATATGAAAATCCATTATAGAACCCTTCAAGTCTTCTTCACATATTTCAAATCAGCTATAAATCCTATATAGCTGCAAATTACAATACAATGGAGAAGAAAATAGATGGAATATAAAAAAGGCCACAAAATAGTTTTAATTCACTGAATTTGGCAGATGAGTTTTGCTAATCTGTAACAGATATAATTTGGATGTTGTGACCTCTCCTGCTTTACACGTAAAACCAAGACTGGAAATGCAAACTATTATAAAAAGAAGATGAGTTTTTATTGTAGAAGCCTTATGGGATTGTGCATTATTCATTGGCACATGTAATCAAAGTCACCAACGTCGATGTGTGGTGCATAGTAGGCAGATTAGAGCTGGTTGCATTCATGACATATCCTACCAAATATGGTTTTCACAAAAACAATGACTCTAGTTAAACTCATTGTTTTCTCTAGGGACCACGGGGTGGCCACATTGTCTCCTCAACAAGGTCCAACTCTAAAAATCAACTCACAAAATTTTGGAACTCATTAAAATTTGTAATGGAGAGTGCAAATAAAAGCTAACTTCATATTTTAAACATTCTTGCAGAGAAAGATAAGCGAAAATATGTGATCTACTACCAAGTTCATTAAAGAAAACATCTGAAAACTGCAAATATATAGGGCTTTTAGAGTTTGTCCATAATCCACTGCAATTACATTCCTTTGTATTGATTTTTTTAATGCCTAACATATTTGGAACAATTTATGTCAACGAAAAGTCAAAGCACACCACAAGAATCCAATGAGGTAACTAGGCCAATAAAGCGTCAACTACTTGTGAGCCCGAAATAGGATCACATCAAACTGAATCATCTAGCATGGAGACCTCTGAGCTTAAACCTATGAGGAACCAGATGGAGCAAAATGGAAAATATTCATGTCCCAATTTCCAGTTAATTCTTGTATCATTCAGGTCATAACATCAAAAAGTAATTTTCTTACACCTCCCACAACTCTGTTCTTTTAATCAAGATCTCGAAACCAAAGATAAAGAAAATGCTTTGAATTTATGTCAAAATTCAACAACTGACAAGTAGTCGCAAAGAAATAAATTTTAGTTTGAATTAAAAATATGCACTTCACCATGTTACCCTAATATCAAAATTTCAGCTCAACTCTGTCTTTCATTCAGTTATAGTATGACACAATACTTTGTGAATAGGACCTTTATCTTCTCAGACAAATTGGGATACATTATAAAGACATCGAATAATGCAATCATATGCAAAACATTAAATTGTAATCAAAATCAACGAAAATGGAAAAAAATTGGAAAATGGATGAAGATAATTGCTTAGGAAAGGACAAAATTAGTCACATATATATGTTGAACACATCATTTGCAGAAAGAATTAGTAAAAATATGAATTATCTTTGATCTTTGAAATGCATTCTAGGCTTCTCAAAATCCACTAACGAATTTCTCTTATTCCAATATAATATACAATCCTTACATCAATGAAAGATTTAAAGTTTTTCGCTCACTAATTTCTTCAAGCATTTAAAAAATATATGGTATTTAGTCCAAAAAAATTGACAACTGAAATGAGATTGGTCAATTTGTTCAGATAGAAAAAGAAAGTGTATAGAGCATGTTCATAAGTTGGACTCAATGTGCAAACCAACTCAGTGGGTGCTTGGCTGCAATGCTGAGGGGGAATGCCTTGAACTTTGAAGTTCCCGTATAGCACAAGATTTAGCTCTTATTGTTTGATAAGAACTACCATTCTTTCTCTCTCAATATGACCCTTCAAAATGCACAGACAAAGGGAGGAAAACTGAAAATAAATAAATCTCTTTGGTTAAAAACTTTGTACTTCTATCTTTTACCAAATATATTCCAAAGGTGGACTCTTTGCAAACAATCAAGAAGTTTCTTGGCAACACAATCCAATTCTACAAGTTTTTCCAAGTGAATGCAGACTCCAACTGGTATCATCTACTTTTTGCACTTGAGAATTGTTGGAAAGGCTAAGTAGAATGGAAATTGGGTATTTCTTGTTTATATTGATATTTGATGGATCTAGGAGTTGCATTGTTCTAAGAATACCCTTTGGTTCCTTCTTGAATAATGTCTTGTTACCATCAAAGTGAAGAAGAACTGATAAGGCCCGTGTTGTCGCTTCTTGTTCAGTAGTAGTTTTAGCTTCAAGCATTGTAACTAAAGCAGGAATACAACCAGCTTCTCCAAGAATCTTCACATTCTCCATTGTAGTACCAAGTTCATATGTAGCAACCACTGCCATTTGTTGAACAATCAGAATTCCACTTGTTAAATCATTGTCCAGTTGAGGAATAAAACCAACAAAAATAAGAGCATCCCAATTTTTCCTACAAGAAGAAAGGTTTTTCAGTGCTCCGATTGCAATTTCTTGTGCTCTAGGAGTTGAAACCCTATCCCAAGAGTTGAAGCCTTATCTGAGGAGAATAGAAGAGGATGAATTCCCCCTTCTTTAGCAATCAATGCCCTCAGATTATCATCATTAGATGCCAAGTTTTGCAGACAATTGACTGAATGTTCTTGAGCAAGGGGAGTGCCCGAAGTACTCAGCCTTATTAAAATAGGAAGGGCATTCTCATCAATGAAATTTTGCTTTATCTCTAGAATCCTAGCAAGGTTCCTAAGAGTCCCTATGAACATTGTTTTTAATTGGAAATGATTTTAGTAGGAAAATTCCGCTGGAGTTGACAGAGATAAGCTCTTTGTGGAAGTTGAATCTAAGCCATAATGGGTTCTCTTGGCTTGTTTCGCTAGATTTATGGAATTTGTACAGCTTGTGCTTGCTAGATTTGTCGCATAACTTCCTAACTTGAAATATAAGCAGCGCCCTCTTCAAGAACTGTGTGAGATTAAGGTACTTCACATTGGCTAATAACAATCTATCTGGTCTGATTCCGAGGAAATGTCACAATGCGGGAGGCTTGTGGGGTTTGATCTCTCGTTCAATAGTATTGTTAGAAATTTGCCCAGTCAAATTTGCATTCCAACTTATATGGCTCACGTGAACGTTAAAATGAATTGTCTTATGGGATTTTTCTTAAAGAATTGGGTGATTGGGAAAACCTATAATCCCTGGATGTGAGCAGTAATCTATTCTCTAGGTTTCTGCCTTCCAGGCTTCCCAATTCGAAAAATATCGAATACTTGGTTGTAGGGGTCATTTCAATGTGATATCGCATATAGTAATAGGTTGTAGTAGCAGGTCTGGTACTAAGGCTTTTGCTACCTTGCATCGTTACCTTACATTTACATCCAAGAAGAACTACCTATTTTCAACTAAGTACTAGATATAAAAAGAAATACGGATTCAAAACCTGATTACCTCTTCCTCCCCTTGATATTTTGTAATGGCCTTTCCTTTGGTGATTTGTAGCCCCTATAGTCACTATCCCTATCTAGAACAAGGTGAACCTAGTGATCAAACTCCAGGCAGGACAAATGCTACACCCGACCCATGAATGCTTTTACCAGGGACCTCCTTTCTAATATTGTGGTCCAACCCTAAGCCCCAAAGCTGGATTCGTAGGTCCCCATGCATTCACAATGGATCACTGAGTCGTGTTGAATCCCTTGGTAAAAAGAGTTCTCGGTGAAAACTCTGCTCGAGACATTTATAGACTGAAACTCTTCATAATTCTAAAAAACTTGCCCGGAACGTGTCAGATTATAACTGGCTGGAACGACAAAAATAACGCTCTGCTATTGGCTGGGGTGAATAGTGTTTGCTCATCCCAAGCCCGCGGTGATAACACCTATGAGCATAAAAATGTGGTAATCTCGTTGTCACCACATAAATGTTTACACTTTAATCAAATAAATAGAGAATGGAATTAGAAGCATCTTTAGTAAGAGTGAAAATGCGGTAATCTCGTTGTCGTTTTATTGGTAAAGTTTATAGAAAATAAAAAATTATTTAACATAAATAAAAATTATAAATAAAAAATTATAAATAAATTTATGTATATATATATATAAAAATATATATATATATATAACTTATAAAATAAAAAGAATTTGGGGGAATTTTAATTGGAAAATGTCGTGAAAATTAAGTGTTATGTACAAAGAGATTAGAGGTTCAAATTCCCCTGAATTTTAGCTTATTTACTGAAGGGGTATACCTACAACGATTATGTTCGTGGGAGGGGCATAACTTGGCACCTAGGGATTATAGTGGTGTGGTGTTTATGGAAGAGGCATACCTAAGCACCTAGGGGTTGTAGTGTTGTCGTGTTTGCGGAAGGCGCATACCTATGCACTAGGGATTATAGTGTTGTCGTGTCTGTAGAAGGGGCATACCTATGCACCTATGGATTATAATGGTTTCGTATCTATAGAAGGGGCATACCTACACACCACCTAAGGATTATATCTATGAAAGCGACATACCTAGGCACCTAGGGATTATAGTGGTGCCATATGTGTAAAAAAGTCATACTTATGCACTTAAGGATTATAGTGATAGTTGTGAGAATCAACCCCATTTCACCCTAATAAAAAACCAACCTAGTTACAAATTTTTTTAGTCATTAAAAAAATAATAATAAAATAAAATAAAAATAAAAATATTAACTATTTAATATCTTATCATTAAAATCTTTTTATATGTATAATTGATAAAATTAATAATGAAAAAAATTAAAAAAAAAAAAAAAATTATCATATTTACTAAAAAGAATTGACCCTGTCATACCAACATACAACTCTTCCCAATTATAATAATTTATTATTTAAATTATATTTTAAATATAAAAATACATTCATACCACTCTCGCGATTATAGTATTTTATTATTTAAATTATATTTTTAATTATAAAAGTACATTCTAGCTCTTTTAAATAGTATATAAACATAAATTGGTTGTACATTTGACAACGAACTAAGCAACTCTGAAGTTAACCTTTTAGCTTCAGCCCATCCATGTGAACATATAACTAAAATAAGGACGACTCTCTTTCTGTTTCATAGTCAGCCGTTGCCTGAACATACAGGCGAAACAAGGGTGACCCGTGTTGTTATTTAAATTTTGGATTATGATAAAATTGTTTTTTCATGCGCTTTTATGGAAGGACATTACAAAAATTAACAAATATATTCAAAAGCATGAAACATAAAATTATTAACTTATATATTATTTTAAAGGGAATATTATTTGTTCACAACTATTTTTGAAAAGGAGAAAAAAAAATATTATTATCTTGGAAAAAGAATTATTATATGATGCTAATTGAAAGTATTGGAGAAAACAAGAAAAATATATAAATACTTGTTAATTGTGAATGATGAATAGATTTAGTAATATTATAACTTTTGATTTAATAGAAGTAAATTTTCATAGTTTTTTTTGGCAGTGTTATCCCTATACAGATTAGCCACATCCTTCTTACTTCTCATCGTCATTTTTAGTGGACATTGTTTTCAACTAGTTTGTAAAAATTGGTATTAAGTCTTGTTCTCTACACAACCGACTTCCCTCTTATTTTCAAAATAATATGGGCTTCTCTCTTTCCATTTGGATTTTTGTTTTTGATTTTTATAATTAACATTGGAAGCATGGTTTCTAATCTCGACTTTATTAAGACCTTCTACTTGTGTGGGCTTCAAAACCCTGAATAAATCATCTGACAAAGATAACTATTTAGTACCAACAATGGAGCAAATCCTAAAACGGGTTTCAGGCTCTAAGATGTTGTCCCTCTTGGATGGTTTCTCAAGCTATAACAAAGTTATGGTGGCTCCCTCTTATCATCTTAAAACAACCTTTAGAACTCCATGGGGAACATTTTCCTACAAAAAGATGCCCTTTAGCTCGATTAATGTTGGGGAAACTTTTCAATGGGAAATGGATACTAGTTTTCAAGGGTTGATTAATGAATTTGTACTCATTTATCTTGATGATGTTATCATTTATTCTAAATATAGATCTGATCATATTTCCCATCTCAAAAATGTGTTTGAACGTTACAGGAAATTTGGCATTTCATTAAACCCCAAAAGTCTATCTTTGCAGTCACAAAAGGAAAATTGTTAAGTTGTGTCGTGCCCAAAAAAGGTATAATGACTGACATGAAAATAAAACAAGCCATTAATAATTTACTACCTCTTAAATCCAAGAAGGCCTTACAGTCTTTCCTTGGTAAAAATTAATTTTGTTAGACAATTCATCCCAAGTTTTTATAAAATAGTTAAGCCACTTCAAGATCTTGTAAAAAGGAATGTTACCTATAAGCGGACATACTTGTGAAAATAGACATTCAGTACTATAAAACAAGTCATTTATGAATCTCATGCCCTGACGAGCCCTAATTTTTCTAAAAATTTTATTCTTCATACTTTTTCTTTTCATTTTTCTTACATTGTTGTCCTTTCACTAAAAATAGAGTCTGACTGTGAAATTCCTATTGCATTTATGATCTCTGCTTTTAAGGGAGCTAAGATGAATTACCCAGTAGTGGATAAACAGGCCTTTGTTGTCTTTAAGGTAGTAAAAAAAATTAGATTTTATCTGCTAAAATCTAAAACCAAGGTAATAGTTCCCTATAAAACAGTAAGAAATTTAATTGTGCAAAAATATTTAGGACAAAAAAAGGCCCAGTGGATGATAACTCTTCAAGAATATGACTTGGAGATTAAGCTTGCTCAAATAGTGAAAGGTCAATATCTTTGTAAACTAATTGTTGAGTTTGTTAACCTTCCCAATCAAGACCCTATTTTTGATAATGAAATATCTATGCTACAAAATGAATCTTTTTTGTTCTAAATGATCTTAATTATCAGTATTCTGACATCAGGTTTTATTTACAGAATGGAACAACACCATCATATCTTGAGGCAAAAAAAAAGGCATTAAGGCTCAAGTATGCCCCTTATCATTTGATTAATAACAATGTTTGAAAAAAATTATGACAATGCATTGCTTTATTTTCTAGAATATGGTGATTCCCATAAAGCACTTCACGAACTCCATTCAACTATTACTGGCGGTCATTTTGGGAAAGACACCACTACTTACAAAGTATTAAGGGTCAACTAGTATTAGAACACCTTGTTTAAGGATGATCATGTCCTAGTACGAAAATGAGAGACTTTCCAAAAAAAACTGCTGCTAGAGTTAAAAAACCATCTTTTCCCCTTCAACCTATTACTGTTAAATTTCCATTTCAATAGTGGGGCCTTAACATTGTTGGTACCATGAACCCTTTGTCCTTTAAAAAACATAAATATATCTTAACAATTATAGATTACTTTACGAGATGGGTGGAGGTGATACCTCTACGAGTAGTCAATGCCAAACATGTGATTACATTTTTAGATACTAACATTGTTACTCTTTTGGAGTTCCAGAATCACAGTGTTTGATAATGTCTCTTATTTTGATTCTCCGTAATTGGATACCTATGCCTTTGATAAAGGGATTCAAATTAAATAATAATACAAACTACTTCTCTTTGGGAAATGGTCTTACTGAGTCATCAAATAAAAATTTGATTAGAACCATTAAAAGAATAGTTTCTGAGCATCATAAAAATTGGCATACTACCCTTTTCAATGTGTTATGGGCTAATCGAGTGACCCCTAAATCTATTATGGGGAATTCCCTCTTTTTCTTATTTATGGCAGAGAAGCCATATTACCTCCTAATATTTTCTTTCCTTCTCTGCAATTTTCCAAACATGTATAGGAATGCATGTCCTCTACCATGCAGAATAAGATAGATGCCTTGCTGAATCTAGAAGAAGAGAGAAAACAAGCAAAACATAAACTGCATCAACACCAGTAGATTGTGAAACATTGTTTTGCTAGAAGAGCTTCTTCTGATGAGAATTTTGAGTTAGGCGACTTAGTTTTGAAGTGGCATAATGCCCATGAGGATAAAGGGTAACATTCCAAGTTTCAGAAGTTATGGCTAGGACCATTCATTGTTACATAAAAGATTGGTCCTAGTACATTTCATCTACAAACTTTGGAAGGCCAGCTAGAACCTCTTTCGATCAATGGACAACTATTGAAAAAGTATTTTTTCCTAAGTCCCTCCAAGGATTTCATAATATTAGTTTTCATTGCATTTTGATTTCAGAGTGTTTTTTTCGTTTCTCTTTTGGTTTGTGTGATGAATTCTATAGCCTGGATATGAATAATTATGTCTGAAATATGTCTCAAGGAAATTTTAAAGTAGATGTTGTTAGTTTATGCTCTAAATATTTGGTCTATTTACTGTGGTATAAACTAAATTCTCTATTCAAAATTATCGTAAAATTTAATTAGCACTACATAAACTATTCATGTTAGTTTAATCTTGCTTTGTCAAGGGAACCCATGGCACTATCAACAAAATTTTAGATTAAAAGAGTATGATCAATATGAGGTTGATGATATTAGACAATTTACACCATTCCATCTCTTAACGATATTTTAACACTTTCTTCCCCATTGTCTAGACAATTCCAGTCAAGATTGATATGAAATTACTCATGGTCTTAGCTTCTCTTTGTTTCCTTTCTCTGGGATAAAAACATTCAAGTAAAACTGGAGAAAAAGACATCCCTGCCAAGGCTATGGACGCCTGCTGGTAGCAGTGGCTTCGTCCGTGATATTCGGGATTCCAAATTTAATTTTTTAATAAAATTGCAAATTAATTTTCCAAAATATACATGTCATCCATGCCTTTAAGAGGGTTTTGGGTCTCCTTCCCTAGCAGCTAATAATCAAAATGCTAAACCGTGAACCTATGATCAGCCAAATGGGATCCTAGTGTCTAATTCGGATTAAAGGGCATCCCTATTGAGGCTATGAATGTCTGTTGGTAGAAAATGAAATGCTCGTGGTATTAAATTCAAAAAATTACAACACCATCTTGGATATCAACTCTATCTTTTCACTCTATTGGTTATTGGGTTCTCTAAAATTTTATTTGGGGTTTATATGTAGTTTATGTTTACTGTTTTGAATAGGTATTTGTGAAAAAATCAATTATGTTAAAGCAAGACTACAACAATCATGTTCAGATCATCTTAGAAACTATTTTCATATAACATCTAATGTTTGTCCTCTTTACTTAATCTATTTCAAGATAGAGATAACTGGTTCATCCAACGATTCACCAATTGTTGGTTACCCAACCGACTCTCCTCTCATTTTAAAAATGATATGGGCCCCTCTCTTTTCAAATATCGATTTTATTAAGACCTTCTATTTGTGATTGGAACATTTTTCTAACCAAAATTTGATGCTTGCCTTTAAAATGTTGATTTTGGTTATTTATCTTGATTTTGTAGCAATAATGTGACCTATGCTCCTAGGCTATCCTATTTGGTTGCAAATATTAAGAACCTAGCTGATCACATGAAATGAAAGTATTCATTCTAGTTTGAGTATATATTTTCCCTTTCATTCCCTTGTATAAATATTGATTATGTTGTATTTTAATAGGTTTTATGAATTTTCATTGGCTTTCTGTTTTGTAGAAAATTGATTTATTGGCAATATAAAATGTTGTATTCTTATATACTATGGTGTTAACATTTTATGAGTTTTATTGATTTCCCATTATATATTAATATGGGATTGCATGATTCTGGAAAATCATTTAAATGTTTATATGTTCCTTTGTGATGGTTTTCAGATATACTAGTCATATTGTTGGTACCATTTTGATACAAGGATTAATGTATTAGTCGTCAGTCATGTTATAACATGATAACAATTTTTCTCCAAAGGCCTTCCTAGCATGCAAAACGCGGTCATTTTATAACTTTAGGATTGTTAAACCTGTGGTGATATTATACTCACAATTATGCTTTTATTTATATCACATTCAATGAAATTACATATGGCTCTGTGTGTAGTTAAATTTTGATAATGAAGTTTATCAGTTTTCCATGCTTGAGATGATGTTTGGCGATGCAAATAGTATTAAGTGGGTTTTGTTTTGCGTAACTTGGTATTACACTTCCGAATGGGAGATCATGATTTGTGACATATGTTTACATTGAAGCTTGTGGTCATAAGTTAAACCTATAGGTCATCGTACTTTCTAATTTCCATTAGTATGCATTGGTATATTCTGGAATCGCGCATTCCAGCTACCCAAGTCATGCCATAGGGTTTCATGCTTGTTTTTTCTCTAGTCTCATTTCCTGCTTCGACTTTCCCGTTTTATTTACAATTTGTTTAGGTTTTAGACCTTCATTTGCTCATTCTTCCTATTGTCAAGATCAATCCCAAATGAGATTATGTTAGGGTTTTGGCCATGCCTCTAGTAATTAGGATAGAGTTGGTAGGGAGTGACATTATCGATACCTATGATGAATATCTTCCTCTCTTCGAGCAGGTTGGCTAGTGACAATTTATCCATCTTTTTCATGGGTTTAATGAAGGAGTGGTGAAATATTTTCCTTCCACCTTCATTGGTAAACAAGAAAAATTCAATGATATGGAAATGTTAGTCAATGTTGATTTTATCATCGAGGCCACTTGTCTCCCCACAGATGGTGAACACTAGTAAAAAAATTTCCATGTTCATGACATCTCGTGGAAACAATTTCTAGCGCACAAGGATTATGTTTACAATGTGAAGGGTATTTTGAGTATCCAATCTTAAGCCTAGGTGGAAGGATTTATTTTATTTGTTGCATCGCCATATATCCTGTGAGGGTCGTCATGCCCTGGCATACCAAATACATTTATTAATGGTTTTCATGGGTCATAAGCTTAATTTTCCTTATTTATTATATAAGAGCCTAGCCAAAATGGTAAAGGCATACTAGTCTGAGCACAAAAACTCTGACAAATCATTGTTTTACTATGGTCTCATATGTATTTTAGTGAAACATAATTTTTGTAAGACCATCCTTGAATGGGAAACTTTCCTTCTTTGGAGTGGTTACTAAGAAGCCCTAGCTTTTGACCAACCTTATGCAACACTGGGGGTTTCAAGAAATCCTCTGTCTCATGACTTGGCTTCATATGATTTTTGTGCCATTGAGGAAAACAACCTTGAGCAGTCTATTCATGAGGAACAATTGGATTTTCCAACAATAATAGGGTTGAAAACCCTAATACTCCACTTGTTCACATTACTAGGAGTAGGTTTAAAGATACCTTATTTCAACACATAAAATAGAAAACAGAATTTAAGAAATGGGAAGAAATTTTGAATACCTCGAACTGTGATCCTTGCAATATAGAACCTACACATAAAGAGCCATTTTATTAGTCTAATCAAAACCTTAAGTCTAGAGCCAAAAATAGATAGGCACAAAGGAAAATATCTAGGTTGAGACATAATAGGTGAAAGAACTTCCTAGCCAAATAAGTGTTTGTGGATCTAGAAAAAAATACTGAGCTTGTACCAAAAAAATACTAAACCTAAAACTCAAGACAACTTTAGTTTTCCTGATGATGAAAATAATACTCATGATGTTGATAGTAATTATGGAAAAGGTTCTTAGGGTGATACTTGTTCTAATGAAAACATATTAAACATGTATTGGCATCAACAATTCTTGATGGAAGTCCCTCATTTGGAACACCATATAAGTCAAGTTTCTCAATAAAATAACCAGGTCATAACATCAAATTAAGATAGGGAAAAGATAAAAGCAACAAAAATCTTTTAACTTGGAAAGAAAAACACGATCTTTTGATACACATATTATTGTTAAGTCATCCAGGGTCAAATTGATAATCACTACAGATCTAGATGATTTGAGTCGTGCTATATACATATTTTATTATTTATCTATATTTCAGGTTTGAAACATTTAAGGTATGAACTTGTTATGATTTTGATTGCTAAATTGAAAAGGTTGTTACAGAATCTTAGATTATGTAACAACACTCTTTTGAAAACAATATCGATTATTAATTTTGTTTTCTTGTTTTGTAACAGATCTTCCTATTGGCTAAAACAATGGTCTTTCTCTTCACTGAACAAGTTACTCTAGATAAACATGCAACTGTTGTAAATCTAGCAAGGGATTCCTATTAATTCCTTTGTGTATTTATTTTGTTAGTTGCGGTACAACCAGTAGGCCAAGTCAAAAATAAGTATTTTTGTAAAAATAATTTACATTTTATAGTTTGAATTTAGACATGGCTTGGTGGATGTAATTTTATATAATTCTCTTGTTTTGAAATAAGAGGAGGATTTTGGAGGAGAAAATCAATGTTGGTGAATTTTATTGTAACTATGGAATACTTATAAACATCATTGTAAGGTTTTGGACTTGATTTTATTCAATCAAATGCACTTATTTTGCTTCTATCTTGCATAGTTGTTTATTTTTGTGGTCTTCTAGGTTTTGTGTAATTTGACTTCTCAAGGTTTAGAGGACAACATTTTACTATTTTTGTGATTTGAATCCATAAACAACCAACATGTTATTGCATTTCTTTTATGATTCACATTAGTCCCATTTATAGTTATTCACGCTTGATTAGTGTCATTATCCAACAATTTGTGCCTTGACATTGATATTTGATCAGGGCATTTATGTAAACTAGAGTGCTATGATTTTATTCTAGAGATTTGGGTTATAGAGAAATGTTACCTTTGTTGTATAAGTTGAATTAATTTTTTTACTATGGCAATTTTTTATTTGTGATGTTTTTTTATTATTATTGGTTTATTGGTTTAATTCATAAACAAATGATTGAATTTTTGTTAGATTAAAAAGATCGTTACAGTTACCCTTTATATACACCTTGGCCAAGAACTAGGAATTAGAATGCATTAATTAGATTTCTACATTTATTCTTGATGCTAATTCTAAAAACAAACACAATTTGAGTTGTGTTCTTTTAAAAAGATAGGGAGCTTGCATTTTTATAATTATGTGTCTTTTTATTTATTTGCATGAAGAATCATTCTCTTTAATATATATATATATATATATATATATATATATATATATATATATATATATATATATATATATATATATATATATATATATATATATATATATATATATATCTTGTAGAGACAAATATAACAATCTTTTGAGCAAGTTACATTAGGTTCCGCTCTTCTCATTTGTTATTTTTGAGTTCTGATACTATTTTTAGGAAATTCATTGTATTCTTATCACTAATGATAATATGATTTATGTATTATATTTATTTAATTGATAACTTTACATATATAACTAGTAGTTTAGATTTATTACACACATTATATTAGTTAACTTATATATTGTATTTATCATTTATTAACAAGTAGTTTTAGGTATATTAACAATAGTTTAGGTTTCACATAGATAATATAGGTTAGGATTAGTTTTCCCCTCGTATTCTTCTTCATGAGAGGAAGGATCCAAAGGCTAGCGAAGACTTAAAATCCATAGAGAGTGACCGCGCCAAGTAGCTTGGCTATTTAAAAAGCTCTGATCTGGGTCACTTCTCCCTTGTTGACAAAGGTCTTGTGTCAACAAGTCTATGAAACCCAGACCAAAGAAATTTGTTAAGAAGTTAGATAGGATTCCAAAAGTGTAGGTGAATCAAGTTAAATGTCAAGCACTGGCTATCACTCTAGTTGAAAGAGGTTTGGTTTTCGAATTTATGAGGGTTTGGCCTTCTCTAAGATCTCTCAGTCTATGGGTGGAAAGAAACTAGAGACCCCCGGTTAAATATCCTATTGAATGTGCCTTCTGCACCAAATGTTTCTTCACCTTTTTAATTGAACTTAAAGAAGATTGGGATCTAATATTTGGGAGAAACCCTTACATCATGGGTACTCACAATATTTTCTTGTATTATTGGACCCTGTATTTTAATCTTGAGAAGGATGCTTCCTTAATAGTTCTAATATGGGTGAAACTTCTTCACTTACCTCTTCATCGTTGGGTTAAGGATAATTTGAGAAACATTAGATATGCCTTGGAAAGATACATAGATAAAGCATAACCAAGAGATTCAATGTGTGCATGTGCTCATATTTTTGAAAAAATAAACCTAGGGAAAGGCTTTCAAGAAGAAATTAATCTCACATTTGATAATGGGTATTTCATTCAACATGTGAATTATGATCAAATCCCTTTAAAGTGTAAAAATTTTTATGAGTATGGGCACATTGCCAGGAATTTCCCCAAAAATGAGGATGCCCTTAAGTAGAAGGAGGATGGGGGTGAATGGAAAATGTAGAAGAGAAAAAATATGCCAAAATCACAGAAGGAGTGAGGGTCCCCCCCAAAGGGCCCCACCTCCTCTATCAAGTCCTCAGAATGGAAAGAAAGATTAGTTTTTGGGAGCTAGGAAGAATACTTATCAATACACAAATCAGTTCATTGTCTTGGAAAATGAGGAGGATGAAGGAGAAGCTCAAGGGCTTGAAGAATTATAGCAAACTCAAGGAGAAGAGGGAGATGGTAAATCCCAAGATGAGAATAAAGTTCTAGAACCAAAAGATGACCTTGTATGAAATGTCTTAGTAGAAGATGTGTTTTCGAAAAAGGAAGGAGATTTTGAATCTCCACAAGAAGGGAAATATCACCTTGATTTCTTCGCCTTAGTTAATAACAAATGAAAATATAAAATAGAAAGGTGTTTTGAATCAAGAAAACTTACAAGGATACAAAAAATATAATTAGGATCTCTGGTTGACTAATATGAAAAGGGATAAAAAAAGGGAACTCAATCAATGATTGATTTTTCTTTCTTTAGACTCCCTAAAAATCAAAAGAAATTTGGTTCCTTTGACCCTCAATTTGATGGGGTTGCTAAGGCTTCTAGAAAATAATAATATCATCTTTTGGAACTGTAGGGATGAGTAGTGAGAAAAAGAAATATGAAAACAAAATCTTAATTAGATCAGAGAATCCCCATGTCCTCCTCCTTCAAGAGACCTTGATGGCCATTCTGAAGGTTCTAAAAAACAATGAATATCATCTCCTGCAATTGCAACAAGATGGGAAGTGAGAAAAGGGAATCTAAACACAAAAGCTTAATTAGATCAGGGAATCCCCATGTCCTCCTCCTCTAAGAGATAAAATTAGGAGAGCGTAAAGCTCTAGCAAAATGCAAAACAATTTGGAAAGGGAGTAAAGCAATGGTGGTACGCTCAAGGGGCACTTCAGGTGGGGTTTTCACTCTACAGGCATCCTCCTTCAATCTTCTACAATAAGAAAAGAATTAAGATTATATTATCACTAGATTTATTCATCTCCCATCTAGGAGAATTTGCAACATTTTAAACATTTACATGTCAAATATATTTCCTGAAAAGATAAAATGTTGAAATTATATTGTACGACAAAGACACACCTATTAACTACATTTTAAGAGAAATCTTTAATATTACAATTTACCAATAAATAAATAAATATTTTTTTCTTTCAAATAATTTAATATATTATTTTTTTTATATAACAAAAAAATTCTCATAATACCTAGTTAAGGCTTTCATAAAATGTTTCAAAAACAGATGATAAATATGCCCTTATAATAACTTACTATTTCAAGTGAATTGCCATTTTAGCATTGAATTCTTTAAAATGATTAAATTATAAAACTTTAAAAACTGTAATGTATACAAGTAATTGAAAAGAAAAATCCATCAAAAAGTTGTAAAAACTTATTTAAGTTTATGTTCTTATTCCGGTTGTTGGGAGACAAGAGAGAAGCATTTTCTAACATGTTTTTAATCTTTTTTTTCCTACAAATATTCTCAATTTGTTTTTGTTTTATTTTTCTCCGAAATCATTCATTGATATTATCCCTTACCTAAGCTAATAGACTCTTAATAAATTCCGGTGAAAATTGGTCGTTTCCCTTCTTTAAAATGTTAGCCATGAGTTTAGTTTTCGAATTAAAAATAATCCCACTTGAAATCTCAATCCATACAGAATCTGACCTCCGAGTCCCCGACTCATAATGGGCATCTTCATCATCTTTGAATTTGGAAACTTAATTTGACGCAATGGATTCCTCTCACAGATAGCTTCCAAGGATTCCCTTCCCCAACATATCAAAAGGAAAATTGTGTACTATCCCAATGTTTTCGTTCGTTAAATATAAATAAAGTGTTTTTAAGATTATGTATTCTTTTGTGTACATATATACACTTTCTTTTTAAAAATCTTTTATTTTTATTATTGGATCATTTCGAATAAAATTGATTAAATATACATTATCACATATACATTAGTAGGTTGAAATATAAAATTTTAAATATTATTTCTAAAATAAATTTAGAGTACTTTTATTGTTGAATCATTTCAAATAAAATTGATTAAATATACATTATCACATATACATTAGTTGGTTCAAATATAAAATTTTAAATATTATTTCTAAAATAAATTTAGAGCATGTATGGTTGACATTTAATTTTTAGGATTAGAAAATTTATTAAAATATTGTAAATAAAAAAATAAAAAAAATAAAAATACATTAGAATTTAAATTCCAATAACCAATAACTTCTTTCATTATATATAATTAATAATCTTTTAATGCAAATCTCATCATTTAAATTCTAATAAATTCCCTCATAATGTATATAATTAATAATCTCTTAAAGCAAATCTTATCAATTAATGGAGTTACTCATCTAGCCTAACATGATATCAGAGCACAAGTCCCAAATTAGCTTCTTTCTACTGTAACTTATTAGAAAATCAGAGAGTTAACACAACATAACACTTATTAATTCAGGCCTAAGCCTATTCACTTTCTTACACCAAATACATCACAATATGTCCCATTATATAACGATGGGATCACTAGAATCAATCAACATAACAACTCGGAAGGTAGACATCACAATATATCCCATTATATAACGATGGGATCACTAGAATCAATCAACATAACAACTAGGAAGGTAGAGTCTATGACTCAGATACAACTCACTTACACTGGAAATCAATGACTTCTAGAACATCTCATAACTCACATACATCTAATAAGACAACTCAACAAACCTATCACATTACTAGACACTTCTATTTCTACATTATTTTAACATCCCCCTTTATGGAGAAATGGATTTTCAACAATGCATAACAATCTCTGTTGGTCTCAGTCTCAGCTAGGCTTACAAATATGAATTCATTTTAACTTTATTTACATCAAACATATTGATGAAATTTTCTTGTTTGACTTGCTGCTCCAAACTTTCACATTTTCAACGTGTTTAGTCTTCTTCTTTCTCCAGATCATGAAGTATGGATATTGCTTCTTATTCTAGCTAGGATGATACCAATCCATCTCAACTCCTTGCTCCAAACTTTCACACTTTCAACGTGTTTAGTCTTCTTCTTTCTCCAGATCATGAAGTATGGATAGTGCTTCTTATTCCAACTAGGATGATACCAATCCATCTCAACTCCTTTCTCAACAAGTTCATTTTCATCATCAATAATTTCCTGTTTACTTGGCTGTTGCCTCATCAATCCATAACAATGTTTTATTTCCTTTGGGCTCCAATATATGAAAACACCAGGGACTTCTTCAAATGTGTCCACCACTGGTTCCATTTCCATACCATATGAATAATTCATTGATTTACCATTGTGCTCATTTTCAAGAGCCTTCACTATTATGGCTTTTGTTTTGAGATCTGCATCAATTTGTTCAAAATGTTTCTCAACCCATTCTTCATTTAAACTTTATTTAGACATCATAATCAGTTTTGGCATCTTCAAAATTTATTTTCCCTTTAATTGCTACTACAATTTACTCTTCATATTCTTCCACTTTATGAACAACAAACAATAGTTTATCAATCAAATTCTTTTCAAATATAACCTACAATTCATTTTCATAAAACAAACATCCATCATCAAATTTTGCAAATTCCTCTTTAACATTAGTAACCATAGTTGTTGAATTCACCACCTCTACTTCAAAGAGGCTATTCACTTTCTTCAACTCATTTGTTGCTGCTAAGTCCTCCAAAACTTTTCTCTTAGCAATCTCAGAATTTTTCTGTAGATTTGCTACTAAAGCTCTGTCTTCATCTTTGTAAGCTTTCTCACCCCATTGCATATTGTACTTCATTTCAAGAATATCCCAAAATATTTTTGCATTATGTATTTCACCATATTCATGCAAAATACTAGACAAGATATTATCCTCTAGAAGAAACAATGCTACTACACCTCTACTCTTATCTTGAAAATTTATAGAAGTTTCTTGAACAAATTCCCATAAATATACTGAACCAACTAGACCCTCCATTTTAATTGCCCAGAGTTCAAAAAATTTACCTGAAAATGATGCCAAAACTGGCATTAATCATTTCAATATTGCATCAGTTTCTTCAAATTCTTCCTTGATTTGGCCCAGTTCTGCATTTTGATCCTCATGTATAGGTTCTTCTGCTGGAAACATTCCAATTTTTCTGCAACTTCTTCCCTTTGATTCTTTTGCCTCAATCACTTGAGTGCTCTTTGGAACTGTTTAATTCTCCTTTGGTGATCCATGACTAATATGCATGCTTCTTTTCACTTTTACATTTTATTTGCCCACAATCAGCTACAAATTCATGGGCAACTCACCAATCAATTATTTCATGAACATAACACTCTCCTACAAATTTGCACTTTTTTCACCACACTTCCACAACTCTGATTTACACAATATTACGAGATCATACCCATAAATTTTACCACATCTACAATACCCAAATAGTCCCCTTTGCTGCCTTTCACCTATTTTTAATAAATATACCTTTTTATTTTAATTTACCTCATAGAAATACTTCCACCAAAAAAACACCAGACACTTTTTATAACAAATATTTTTTTTTTTTTTTTTAACTCCAAAAAACACTGATGATAAACATACTTTTGACCAATTAAGAAAAAATTCACCAAATTAACTCTTTATGTCTTCTTTAACCCATGGGCACATTAAAAAAAACTCAATTTTACTCCATAAAAACAACTTGGAACGTTTGGCTTGGCTTCTTTTAAAAATCAAATCATGCCTTTGAGCAAAAGGCAAGAATAGTGGTGAATAACTATTCACTTTCATGTGAATTGTAATGCATGAAATATTCACTTCCACGTGAATTGTAATGCAGGACCTCCAATGAAAATGATTGCAACACTCTGCAGGTGCTGGTTTAAAAACAATGACGCAACAAATTCACTGATCTGATGCTTTCACACCTCGGGAAAAAAAAATTCCTCCTCTTGCGCCGACTAGAACAACCCTTCCACCTCAAGTCCGCAGCTCATCAACAAATCTCCTCTTCACAGATTCCTGTGTCTTCATGTGAAGCAACGGGATTCTGCGTGGGATGTCGAGCAACGACACATATATATCACAGATTCTACACAGGGTGAAACGAAACCCAAAAATCGAGGAATGCTGCCTTCAGGACCTAGCCAGTGTCTCAGCGATGGCTATGGTTGTCTCACAGATCCACAAAAACCACGAACAGGCACCAAGGCACCACCATGAATAAACACCACCACGCTTCGGTTGTGTCCACAAATCCATGCATCCACCAGCGTTGACTGCTTCTCTGACGTTGTGGGCAATGCCTCAAGCAACCACAGGCCCCTCTCTACCGCCAGCGACCACATCTGGATCGCAACAGCTACACCCAAATCTACAAGAGTTGCGGGCAGGTCCAAGCACTGCACGAGTCACACACAAAATTCTTTTGCAACACAAACTTCCCTCATTTGAACGCAGATCTCAACGCCCTCTCACTCATAGCTCTTACAGATCTGGGCCTCTTGCTCTCATATCTGAGGCCTCACTATTTCTGTGGCTCTGATACCATATTACAAAATTTAACACAAAGGAACACTGTATTAATTCAGGCCAAGCCTACTTACTTGCTTATATCAAATACAATATGTACCATTATATAAGGATGAGATTACTAGACTCAATCAACATAACAACTAGGAAAGTAAAGTCTATGACTCAGATACAACTCAAATCAATGACTTGTAGAACCTCTAATAACTCACACACATCTAATAAAATAACTCAACAAACGTATCACATTACTAAACACTTACATTTCTAAATTATTCTAACATAACTCTGGCCATTCTATACTATATATTGTCCCTATGGTCATTTTATTAATTGCCCTCTCGTCATTTTATTAATTGCTGCTACATATTATCCTTCTCTCCCTAATGTTTGTGCGTACAAAGACTTGAATTATCTCTGCATTACTCCTCTGCACTAATTGGAGCCAAATTCAACTCCGTCTCACTTAGTGCGTTGAAGATTGTACCCTGCGTTGTATTGTGCATTGGATTGCTGCGTTGGTTGCTGTGAATGGTGTGTTTGAATGGAAGCTCCGCAAATCGTTATTGGTGACTGTGTAATTTTGGTGTGCAAAGGGCGATATATATATTTTGAAGACCATATATATGACCGTGTGTTCCTTTTGAACTTAATTGTATGAAAGTTTGCGTTGCAAATGATGTAATGTTTGGTATGAATCACTCATATGTTCTTTGGAAGGTCCGTTGAGTGTTTTTGGAAAGTGCGTTGAAGTTTTGATTAAAGAATTCTAATGTGTGTACCCTTTGAATTGTTGGTATGCTGCATTCTTTTAAATGAGAGCATATATGTTCATGTGTGAAGGCCATAGCATGTTTTGAAGGCATGTACGCACTTAAGTAGTATAAAGACGAAGGTTTATATATATATATATAAATAAAAGAAAGAGTATAGTTTGATGTAAGGCCATGGTATGTTTTGAAGGCAAGTGGGCGCTTAAGTAGCATAAAAGTTGTGATATATATATATATCTCTATATACATAAAAAAAAAGAGAGAGCATATGTTAATGTATGAAGGATATGGTATGTTTTGAAGGCATGTGTATATTTAAGTTATATATATATATTATTTGGAGCATGGTGCATATATATATTATATAATTGTTTTATGAGTGTTTTTATGACCATATATCATATTTCATATGTGTGTTGAGCTATTTTTTTTAAATGAAAGTCGTGAGTGGTATGTTAGGGTATGTGCTGGAAGGTATATATTATTGATAGCTTGTATTTTTAGTTGATGATTTTTTTGAAGAAATAGTTGTATGCCAATAAGGTTTTGCAACTTTATTGCAAAGACATATCATTTTTTTATTACTAGTATTGTGACTATTTATAATGCATTCTCTTGTCTTCATAGTTGGAGTAGTTTTCTCTAGAAAAGAGAACTACTATGAATGCTCTATGAAAATAAATCATACTCTGATTTTTAATGAGTTGTGGAAAGGACCTTGTGAAGGAGGAGGCAATCATCCTAAGAAGCACACTTCTCATAAAGAGCTTACCATATGGGAGAACAAGAACATGTCCCATGCATTGATGCAACATCAGTTAATAAAGATGTGAGTCATCATATTATGTCATTTACAAATGTTTTTCAAGCCTTAAAGAAGCTGAAGGATTTATATGACTCACACTTTAAGCTTGAAGTTGTCCAATTAATGATCAATTTGTTCAATTTAGAATTGAAGGATGATGATATTGTTGTCTTAGCCTTTGAAATAAGAGCCATTATGCATAATATAGAAGCCATCGATGTTAAAATGGATGTTCCTCTCACAACTTTTGTCAAGGCATGGTATCCCACTTATTTCCATTATCTTGAGTCATTACAAGCTAGTGGCACACTTAAGGAGGCTTCCTTTGACTCTCTTGTGGAGAAGTTTGCTGAAAGAGAAAAGGAATTTGGAAAGAAGAAGAGAGCTACTCAGTCTCCTAAAGAAGTTGTCTGACTTACACAAAAGGAGAAGAATTAAGCACAAGGTTCTCCTGCAGGAAGAGGTGACCAAAGAGGATGAGCAAGGAAGAATAATAGAGGCAGAAGGGTAGACATTTCCAAGGAGAAAGATCTAATCTTCATTGCATACGATGTAACAAAAATGGACATGATGCTTCCACATGTAAACTGTCATGGGACAGGATTAGACAAGAAATGGATGAAGATAAAGGAAAATCATCAGATAAAGGGAAAGGTAAAGCACCTGAATCCACTCATTATGTTATGGCGCATTGCAAAAATGGAGTAATTGAAGACTTATTTAATGCTTCACTTGCTTCATGGAAAGATGCTTGGTTGTTTGATTTAGGAGAATCTTGCCACGTGATTTTTAGAAGAGATTTATTTGAAGAATTCATTGACATTGTTGATGGATTTGTCTACTTTGCAAACAAGTCAAAACTCAAGCCATCAGAGCTTGACACCATCATAGCTTGACACCATCAGGCTAAAATGTCCTTGTATCCTAGACTTCTTCTACATGATGTTCTCTATCTCCTATAGCTAAGGAGAAACTTGAAGTCTTTGGTTCCTATTCAATAACAAGGACACTCCATTCACATATTTGATGGCAAGGTTGAGGTTAGAAAAGCATTAGACAACTCACTTGTCATGAATGGGATAGAAGAAGAAAGACTTTTGAAACTATAAGGAACCTCTGTCCATGAACTAAACTTTCCATATAGTTCTCACTATGATGAAGTTACACTTCATCCAGTCTTTTATGACATTCTAGATTTTGACATTTGAACTATGACAACCTTTGTTTGTTGAAGAAAAATGGTGTTACTGGTTTTCCTACCATTCCTAGGAAACTTAAATAATGTGATGCTTATATCTTAGGAAAGCACAACAAACAATATTTTCATTATGCTCGTTCTAAAGCACATAGAAATCTTAAATTCATTCATTCTAACTTATGTGGCCCAATGCATGTTCCTTCTGCAAATGGTAATATATACATGATGACGTTTATTGATGACTACACCAGAATGTGTTGGGTATATCTATTGAAGAAAAAATTTGAATCTTTTGAAACTTTCAAGAACTTCCATGCATGGATTGAAAATGATACACAATCTCATATTGCCTTTGTTCATACTCATAATGGAAAACAGTGATACTTAAAATGAAGTTGAAAACTATCTCTGCCAACATGGGATCAAACATCAAACAACCATGCCTTATAGTCCCCAATAAAATGGTGTTATAGAAATTTCCTGTAGATTCACAAGCTCATGCAATGTACTAAATCAAAAGACAAGAATCTACTTCTACTTTCAACCAATGAAAGCCAATAGATTGATGAAAACACTATGAAAAAGAAGAAGAAAAATCAATAGCACATAACACAAGATGCATTTGGGGAAAGCCACTGCTAAAAACCCCGCTATCTATATTACATATATCATAAATATGAGTGAAGATACAAATCTTGTTCTCACTAGAAAAATCCCACACAAGTATGCTCAACTCTCTCAGATCACAAGCTAGCTCTTGGCCAACACTTAGCCAATTTTGCATCTCTTCAAGCCCCTCTTGCATAATTCCTAGGATGAATAGCCTGTATTTAAATGGAATTCATGCTTCCAAAACTGTGCAATCCAAACATAGGATCAATCTCTGATGCATGCATGATATTTACATTCAGTAAATAATACCATTGATAGTACATTGTTTGTGCACTCTAGTCTCAACTGGGTCTTTCTCTGAACTGACATGCATGAGTTTCTCATGAGGAATTCTTCAGTTAACTAGAGTAGCACTAATGGATGCATTAGTGCACCAACTGACTGTTAGTCCTCTATTGGTTCCAAAATCAATTTAGAACTAATTTAACTGAACTTACCTTAGTAAACTGAGTGATCTAATTTCCAACTCAATTTAAACTCATACTGGAACCATAAAACTTAGGGAGAACATATGCATGACTACAGAAAGACTTCCAACTTTAAATTCCTAATCTAATTAAGTTAATTAAACTTAATTAACTATTTACAAGCTGCTATGAGAATATAATTCGATTTTTATTCTCAGTTTAATTCAAGGACAAATTAAACTGGAATATCTTGTTGCCATTTCTCAACACTCCCTCTCAACAAGAAAGGGATTATTAGCTACCCTGATCCTCTCTCTGTGAAACTCGAATTTACATCTTGACAATTCCTTTGTCAAAATGTCAGCATATTTCTCCTCAGTGGGAATGTACTCTAACAACATAATCTGCCTCAATACACAATCTCAAAGATGATGATATCGGATATTAATATGCTTGGACCAATCATGAAAAACTCGATTTTCAGATAGTTTGATACAACTTTGGTTATCGCAATAAATCATAGTTGGATCCATCTGCTGATGAAACAAACCAACCAAGATCTTGCTCATCCAGATGGCCTCACATGTCACCTGACTCGCAACCATGTACTATGCCTCTACCAAATTGAGTGCAAATGATATTTGTTTCCTTCTGTACCAAGAAATTGTCGCTAACCCAAAACTGAAGATCCTTCCTAATGTGCTCTTCCTGTCGGATGGAATCCCTGCCCAATCTACATCGGTGAAGCATTGAAGCTTCACTCCCTCTATTCGTTTGTACCATATTCCATATTGATAAGTTCCCCTGAGGTATCTCAACACATGCTTTGCTGCCTTCCAATATAGCTTGGTAGGCCTAACCATCACTTAAACAAGTTGGTTAACTGCATAACATATATTAGTCGTGTGTTCACCAAGTACATGAATGAACCCACAATATTCCTGTAAATAGTAACTACCACTACTTCCCCTAAAGTAGAATCCTCCTTCCTCCAGTTACCTACTAGAGGAGTCTCCATGGTTTTGTTGCTCTCCATGCAGAATTCCTGAGTATCTCATTGGCATACTTTCCCTGAGACACAAACAACTCCCCATCTCCCTGCCATACCTCCATGCCAAGAAAGTAATACATGAACCCCATGTCCTTCATCTCAAACTCTCTTGCAAGGTCCTCCTTGCAAGACTTGATCAACTGATCATCACCTGCTAATATGAGATCATTAACATAAAGTACAATGATCAATAATTTACCTTACACCACTATGTGGTACAGGTTCGCATCCGCTTCACTCTTTGTGAAGCCCAACCTGGTGAAGTAGTTATCTATCCTGGTGTACCAAGCACGAGGTGCTTGCTTCAACCCATACAACACTCTCTTGAGATGACACACATGCGACTCACGGTCAAAGGTTTCAAAACCTTCAGGCTACTCTATTTACACCTCTTCCTCAATCATGCCATTAAGGAAGGTTGTCTTCACATCTAACTGATGTATATTCCAAACCATCTATGATGATAGTACCAATATAGATCTGATTGATGAGTACATTGTAATAGGAGAAAAGCTCTCATCATAGTCAATCCCCTCTACCTCTGAAAAGCCACGGGGCACAAATCTAGTCTTATGCTTCTCCAAACTACCATCTATAGCTTTTTTTACCTTTTAAAGCCAACAGGATCTCACCACTGACTTATCCTCCGGTCTCGAGACCACATCCCAAACACTGTTACGAACTATGGAGTCATACTCCTCCACCATTGCATTAACCCAAACCTGTTGTTGCATTACTTCCTTAAAGGAAGATGGCTCTGTCACAACACATTCACCCATAAGAGCCATGTATCCATTGTACCTTTCAGGTGATGTCCTCTGTCTGCACTAAGAATTGGGTACTCCCACATTCTATCGTGCATCATCCAACAATTTGTCAGCCTTTCTGGTGTGCTTTCTTCCCTCTCTGGAAGACTTTGTCTGAGTGGATGTCTCCACTCCTAGATCCTCTCCATGTGGCTGATCCACATCAATCTGAGGCTCCTCAACCTTAGGACCTAAAAGCTCCTCATCCGCATGTAGCTCAAGCTCCCTCTCAAGGGAAACTAACATGGCCTTCTCCTGATCGAATCTGACATCCTTGCGAACCACTGTCATCCTATTGGTCGAAAAGTACACCCAATAGTTGTGAGGTGTATCAGTGTACCCCAAGAAATATTTGGGTGGGAGTTTAGGTGCCTATCTTTTGGGGTTCGGGTCATACTCACCCAAGTGGTCCTGTCTCAATTGGGGGTTTACTAGGCACATATTTTTTATATCCCCGCCTCTATTATAAACTGTCTAAATCGCTTAATGGCTAACTTCATCTGGGGAGGGAGCCATGATAAAAAAAAAAAATACCACTTGGTCAAATTATCCAACATCACTTTTCCAAAGGGTATGGGGGGATGGGGCATCATGGACCTCCGTCGGTTGGGGGATCACTGCTAATCAAATCCCTTTGGAGGGCTATATTTGGATCTGGCACATGGAGTAAGATCATCTAGCACAAATATCTTAAGGATAAAGACTTCTTATTTTGGTACCAAAAAGGCACCATCGACATCAAACAGGGATCAACTATCTGGCTTAGTTTTCTGAAAATTGAAAAAAAAAATATTCATCATCTTGCATGGAAGTTACAAACAGGCCACCGCATCCTTATTGGTATAGACCCAATTCTGGGTGCTGGAATAGAATGTAATTTTTCTGAGAGGCTTATTCACTTCCTTAATGGTCGTGGCATATATTTCTAGGGACAAGTCATTGAACGTTGGCAGGGACCGGTCCCCATATGGAAAAATGCACAGGAGATTGGGTTGTATGGACAAAAGGAAATGGAATGGAACCAGATAATTTATGGTATGAAACACCTCGGCATCCACTGTTTGGAATCTCAGGATAAAATCATATGGACAGGAAAGATGGCATCAGATAATATCATTGTGGCTGACACATATACAACCCTCTACAACTTGGAGGCTAGACAGGGGGAGCATCAAGTCTTATATGCATTCTGGAAAACAAAAATTCCATACAAAATTATCATCTTCACATGGCTGGTCTACCACAACAGAAATCTTATTTGGGAGAATCTGCAGAAAAGACAATGGCATGGTCTTGGCATGTGCTCCATATGCAAAAGTGATGTCGAAAATAATAATCATATTTTTCTCCATTGTCAGCATATTGTATAGTGTAGAAGTTCTCACTGTAGATTAACTTGATAATACAATATAACTAAAGCGAAATACTTTAATCTACTTCTACAATCAAACTTGCAGAAGCTTAATAGATTTGAGAAAGATCAAGCAGAACACATATAACCAGAAGCAGAATGTACATGAAACATAGAAGAATACTTAGGGGAAAGCCTCAGTCGAAAACCCCATTATTTGTATTATCATACAAGTGGAAATATCTCAGGATTACACACATCTTTAACTCTCACAGCTAGTCAGCTCTCAGTACAATCCTCACAGATGCTCACGAGCAAAATAGACTTCTCATTAAGTCCTCCACACTGCCCTCCAAGCTCCTATTTCCTAGCACAATTTTTCCTGGGTGATCCTACTGTTACCATGTGTAACACTGATCACTCACACTAATCTTAGACCCTGTAAAATTGCGCAAATCTCAAGGAATGAATTCCTTCTGCGTGCAAGAGTTTTCCTTATAGGAAAATTCTTACAACTGATAGTACACTATCCCTGCCTTTAATCTCAACTGGGACTTTCTCTGATAGACATGCATGAGTTATTTATGAGAGAAGCTTTAGTTATCTGGAGTACACTAGTTTGAAGCATGCATGCATTAACTGACTGAACTCATAATTAGTTCCTCAAACTGTTTGGAACTAATTTAACTGGACATAACTCAGTTAACTGAGCTAACTAATTACAACTCAATTATAACTCATCCTTATCTCCTTAATTAAGGGATAATCTCCTTAATTTAAGGGATAACTATTCCATGACTTCACAAATACTTCTAGCTTGAATTTCTCCAACTAATTAATCCAAGATGAATTAATTAATTACTTTTCAAGCAGCTGGTGAGACTAAATTTGAATTTTAATTCAAGGACAAATTAAGATTGGAATATTCTTGTTGCCACATTTCAACACTCCCTCTCAACAAGAAAGGGATTATCTTCCACCCCTATCTTGTCTCTATGGAACTCGAATTTACACTTTGACAATGCCTTAGTCAAAATGTCAGTATCTTGCTCCTTGGTCGAAATATACTGCAACAACATGATCCTCCTCACCACATAATCTCTGAGATGATGATACCGCATGTCGATGTGCTTGGACTTGTTATGAAATACTGGATTCTCAGAGAGTTTGATACAACTCTAAATATCACAACATATCACAGTTGGATCCATCCTCTGATCAAACAAACCAACTAAAATTTTCCGCACCCAGATGGCCTCACATGCTGCCTGAATTGCAGCCATGTATTCAGCCTCTGTCGTGCTGAGTGTAACCAACCTCTGTTTCCCATTGTACCAAGAAACTGCCACTGACCAAAGGTTGAAAATTCCACCTGATGTGCTCTTCCGATCTAATGGACTCCCTTCCCAGTCTACATCAGTGAAACCCTATAGCTTCACTCCCTCTATCCGTCTGTACCATAATCCATACTGAGATGTGCCTCTAAGGTATCTCAATACATGCTTTGTCGCCTTCCAAAACATCTTGGTAGGCTGAACCATAGCTTGACTTAGCTGGTTCACCACATAGCACAAATTTGGTTGTGTGTTCACTAAGTACATCATTGAACCCACAAGTTGCCTGTACACAGTAGCTTCTACTACTTCTCCTGAAGTAGCATCCTCCTTCCTCCAGTTACCTGCTAGAGGAGTCTGCATGGGCTTGCACTTCTCCATGTGGAATATCCTGAGTATCTCATTGGCATACCTACCCTGAGACACAAACAACTCCCCATCCTTCTACCATACTTCCATGCCAAGGAAGTAATGCATGAGACCCATGTCTTTCATCTCAAATTCTCTTGCAAGGTCCTCCTTGCAAGACATGATCAACTGATCATCACCTGTTAATATGAGATCATCAACATAAAGTACAATGATCAATTACTTACCTTTCACCATGATGTGGTACAAGTTCTCTTCAACCCAGTGAAGTAGTTGTCGATCCTGGTGTACCAAGCACGAGGTGCTTGCTTCATCTCGTACAAAGCTCTCTTGAGTCGGCACACATGTGACTCACGATTGAAGGTCTCAAAACCTTCCGGCTACTCTATGTACACCTCTTCCTCAATCTTGCCATTAAGGAATGCAGTCTTCACATCCATCTGATGGATCTTCCAACCCATCTGTGTTGATAGTGCCAACATCGATCTGATAGATGAGTATCTTGCGATAAGAGAAAAATTCTCATCATAGTCAATCTCTTCAACCTGAGAAAAGCCATGGGCAACAAATCTTGGCTTATGCTTCTCCACACTACCATCAAAATCTTGCTTTACCTTGTAAAGCCAATGGGAACTCACAACTGACTTGTTCTCCGGTCTTGGAACCGCATCCCAAACATTGTTCTGAACTATGGAATCATACTCCTCCACCATAACATCAACCCAAATCGGCTGTTGCACTGCTTCCTCAAAGGAAGATGGCTCGCTCTCAACACATTCCCCAACAAGGGCCATGTATCTAGTGTACCTCTCAGGTGACCTCCTTTGTCTACGCTGAGAAGGTGGTTCTCCCACATTCTCTCTCGCATCCAACAACAATCTATTAGCTTCTCTTGTGCGCTTCCATCCATCTCTAGAAGACTCTGCTTGAGTGGATGTCTCCACTCCTGGAACCTCTGCATGTGGATGCTCCGTATCAGTCTGAGTCTCCTCCTCCTTAGGAACCAACTGTTGGCATTATGTTTCTGGTATGGCTATATGTTACAGATGTTGTACTTGATGGCAACTCCTGTGGCAAGGCTCTCAATTTGTTGAAAATTAAGAAGGACGCAGGAAATCAGTTCAGAAGGTGCGTACCCGCAGGTACACCATGCAGGGACCGCATCCAGATACGCAGGCCAGCCGTTCAGGAGGTGTGTCCCCCCAGTGCACACATTTCAAGGCAGAGAAAAGCACACGTGGGGTTTCTTATGTTTTACTCTTGGTATTTAGTCGACGGTATTGGGTTATTATGGTGTCGGCTCGTGGTATTGTTCCATGATTTTAGGAGGAGCTTGCCTATATAAAGCAAAGGAGATCACTTGGCTAAGCATCTTTTGCAATTGAATATCTTTAGATCTGAAATATTGGGTTATGGTCTTAAAAGCTTGATCTATATGAAAGGGAGGTTGAAGGCGAATCTGTGAAGGGTGATCTCTCGAGCGCATGATCAGATCTGAGCAACTGTGCCACTCTAGTGGACTGCCTATTCGGCCCTAATCAGAAGGACGCAGGTGTTTAACAGAAGAGTTGCGTGGGTACGCAGTGCAGAAACAGGAGATCTGCGTAGGGACGCAGAGCAGAAACAGGAGACCTGCGTCGGTACGTAGAGCAGAAACAGGAGACCTGCGTCGGTACGCAGAGCAGAAGAAGGAGACCTGCGTGGGTACGCAGAGCGACTAAGGTTCAGGTGCGTCCGTGCAGTAAAAGTACGCGGCGCGATAGTATTTCCAGGTGCGTCCGTACGCGGCGCGATAGTATTTTGGGGTGCGTCCCTGCAGGAATAATACGCAGCGCGGTTCAAGGATCAGTGCGTGGGCACGCAGTTCAGCAGAAGGATCCCTGCGGGTATACGCAGGAAAGCAGAAGGTGAACTGCGTAGCGACGCAGGCCACAAAAGGGAAAACTGCGTACCTGTATTAAAATGTTCTGTTGACTGAATTTTTCTGTTGATAAGGTGTTCTGGGTTAGTTCTGTTATTGCTGATCTGATAACTGTAGTGGACTGTAACTTTTATGTACTTGATGATCATTTGATGCCTTATGAAAAGAAGTAGGGGGTTGTAGCTCCCTTCCAGGAGAGACTGGAAAACGAGAGAGAGAGAGTTGTAGCTCTCTGCAGGTTGCAGCCTGCGTACTGGTAAAGGACTGCACCAGTACAAAACCATTGTAAAAGAAGTTTCTAATTTGAAAGAAGATAGAGACATATTGCAGCAGGTGGTTTTCACCCACATTGGGTTTCCACCTTACATCTTGTGTTCTTTGGTGTGACTATCTGTTTTCTTTGTTCATGCTCATTATTTTATGGTACTGACATGCAAAAATAATTCAAAGAACAAGTAAGGAAGATTTATTAAAAGAATTAGTTCACCCCCCCTCTCAGTATTATTTTCAACAATTGGTATCAGAGCAGGTCCTTCAGAGAAGCTTGATCGCTTGAAGGTAGATCGTTCATCATGAGCAACTACGAGAGAGAAGCATCAATCAGGCCACCGGTTTTTGATGGGACAAACTTCAATTATTGGAAGGTAAGAGTTACTGCCTATCTTCAATCTCTCGGTACAGAAGTTTGGGACATCGTAGAGACAGGCTATGCTTTTCCTTCAGCTACTCCTACAGATGCAGACGAGAAAAAGAAGTATGAAACAAATGCGAAAGCAGTCAGTACTCTATTAGGATGTATATCTCAATCAGAATTCATGAAGGTAATGCACTATAAATCCGCAAAAGAGATATGGGACAAAATTGTCACGAGCTATGAAGGAGACGAACAGGTAAAGCGTGCTAAACTTCAAACTCTCAGAATTCAGTATGAGACTCTCAAAATGTATAATGATGAAAGTGTGGCTAACTATTTTCTTCGGGTAGATGAGGTTGTTAATTGTATGAAAAATTTGGGTGAAGAAATAAAAGAGGCTATTGTGGTTGAAAAGGTTCTAAGATCATTGTCCCCCAAGTTTGAATCTAAATTATCTGCAATAGAAGAAAAGGAAAATCTACGAATTCTTACTATGTCTCAGCTACATGGAATTCTAACTGCTTATGAAATGAGAAAGGGAGGTCCATCAGATAGAAGAGAAGCTGCTTTCAAGGCATCAGGCAAAGGAGATTATTATGAAGCAAGCCACATCCCAGAAGAAGAGGAAGAAGAATCAAATTTTGTCAGAAATCTTCAAAGGGGTTCTGGAAGGTTCAGAGGTAAGTTACCTTTTAAATGCTTTGCTTGTGGAAGAGTAGGTCATTATGCTGCAAAATGTCCTTATAAGGATAAAGGAAAGGAACCTGCTAGATGGAACAAGAAACAGAACGCGAATAAGAAAAGCTACTACACTCATGAAGATAGTGATGGTCTATCAAACAGTGATGAAGATGAACAAGGTAATGAATATAAGTTATTAATGGCATTTGAAGATGATGATTATATGGATGTTGTAGATGTGGATAATCTGTATGATGAGATTACTAGACTCAAGAGAAGTATAGAAGAAAAGAACATGATCATTGATACTCTACAATTTCAAATTGATGAAAAGGAAAAACATCTTGAAAAACTAGAAGGTGAAATTGTTGGTCTTAGAAAAGAGATTGAGAAAACAAAAGCTATTAATCTCAAGTTTGTCAAAGGATCTGAAACTTTGGATGAGATTATCAATGTGCAGCGGTCTCCACTAAACAAGACAGGTCTGGGCTATAATGGAGAAACTTCTCAAGCATCCACCTCAAAAAGTTATCTTGATGCAGCAAGAAGAAATGAGCAAAAGAACAATGAAGATCAACAGGTAAAGCAGGGACAAATTACAAACAGAAACTATCAAGGGCAATCCATCTTAAGGGTGAACAAAAGCTACAACCAGCCACAGGTAAAATCTTCTCAATTTGGTTCAAGAATAGATGAAAATAGAAATTACAATCAGTTGGCTGGTAGATTCAATAACCGCAGAAGTTTCTTCAATGGACAATGTTTTTCTTGCCATAACTTTGGTCACAAAGCAGCTCAATGTGTTGCATATAAAACGATCATGAATAGGGAAGCTCAAAAGCAAAGAAGTATGACAGGGATTACAAAAAGGACCTATAACAACTTTTCGGTTCTTGAAAATGAAGTTGAATGTTCTATTTGCAATAACTTTGGTCATGAAGACTCTGAATGCAGGAGCAGGTTTCAGCAGAAAAAGGAACAAGCCTCAAGCACCAAAACATGGAGAATAAAGGAACCTCAAACAGAAAGATGTGGGATAGCATTTTATGCAGAGGGACAGGAAAATCTATGGTACATTGACAGTGGATGTTCGAAGCATATGACAGGTGCTAAAGAAAAACTCGAGTCTTATTTCGCTCTAGAAAAGGGAAAGAAAGTCTCTTTTGGAAATGATACTCCTGCAACTATAAAAGGAAAGGGCATTGCTCAGTTAAAAGAAAAGGTCAAGGCTGGAAATGTTTTGTATGTTGATGGATTGAAACATAATCTTCTAAGTGTCAGCCAGATGTGTGATCAAAGAACCGAGGTTATATTCAGATCAAATGGATGTCTTGTTCGTGATCTTGATACAGGTAAAACAGTGATCAAAGGCAAAAGAACTCCAAATAATCTGTACATATTTGAAGAAGGACAACAACAATGCTATCTAAGCAAGGATGATGAGCACTGGTTATGGCATCGGAGGTTGGGGCATCTAAGCTTTTCACAAATAAGGAAAGCATGCAAATATCAGGCAGTTCGCGATCTTCCAGATATCAAAATTCCTGACAACACCATATGCAAATCATGTCAGTTTGGAAAACAAACCAAAACTAACTTTCCAGAGAAGGAAGGATCAGCTAGCATGCCTCTCGAGCTAGTACATACAGATACATGCGGTCCATTCAGGAAAAGAACACCTAGAGGAGAAGAATACTTGATATTATTTATTGACGATTTCTCCAGGTTTGTCTGGCTAGGACTTATGAAGCACAAAGATGAAGCATTCGAAAAATTCAAATCCTTGGTTGAAAATGAATCAGGTCACAAAATTAAGTGCCTCAGATCCGACAGAGGTGGGGAGTTTACCTCAAATGAATTTTTCGATTTCTGTGAAGAACATGGGATAAGAAGAGAATTCTCTACAACTAGAACTCCTCAGCAAAATGGAGTTGTGGAAAGAATGAACAGAACAGTCCAACAAATGGCTCGTGCTATGCTTGATGAATCAGGAACTCCCGCAACTTTCTGGGGTGAAGCTGCACATGCTGCGGTTGTTATTCTCAACAAAACAAATGTCCGGGTGAACAGCACTCAAACTCCTCATGAGCTCTGGAGTGGTAATACTCCTTCGGTAAAGCACTTCAAAATCTTTGGGAGCAAATGCTATATCAAGAATACTGATGAGCAGCTTGGCAAACTTGAACCTAGAGCAGATGAAGGCATTCCTCTTGGTTACTCTCCACATAGCAAAGCATACAAATGCTACAATAAAAGACTTGGCAGAATTGTTGACAGCATTGATGTAGTGGTTGATGAGAAGGGATACATTCCTAGGCAAGTACATCATGAAGACATCGAAGAAGATGAAGGCTACCCTCAAAGACAGAATGATGAAGAAGAAGAACCTCAAGAAGAACCAGAAGAACCAGAGCAGACAAGAATAGAAGAAAAGACTCCATCCAGATATGTTCAGAAGAATCATCCAGAATCTCAGATTATGGGGCAGAAAGAAGCAGGTGTACAAACAAGAAGAACAGTTGCAGAAGCTTCAAGCTATTTGGCATTACTCTCCTCTACTGAACCACAAAGTGTGAAAGAGGCATGCAAAGATGAATGTTGGGTGAAAGCAATGGATGAAGAACTTGAGCAAATCGAAAAGAACAACACTTGGGAACTGGTTCCTAGACCAAAGGATAAGAATGTTATCGGAACAAAATGGGTCTTCAAAAACAAATTGAATGAAAATGGAGAAGTAATTAGAAACAAAGCCAGACTTGTTTGTAAAGGGTATGCGCAGCAAGAAGGAATAGACTTTGAAGAAACCTTTGCTCCTGTTGCAAGACTTGAGGCCATCCGAATGTTCCTTGCTCTCTCAAGTTTTCAAAATTTCAAAGTATTTCAAATGGACGTGAAATCAGCCTTTCTAAATGGAGACCTGGAAGAAGAAGTATACATTGAACAGCCAGATGGGTTCATTCTTGGAAATGATCCAAATCTTGTATGCAGATTGAAAAAGGCTCTCTATGGTCTCAAACAAGCTCCAAGGGCTTGGTACTACCGTTTGGACAAATATCTTCATCAACAAGGTTTTTCAAAAGGATCAGCAGATAGCAATCTTTCTATAAAAGTTGAAAATGACAAATTGCTAATACTTGTTGTGTATGTAGATGACATTATTTTTGGGAGCAATGAAGAAGCTATGAGTCAAAGCTTTGCCTCGGTCATGCAGAAAGAATTTGAAATGTCTTTGCTAGGAGAACTGACATATTTCCTTGGTTTGCAAATCCAACAAAAAGAAGGAGGAATCTTTTTATCTCAAACCAAGTATCTCAAATAGATTTTGAAGAAATATGGTATGGAAGATGCAAAACCAGTATGTACACCCATGGTCACAGGATGTAGCCTCAGTGCAAATGATGAATCTGCAGCAGTACATCAACCAACCTACAGATCTATGATTGGAAGTTTACTTTATTTGACAGGTACCCGACCGGACATCATGCATGCAGTTGGAATAGTTGGAAGATTTCAGGCAAATCCGAAGGAGACTCATCTTCAGGCAGTGAAGAGAATTTTCAAATATCTTCAAGGGACTCAAAATTATGGCTTATGGTATCCTAGAGATACAGATCTTACACTTCATGCTTATACAGATGCAGATTGGGCCGGAAGCGTGGATGACAGGAAAAGCACAAGTGGTGGTGCGTTCTTTATGGGTTCCAGATTGGTATCTTGGTTCAGCAAGAAACAGAGTTCGATTGCCTTGTCTACAGCTGAAGCGGAATATGTTGCTGCTGCATCTTGTTGCACTCAACTCCTTTGGATGATGCAGACTTTGCAGGATTTTCAAATCACTTGTACACCACCTATCCCCATCTTATGTGATAACACAAGTGCAATCAGCATCTCAAAAAATCCCGTTATGCATTCAAAAACCAAGCACATACCAATCAAGTATCATTTTCTCCGGGAACAAGTGCTTGAACAGAAGGTCAAGTTGGAGTATGTTCCTTCTAAGGAACAAGTTGCTGATATTCTCACCAAACCCTTGCCCAGGGACACTTTTGAATACCTCAGGCACAAGCTGGGGGTTGTTGATGCATCATCTTATTGTTGAACCTTTTTTGATTGATGGTACAGGTTCAGGGGGAGCATATAATGCATTGTTGGCATTATGGAGGATGGTCAGAAGGAGATCTTGGAAACAACTGCAATATGTCTCTATCTCTTTCATGGTGGATTATGGTTCTTTGTTGCAGATCGGGTTCATATTCAGGGGGAGCATACCCCTTTGCCCTTGATGTCAAAGGGGGAGAATGAAGAAGATTTGTGAGGTTGCCATCAAGTCCAAAGGGGGAGATTGTTGGCATTATGTTTCTGGTATGGCTATATGTTACAGATGTTGTACTTGATGGCAACTCCCGTGGCAAGGCTCTCAATTTGTTGAAAATTAAGAAGGACGCAGGAAATCAGTTCAGAAGGTGCGTACCCGCAGGTACACCATGCAGGGACCGCGTCCAGATACGCAGGCCAGCCGTTCAGGAGGTGCGTCCCCCCAGTGCACACATTTCAAGGCAGAGAAAATCACACATGGGGTTTCTTATGTTTTACTCTTGGTATTTAGCCGACGGTATTGGGTTATTATGGTGTCGGCTCGTGGTATTGTTCCATGATTTTAGGAGGAGCTTGCCTATATAAAGCAAAGGAGATCACTTGGCTAAGCATCTTTTGCAATTGAATATCTTTAGATCTGAAATATTGGGTTATGGTCTTAAAATCTTGATCTATATGAAAGGGAGGTTGAAGGCGAATCTGTGAAGGGTGATCTCTCGAGCGCATGATCAGATCTGAGCAACTGTGCCACTCTGGTGGACTGCCTATTCGGCCCTAATCAGAAGGACGCAGGTGTTTAACAGAAGAGCTGCGTGGGTACGCAGTGCAAAAACAGGAGATCTGCGTAGGGACGCAGAGCAGAAACAGGAGACCTGCGTCGGTACGCAGAGCAGAAACAGGAGACCTGCGTCGGTATGCAGAGCAGAAGAAGGAGACCTGCGTGGGTACGCAGAGTGACTAAAGTTCAGGTGCGTCCATGCAGTAAAAGTACGCGGCGCGATAGTATTTCCAGGTGCGTCCTACGCGGCGCGATAGTATTTTTGGGTGCGTCCCTGCAGGACTAATACGCAGCGCGGTTCAAGGATCAGTGCGTGGGCACGCAGTTCAGCAGAAGGATCCCTGCGGGTATACACAGGAAAGAAGAAGGTGAACTGCGTAGCGACGCAGGCCACAAAAGGGAAAACTGCGTACCTGTATTAAAATGTTCTGTTGACTGAATTTTTCTGTTGATAAGGTGTTCTGGGTTAGTTCTGTTATTGCTGATCTGATAACTGTAGTGGACTGTAACTTTTATGTACTTGATGATCATTTGATGCCTTATGAAAAGAAGTAGGGGGTTGTAGCTCCCTTCCAGGAGAGACTGGAAAACGAGAGAGAGAGAGTTGTAGCTCTCTGCAGGTTGCAGCCTGCGTACTGGTAAAGGACTGCACTTGTACAAAACCATTGTAAAAGAAGTTTCTAATTTGAAAGAAGATAGAGACATATTGCAGCAGGTGGTTTTCACCCACATTGGGTTTCCACCTTACATCTTGTGTTCTTTGGTGTGACTATCTGTTTTCTTTGTTCATGCTCATTATTTTATGGTACTGACATGCAAAAATAATTCAAAGAACAAGTAAGGAAGATTTATTAAAAGAATTAGATAATACTGATTCACCCCCCCTCTCAGTATTATTTTCAACACCAACAGTTCCTCCACAGCCTGTAGTTGGAGCTCCCTCTCAAGGGAAACTCACATGGCCTTCTGCTCATCAAACTTGAGATATCTGCAAACCACTGTCCTCCGATTGGTAGGCAAGTACACTTGATAGTTATGGGGTGTATCAGTGTACCCCACAAGTATCCCCAACTCAACTGTCGGCTCAAGCTTCTTCTGTGCATCCCTTTTCACATAGAAATATACCGATGAGCCAAAGATCCTGAAGTGACTCACATCTGGTCTCTTACCGGAGAAAGCTTCCTCTGGTGTTTTCATCCCAAGTATGTGATGTGGGCTTCTATTATGCAAATAGACTGTTGTGCTGCATGCCTCAGCCCACAAATGAGGTGGTAGGCCTTGGTCATGCAGCATCGCCCGTGCTTCCCCTACAATTGTTTTGTTCTTCCTCTCAGCCACCCCATTCTGTTGTGGGTTATGAGGTGTTGTCAACTCCCATTTAATTCCTTCCGCTGCACAAAAGTCCTTAAACTCTTGAGAGACATATTATCCACCGTTGTCGCTTCTCAAGGCCTTGATCTTCTTCCCTGATTCTTTCTCAACCAAAGCTTTGAACTCACAAAATCTTGAGAAGGTTTGATCCTTCTTCTACATGAAATAAATCCAACATTTACGAGAATAATCATCAATGAAAATAACATAATACCTTTGCTTCGTTGTGGATGCCATTGAGAATGGTCCACACAAATTAGTATGAACTCACTCTAATATTGCTTATGCTCAACTGTCTCAATCATGAAAGGAAGACTTAGCATACTTTCCCAAGGTACAACCTTTTCATGTGTTAACTTGCTCAAGTTTACCTTTGGGAAGTCCTATAGATATCTACTGCATTACCTTCAAGGCACCATGATGCAAATGGCCCAACCACCTGTGCCATAACTTGCCAATTTCTTGGCTTTGAACCAATTCTGCTTTTGAAGTCAATGCAACACAGTCATCTACCTCTAGTTTATAGATATTCTTCACTAGAATCCTAATTCTCTTGGTTTGACCTGTGGCTATGTGTCTTAGGAACGCCTTTCCTTTACTAAAGACAACATCGTAGCCTTTTTCCTCCAACATTGCGACCGATACCAAGTTCTTCTTCAGTCTAGGCACATACTTCACATCTGTCAAGGTGAGAGGAGCTCCATGCTCCCTCTGAAAAGAAACTGTGCCCACTCCTGAAACACTGTACTTTCCATCATCACCCATCTCTATGCCCATCTTGAGGTCTTTCTCATCCAAGGTATTGAATAAAATTTTATCACCGGTCATGTGGAATGAGGCTCCACTGTCAAGATACCAAACACAACCCGCCATCGATGAAATCATACATGCGATGAGGGTAAAGTCCATTTTGAACTGAGAGGCTAATGCCTCACCTTCTGATCCTTTTGTGGATCCCTTCTTGGACTTCTATGATGGGAAATTAGTTGCATAATGTCCCATCTCGTGACAATTAAAGCATCTCACTTTAGATTTGTCACCCTTCTTCTCTCAATGAGAAGAATTCGATTTGGAATGGGAAGCCTTCCCTTTCCATTTCCTTGCCTTACTCGCTAAGGCCAAATTTTCTTCATCAACATTCTTTAATGAAGAACCATCTCGAGTGCTCCTCCTAATCTCCTCTTGCATGAGATCCGACCACAATCTTTCCCAATCGGGAGTTTCTCTCTTCCATTTACAGAGTCTTGGTAGCTATTCCAACTCTTTGGAAAATCGAGGAGAGAAAGGCTCACCATATCATCATCGGAGGTAGTTATTTCCACACTACCAAGCTCATCTCTACAAGTGGTGAGCTTGTTCAGATACATAGAAATAGTATCGCCCTTCTCCATCTTGATTTTCTGAAGCTTATCCTTGGATGCCAGTTTCCTCTGGTCGCAACTGTTCTGATAGAGGTCCTTCAATGTCTTCCACATTGAAAACGGAGTATCCTTCCCATGGAGACTCGAGACAGTATGGTCTCAAACTTCCTTCAAAAGAATCTGTCTCGCCTTGGTCACACACTTCTTCCATTAAGCCAATTCTTGTGCATTAGCTGCAGTTGGCTTGGGGATTTCTTAATCAATGAAATCCTTCAAACCATTGTATTCTAATAAATCTTCCATTCTATATTTCCATGCTATGTAATTTGAGCTTCCTTCCAAGGCATACTCGAGTATCAATCCATAGAACACCATTGACCAACCTGAAGTATGAGATGAATTTGATTTGTACCTACAATCCCGAACTTCAAACTTCGAATTATCTTATCTGTATATTGTTCACAGCTTCGATAACCTTTGCTTTGATACCATGTAGAAGTTCTCACTGTAGATTAACCTAATAATACAATATGACTAAAGAAAATACTTTAATCTACTTCTACAATCAAACTTGCAGAAGCTTAATAGATTTGAGCAAGATCAAGCTAAAAACATATAACCAGAAGCAAAATCAATGCACATGAAACAAGAAGAATACTTAGGGGAAAGCATGAACTAAAAACCCCACTATCTGTATTATCATACAAGTGGAAATATCTCAGGATTACACACAAATTTAGCTCTCACAACTAGCTAGCTCTCACTACAATCCTCACAGATGCTCATAGGGAAAATAGACTTCTCATTAAGTCCTCCACACTGCCCTCCAAGCTCCTATTTCCTAGAGCAATTTTTCTTGGGTGATCCTATTGTTACCGTGTGTAACAATGATCACTCACACTAATCTTACACCCTGTAAAAATTCACAGCTCTCAAGGAATGAATTCCTTCTGCATGCAAGAGTTTCCTTATAGGAAAATTCTTGCAACTGATAGTACACTGTCCCTGTCTTTAATCTCAACTGGTTCTTTCTCTGAATAGACATGCATGAATTATTTATGAGAGAATCTTCAGTTATCTGGAGTACACTAGTTTGATGCATGCATGAATTAACTGACTGAACTCACAATTAGTTCCTCAAACTGCTGGAACTAATTTAACTAGACATAACTCAGTTAACTGAGCTAACTAATTACAACTCAATTATAACTCATCCTTATCTCCTTAATTAAGGGATAATATCCTTAATTTAAGGATAACTGTTGCATGACTTCACAAATACTTCTAGATTGAATTTCTTCAACTAATTAATCCAAGATGAATTAATTAATTATTTTCAAGTAGCTGGTGAGACTAAATTCGAATTTTAATTCTCAATTTTAATTCAAGGACAAATTAAAATTGGAATATTCTTGTTGCCACATTTAAATATATAGGTATGGAAAAAACTATCAACTCTCATTGGTTTTCCTTATATACAACATGATTGCATTGTGAACTCTCTAAAATGGTGGAGTACTCAGAAAACTACTTGGAGAGCCATCCCACTTTTCCTATTCTGGGCAATCTGGAATTGGAGAAATAGGTATATTTTCCAGAATTCTCCTGATGATTTCTATATGGTTGTTGATAGAATCATCACAAATCTTTCCATTTACTCCACACAAACCCCATGCTCTAATATTAGACTTCACAAGCAAGTCAATATGCAGCTCATATATCCTATGGGGTTTTTTGATGGGGCAACACAAAGGAATACCTATGGTTGTGGATTTTGGATTGCCATGTCTACTGAATTGTCATACAGGGTCTATTGGAATGGCGGTTGCGGCACCAACACCAGGGCAGAAGCTATGGCCCTATGGGGACTCTTATGGTTCAACAATTTCCTTGATAATCCCCACATACATCTATATGGAGATTCAAAGGTCATCATTGACCAGGTCATGGGGAAAGCATTCATAAACAACCCCATGTTACAGGGCTGGCTGGAGAGGATTGATCTACTTTGGCAACATCTCAGTGACTCCACAATTCAGCATATTGGCAGAGAACAAAACAAGGAAGCAGATAGACTATCCAAAAAGGGATTGCAGGGTTTGAACGACAAATGGTACTTGGAGATTACATGGGAACATAATATTTTTGATATGGGGGATTTTCCATTTCCAGGATAATACTCTCTCTTCTCTGTTTATCTTTTTTGTAATTTTTGTGTTAATGATTTTTTTCTTTAGCTCTTCAGATGGCCGGCTATGTGATGGGAAGATACTGGTTAGATATTACCTGATCTGATAGTATGTTTTTTACATTCGGAACCATGTTTTGATTCAGATATTTTGATCACCGGTTCTGGGCACTTGGCCTGTGCATTTTATATAGTTTTATATGACCTAATTTATGGGATTGGGACACATTTATGCTCTCATATATTCCTGGAATGACAATATGATGTAAACAATTTCATGTATATTTTATACTTGATAATATAATATCCTGCTTTTTTCTTCCTTAAAAAAAAATAAAAATAAAAAAAATAAAAAAACTATTAGAAGTAGACCCAATATGTAATGTTTAATTTTATAAGGTTTATAATTATATATATATACTTTTCACATTTCATTGGCCAATACCTCTTATTGTAAACTTCCCAAAGCATTACGCCATCTTTATAACCATATCAAGGCTATAAGTGCTATTCATGGGCACAATTGAATTGCGGTTCTAATTTTGAGCTCGACGCCTAAGGTTGTATGTACATTGAATATATTTTACCCCAACTCATGGTGTGGCATTACCCTAACAATTTGAGATGTTTTCCTAGAGCTTAAGCTTGAGATGGAAAGGTTCACAAGATGTAATAGGTTTAATTCCAGCCAAATGTATGACCGTCCGAAAAAATTCCCCACAGAAAGAAGCAAAAAAAATAAAATTAGTTGAGTGAATCTTGAATGGTATAATGTGTCCAACCCACATAAGGTATAGTCGCATTACCATCATTTTTAAGAATTTCCTTTGGCGGAAATTTTGCAAGATACCAACCATCCCATTTAAGGTTAGCAACATCTGAATCACGAGAAAATTATCATATATCCACCTATTTTGAGTCCCTTAGCACGTCCCTTAACCCATTATTAACATATGCTTCTATTTTGAACATATGTTTTTATATTTTTATTAGTCCCTACCTAGGCACAACTGGACTATTGTAATCAATTGGCGATGTCAAAACATTAATTCACGTGTTTATTATTACTCCTGAGGCAGAGAGGCCAAAAGCATATATTATGTGTACTTATTTCGTAAATCTGTTTCACTATGTAAACTAATGCTAGCATTAGTTTCACAGTTTAACAGATATTAAATGCTATAATGGTAAGTTAAAGCAAGTTCCCAAGTTTTGATTGAGAGGTGGTGCATTGAAGTTTCCATGTTGTGCATGTTGTTGAGGTGCTAGTTGTTGAAGTTGCCAGGTGCAACAGCTGCTAGGGGGTGCATGTTGTTGAATGTTGTTGAGGTGTCCGTTGTTGCATGTTGTTGGCAGTGTCTACTATAGGCTACTATAGCATATAACGAATGTGAGCTCACTTGTGCATATCAGTTGTCATCTTTGCATATCAATTGATGTCCTAATCATTCGAGCATACCAGCGGTGATGCATGAAGGGGGAGTTCGAAAATTCAATAACAGGACGACTTCAATAACAGGACCACTTCTGCCATGCCTAGAAGTTGATGGCTCTAAATATGAATATGTTCGACAATTCAATAACAAGGTTGCTTCCACCATGCCTGGAAGTTGATGGATCTGAAGATGAAGATGACGGTTTTCTCACATCACGCAAAGCATCCCTGTGCTTCCTGAACAATAAAGTTCGCAAGTTCGATTAGGAGTCGCCATTTCCACCGAAGGTTTACAAATTTATGAAAATCCCGGTAGATTGCAGTAGCTAATAAATGTTAGAAAATCTCTGGCAGATTCCAGCAACTAACATGATACCCATCTGGGAGGCTTATCTTAACGCTTTGTTGATGCTACACTTAAGGTTCTATTAGTTGTAATGAAAAGCCTATATCATATGCTCATCTGTAATTAGAAATAAAATCTTTTCATATAATAGCAGCATGCATTCTGATTAGAAAATTGAATCTAGTGTTATTACGTAAATAATTCATGACCGACACTTACTTCTTTCAAAGAATGAAAGGGCACGCAGGAAGCAAACAACCAATGCTTCGAATATTGATCTCCAAGGGCTCATCTCTGCTACATAGAGAGGAAGGCTACTATGATAAGAGGAACAATAGCTTTATGAGATGACGAGTATATATCAATAACAACACCTCTATGAGATGAAGAGTCTTTAATGAAATATGGGAATACCTATAATGAAAGTTGTTGGGAATACCTATGGAAATGTCAGGTGGAGATACTTGCTACTCAATCTGCTAGCTCTGTTGTTCGGTATCTACCTGGAGTTAAGCACCTAGAATTTGATCTTGCCTTCGAACAACTACTTAAACGAGGCAAATTGTCTTTCTTCCCACCTATGCCTACAACTCTTCCTCTATCGACACCTCCAATCCTATTGATCCTCTTCCTTGTTTCCTCCTGGAGTCAGGCTCCCCACCACAACAAACCTTGATCACGTAAACACAAGCTAGTCAACTCTCCCTATCGCTTTAGTCTCTGCAGCTCCTGCTCCCTCTCCTCATTACTTTCCTCGTTGCTAATCTCCTTCTGCAATTGATTACTCCTTTTCCAAACTACTTTCATTTGGTTCATCCACAAATGATCTGTAATGCTTGCCCTTCTTAGAAATCGCTCAGTCCTTGCATTGACCTCTTCTCCCCCCATTCTGCCATTCGCTTTACCCCTTTAGTTGCATCTGATCAGTCTAGGTACTCCCCAACATGCAGTGTTTATGATGCCATGCTAACTGGAGTAAAGGCCAATGTTTATGCTGCCATGCTAGTGTAAAGGCAAACATTCCTGCCTCCACCAACAACATTTTCATCAAAAGCAGGATCTCCTTCAACAGAGATGGAATCAGAGATGGAATGAATGGGCCACACAGAAAAATCGAAAAAACCTTGACATACCAATTGAACCCGAAAAAGAAGCCTCCCAGATTCAGAATAAGGCATTTGGTATGCATGCAATTTGGAATTCATCATATGAGATATACGTGGTTGTGTTTCTCATGAAAAAACAATCATGTGGGTAGAAATAAAGCTAATTTTATAATTGAAAAATGTCCAACAAAGCTACTTCTTATGTACACAACAATCAATAGGTCGAGTGACTTGGAACTCAATCTATGGCTTCTTCTGTACACAAAAATCAATAGGTCGAGTGACTTGGAATTCAATCTATGGCTGAAAATATGAAACTTATTGTCCAACTTGGTCATTGGACCTCCATTTGTGACATGGCATCTCTAGCATGTCAGAGTTCATTGATAAGCATGACCTACACTTGCGTGACGTGGTTGGATTCAGGAAGTGGCGTGCAAGCACTTAAAATGTGGATATGGATAAGTTTGGGACCCAGATTGGCTGTGAGGTGAAAGGAATGAAGAGATTGTTCCTTATCTTAGAGGAACAAAAGCGTGTAGTAGTTTTCGAGCAAATCCCAAGTATAACATGGTCCCATGTAAGGTTTATAAGTGTGGTTTTTTGACTTACACATTATCTAGTTTTTATTAGAGGAACAAACTTAGCATGTAGTAGTTTTCATGCAAATCCCAAGTATAACATCAACTTGTGAGGTTTCAGCTTATTATTTTCTACTCTTATTTTGTTGGCTAGATGTTGAATACTATCAGTCTTATACACTATCAAGTTGTCTTTGTTGATTATGGATGATGAATAGATGTGAAAACTTTCTATGATGCACTTGCACCTATGTGCATCATTACTTTGTTTCACTTATCCATGCTCTTAGGAATCAAAATTTAGCTAACTTGGTTTTCAAATCTGGAAGGAATACAGGTTGTTTCTACTTAATTAAACATTTATAGTCGATTTTTTTTTTGACTAAGTAATCGTTTATTTTATAGCCATGTTTTATTTCTTTTACTTTCATTTTATGATTGAGTGATCCAAAAAATCATCCCACTAAGTCCTATTTTTGCTATATTCAACTTAATAACCCACGGAAGGCACTAAAGCCATAAACAGATTGAAAATGATTTGTTATTGGATTTCATCACATAACATATTCAGTTGGGTTTTTTTGTACATATGGGGTTTTAAGAACATATTTGTATAGAATATAGGTGCTTTTATATATGGAAATGAAAATCTGCATATTGCTTGTTTTTTTGGACTGAAATTCAAGCATATTTCAGGTCTGAGATTTCATCTCTGTGATTGAATAGGACTAATAGTTGCAACACATTGTCCCTCTAAATTCACAAGTTACAACACTTTGTCCCTTTGAATTCACAACTTACAGTAATGATAATCCATGATTGTAACTAAGTTTAGCATTCTATGTGATGACTCTAGCCCAATAGCTTAGTAAAAGCAATTGCAAAGTTACTACGCAATTTAAATAGTTGTTAATTGCAAGAAGACACTCAATCTGCGCTACCCACTTCATGATCAACAACCCTAGACAAGTAAAGTGAATTCATATGCTATTAACCTATGTATTATCGAGATGCTAGTAACAATGGTTCTTTTGTAGGGAAGGTTCCATGAACTGGAGCTTCTTGTGGTTATAGTGTCTTGGTTATCCATGTTTGAATACATCAACTTGTGAGCTTTTGGCTTATTGTTTTCTACTCTTATTTTGTTGGCTAGATGTTGAATACTATCATTCTTATACACTATCAAGTTGTATTTGTTGATTACAGATTGTGAATAGATGTGAAACTAGGATCCTATCTTGATCCTGTGGCGATTGTGCATGCAATCGATCCAGCAATAAGCACATAAGTAAACCTGGAGATTATTGATTGGACCAGCAACGCATTTCATCAAAAGAGTGGGTGAGAGGCCCCTAAAATGAGGCCCTACCTAAATGAGGCTCCCTAAACACAATCTATGTTCTATTGGAACACAAGCAAGATATGTGTTGGCGGGCAGGGATAAATCACTATTTCTCAATTGGAATCCCACAATAGAGGTTTTGGGTAATGGAATGTTTGAATATGAGTATGACAAGTCTAATCTAATTGTGTCTCTTGCACCTCCACCGCCAAGCATACTACTTCCGACTCCACTACTGCAACTGCCATTTCTCCTTGATAAATCTGGCATACTGCCTCCCACACTGATACCTTTATAAAATGCTCCACACATGTTTAAGAGTATTAGATAACCACAACATGCACGCCTTCTTTCACTATGTTTTTCTTTCTTTCACCAGTCTCAACACTTCTTCTATTTTGAATTATGTTCGTTAATGTCTCATATTGCCTTGAGCAACATCAACATTTACAAACCGTTGAAACATAAGTGCTTAGTCAACTCCAGTTCCCCTGTTCCTCTCGCTTAGGGCAGGGAGTAGCTGCCTTGCAACCCCCCTTGTTTTTCATGTTTTCTTGAATTTTTATTTTCTTTTCTTAGTATAATTATGTTATTATTTGTGAAGAAATATGGCATCACAAACTCATTTTTGCTAAACAATTTTTATATTAGATTGTTTTTAAAATGAAAATTAAAAGTAGAATTGGTATATAATGTAAAGATGAGCAAGTGCTCTGCTAAGGTTTCGTCAGCACGAGGGTTTTCAGCTTCCTAGTCACGCATTGCAACTCTTCTCTTCGCTCGCTCACGCCTCTGCCACAACGTTCTGACGCCATCTTCTGACTGAGTGGACTCATGTTGGTCCTGCCTGGGGGAGGGGGATCGACCCCCTCCTTCAAAGCAGTCTTATCGGGTGCTCATCACTTGTCTGTCGACCAATCCTCCAGTTCGGGGCAACACAAGGGGAAGCAACCTAAATCACCTGATCTAGGAGCCCACTTGCAACCCAAATGAGGGATCGGTGCCTTCCTAAAGCCGCAAAGAATCCCCTAGTGGTGATCACTAACCACCACATGGAACCATCTCAACAATTTATGTAGGATCATGCCATAATTTTCAAATTATTGGGGATCTGGCCTAGAGAATCAGATATACTCTGATGGATCCAACTTAAATGGCAGCTAAACGCTCCATTTGATCTTCGCCTTCGAGCCAAGGGTTTCTTCATAGTTATATTTGAATATTTTGAGGACCGTAAGTGTATCCTAGAAAATGGGCCCTATTTCATGAACAACGCCTTCTTATTAATGAGGCATTGGGAACCCTACTACAATCTAGAGAAGGGGAAATTTCTTGCAACACCCATCTGGGTTTGAATATACTCTTTGCTAGAGGACTTTTGGGAAATGGATATTCTAGAATCGATAGGTAACTCCATTGATGACTTTGTCCAAGTCTTTGAGATCACCAGGAAACGACGGTTCTTATCCTATGCCATCATCTGTGTATACATGAACATATATCAACCTATCCCAGAGTCCTTATAAATAGAATACCTTGATGAAATCTGGTCCTAGCCATTGGACTATGAGCATGTTCCCTTTAAATGTAGGCTCTGTCATGAGTATGGGCACCTATTTCAAGACTGCCCACAGTAGGAACTGCTCCTTCTCCAACTCCCTCTCCAGACGGCTTCCAAGAAGTCCCAAGGTGATGTCCTCCACCCAGTAAAGCCCCTCCTCCCTAGGCTTCATCGAGTCCTCCTCAGGCGGCCCCCAGTCACACTTCTAGCAATCATTTTTCTCTCCTAGCAGAGCCGAATGAGAAAGTAAAACTAGATGCACCCACAGTTGCACCTCCTTCACAAGTAACAATGGAGGTGGATGTAGAACCTTAAAAACCTTAGAATAAACATCCAGGTAAACACAATTCATTGGAAGAGTAGCCAACAGGCAAAGAAATCTAGCAAGCCCTTACCCATATTCGACACACCTTTGAACATGATGTCAAAATGGACCAAATCAACTTTGATGAATGGGTCATGGTAGCATATTTGCGCAGCTGGGCCAAAGGTGGATCAACCTAAATCCCATAGGACCAGTTATATTAATTCCATCAAATTTACAAAGATTGGGAGCAACACCAAGCATTGATGGAATCCCCTCCTCAAATGGATCTATCTATACGAGCTGGGAAAACACCCAATAGGTGAGTGGAATCCAGCTTGAGTTCTAGGGAAAAGGTAGCCGATCCACTAGCGAGGTGATCTAAGAAGAAAGGGCAATCCTAGTTAACTTAGGCCAAACTAACATTCTGACATAGTACTATCAGCGCTCTCTCCCCACCCCTCCCTAATGAAGCTAGTATCATGGAACATAAGAGGCCTCAACTCCAAGGGTAAGTTGAGGTACTTGAAGGAATGCATTCAGAAGGAGAAACCAGATATCATAATATACTACAGGAAAATAAAGTAACTGATCCATTAATGCAAAAGGTAGTATAGACTATGTGTGAAGTTGCCTATGTTACTTAGTGCAACAGATCAAAAAGATTGTGAATAACATGAACACTTAAACAATTAGGAAACACATTCAAACCATCAACACAACCAAATTTAATAAAGGAGTTCACCAGACTTCCTGGCTACGTCTCCTGGTCCTTTCTCTTCTAGTGCTAACCTCTTTATTATTTCTTCAAATTGCTGTTACAAGTGTGAGCTCAAAAACAGAGTCTCAAACATGAAAATGGATCTCACGGCTATGTTCAACTCAAATTTTTGAGTCAAAACGAGTATACACTCGACCGTGCTTGGCCAATATGACCTCCAGACCCCCTGGAATGGTTCAAAACCACACTCTGTCAACATAGTTACAAATTGCAATAAACGCAGAATAATACAATTCCATTAAGAACAGAGGATAAACCAAAGGACCGATGGGCGTGGAGTTAACCCCAACCATCTGGACTTTTCCCCGGTGCAGATCCCGATACTATATGATCCAACGGTTATCGCATCCTAGTCGTCAACTAATCCAAATGATCTGCATTGTCGATCTCTCCTACTTGATCCGACGACTGTTGCGCAATCTCGCGCTCCAACTAGCACGTCGGTTAATTCTCTGAAAGCACGCGAGAAAGGATTTTTTGGTGTGCTACGTTTCGACCACTGAGTGGAATCACGTAGATTTATGAAAAACCATTTCTAGCCTTTAAAGCGTGTGAGAAACCGTTTACCGCTTTCTTGCCAGAACTCAAAGAAGTTTAACTTCTTTTGAGTAACCACATCGTGTTCGTTTTCGAGGTTAACCTGCTTGCATGTCTCGACGTGATATACGTCGATCTCCTTTGAATGGACAATCCAATGACTGTGGTGTGAACTAATCACATACTGCCATGTCATCTTCTGCACTTACATCACCCAGAACCTGTGACTCATTCCCGGGTTGCCACGTGTCCTGCTGACGTAGGCATTGACTTTTGACCTAAATCTTTGATTGGCTCTAATTTCTTGATACGGACTCGGATTTATGCACGGTTTGCACCATTAGATTCGTATTAATGAGCACTTCAACTTGAGCCTACTTTCACCTGCATTTGAAGACTTTTGATCTGGAGGTAAAACTGAATCCATTTTGGATCACTCCTCCCCACTGGAAGCTTTTGGTCCACCAAAAGTTGGTTTTAGCTATTGAGTAAGTGAGGATAAAGTTCCTTCACTTTTCCAATCTCTATCCATCATGCTTTACTTGGATTTGTACCTTTGAGTCCAACTCAAAGATACTCAACATTTCCCCATCACGAAGTTCTTATCCTCTTGTCTAGAACTGTGTCCTCTTGTAACTCATTGAGATACTCGGGCAAAGATCTTCAATAGAAGGTAGCTGAGCTTGCTCTTCGGGATCTTCAATCAACGGCAACTCATACAAACACAAGTTTTCAACATTTACGACATAATAGATTTGCATGTAAGCCGGTAGATCTAGGTGGAAAGCATTTTCACCAATTTTATCAAGTATTTTGAAAGGACCATATCTAATTGGTTTCAACTTTTTACCTTCCGCTTGCAGTCTTTCTTTGCTAATGTACAACCAGACTTGATCACCAACTTGAAAACTATGCTCAACTCAATGCTTGTCATATCACGCCTTATACCTTACTTAGCTTGTTTCCAACTATTCTTGTACTGCCTGGTGAATTTCCTGGATTTGTTCAATGAACTTGGTTGCTTTGTCCACATCATTGTGTCCATCAACTGCTATGTCTTTACCAAAGACAAAATCCAAGGTAGACTTTGGTATAAAACCAAAATAAGTCTCAAAAGGAGATCTCTGAGTAGAAGAATGTTTTACATGGTTGTAAGCATGCTGCACATAACACAAATGCTCATCCCAAAGTTTGGGATGCTTGTTGCAGTATTCTCGAAGCAACCGTATCACTATCTTGTTGACCACTATTGTCTGACCATCTGTTTGAGGATGAAATGTTGTGCTCTTCTTTGACTTTGTGTCCATTAACTCCTATAGACTTGACCAAAATTTCCCAACAAATCGAGAATCTCGATCAGATACAATAGAAGTGGGTAACCCAAAATGAACCCATATATTTTGAAAGAACAACTTTACAGTTTGTTCAGTTGTGACCTGTTTATTACATGGTGTCAAAATACACATCTTACTAAACCTATCCACAACTACATACAAATAATCATGACCCTTTCTAGACTTTGGCAATCCTCCAACAAAATCCATGGAAACACTTTCCCAAGGACGAGAAGGAATTGGAAGTGGATTATACAAGCCTAATTTTCTATTACTTGGATTGCTTGTAGAACACATAGTACATCCTTTAATATATCTATAAATTGTCTCATTCATTCATGACCAATAGCATAATCTTTGTTATTATGCAACTATTTTACTTACACCAAAATATCCTGGTATGAGAGAAGTATGTGCTTCTCGAATTATATTAACTCTTTCAATTTGTGGAATGCATAACTTTCCTGAACGATATAAGAGTTTGTCCTTTATGTAATAATCCAATTATTCTACCTGTTTGCCATGAATTAAAGTTTCATATACATCCTTAAAATCTGTATCTTGAGCATATTGTTCAATGTAAATTTTATGAATTACAGAATTATGCTTAAGTATTTTGGATGCATTTATAATTGGTCTTGATAACATGTCTACAACCTTATTATGTATTCCCTTCTTATATCTGATAACAAGATGAAATTGTTGTAGAAAACCCATCCACCTGTAATGTCATGATTGTTGCAGTTTAGTTTGTGAGTGTAAATATTGAAATGGTTGATGATTTGTATGTATGATTGTTTATTTACCCATTATGTAATGTTTCCACTTTTTAACACTCTGAACTAATGCATATAATTATTTGTCATATGTAGGATAGTTAACTATTGCTGATGTAAATGTCTCAGAATGAAAGCGTATAGGCTTTATGTGCTGCATCAACACTTCTCCCATGGAATATTCACTTGCATATGTCTCAATCTCAAATGGATGTTGAAGATCTGGTAATGCTAGTACTGGCATTGTGTTAATCCTTTCTTTCAATGTGTCGAAGGCTTTCTGTTGTTTGCCTCCCCACTGAAACACCTGTTTGACACTTGTCAAAGCATGTAAAGGGGTTTCAATCAAATAAAAGTTAGCAATAAACTTTCTCCAATATTGCACAACCCCTAAGAAACTTCTAACTTCTGTAGCAGTATTGGGTTTAGGCCAATTTACAATGACTTTGACCTTAGAGGGATCTATCTTCAATTCAAAAACCCCTACAATATAACCCAAATAACTCAAAGATTTTCTGCCAAATTCACATTTTGACAATTTTACATATAGATTTTCTCTTTACAAAACAGCTAAAATCTCCTTTACATGCTTTACATGTTCATCCCATGTTCTACTAAAAACAAGAATATCATCTAAATAGACTATTACAAAATAATTAATGAATGGTCTAAATACATCATTCATGACTCGCATGAATGTAGCTGGAGCATTATTTAAGCCAAAAGGCATAACCAACCATTCATAGAGTCCTTGCTTTGTTTTGAAAGTAGTCTTCCATACATCCTGTTCTGCAACTCTGATCTGGTGGTAGCCACTTCGTAAGTCCAATTTAGAGAAGTAAACTGCATCTTTTAATTGATCTAACAAATCATGAATACGATGAAGAGGATAACGATTCTTTATTATGATTTTATTTAATGCTCTAAAATCAATGCACATTCTCCACGAACCATCTTTCTTTCGCACTAACACAATAGTTGATCCGCATGGTGATATGTTTGGTCAAATAAACCCTTGATCGAGAAACTCCTGTACCTGCTTCTTTATCTCTGCATTCTCTAGAGCTGATAACCTGTACATTCCAATGTTGGGTAGTGGAGAATCTTGCTGCAAATAAATCTCATGTTCTATCTCTCGCTTGGGTGGAAGCCCTTTAGGCTCTTGAAGCAAAATATCATAATCGGAAACAAATTTAACTATATCTACTTTCTGTTTAGGATTATAGCCTTGGAATGCATCAGATTTATCAATATCCTTTGCTTTTACAATCATAAGTAAAAAATTCTTACTTGAATTTACAATTCTTTTCATCTGTCCTGAATTTATGAGAGAGAAATTATCTTTGAGTTTATGAGCCCATACAATATATTCAATTCCATCCTTAGTGAGCTGATACTTATTTTCAGTTCGATAGAAGATATCATTTCTATCGTACAAGTATGGACTTCCTAGTACAATTCCACATATGTCCAATGGGACTATGTCTAACTCAACCTCATCTACAAACTTTGACCCAATAGCAAAACGAAGTTTAAATTGTTTCGTAACTTGTAGCTTAGTTTTATCAAACACCCAACCTAATGGATATGGCTTTTTGTGAGGTTTTGTTTCTAGACCCAACTTCTTTACAATTGCTTTAGAAATCAAATTAACTTTTGACCCACTATCAAATAATGTATCAATTTTAGTATGCTTGGAAATGACTCTAATATGAAATAGCTCATTCCTTTTCCTCTCATAATTATCATTATCAACAACATATGAATAAGTACTTGTAGATGATTTAGAATCTTTACCTTTTTATACCTGTAGCTGTAACCGTTGTCTCGTCACCTAAGTCTGATCCCAAGTCCTTTTGAACAGCAACAACATTTTTTCACTCTTTACTCCCGAACTTCTTAGTTTCAATTATAGACGCAATGACCAGCAGTGTGTCTCATCATGTCCTTCCTTCTTATAATGAGTGCATGAAGGTTTATCCTTCTTTACAGTGTTTGTTTTCTTCTCCTTCCATTTCAGTTTCTTCTTTCCTTTATTCTTTCTTTCAATAAGTTTGGATGATTTCCCCACATCTTGGGTTACATTTTTACCTCTAGCTTCTAAATGAGTTGCTTGAACTGATACATCATCTAAGCTAGTTGGATTAAACATAAATATAGTATGCCTCAAATAACTATGAAGACCACCTATGTATTTCAATAATGTCTCTAGTGAGTCCAGTGATATGCCTAATGTTAAAGCTCTCTTACGGAATTCCTGAGTATAACTTTGAACACTTTGGCCTTTTAATTGGCATAGTATTTTCCAACTCATCATTGCTTGTTGCATATAATCCAAAGGATAAAATTGATTTTTAATGGCAAAAACAAACTCATTCCAGGTTGAAATGATTTTACCATGCTTTTCGAGATCTGCTTGTGTCTTGCCTTCCCACCATACAAGTGTGGTTCCTCCAAGTCGAAGGCTAGAAAGCTAGATCTTCTTCCTTTTTGAATCAACTTTCTGCACCCTGTAATATACATCAATTTGTCTTATCCAATTATCAAGCTTTTCAGTGTTAAGTTCTCCATCATAAATTGGAAAATCAAATTTTACATCTAGTTTGATCAAAGAGGATTTCTTCTTTTTCTTTTTAGAAGAACTAATTTTAAGAGAAGAAGACGATGATGACGATGATGGTGATGATGGAGGAGATGGTGGAGGAGGATTTTATCCTTTTCCTTTATATTCTTTATCTGGAGGAACAAAAAGAAAATGTTACTCTGTTCCTTTGTCTAGTTTAGGTGATGAAGTGCCTTCACCTTTACCCTTTTTAAACTCATTATACATCTCTTCCAATATTGCACGTATCGTCATGAAACTATCCAAGAATTGGGATTTTGACCCAAGTGGTGTTTCATCTGCCATCGTTCTTTGTTAAAAGACCCTTCCAATTTCTGGATTCGCCTCAACAAGTTCACCTTCTCCTCGTCCAATCCTCAACCTAGTAAGCATTCAAATCTCCACACAAACTTGTCAACCTTAAAAATCTTGAGCTCTGATACCACTTGATCCGTTAATGAAAAAGGTATTATATACTATGTGTGAAGTTGCCTATGTTACTTAGTGCAACGGATCGAAAAGATTGCGAATAACATAAACACTTAAAAAATTATGAAACAAATTCAAACCATCAACACAACCAAATTTAATAAAGGAGTTCACCAGACTTCCTGGCTATGTCTCCTGGTCCTTTCACTTCCATTGCTGACCTCTTTATTATGTCTTCAAATTGTTGTTACAGGTATGAGCTCAAAAAAAGAGTCTCAAACACGAAAATGGATCTCACCGTTGTGTTCAGCTTGAATTTTTGATTCAAAATGAGTATACAATCAACCGTACTTGGCCATTATGACCTCCAAACCCCGTGGAATGGTTCAAAACCACACTCTGTCAACTCTTTTTGTGATATGGCATTAATATACCATGTATAGTTACAAACTGCAATAAACATAGAATAATATGATTACATTAAAAGTAGAAGATAAACCAAAGGACTGACAGGCATGGAGTTGACCCCAACCATCCGGCCTTTTCCCCGGTGCAGATCCTGATACCATACAATCCAACGGTTATCGCGTCCCACTCATCAACTAATCTAGATGATATGCACCATCGATTTTTCATGCTTGATCCGATGGCTTTCGCGCAATCTCGCACTCCAACTAGCACGTCAGTTAATTCTCCGAAAGAATGCAAGAAAGGTTGTTTTGGTGTGCTATGTGTCAACCACTGAGTGGAATCACGTAGATTTCTGAAAAACAATTTCCATCCTTTAAAGCGCACGAGAAACTGTTTACCGCTTTCCTTTCCAAACTCAAAGAAGTTTAACTTATTTTGAGTAACCACATCGTGTCTGTTTTCAAGGTTAACCTGCTTGCATGTCTCGACGCGATATGCGTCGATCTCCTTTGATCGGACGATCCAACGACTATGGTGTGAGCCAATCATAGATTGCCATGTCATCTTCTACGCTTACATCATCCAGAACCTGTGACTCATTCCCGGGTTTCCATGTGTCTTATTGACATAGGCATTGACTTTTGACCTAAATCTTCGATTGGCTCTAATTTCTTCATCCGGACTTGGATTTATGCGATGTTTGCACCATTGGATTCGTATTAACGAGCACTTCAACTTGAGCCTACTTTCACCTACATTTGAAAACTTTTGATCTGGAGGTAAAACTGAATCCATTTTGGATTAGCAAAGTTGGAAAATATAAGTGAATTCATAGGTAGAAGTTGGCCCACGACAGAGTGTATGGCCTTGGACGCAAGGGGTAATTTTTGAGGGTTGGGAAACCTTTCGAATCCAGAGAGATTTTCGAGAACTGGATTGCCTCTCCTAACACCATTTTGGGTCAATTCGAATGCATTGGCTCCATAGAAAAAGTCTAGCTAACAGGGGTATATGGCCCTACGTTGCCAGGGGAAAGATTGGCTTTTTAAGGAGTCTACGACATCTAAAGCATTTGTTGGGTCATGCCAGTTAGATTCTAGCTGGGGAATTTAATTTGATTAAGGACCTAGGAGAAAAGAAGGGAGGAGTCAGAAGGTTGGATCTGATCTCCCTCTCCTTCTGAGAGCCTATAGAATACCTCGGAGTTGAAGATACAAATTTTGTGAATGGCTCCTTCACATGGAACAACCAACGGAGAAGTAAGCACCAGATCACATCATGATTGGATCATTTTATCATTTATGATGATATCCTTCAACAAGATCTATTTTTCCAAGCCTCGATCCTTCCTTGCCTTGGCTTGTACCATTGGCCCATATGTCTCAAAATTGATTTAAGGATGGCTCCTCGGAATTGCCCCTTTCGATTTGAATCCTTCTGGCTCGAAAAGCCATATTTTCTTGCTAGGATAGAAGTGTGGTGGAAATATATCAGAGTAGTCAACCAAAAACCAATGAAAACTTTTCAAATCAAACTGAAGGAATTTAAGGGGAAAATCAAATAATAGAATCATTATGATTTTGGCAATATATATTAGGAAAAATGAAGGTTAGAGGATGCCATGCGGTCAATCCAGCAGAAAATCATTCTGGAAGGGCAAATTGAAGCCCTTGTTGCTTAAGAGGGAGAGGTTATCAATGACCTCAAACAACAATAAAAATAGGAGGAAATCCTATGGAGGAAAAAATCAAGAGTTCAATGGCTTAAATAGGGGAAGTGCAACACAAAATTCTTTCACGGGACCATGGTGAAACACAGACAGTTTAATCAGATATTTTCTCTCAATGGATCTCATGGTCGATAGCTCGTGCAACATGAAGAGGTCTCGGAAGTGCTGATTGGCCATTTCCAAACTCTGTTCATAGAACCTAACAAGGATAGGAGCAATTCCATCTCTAGAATCAGGCAGTGCATCCTGAAATTAATCTCAAAGTATTAGAATGAGGCTCTCATGCGCGAGATCTCCTATGCAGAGCTGGAAGAAGTGGTTTGGGCTCTCCCTGCAAAAAAAGCTCTAGGTCTGAATGGATTCACTTCTAAATTCTTCAAAGCAGGATGGCACATCCTTGGAACTAAAACCCATGAATTAGTAGAATATTCTCGCCGCTCTCAAAGACTCTGGTCAGGGTTGAATGAAAAATTTCTCACGCTTATCTCAAAGAAAGGTGTGACATTTGATCCTAGTGGTTTCCAACCAATTTCCCTATGTAATGATATATATAAAATTATTTCAAACATTCTAGTCCAGAGGTTAAAACCCCTATTAAAAGATATTATCAGGCCAGAGCAGTCCAGTTTTGTGGAATGTCAGAAGATCATGGATGGTATATTGGAGGTCAATGAAGTATTTCACTTTGTATCCTCATCCAAATCTCTAGGTATGCTTTTTAAACTTGATCTCTCAAAATCTTATGATCGCCTGAATTGGAACTATATTTTTTCCATCCTTAATGCTTTTGGTTTCTCCTCCTCCTAGATTAATTGGGTCAAATCTATGATTATAACTCCCTTTTATTCCATCATAGTGAATGGGGCACCTTCACACACCTTTCAGAGGTCCAAAGGTCTTCAACAAGGGGATCCTATATCCCCTTTGCTTTTCATCACAACAACTGAAGGTCTGAGCAGGCTCATATAGGTTGCGGTGGACTCTCACTCTCTCCAGGGCTGAAAAATATCCAGGGAATCCCCTCCTATCATCCACCAGCAATTTTTTGATGAAAATATGTTATATGGTAAACCAAACTTGAAAGAATCCAACCAATTTGGTTCCATCCTTGAGGAGTCCCAACAGGCATCGAGCACATTGATCAATGGCGACAAATCATATATCTTCTTTTTCAACACTCACCCAAGGGTGAAATTCCATCTGGTCTCAAACCCTTGGCTTCAGAATTGGCTCACTCCCAAGCATGTATCTTGGGGTCCCTCTGGTATCTAATTCCCTAAAGATAATGCATTGAAAAGGCATGCTAAATCGCATATATTAGAAACTCTCAAGTTGGACCTTTAGTGTTTTTAACTCTTTCGATCGGCTTGTCCTTTTGAAAGTCATTCTTCAGGCTATCCCAATATACCAGCTCTCAGCCCTTCTGCCCCCATGAAGCATCTACAAGGATATAACGACCAAATTCCAAAAATTTCTTTGGTCAGGATCGCAAATTGGGCGTAAATGTTCTCTCGTGGACTTGGACAAATTATATAAATAAAAGGTCCATGGTGGCCTTAGGCTAAAGGATCCTGAAATATTTTCGCATGCTCTTAGTGCTAAAGTCTGGTGGCGGTGGATGCAGGGAGGTCAAGATATCTAGAAGACTATTTCGTCATTAAAATATAGCATTGATGGCAGGTGGGATCCTCTGAATTCTCACCACAACCTACCAAACGAATCCTTCATCTGGAGTTGGTTGAAACAACACAAGGCTTAGATACAAGACCACAACTTCTGGAAAATCAGAAACAGGTGCAAGGCTAGATTTTTGGGAGAGGCGTCAATGCAACACCCAAGATTAAAACTGGAGGAAAATCGGCAAGATATTCAAGCTTTCACCACTCACTTAGGAGTGGAGAAATTAAAGGATTTCTGGCATGAAACCAACCATATGGCGAAGTGGAGAGAGTGGAAATCCTTAGAGAATTGGCTAGCCCACGATCTGCCCCTGGACTGGGAGGCCTTCACTCTGATCCTTCGACAACACCCTATTCTCAACAATGGGGAACTCGAAAAATTACGCTGGGGCCATCTTCCGAAAGGTATGTTTTCTATTAAATAAGCTTATTTGATTGTATCTATCTCAGGGGATCCGGGTCCTAATCCTTTATGGAAACAGATCTAGTACTCAAAGATGTGGCCAAAGGTTTCATTCTTTCTCTAGTTAATTGGGAAAGACAAGCTTCTCACATGGGATAAAATTAGGAAAACGGGTTTTTCGGTCCTTCTCGGTGCCCTTTATGCTTTAGTGAGGAAGAGATAGTTGACCATTTATTGAACTTTTTGTCAAAGGAACAGGAGCTCTGGGACCGAATTGTCTCATTGTTTGGGGCAATTGCTTAGTCAGATAATAGCATGAAAGAATCGCTAGACATGTGGTGATGGACGCTCTTTGAAAACCCCATTATCAGTAGGGCGTGGTGTATCTCTCAGGGATTTGTCCTCTGAAACCATTGGAAAGCAAGAAACCGGGAAGTTTTCCACTCGAAAAACATCCTAACCGACCAGTTATGGAAAACTGTACTAGGTAATATCAAGGAAACCATCTGTATTTCCTATTGGATAGAGGACGATTGGAAGGCGGGGATCAAGGAATGAGGCATTTTTCTAGCTCTATATTTAAGCCCATACTCCATTTTTTTGGGACCTGCAAGCCTCCAACCAATGAGATACTGATCACCCAACAACTTCTTACGACTTCCATGGGGATTCTATAAACTTAACTTTGATAGTGCGTCTAAAGGAAACCCGGGACCGAAAGGTCTCAGGGGATTAATCCGAAATGATAGGGGGAAAGTGGTGAGGTTTTATGCAACCTCATGTGGTAGTTCCACCAATAATGTGGCTGAATTCTTGGCACTGGAGAAAGGATTACAAGTTGTTGCGGAATTGGGGGTGACAAAACTGCAGGTCACATGCGATTCAAAAATCATAATCACCATGTTGCAGAAATTAATTAATGCCCCCCCATAGACAAAGTGATTAAGAGTTGGTAGTTGGAGCTTATCAGCGAACACATTCACTCCAGGCTCCCTTCCTTCGAACATGTAATCATCGAGTACGTTGACTGCGAAGGTAACAAACTAGCAGACAAACTTGCCAACTGGGGCAGTGACCATCAGGGTCAGGAACTCATTGAGGACTAGCTCTCACTCCCACCAAGTGCCAACCTTGAGGAATTTAAAAAGATTGTGGCTTCGGAAGAGACCTCCCCGATGGGGGTGACTAACCAAGCCAATGACGATAATGAGGTAATGTGTGGGTTTTCATGAATACCACATGTTTGAAGGTGCGAGGATTGACCTCCTTGTCCTCTCAATGCATCTTATGTACGGGAGTTGGTAATTTAACTTGTGTGAGACCTCAATCAGTCTTGAAACTCTTGGGAGGTGGCATCCATCAACGATTTATGGAGAGTGGCAAGGTTTTCTATCAGACATTATGGGTTTGGTCTTGTTATGTTAAGTGCAGTTTGAGCTTTGAGCAAGAGAGTAGCTATTTCTGAGGGCACCTTATTTGTGAGAGATGGCATCTTCGCCACCAATGCCCCCTCCTCCACTTACGGGTGTGCATTCTTATTAATTTGTAGTTTGGTATTTGGTTTATGGTCATCACACGCAGGGAAGGATTCGACCTTCTAGCTCTGGTTTTGTTTTGGTTGTTCTGTTGGGGTCTGGTAGCATCCCCTGTGTGCTGGAAAGAAATTTGGCTCGTTTCCTACAGTGGTCCCCTCTCAATGTCCTGTAAGGTCATGCGATGTGTGTTGAGCGTGTGTGATGGATCTTGGGTGGTTTGGTTAGTGGGGGTCCTATTCAGGGAGAGGGACTGTGAATTGTAGAACCGAGTCCTCGTTGTTGGTTTGGAATTACGGTTCTTTGCATTCATCTTGGATTGGTTGGTTTTGGTCCCACTACACGGGTAAGGTGTTTCTCCTCGGTGACAGTTGAGGTTTTTGAAGTCACCAACCGGGCAGCTTCAGCTCATCCCAGCGGTGTAGGGTCGATCATAATGCATCTGGCTCCCCGTTTGGCTCGTTCATGTTCGCATCTTAAGCCCAGTTCAGGTAGCTAGGGGGGTTGTGCGTCTCCCTCGCAGATGGAAATGTTGACCACTAGCTCTGGGCAGGGTAATATTAATGCAGGTCACTTAGGAAGTGTGGTCTTTAGCAGTCTCGATGACAGTAGAGGGAGTCGCTTTGGCTGGGTAACTTCTGAGGCCTATGGTGGTCACGGTCGTGGTGGCTTAGTGGTTGGTTGTGGGAGTCTCACCCCACAAAGCTAGTAACAGGGTTAAACGATTCGCCGTGGCAGTTCTAGGTGATGGGGGAAGGCTCGTAATTTGGGATGCAGCCAGAGACAAGATTTTTGTTTAGAGAAATGTCAGGTTTTGATTCAGTCAGTACTTGAATGCTTGGAAACCTTGGAGTGGGGCAGGAGGAGCATGAAGAGCTCATTGCCACTATGAACCAAATACAATACTTCTAGTGCCATGTCTAGGAGTGCATAATGGTTGTTAGTTGAGGCCATAATATGTTATCTAAGAAAGTAGAGAAGTTGGAGGCTTGGATGGCCCACTTCGAAAAACATGTTTAATGCTCCTTTCCTCCTCCTCCTTCTCATCCAAGAACAGATCTGAACAACCCAGCCTCCATCACTTCTGATGACTAACGTGGCTACAAGTGTTTTACTTGTTTTATGTGTTTACTGGTGCCTTTGGCCTCCTAAGTTGTGGACTGTGTCTTTAGATTTTTTTTTTTCCTGTTTCTTTGTCATATGCTAATCACGGTAGTCAATAAACCTGGGCGGGGTGAGACTACCTACATTTTTCTAATATTGTACCTCTTTTTGGAAGAATGAATAGAATCTTAATTTACAAAAAAAAAGAAAATGAAAATATATCAAATTTATAGAATTTATACATTAAATTAAATGTTTAATATATAACCATGATGGGGTGGACAAGCTCAACAATAATATAATGATAGGGATCGGATTTGATATTCGCACATGATTATGAGGTGACTCATGCAGTGTGTGAGGGACAAGTGGCACTGGGGTCCAAGAAGGTTTGAGATTTTAAACATATGGTTTATAATAAGGTTGGTGGGTTGGCTCCGATAGTTGGTGTCTCAGGTTATGGGTGAGTAATGGCAACAATGATTATGCAGAGGTGGAGAATTTGTGCATGCTCATCTTATTGGTATTATCTAATTCTAAGATTATAGCAAACTAGCGAGGTTTGCGTCGTGGCTCCTCTAGTGAAATAACTCGTAGGGTGTGGGATCCTAGAACAATGACTTGTGATGAATTTTCATGTTGTTGGTTAGGACTGGAGTGGGAGGGTGCTTCTCTGCATTGGCTTTTCATTCGAATCAACGGAGATTGAGGTTCTTATTGTGCCCATCTGTTAAGTCCTCTTGTCATGTTCTTTGGACCTAAGAGTGGTACATTTGCAAGAAGCCTCGGTGTGGTGTTTTTTGTTTTACCTGTGTTGTTTCACTCTTGTGCCTTGCAAAATTATACTGATTTTTTATTTATTTTGTAGTGCAAATTTTTGTATGTTTTCACCCCTAGTTGTTTTGGGGCTTGGGATGGGTATTCAGAGTTTTGTGTCCTTTGTTTCCATTTCTGGGTGCTCAGACCCTTTGCTACTTGGGGCAATGTAGATAAGGGGCATCTCTAGGATTCTTGGGTGTGGTGTCTGCAAACACTCTTGCTGTTAAACTTACAATCCAAATAACATCATTGGTCTCCTGCGCTTGGGTGAAAGATCAAAGCTACTCTTGGTGTTTTGGCACAATTGGAGTGATTCTTTGGCAACGTGTGAGGGCTCGGTGGGGGTTAGGAACTCGTGGCCAGCTAGTGGGCCATGCATGGGGGCTTCACTCAATGAATCTCTGACACAGCGTGTATGCTTGTGACATACTAAACAATACCCTTATTTTGACTACATATTGGAAAATACCTATAAAAAGAACTTTATTTAACCCCCTACCAATATTAACCCAATACACCTTCCTAATTTAAAAAGCCCTTATTTCACTAGGTATTGTAGATATCCATTTTTCATTAACATTCTTTTATGCCCCTTTATATTTATATCCTTATATTTCCATTAACAATGATAAGTAGATTCTACACCTACAAAGAATAACCTAAATACTAGGTAGTTGAAAACTTGAAAGTTTCAATAAAAAAGAGAGATATAAGCTAGATGATTTACAAATACATAATGTGGAAAATGTGAATGGAAAATACATATATCTGAACTCTCAATTGAATCTATCTTCTATTGAATACTAAAAAAGATACACTACAACAATTCAAAACAAAACATTGATAACCAACACAATGACGCACCTTTCATCTCGCTTATATAATAGGAAGAGGAGAGGAAGTACAATGAATATGGACATATGCAAAAGCCTATCTGGTTTGACTTTGTCAAATCATAGCCCTAACTTGATCAACTAGAGCACCATAGTTGCATCGTAAGAGTGTCAAGTAAGCATGTCTCCATCAAAAGATGAATTGGAGCATACAAGCATGCGTCCCTTCCTTGAGATCTATGTCCTCTACCTAAGATGGAAATTTATCATGCATAAGTATTCTAATTGAGTAGGGATCTGCACCCTTTTAGTAAGAATATATTGTGCATGCTAAAAATAACAAAATAAAATCCCTAATAATAGAAAAACTCTATCCAAAATTGAAATTGCTAAATTCCAAACAACATTTAAAATAAAATCAACTGAAGATGTGACATGCATGCCCTTAGCATGCATGCACCCTCTTCCAAACAATAGTCTATTTCATTGTCTCTTGTGGCATGCATGTGCCATATACTAGGAAATAGTTTTGATCATTGTCTCCTTCACTTTCATTCAACCTGTTCATCACTGCTATAAGAAAAGGGTGAAGGTGGCATATTTGCTATCTTCTTTACTGCCCCATCATGGGAGGATCACTAGCTAAGAAACAGGTAAAAAATCTTAACACGTGCATTAGACAAATATCACAGAGGTATTAATAATGTGATGCATGTATGTTCTGGAGCAAGGATACTTGGGAGTGGGAGCGGGAAGTGAGAGTGACATTTTCAAAAGCTCCTGGGTCGAGAGTGATTTTGGGAGTGAATTTTATAAAATATATATTTTTATACATGTTGATGCATATATGTCAACAAAAACATGTAGAATGATTAATTTGTGATAAAAAAAAATAAAAACATGGATTGAACCATATAACATCATTTATCTAGTAGTTATAATCTTCATCAACCACGGGTCCACAAAATACAAGTTCTCATTTATATAGCATGGTGCACATAACCAGAATAACATCGAATGCAATCCATCTCTGAACCGAAAATACATCAAAAAACAGGATTTGGGTGGCCTTTAACATCCAAAAAAATCATTCTACAACAAATACCTACATATCATCAAAATTGTTTCATATCTTGGGATCTTTGTTATTAATATCACCCTTTAAGCCTTAACATAAGATAAGAAAAACGTAGCATGTCAAGTCAAGATTTTGTTTGAGTGTTGGGTATATTTTTAGTAGGGTCATGATAAAGGAGTTCAATAACCACTTTCACTAACATCAAGGTACATAGAGGACTTGGTGTTCTTGATTAAATAGGAGTTCCATACCCTAGTACATGACAAAATCCAATGGAAACATTGCAATCCCCCCAATCTTGAAATCTTGAAAAACTGATAAGCCTGCTGGATTTTGAGTGAGATCTAAACTTCTACTTTCTCCATATGAAATCTAATGAGGTTGGAACCACTTCCAAACATCCCGAGTCATTTCATGGTAATGTTAAAAATTTAAGTATAAGGATGAGAATTAAAGATAGAAGAAAATGTCACTTTTAGTTTAAGAATTTAACATTACCATAAATTGCATATCAATACTATGGCCATAGGCTTGAACATTAGGCTACTCTGGACCTAATATTACCATAGTGTTTTCTTTCTACCTCCCACTCTCAATACTCCCACAATACTTGTAAACCTCTATTTGTCCATCCTTCTTGTTTTTTGACTGTGTAGCCAATGTATTATATAAACAATACCTTATAATACACATATTGCTATACAACATATAAAAACCCTTTACCCCCCCTATTATATGGTCAATATATTATTTCATTTTTTTCCTCATTTTTTTTGCCCCAATATGAACGCATGTGGTATGATATTTCTTTGTCTAAGAAGCCCCCATGGGGCCATGGACAATAGGCGATGGAAATGGAAGGTGATGGGGGCGTGGAGGAAAATTTTGAGGGATAATTGGCTCATGATTGTATTCCATCTCTTGGTCGTGTGGATATTCCACCCTCTTTGGATTTTCCAGACTTGCAGTTGTGTAATGTTACTGCACTCTTGGAGGAACTAGGTCAGCATGAACATGATCATGATCATGACCATAACAATGTGATAGTTTTTATGAATGATCTCCAACATAATCAGTGGGATATCCTTGATCGGTTGGATTCTATTAGATGGAGTCAAAAGAAAACAAATGATCAACTTGAATAGATTGAAGAGCGACTTACTAATACACAGTTCCATGTTCATGGTGATCCTAGACCTCCATAAATACCTAATGTCAGACATGCAACTACATTTCTTCATGATCCTTGATGGTGGTACCCTGCATTTTCATTCTTTGTGTTTTGGTCTCTTTGATCATTTTGTTTTTGGATACTACGTAAAATTTGACATTTTTCTCTGAGTTTTTGTATTTCCCTCCTAGACAACAAATTCGATAGTAATGAGGTCAAGAAAGCAGAAATATTCCTATCAATCTATTATAGTGTTTTGACAAATTAATAGAAACTAATTAATCAACAAAAAAAATTATTATATAAATTTATATCATATACATTAATCAAAATAAAATAATATTAATATTAATAATTAAACTACTATTCATAATCAACATTATAATTAAAGTTAATATTTATAATAAATTGAAAAATTATAAAATATTAAAAAAACATGGGTTTCATTTAACAATAAATTAACAAATATCCTCAAATCATAAACATACATTTAAAATCACTACAATATATATAACTTATGCATTTGTTCATACAATAAATCATTAATCTAATCTATAGCCCCACCTCTTTATATGCAAATTTTATTAGCTACCTAATCACAACATTATTTTGAAATGAATTCATATTAAATAATAAATCTATTCAGATTTCTTAACCAAACTTCTAAATCTATCAGATTTCTTAAGCAAACTTCTAACTCAAAACTTTTAAAAATAAAATTTGTTATATATAAAATGTATGTTAATAAATTCGTTTTTGGTATATATATATAAAAATTGAATTACATTTTATTTATATTATTTTTTATATATAAAAAGGTTGAATAACATTAAATATATATTATTTATATATATAAATTTTAATTATAACGTTGCACAAATTTCAATATAAATAATAAACTATTATTATGTTTTAATTATCAAATATATATTTATAATTTTTTAATTTAATATTTTACCAATCAAAATTTAAAAATAAAAAAATAAAAAAAAATTACCATTTCCCTGCTTACCTACCTCTAAACTTTAATTAAAATATTAGCTCACTTTACCTTTCCTTCATATATATATATATATATATTTTATAATTTTCCAACTTTTAATTAAAAATATGAATTTTATCAAGTTACTTCCCATCTTTTTATATATATATATATATATATATTTTCCAACTTTTAATTAAAAAATATGAGATTTATCAAGTTACTTCACATCTTTATTTAAAATATATATAGGGTGCATATCACCCTATGTGTTTTGACTTTACTATACCATTAAATGTATACAAAGACAAACAATAATAAAACATATTGAATTGATATTTTAAACTACTTTTTATTAATTGGAATAGAATATAAAAAATATTCAAACATATTTACATCAGGAAAATGATATATTAATATCACTTTCAACATTTTTTATAACGATATAATCTCGCTCTAGCGTTAGGTGATTTTTTTAATCAAATGTTTTGTTAGGTAAGTCCCAAGTTTAAGCTAAGCTCATAAGAGTGATAGATATTAAGAAAGCACAGAATGATTTTGAATACGATCATTAAGCGATCCATTTTACTTCTCCGCTTACTAATGGATCGATGACACTCCTCCAATACGTATAATTGACTGCTTCATTTCCAGTGAACAATGGAATTCCATTTACAAAGAAGGAAGGTGTACCTGTCACGCCTCTTGAGCCACCATACTACATTAACCAAAACAAAATGAAATGATCGATTAGGTAAATAAATGAAACGTTTTATAATGAAATCATTGATTAGGTAAAGAAATGAAATGAAATTATATTTCTCCCTTATATAAAATAAGTATTTTTACCTTAAATGAGATCCTCGTTGTGAAGTCGGTTGTTGTATTTTGGAAGGCTGATTCAAACACACTCAATGAAGAATTCCCTACTTTCTCTAATGCGAATTTAATAATTTGGTCAGTGACGTCAGCAGGAGCAACATGAAAGGTTTCCGCATTATAAAACCTCGCCTGTGTATGGTCAACGGTGTAATGTGAGAAAATGTAAGTACAGAGAAAAGTAACAAATGAGTTAAAACTTTTTAGAAAACAATAGAAATATAAGAAAATCTTTGTCAACTAAAATTTAGAACATTATGACTCTTGGTAAAAAAATTCTAATTAAAACTTTATTGGAGTTTACGTCAAAGATCTACGTCCAACAAATATACTATTTATTTATCCATAATTTTTTTTACCTATTATCAAATAACTAGAAACCTTTTATATATATATATATATATATATATATAAAATAAAGTAATAAAAAAATTTAAATTCATTTATTTATTAATCAAATCCATTTTAAATTACATAATAATTACATATCTAAATTCAAACATAAAACTTAGTTAAAAAAATAGTCATTATCTCACAAACTATAATTGCAAGAATCATTTTTATATATCATCATATAAATTCTTTTAGAGTGCCCCCCTTACAACCACATTAGATCTCAGTTTCATAATCTTTGTTGCAATATTGACCTTCCTAGTCTTTATAGTGAGCTCGGGAGACTTCTCTCCAAGCATTTTGAGCACATGAATAAAATCTTAAATCCAACTAAATAATTCGTTTCTTTAGGTCCCATAGACCAAAGTTTGGTCTCAATGGACGTTAACCACCACCATTAACATCATCATCATCATCATCATCAATTTCTTAAAAAAAATAAGTAAACAAGTTGATTTTTAAATTTTTAAGGAAATATATATCCTATGATTATAATAAATTGGACAATATAAAAGTGAAAAAGCGTCAACATAATTGGACTTCAAATTTCCTGAGCTACATGGCCAATTAATTCAATCTTATTTTTAAAAAAAATATTATAAACAAAGGCTACTTAGCTTAAATATAGCTTAATTAAACAAAAAAACAAAGACAAAGATTTCATCACAAAAATAAAATAACTAATAAAATATTGTATTTTTGAATGTCATCACCAAAAATTTAAAAATATGATTAATTAATATTGTTTATATTAACCTATGTATATCTATGTGTGTGTTTTATTTTTATTAATATATATAATTGTTTATAATTAAATCTATTAAAATATGTATTTAATATAATAATAAGTTACAAAAATAAAAATAATAGAGAAAATAAAAAGATAAAAAAAAATCAAACAATTTTTTTTTTAATAACTAATAGAAATAAAAGTTATTAAAAAATCCATAATAAAACCTTAACTAATCACTTTACAAATAAATAAATTTAAATAATAATAATAAAATAACAAAAAATAAATTCATAAGATTAAATTATGCATAACAATCATAAATTTTTGATAATAACAAACTAATACCTAACAAAAACAAAACTAAATACCTTATATCATACTTACCTCAAGTATAATAACTTTTATAATATTTTTTTTAAATTTTCATTATAAATAACCTTAAAATAATCCATGATTAAATTATGGAAATGGTTTTTGTTTAAGTGAATTGTCTATGAGCTGGGAAGAACAAGCTATATAGAATGTTATATAAAAATAAAAATAAACAAACGGGGCATTAAAAACTTCTATCACAATATTGTTGTTGATCATAGCCTGAATGTCAATCACGATAAGGAAAATTGTGGAGACCTGGCAGAAGGAAAATTGAAGATATATATCGGGAGATGTTGCGATGCATATGTGTCGTATTGATTTATAACATATATGTTATTTATTTTGGTATATATTATGTTAGGATTGAATGGGAAATATTTTTATATTTAGAAAGTTGTTTTTAATTTTTTTCTAATTTTAAAATGAAATGAGATGATTTTAAAATATTTTAAAAATGTATAATTATATTAAATTCATTTTAATTTATCAAGACTTAACATAAATCAAATGGGTAGAAATACAAATATTTTCTCAATATATTTTGAAATTATTTCAAAAAATGTTAAAAACAACTTTATTTATATATATATGAAGATGAAATGCTCAAAACTTTAATATGGAGAGAGACAACACTCTTATACATGTTACAAATCAATTGAGCAATTAGAACAATCTCTTTATAAATAAGATCTACAAATTAAATAAAACTCAGGACACAACAAACCGCTAATAATTAACCAATGTAAAAACTACTACATTTCTTCATATATCTATATATATATATATATATATATATATATATATATATATATATATATATATAAAACTAAAGTCATTTTATTTTAGTGATCATTCATCCTAAAGACAAATTATAAAGGAGTCTTTACTTCTTTAAATAGAATATATTACATAAAATTACTATTGGCAAAACCATGGGTTGTCAAAATATGGAGCCTAAAAATAGCTAATCGTAAATTAATTTATCATCTCAATTTTTCTTGAATTACCATAACAATATTTTTAAGAATTTTTTTATTTTATATATATATATATTGATTTTCGACCAAATCAATTTTTTTATTTAACATAATATGTTATTACAACATCTTTTCCTTAGTGAACCAAAAATACATCTAAATGCAATAAAAAATAAATAAAAAAACCTTAATTTTTTAAATAATAAAAAACAATTAAAATTATATACCCAAAACATTACAATGTACACATTGCTTATTGCCATATATACACATTATATATGGTATTGATTTAACAATGTATATATTATTTATTGTTATATATACTATGAATTTAAATACCTAATGAGAAAGTTGTTCTCAACATTTCTTCATCCTAAGATGAATTGAAATGATTTCAAAATGTAGTACACGCAATTTGAAGTGCTTGATAAATATTTTGAAATCAAAATTTACTAAGAGCAACTTGATGTACTAAGAGCAACTTGAAGTGATATATAAATATTTTGAAATCTTTGAGGGTATGTTTAAGATTCTTTATTAAAATTCATATTTTTTACTAATTAAAATGTTTTAAACTTTCCTAATAAATTGAGAATGTTTTTCATTATAAATTTAAAATAATTTTTTTGGTATATAAATATAGTTTTAACTTATCTCATAAACCACCAATAATATGATAATTTTTTTAAAATTATAAATTAATAATAAAAAATTAAATAAATAAACCATATTCTTAATCCATATTAATTTCTCCCCTATCTTAGATCTAAAGCAACTTGCTCCGTGCCGCAAAATAAAGATATCTTACTGTTCATAATAAACAACAACTACAATATGAACTAAATTTTTTTAACATTGGGGAATGGTATTCCAACCAAAGAAGATCCAAATAACCATATAAGATAGTGCATGTTAAATTTTATATCATGATCTAATTTTCACGATGATATTTAGAGTTCATGGTTCAAAACCTGACCACAAACTTGGAAACACATGAATGAACCAAAAAAAAAGGGGGTTAAAGTTCAAAGACCTAAAAATTACAGGTCAAAATTAAAGTTTGTTAGTATAATCCTAATTGGTTTTTTGTTTAAATAATTAATTCTAATAAAAAAATAAAATGTTTAGAAATTGTTTTAACAGGGTAGTGCTCATCCAGGTTACAATTGTACACTTATTTTAAAAATAAATTTACAATTTTAAATATTATGATTGATGTAGACAATTTATAACATTCAAATTATAATATTTCTACTTAAACTCTGTGGGAAGGAGGGTATCGATTTTTCCAAAGTAATCCAAGGCTTGCACTTGGTATTAATTATAAACACAAGCACAAGTGAGAGGGGTGGGGTTTATAAGGGAAAATATTGTAATGCATGTATTATATTCACAATTACTCTAATATGTAATTTATTGTGTCGGGTGCAATAGGCATCATAGGGGGACAATAATTTCTTATACAGTGGTTCGGGAAAAGGCACTCCAAAAAACATTTTGGGAAAAATTTCATTTGTTTTTGTTTTTTTTCAACACGTTTTTTTTCAAATTTAGTGGTTTTATAACACATGCTAGTTCAATTTATGGTTTCGTAATTATCATTAAATAACTATAGTTATATTTTAATCCAAGGAAAATGGATTGGTAGTTTATGGATGTCATAGGATATACATATTATATTGTATTTTAACACTACAAAGATAGAATATACTACAAAATATTTTTTGTTTTCTTAATTTTCATTTCCCAAGTAAAATATGTTTGTCTGTGTGCGCGTGTGTGCATTATTGCATTTTCTCTATTTTTATTTTAAAAAATGCAACAACTAATTGTACAAGGTTAAACCCTACATGGCATAAGAGCAGTTTGCCTTCATGGGAATGCATTTTTGGCTAAGGGTTTTCTCTTAGGCTTTATGGAAAACCTCTTTACAATAGGAGATCTACAATATCAATTCTTTCGGTGAAAATAAATGGCAAGGAGTTAAAATGTAGACATTAATAAACTCAATGGGTGGGGTTTTGAGTTATGGAAGAGGAAAATCGAAGATTTGATGGTGGACGAAGGTCAATGGAACATGATGGATATGGATATTGCACCAACAGGGATGCCGATAAAAGACTTGACTAATTTGGATTGGAAGGAAAAGAGCACAATATGGTTGTCTCTTTCCAATTCATTATAATTGAATGTTTCAAAAAGAGCTACAATGAAGGCATTGTGGAACAAGTTATGGGATTTGTATTAGTCTAAGTCCCTAGCGAACAAATTGCTCTTATGGAAATAAGCTTTAGAGCCTATGGATGAAGGATGGAGTCTTGATGATATAGCATTTGAATGCCTTAAATACTATGGTAAGTTAGTTATTATCTGTTGATATTAATATTTAATATGAAGATAAGTTTACCAATTTGTTGTGTTATTTACCATACTCATTGGATGCCCTGATTGTTTCCGTAGGTAGTAATACAATTAGTTTTAGTTTTTATGAAATTTTCTCATCCTTGTTTTTTTTTTTTGACCACATGGTGAATCATAACTGCCAGACCTAAACTAAGGAAGACCCAGGATCAATTCTCATAGCTTCCACTATAACACCAAGATTACATCCAACAACCTATAAGTCGATATACTAATTTCTTATGATTTTGGCAAGAGCCGATATTCATAGATAAGGGGAATCTACTCCTTGAGCCACACACCATAGCAAGACATTATACTCAATGAGATTTGAACCGCGGTCTCTTGAGCTTCACCCAAGTAGACTTACCATTAAACCACACATCACTGTCTTTTTTTTTGTTACCATTGTTATTAGAGGAGATAAAATGGAAAACAAGGAAAGTCAGAATCTAGATGCCTTGTGTATGAGAGGATTATCCAAAAATAGAAATAAAATTAAGACCTCAAGTAGGATATCTAAATCTAGAGTAAGATATAAATCTCCTGGAAAATTCATAAAGCTATGTTGGAGTTGAAAAATAAGGGAATTACAAGAAATACTATATATCCAAAAGTGTTGAGAAAGGGAAAGGATCTAATGATGCTCTTACAGAAGCAAAACCCTCCTCAGATATAGGAGGGGATATGCATTTGGCTTCTTTAAGCAAACATGTAAATCATTAGGCATGGTTGGTAAAAATAGATGTACATTTTGATATGAATCCTCACAAGGAGTGGCTTTGCAAGTATGAAAGGTACAATGTCAATGATATTTTCCTAAGAGATGACTCAATAACCAAAATTACAGGATACACTACTACACTGCTTCATATGGCCATACACTGCTTCATATGGAGTCATCTTGGTTGCTTCATGATAGTTAGTATTATACCACCATTTAGCTAAAGGTATCCATTGTACCCATTGATGTTGCTTTTCTGAAGTGAAGCACCATAGGTATGTCTCCAAACATTTGTTGATTGCTTCAGTTTGACCATCAGTTTGGGGATGATATGCAGTACTTAGTTGGAGTTGGGTGCCTTGTAGCTTGAAAATTTATTGCCAAAAGTTGCTGGTGAAAGTCAGGTCATGATTAGACACAATGGACGTTGGCATGCCATGTAGTTTGAAGATCTGGTCCATGAAAGATTGAGCCACCAAAGTGGGGGTAAACGGGTGGGGTAGAGCACAAAAATGAGCATATTTAGAAATTCTATCCACAACCACGATGATGAAGGATTTGTTTCCTGACTTCGGGAGACCAGTAATGAAATCCATAGAAACATATGTCGAGATGGAGGCAAGGATTGGCAATGGTTGTAAGGTTCCTGGTAACTTGACTGTTTTTCCTTTGTGATGTTGACACACATCACATTCAGCAACAAAAGTAAGAATGTCAGTTTTCATGCCTATCCAAAAGAAAGAATGACGAGTGCAAGTATAAGTCTTCTGAAAGCCTACATGCCTTGTAGTGGGAGATGAGTGCAACTCTACCAACATGTGAGTTTTGAGGGAGGATGCTGGCGATATAACGACTCGATCCTTGTAGGGAAGAATATCAACCTTCCAAGAGTAGCCAAATGAGGAATTGGGATCTTCTCTCAAGTTATTAATGAGTTGGGAGAGAGAGGGATGTGAAAACCATTCCTTGCGGGCTTCTTCAATCCAATGTGATATGGGAAGAGAGATTGATAGCAAGGTGCTTTCATCCTCGAATTGGCACGATATACCATCCACTACTACATTGTCACAACCTTTCTTGTAAATTATCTCATAATCATATCCCAACATTTTGCCCAGCCATTTATTTTGTTGTGGAAAGGATAGACGTTTCTCCAAAAAATATTTGAGTCTTTGATGTTTTGTGAGGATTTGGAAACGTCGCCCCAATAAGTATGGTCGCTAGGTATCTACTGCATGTAAGATGGCCATCATCTCTTTCTCACAGGTAGATTGTCCCAGATGTTTCCCACTCAGTTGTTGGCTGGTGAAATCCAAGGGTCAACCTTCCTGCATTAAGAGAACACCAATACCAGTACTTGAAGCATCACATTCAATCACAAAAGATTTGGTGAAGTTGGGTAGTGCCAATACTGGAGTGGAACGCATGGCCTGTTTGAGAGCCACAAACGCCTGTTGTGCTACATCAGTCCAGAGGAATGAATTTTTCAGGAGAAGGTTAGTGAGGGGTTTAGAAATGCGACCATAATTGTGAACAAATTTGCAATAGTAGTCAGTGAGACCCAAGAATCCCCTTAAACTCTTCAAGTTTTTTGGTTGGTGCCAATCTTGCATTGCCTGTATCTTTTTCGGATCAACCCTCACATGTTCACGACCCAAAATGTGTCCTAAATACTCGACTTCTTCCACACCAAAAGAGCACTTGGACAATTTGACAAATAAATTGTGATTCCGGAGTAGTTTCAAGATCAGGTCTACATGATGAAGATGTTTTTCCCAGGTGAGGCTATAGATGAGAATGTCATTAAAGAAAACAACGATAAATTTTCGGAGATATGGTTTTAGCAGGTGATTCATGAGACTTTGAAAAGTAGATGGATCATTACAGAGACAAAATGGCATGACCAAGAATTCATAATGGCCTTCATGAGTTCGGAAAGCAGTCGTGGGAATGTATACTTCTTTCATGCGTATTTGGTGATAGCCAAAGTGAAGATCTAGCTTGGTAAAGAATTCAGCACCATGTAGTTCATCAAGCAGATCATCAACAACTGGAACAGGGAATTTTTCTTTGATAGTGAGCTTTTTGAGGGCCCAAAAGTCCGAACACATGCGCCATTCCCCATCTTTCTTTAGGACCATGACCACTGGTGATGAATAAGGACTGATGCTAGGAAGAATAACACCTGCTTCAAGGAGTTTCTTGATGATTTTTTCAATTTCATTCTTTTGGGTGAAAGGATATCAATATGGGCACACATTTGGTGGTTGGGCCCTTGGGACCAAAGTGATGCTATGATCATGTTCCCCTCTAGAGGGTGGAATCTCTTTAGGTTTGTCAAAGACCTGCTGGTGATGGTTTAAGACCTGTTGCATCTCAGGATGAATATGAAGAGTAGTAGATTTGATGGCCTGGATGGCATTAAACTAGGCGATGATTCCATGTTGGCCCTTTTTCAACAACTTTTCCATTTGATGCGAGCTGATAGAAGGAGCACCTACTTGAATTCCACGGAGTATATGAATGTGGTCATTTTGCTTAGAGCTCATATATAACTCCTAGAAATCCATTGTGATTGGGGCGAGTGTGCGAATCCATTTATCACCCAAGACAATGTTGCAACCACCCATGTTAATTGCAAACATGTGGGTCTTTAGGTGGTAGTCTCCCATCTCAAGTTTAATAGTTTCGCAACGGCCTTCACATTTCATTGTCCCCCCATCAACAATAAGGACCTGGAAATTAGAGTCTACCCTTACAAAACAATGAACATCTTCAACAACTCGCTTATGGATAAAGTTATGAGTGCTGCCACTATCAATCAATACTACTACAGGGTGATGTTTAAGAAAGCCTCTGATTTTGAGAGTTTGGGGTGCAAAAATGCCCGCCAAAGCATGTAGCGAGATAACTGGTTCATCTGGCGTAGTTGTGAGATCATTGTCCTGTTGGGTTTCCTCAACTTTGTTCTCTGGCCCCCCAAGGGGTGGGGCTTCCTCCGATGAACTGTGATCCATAACATCAATTTGAAAGAATTTTGGTTCCTTGCATTTATGCCAGAGGGAGTATTTTCCATCACAGTAGTAGCACAAGCCTTGTTTTCTTCTTTCAACCATTTTTGCTGGAGACACCTTTTGAATCTTAAGTGTTTGGGTAGGGCCCTGAACCTATGTGGAACGCCCCTTCGCTATGAAATTTGGACGAGTAGACTGGGAAGCTAAATCAAGTTCCTCTTCGACAATGTTTATGTAAGCGTCTATCCATGTAGGTGGGTGGTGCATCCGGACATGTGCTTAGATGGCTTCTTTGTGACCACTGACGAAACACCCCAAGTAGAATTCATCTCTGAGACCTTCTGTTCAGATGGCCAATGTCTCAAAGGCTGCAATGTAGTCTTTTACTGTGCTTGTCTATCGGAGCTTAGTAAGACGACCCAAAAAATTAGATTCTCTGTCAAAGCGGTCACAAAGGGATTTTGAGAACACCTACCAAGTTATGTTCCTGGGATAGCATTTCACATGCCACTGCAACCATTTCCATCTCTCTTGGTCTAAGTAAAGGGATCCCACACGTAGTTTAGTTGGATCATCGCGGATATCATTCAGAATGAAATATTGTTCCATTTGTGCTACCCATACTGCCAGATTAGAGCTATCAAATTTATACATGTCCAGCTTGGGTGGCCGAAGTTGGGAATGTTGGTGATTTCCATGGAAGTGAATATGATGGCTAGATTCTCCTTCAAGGTGCTCATCAATACTATGTGCCTCCTGATGCAACCCCGACGTGCTCTTAGTGATGTGTTCAATGAATTGTGAATTTTTTTGTAGATCTTCCTAGAAAGTATCCAACCTTTTTCCAAGGCACTCGATATTCTCATTGGCTATGACTTGAGTTCTGGTTTCTACCATACACAGATCGGTCACTTGAAATCACTTCAAAAAAATTTGGGACCGCCAGAAAATTGAAGTTGACAAGTGAATGGTACGACTGCGATCAGCTCGTCGTCCTAAATCTTATGGGCTAAGTCCCTTGTAAGTGTCCTTGGAAGGCCTCAAACTCTAACAGATTTTTACTCCCTGCTGATCAATGCTGCAATGGCCAAATTCCAGAGAACTTGATCCTACCCAATATCCTGCGAAAATATGGCCCGCAAAACCCCAACTACTGAATGTGAGTTGTACTGCGGAAGCAGAACCCCAACTGGTGGATTTGATTAGTGCAGCGGTGACAGAACCCCAACTGCTATATTGGAATTGTACCACTGCGATAGAACCCCAACTGGTGGATCTGATCTAGAAAATAAGAAAATGGGCAATCTTCAGAGGGATGAGGGAACTATGGTCACAAAAGAGTGTCACGTGCTACAGATTTCAATATACATAAGGGTCCAACAATAGTACTCGGCCCAATCTTTCAAGTCACTAACTAAGGAGGATCAACCGTACCCTTATCCGTACTACCCAACTACCCTACCGTATGTGCAAGTAATCTCCCCAAGTTGTTGTTCTTAGTGTATTGTAGCACCAAGACGGCTGATGGCTTATCTAAGGTGAGGTTTCAGGTGAGCCTAGGGGACTTCTGATATATCCAAGGGTACGTGGAAGTGCAGTTTGTGTGTGGTTATGTCTAATGCACTACTAATTGAAGGGGTACCCACAGGGGTTACAAGGGAGTCCAACAAGCATGACCACCTCTTGTATTTCCTTCGTGCATGCTTCCCCAAATCCAATCTAGGCCCCAAAGCATTTTCCATCATGACTAGCCTCAATATGATATGTACAATACACACAAGGTTAATGCTTGGGGTGTTACATTAGCTAGTCATTATTGTAGGTTTGGATTGTTGGAAATAATACTGAGAGGGGGGGTGAATCAATATTGTCAAACTAATAGCTTTTCATTTCCATAATCAAATTCATATATGCTACTTCAGTTAAGGGAACTCGCGTGTACATGCAATTGTGTTTAGTGGAACTAGAGTATATCCAACAAACTTATGATTAAGTTAATTCATCATATATTGATCTTTAATCAGTGCATCAGAATGATATAAGAAGTAACCAGGTGCAGTAAAAATAGAATAGATCATCATACATAAGAAACACACATGAACACCAAGATATAAGGTGGAAACCCAATGTGGGTGAAAACCACATGTTGCAATCGTCTCTGTCTTCTTTTAATAATAAGAGAATTCTGTTTACAATTTTTGTACTGGTGCAGTCTTATACCAGTACGCAAGCTTCTACCTGCATAAGGCTACAACCTTCTCTTATTCTCTAGCTTCTACTGGAAGGGAGCTACAACCCCCTAGCTCGTGTACTAGCTGATATGTTTACTAGTACATAGGTGTCGGCCTACAGAAGGCTACAACCTTCTCTTTTCTTCCAGGGACCACGTTTCATAAATTTTCATACTGGATCTATCAAAAACATCATTCAATCATCAAATATATCTGATCAACCACTCTCCTTTTGAACCAACCATAACCGAATCAATCAATCACTCTAATCATTCAGAATGTTGTCACCAGAATAAAGTAACCAGAACCCATGCAATAACCCAGAACACTGCAACAACAAACAGAAGCAACTAAAACATATTTTATAAGGTATACGCTACTTCCAAGTGTCGAACCTACGTGCATATGCACTTTCCTCAAAGCGAACCAGCGTACAGATCTGCAAATCAAATTATTATGTATACATTGTTTTGATATGCAGAACCAACGTGTATGCACTTCTTTTCTAAAGTGAACTTGCGTACAGATCTGTAAAAGATGATTTAAACATAACAACAGTTCCAGACTTCAATCATACCTAGATCATCATATTTACAGACTACAACATGCGCCAGTTATTCAAATACATGATCAAACCACATAAAGATAATTCACTTCAAGCCTTAAGATCCTGATACATCATTAGATCTTATCCTTCATCAAGCGCTAAGGTTCTTCCTCGGTTCAAATCAAGCACAACACCATAAGCCAATAACCTGCATATTAGATCTCACACTATATCAGATATTCGATACACGCACACCTTGGCCTAATGATCTTCTCCTCCTTTTATACTTTTAGGCCTTTCTCAATACCATGGTCCAAAACCACTTAGGACTAATAAGTTGGACCAAATACCTAGGGTCAATACCTTGGACCCGATACCTTGGACCAATACCATGGATCAAAATACCATGGACCAAATACTTCGGACCAAACATTTAGTTTTCCAAGGTATACGCACTTTTCCTTTTGTGAAAGTGCGTGTGTACATATACGCGACTTGTATACAGTGAACCCGCGTTGATACGTGGCTTGGTCAATGGTGAACCTACATATACCTCTCTTTCTTCATTTGGTGTAGTCTGATCTGTAACTTTGTGTTGTTAACCTGCAGTACTATGATCTGACATTTGAGTGAGTTGCTTTCTAAATTGATTCCTTGAAGCTGCCTTGCACATCTGATATCTCTTCTATAGATTCATCTAGTTACCATATACAAGAGAGTTGTTCTGCTACAAGTGGGTTGCCATTAAGTTCAATACAAACATCATAATGCCAACAATCTCCCCCTTTGGACTTGATGGCAACAACCACACCAAGTCACTCTCCCCCATTGACATCAAGGGCAAAGGGTCATGCTGTTGCACTAAAAATTGTCACCTTGACATTCTGCTATTTGTGTGAGTTCATTACCACTCATACTTTCCCCCTCTGCAAGTCTGAAGCATCAGTTCCTCTTATCAAACCTTGAAAATAAGAGAAAATCCCTCAACAGTCTTTAAAACTCTAGTTCTGTACTTTCTCTTTGTATTACCTACGGTCCCACACCTAATGGTCATGTCTCCTGTGCACTTGACCGCTCTGTCTCTGTGTTAAAGGTGTGGACCCCTATAAAAGTTAAAAGGGCATGAGTATATTATGAAAAACTCACTTTCAGTCATTTCTGGAAGCTTCTGGAAGGAATCTTGAGGTGGCAAGTTTGCTCTCTTAAGGTTCATGCATTCCATACCTTAAGGAGCTAACCCCTTGATGTGAGGAGCTTATCCCTTTGAAGGAGGATTCTATCCCTTCATAGGTGGACCTGTAACCTCCTCCTCTACACTATAAAAAGAAGCATTGGGCTGGTTACTTGAGAGGTTAGAAGTTGAATATTTTTGAGGTGAAATGCTGTTGGAACTTAGTCTTCTTTAGTTGAGTTTTTATGAGGAGAGATTACATGCCTCTAAGATCTCATTTGGAGGAGTGCAAGGCTTGTCAAAGTAAAGGAAATTCCTATTCCAGACCCCAAGAAGAGCTTGTTCAACATCAAGGTTGAAAAGGTTGTAAGGGTCTTCTACTTCAAAGTTAATACAAATAAATTTGTTTTTCTCAATAAGCTGTTAGTTCATGGTTTATTTTATGGATTCCTTGATCACCATAATAGACATGATTTATGATATTTGTTATGCAAGTTCTATTTAATGTTTGCTTGTTTGTGATTGCAGGTCTTCAAAGATAACACTTTCGAATGATTGGGGGATGACTACTACGAACAAGCATTGGATCTAAGGTAGGGTCTTAACACCTTTATAGTATTTATTTATAAATCGCATATGTCTAGAGAAAAATAGATTTGTTTGTCTGTTTGTTGCTAGACTATCTTCTGATACTAGGGAGATCGGTCTTGTCCGCAAGATCGATTTATCCGGCCAACAAATTGGCGACTCCATTGGGGAATGAATTTAGTTTTTGGTTTTTCCTTTGTTTTGACTTGAGAAAATTGTTTTCGTTTCTGGTTTTTGATTGATGTATACTGGCTTGGGTAATTTTTAGAATCTAGATTATTTTTTGTTCTTTTCGAAGTTTTCAGGGGACCACACTTTCTCTTTACAGACAGTGTGGGCATCTTCGCACTTTTCCTTTAGTAAACAGAGCGGAACCGCACCTGTTTCTTCTAGAGCCTGTGGACCCTGTAATTTTTTTTGAAAAACCTAAAATATCTTCTTCCAGTTAATTTTAGGTTTCATTTAGGATTTTTAATGTCTACCTAGATCTGTATTTTTCTTGTCAAAAATCTCTTGTGAGTGAGTTCCGATAGTATTTTTGTTTTCGATGATTTTATAGAAGTTTTGCATGCTTGGAGTGGTTTTCACTTGGTATATGTAGTGACTCAAATATCAGAAGCTTGAGAAACCTTAGATCACCCTGGTGTCTTTTCATCTTCTTGATGAGTTTGACTTGGTTGTGAAATCTATCCTTTGTGAGAAACAGATTTAGTTTTCTTGTTGCAAATCTTTGAACAAACCTTGTTATAAGTTTTGAATTTCATTTTTACAAAAGAAAACATATATGGACGTTTTTTGATTGGTTTTTTATTCTGAACAAATGAATCCTTAGTTTACTGAACAATTAAGTAAAACGTCCTCAAAAAAATTGAAGCTTTTATTTAATTAGTTTTTTAAAAGTTTTTAGATCTCATAATTAGTTTTTGTAGTTTTGAGTGTTTTTCTAGAACTTGTAGATCTCTTTTGAAGCAAATTGTTTTTTGTAGTTTCGAGTTTTGAAAAGGGAAAGGGATTTACTGTGAGCATTAATTTTCAGTCTCGTTTTGAGTTCTTATTAAAAAAGAAAAAAAAAAATTCTTTCCATTTCCATGTTGAAAGAAGGAATTGTTTCTTAAAGAGTTGCATTCTCGAACTCTTTCTTTTAGCTAGAATTTCATTGAAAGAAAAATGAATTGCTTATCATTTTAGGTGCATTTTTTAGTGTTTTTGGAGTCGAGTCTTCACACCATCAAAGTTTCATTTCCATACCTATTGACTTAAAGAACAACCCATAAAAGCAACACTTAATTAAAATTGATCTAGTAATCTTTTCTATTTCTAGGGCTCTTATCACCAATATAACTTAGGCTAGTATCTTGGAGTAGGGAGTAATTAAATCTCCAAGATAGTTAAAACAAATAAGTAGATACATCTTGTGGTAGGAAATAAATCCAATTGTAATTGTTACATTCTTGGAAGCTTCTCTTAAAGGAGTCAATCACGAGATCATGTCTGAACCTTTGAGACAATCAATTCTGTTTCACTAGGAAAGATAGAAGATTTGCGTGTATTATAAATGGTAAATCTCGTATTAACCATTCTCGAGGATCCTAGGGTCACTTGTTGGTAAACCTTGGATTGACCATGTCGAGGAGCCTTCAAGGGGATTGAGCTTTGTTACTCTGCCCTTGCACGTAGATCAGATCGTAGACTATTCCCCCAGTTGTATTTGTTGCTATTGGTAACCTTAGTGTCCATAAACTTAAGATTATTTCCTAAGGTGATGGTGAAGGAAGGATCTCACTATACCTGGAGTAGACGCCGACTAGACTCACTTGGACTCTCTGGGGGGTTCTCTTCACTCGAGATGGTTTTGTGAAGAAACTTGTGCCAGTCTGTTTCATTAAGCAGGTTGTCGGGGTAACTGTTCCAACTACCCTTTCTGTATTAAAGTTCTACTAAGTTGGATTACATCACCAACTAGTGTTTTAGTACGAGAAGTTACTGTTTGTGTGTGGTTTGAACTCTTATATTTTTTAGGCGTGTGATTCAGTTGTTTGTTTCTTTAGAGACTTTAGGTGGTTTTATTGAAATTTTCTTTGTTTGCGTGTGATTAATTAATATTTAATCATGGCTGAATTACTAAGACAATCTTGTAGACTTCAGGGAAAACCTCCTGAGTATACACCAAGCCAGCTTGAAGGGCTATGAGCACTCGTATCACCTAGTGACAGTAGAGTTGGATCACCAAAAGCCGGAGAGTCATCTTTAATTGTTCATCCTGATTATCAAATACAAACAACAGAGTATATTCAAGAGCCAATTTCATTTTCCGAAGTTACTGGTAGTATTTCTCCTTCCAATGAATTAGCTGAAGAACCTGAAATTTCTGAGCCTGACACTGAACCTGCTGCTACTCCAACTTCAGGATTTGCTTCTCCAACTTCTAGTGGTCCTGGTTCACCTAAGGTAGGAAACATCTTTACTCAAAATCTTCCTTCTGGCCTCATTTCTATTGAAGAACTTGTTAGTCCAGACGAAGACATAACTCTTCATGAAAACCAACAGACTTTAAATCTTAGGGAGCATGAATCAATATTCCACAGTCCTTTTAGGAGTGACACTTGGTATGTATCATTGACAAATTTTTTAGAAAATCTGGGTCTTAGTTTTTTACCACCTCGAATTCCTTTTCATCCTACACCAAGAGGTTATTATCCTTCATCGATCATGTCAAGACAGTCATCTATGTTTTCCCAATCACCGGAAACATTTTTATATGGCAGTCCTTCTGTTCCTTCGGGGTACCAGTCACTCACTGGTACTTTTTCAGGAGCATCTCCTCGACAGACTGAACATGAGTTATCAACTGGTAGTAATGGAACTCAAGTGTTAAACACAGAACAAATCCTTATGATGTCTGGTAGTATTCAAAATCCTCAACCTCAAGGTAGTCAGTTACCACTTGGGGGGCAACCCCAAGGTAGTCAGTTACCGCCTGGGGGGCAACCTCAAGGTATTCAGTTACCACCTGGGGGTCAACCTCAAGGTAGTCAATTACCGCCTGGGGGGAAACCTCAAGGATAGTACATACCTTCAGGATAGTACATACCCCAAGGTCAACCCCAGACTTAGTACATACCTCCAGGTCAAACCCAGTTTCAGTACATACCTCAAGGTCAACCCCAGTTTCAGTATGTGCCTCAGGGTTATCAACCTCAAGGTTAGTACCTAACTCAATGTTTCCAACCGCCTTCTGGTCAATCATTTTTACAAGGAGCTGGAAATGTTCCGCTTAATTATCAGCCCTACGTTCAACCAGGTTATGGTCTTCCATATGCACAACCTTTTATGGGTACATACTCCGGAATGAATATGGTGTGGGATCTGTCTCAGACTCAACAGACTATGCAACCTAATGTGCAGTTATCTAATCAACCTGGACAACCTTTGGTTTCTGGTCCAACCCAGCAACCGATCCAACCTAATGTTCAAACCCCTACACCCAGTTTAGTTCAGCATCCTGGGCCTAGCTCACCTCAGACTACGCCTCAAACTGCTGCAACTACTGCAACTTTTGTTCAACCTACCACACCTATTTCTAGAGTATCTGTAGCTCTGACTTCTACTATCCCTGCATCAATGCCAACTCCTCAAGTCTTTGTGCCACATTCAGGACCTACAGTTCATACTTTGATCCAGATGCCTGCAAGACAAACTGCTCCAAGTACGATTTTCACAAGTCAACCGCAATTCACCTATCAATCGTACCAGGGACAGTATCAATTCAGTCCTACTGTACAAAACCCAGTTTATCAGTATCAACCGTATCCTGGAGCTGGTCTCATGACTCAAGGTTTTCGCAACCCTAACCGTCAGTTACCATTTATTGCAACTTTGGATTTACTTGATTTTTCACGCCTTACGAACGATCCAATTTACTATCTTCTGTATTGGTCGCCAATGCCTAGTAAGTTGCGCAGTCATATCCCGAAATTCGAGGGTAAGTCAGGAGAGGATCTGTCAAATCATGTTATGACTTATCACCTCTAGTGTGCATCTAATTCAATCATTGATGATTCAATTCAATTGCGTCTTTTTCAATAAACTCTTATTGGTCTTGCCGCCAAATGGTACATTGAGTTACCACGAGCCTCTTTTTATAATTTCAATCAGTTAGCCACTTCTTTTTTAACTCATTTTCAGTTGTCTGTCAGATATGAATGGTGACGTAGAAGGTGTTTAGTGAAAGTTTTCATTCTGGATCAAATTTTAGCGAAATGGTTCATTAAATCATTGTTACCCAAAATCACTAAAGATGTAGACAAGGGAGGAGTTGTCACTAAAGAGCAAGTCATTGCTCAGGCTCAATACCTTGACCTTGTCTATACGCAGTTAGGTACTTTACATGAAAAAATTCCTAATCTTCCAAAACACGGTCAAATAACTGCAACTCCTTCAGGGTCTCATGCCGCTGATGGTATGATAGGTTCAGTTAGTACTAACAATAAGAAGAAATCTTCAAAGAATTCTTCTCCTATAATAACTTTACCTGATTCCCTAAAAGGAGATTCTTCCGTTAAATTTTCTGCTGACATCCATGTCGTAGACTCATCTACGACCAAATCAAAATTCGGTAGTAAAAAGAAGGGGAAGAAGAAAAACAAACAAAATTCAAAAGATAAAACAGATAAAAATGAATCTACTGACAAAAAACGTAAACCTCACTATCCTTGTTTCATTTGCGATGAGGATCATTTTACCAAAGATTGCCCACATTGAGCAGAGGTTTCGGAAATCGTTAAAGGTTCTCAAATGCATGTTGTCTTGAAGGATCCTTTTCCTACTCGAGATAGTAAGATGATTGGTTCTTCCTCGAATGCCTCAGAAGAACCCATTATGATGATGTCTCATGTCAGGATCCACATGCGAGAGCTATTCAGAATTATAATATTGTTGAAGACTTAGCTATTTCCCCTTCAGCAATGTCAGCTTTGGAAGTGCTGCAATCGTGCCCAGCACAACGTAAATTATTATTGTCTACTATAGGAGCTGTCGATATTCAGGATTCGAACCTAATAATCTTCGATTTAGAGAATAGTACACCCCACCTACCTCATCAAATGGCTTTCCAAATTCCAGTGTTAGTCAAAAACATACCTTGCTTTCGGACTGTGATTGATGAAGGGGTTTCTACGTGTATTATGTCGATCCAGTGTTGGAGATCACTTGGTTCTCCCACACTCAATCAGTCTCCAACAAATCTAAAGGCTTTTGATGGCCGACGATTCCATCCTTTTGGTATTTTGTAGGATTTACCTATAGGGGTCAAAGGCAAAACTGTAAATCTATATGTGGAAGTGGTTGATGCCCCTCTAGATTACAACCTTCTCTTGGGTCGCAGTTGGTCTTATGCTATGACTGCTATTGTCTCATCGGTCTTTCGGCTTATCAAGTTTCCTCATAATGGAAAGATCGTTACGATAGACCAGCTGACATATTTCTCATCCGACCCAACCTCTACAGATAGTATTCAGCATATTGGTAAAACGACTATCCCTTACAAGGATGTTTGCATAGGTTTGATTAGAGATTCCGGTTTATTGGGAAATTTTCCTTCCCTCCTCCTAACGTATCGCCTTCTATTGCAACTATTCATATGGTTTCATTGAACACCATTGCTTTTGATGATCCTTGGATCGTACCTTCTGATTCTGAGGTGGATTCATTTAATGGCGTGATGCCTTTGAGTCCCTTTGAAATTGCATATCAGGCTGTACAGTCATTTTCTGATTCTTGTTCAACCAAAACTGATCCAATGAATGTGGTCCATGGGGAATCACTTTCGATATCAACCTCAGCTACAACAACACTTTCTGATCCTGTTCATACTGATGAGCAGATTCGTGAACTTTTGTCTGTTGAAGATCTCCCATGGGAAGATCTTCATCACCGATCTTCGTTTTTACCTGAGCTTGATCATTTTGAAAATGATTTTTCTTCTATTTTTACTACTGACTATGTCAAAGAACCACAGAATCCATTGCAACATTCTGATTCTGAGTTAAATTTGGGAAATATCTCTCGAATGGTTCCTATTGACATTTCAATTAAGCCCAAAATTATTGAAAACATTCATATAGGTTCTTCTTGTATGGACGATGAAATCCAAACTTATAAAGCCCTATTTCAAGAATTACGCGACGTGTTTGCCTGGTCATATGAAGAAATGCCAGGAATCGATCCATCAATTGTTGTCCATGAAATTAAAACATACCCGGATGCTAAACTTTTCCGGCAACGTTTACGTCTGATACATCCAAGAAAAGCCGCTATTATCAAAGCTAAAGTTGTGAAATTGCTTCGCGTAGGTTTCATTTATCCAATTCCTTTAACCGATTGGGTATCAAATATTTTTCCTGTTAACAAACAACAAGGAACGATAAGAATATGTATCGATTATAGGGATATCAATCGAGCTTGTCCTAAAGACAATTATCCAACCCCTTATATCGATTAAATTATTGATGATTGTGCCGGCAGTGAAATGTTCTCATTTATGGATGGTTTTTCCGGTTACAATCAAATCAACATACTCCCTGTTGATCAACCTAAAACAACTTTCATTTGTCCATGGGAGACATTTGCTTATTGCAAATTACCATTTGGATTGAAGAATGCTGGAGCAACTTTTCAAAGGGCTTTGTCTTACACATTTCATGACATCAAGCACATTGTGCAGCCTTATCTCGATGATTTACCTGCCCATTCATTGCGTAGAGCTGATCATCTCACTCATTTACAAGCTATCTTTATGAGATGTAGGCATTATTGAATTCGGTTGAATCCACACAAATGTGTTTTCTGTGTAGAAATGGGTTGCTTACTGGGATTTTTCGTTTCAAAGGCTGGCATTCGTGTCGATCCCTCGAAGGTTGAAGCTATCGTCAATCTACCTCCTCCTTCGACTCTTCGCCAACTCCAAAGTTTGCAAGGGAAAGCAAACTTTTTACGTCGTTTCATTCCTAACTACGCCGAGATAACAAAAGGTTTTACCAGGTTTTTGAAACAAAATACTCCATTCTTTTGGGATGAGATCGTTGATAAATCTTTTGATGCACTTAAACATGCGTTAACCCATGCGTCGTTACTGCATCCTCCCAATTACAACCAGGATTACTTTTTGTATCTCGCCGCTTCTCATTCCACCATTGGCATGGTTTTAGTTCAGGAAGATGAATTCAACAATGAACATGTGATTTACTATCTTAGTTGAACTCTGCATCCAACTGAGCTTAAATATTCACATGTGGAGAAATTGGCCTTGGTAGCTGTCCAAGTTGTCCAAAGATTTTGTCACTACATCTTATTACGCAAAACCACGGTAATTTCTTATTGTAACCCTATGATGTATATCTTGACCAAAAAATTGCTAGGGGGCAAGTATTCCAAATGGATAGTTATCCTGCAGGAATTTTACTTGGAATTTGAAAAATCCAAGGCAAAGAAATCTTTGGTTTTTGCTGAACTGATGTGTGATTTCCCGCATACTGATACTGAAACTGTGGCGGAGCAGCCCATTGCGGATGAATCCTTGTTTCTTATCAGTACTCTTGATCCTTGGTATGGAGATATTATTGTTTATCTCCAAACCCAATCTTTTCGGCCTGAAATCTCACGATCTCAGTGACGGAAAATATGTTTCCAATCCCAACAATACAATATTATTGGTGATACACTTTATCGTCGTGGGGCGGATTTTGTTTTCTGATGTTGTCTAACTCATGAAGAAGCTAAAAAGGTTATGAATGATTGTCACTCTGGAGCATGTGGCGGTCATATCTATGGGTATGCCATAACCCAAAAGATATTGCACGCTGGTTATTTCTGGCCATCCTTATTTAAATACTGTATCTATGCAATTCGGAAATGCCATAATTGTCAAATCTTTGATCATAAAATGCATGCTCCACCTACTCCTCTCCACCCTATAATTGTTGTCTGTCCTTTTACAAAGTGGGGTATTGACTTTATTACATGTAACCCTCACTCAGCTGGGGGGCATGCGTATATTATCGTAGCGGTAGATTATTTTACTAAGTGGGCCAAGGCGATGCCTACATTTTCGACAGACAACAAGACTGCTGCAACTTTCGTATTCAATCATATAATTTCTAGATTCGGTGTTCCTCAAGCTACTATTACTGATCATGGAAGTCACTTTCGAAATATCATGATGACTGAACTGACAGATCAACTTGGCCTGCGCCACGATAATTCTACTTCGTATTACCCGCAGGCTAATGGTTTGGTTGAAGCTATCAATAAAGTTTTAGTCACTATGATCCAACGAATCATTGGTATTCATAAGTCGAATTGGCATACCATGCTATTTTCAGCACTTTGGGCATATCGGAGCTCAGTAAAAAAATCAACTGGTTTCACTCCTTCTCAATTGGTCTATGGTCTGGAAGCAATGCTACGTATTGAATGCGAAATTCCATCATTACAATTAGCCATAGAATTACTCCAAGCTACTTTTGAAGAGGAGAAACACTTTTTGTACTTAGCTCAGCTAGATGAGAATTGACACACTGCTGCAATAGCAAATGAGACTCTTGCAAAACGAATAAAAGTTCAGTACGACAGAAATGTTACACCTCGTAATTTTTCAGAAGGAGACCTAGTTTTACTATATGATCAAGCAAACGATAAGCTAGGGGCTAGAAAATTTGTACCTATGTGGCATGATCCTTACATTGTTAAATGAAAGCTTACAAAAGGGGCTTATGAATTGATCGATTTTGACAGTGTCTCTTTGGGTAAACCCAGAAATGGACTTTATCTGAAGAGATATTATGCTTAAATTCTATGTGGAGATTTTTTGTTAGATTAGTTTCTTTACAACTGGTGTGTTTTAGATTAGAAAAGTGTGCCTAGTTTAGAGAATGCTCTTATCACTATTCCTGCTTATCTTGATATTGCATATGTCGACGTCTCTTCAAACATACATCAGTTTTGCTGATGGTGCTTGTCGTAGTACACGGAACATTTCTTCCGCAGCTTGGGTTATTTATTCACCCTCTGATGAGTTAGTGTCTATGCATGGGGTAAGCCTCAGTCAAACAACGAATAACATTGCAGAGTATAGTGCAGTGATTGAGTTATTATCTGAATCCATCTCATTTGGGATTTGGAGTTTGATTGTTAGGTTGGATTTTGAACTCGTTGTATTACAGCTTAACAGGGTTTATGCCATTAGAAATCCAGCGTTATTAAGGTCATTTTTGAGATTTCATCTCTTGGAACGTGAATTTGATTACATTGAATATCATCATATTCCAAGACATTTAAATACATTAGCAGATGCAGTTGCTTCTCGTATGATAAATAGATATTTGAAATAATCAAAATAGTAAATTTAATAACATTCAATAACATGTTACACAAGATAGCCGGTAATAATGATATATCATAGCATAGAAGTGTGTTTCAAAATATACATTGTCTTCGATCATAGGTTGAAAAACACCTTATGATCGGCAAAAATGATAATACAAAAAGAAAAAAATGTCGTGTGAGTCTACAAAATCGATCATCCTATCCCTGGTGATGATCACGATAAGAAACTACTGCTCAGGCCACCCTACATAGGAACCTCCTAAAAGGTCATGGGACCCCAATCACATATCTCTGTAACCTAAGTGGAATATCATCTATGCCAGTCTCTGGAATATCTACTATCAAGTGCTCTAGATGATGCTCCAAGTCGGTTAGGATCTCTGTTGATTGGTCCTATGGGGCTGGTACTGCTACAGCTGGGTCTCTCCTCTCATAAGGCTAGAGAGCGGCTGGTCGTTGTGGACCCACATCTGCATTTAAATTTTTGATTATCAGTTTTGGACGTTTAAAAAAAAAAAAAAAACTTAGAAAGTGTTGAAAATGTTTTTACCTGAATCATCCCATTACTCTCCTGGAGGAAGAGTCATGTCTGGATCACCGCGATAATCCATCCCGGCATATGGAAAATCCTGAATCACAAAAAGTTGGTTGTTCAACCAATGAAAATACTCAGGCAGAAATCGAACAACCTCTGTACCCTCCTCAGGGTGACGGGCCATCAAAGCAACCCAACGAATTATCCTAGGTTCTCGAGGAAGACCAGCATCAACAGGAATATGCTGCGGGGCTAACATGGGGATCCTCTCTAGAGAAAAGCTGACTACGATAAATCTGTATCCAAAGTTTTTCAGCTGTCCATTCTTTGCTTTGGTTAGTTGGCCTTTAAAATTTGCCAACAGAGCCTCGCACCAATTGAATATGGTGCCTCGAAAATAGACTACAACCATCTGCATCTGGGATCCAGTAGCCACATGCAATGTTGCACTCCCGCATAGCCTGGTAATAGCAAATGCAATAACCTTAAGCTTAGGATGGTTGATAGTTTTAATATCAATCCATTTGTCCTTTGTTTGATCATCGCAAAACTCCAATCGGAGACTAGTGACAGACTGGCCACCTGGCCTAGTCCCAAAAAGAGATAATTGTTCACCCCTCTTGGACAAACCAGTCAAAAAGTATATATCCTCCAGCTCGATTTCGAGCCGGTGGCCACCAATCATGAAGCATTGGTCCTACGTGTTCCATCTGTCTACCAGCCATTGCAAGAAGTCTACTTGGGCCCTCATCCCTGGTATGGCCTAGAACTTAAACAGTCTGCATGCTCTCAATGCCTGCAATGTAGGCATATGATTTATTGCGGCAAGATCTACATCCTCATGCTCGCGTTCTCGCCAAATAAGCTTGAGTGTCCTACAATGCACAAAAAGACATATTAGAACAAGCTAGTTTGAAAAATTTTGGGCGAAAATGGAGAAATTTCAATTTTAAAATTCGTTGGACAAGGTCCACACCCGCTACTTACAAACAGTGCATAAGTCCGCATGGGTTGTGAGCAATAGATGTGGACCCACAACTTTTTTCTTTATAGAAATAGTCGGGGTCCGTAGGGGCCACGTGTTGAACCTGCGGACCCCCGCGAGCGACTTTCTAAACCTATTTTTCCTTCAAAAATCAAATTTAAATCCTAAGAACGAAATGTAAACGGATGAAATGCAAGTTAAGGAGGATGTGGATTACCTGGAGCTGACGGTTTTCAATTCTGACAGATGGATTTTCCAGAATCTTCACAGGAACTTTCTTACCCAAAAGCTCTCACTTCTCACTCTGAACTCAAATGGTAAAAATGAAGATAGAAAAGCCCTTTTTATAAGTTTTTCGAATAAATGAATTTTTAATTTATTTATTTTTCACTTTAAAAAGGTAAACTTTAAAAAATAATTTTTATTTATCTTAAACACGTATGTGTAATGTTTTGAGTTATTGTGCAAAATATTGGATTTTTCGGAAAATTGATCATTTTTCAACAAAGAGCATACTTTTATCACTTTTTCAGACTCTCTCAAAAAATTTACCAAAAAACGAAACATTGGAGTCCTCTTTAAGCTCTTTTCAGACTCTCGAAAATTGAAAAGATTGCTGAGCACTTGATTGTTCGAACTCGTTAAAATAAATGAATGATCGTCCCTTCAGTATAAGTTTACCCCTTTTACGGAATGAAATGGGCTATTTACGAAAAAGGTATACGTTGACTAATTATGGTCAATAGAGTTCTCTCTCGCATTATTTTATCCTTTTTCGGGCTCGAGGGACTAGAGTTATGAAAAAGTACCCCAATGGAGTTTTCTTAAGTTTTTCTTCTGACTCCCTAAAATTGAAAAACACCAAGTTTTTCCTATACTGGACTCATTAAAATTTGACAGTAAAGGACCTGTTCAATTTTAAACAGGAACGAACCACTCCTTCTTATTGTTCAAATTTTAAACTAAGTTGGACTCATCGAAAGGATGAGCTTATAAACAAGAAAATGTTATTCTCCTCAAGCTTGTCAAAAATAAAGAGGTACTTGCCAGAAATGGTGGGGGAAAAGAGAGAAAAATGAACCTGTTTGTTACACTTTGTTTTTTAGAAAAGCCATTAACCACTCTTGAACATGACACTTTTTGTTCACCTGGGTTGGGAAATCCTTTGCCTAACAGTTAATCAAACCACATTGAAAATCTTCAGCCGGTTTCTGAGTATTAGCTTTGGGTCAATTGTCACCAAGCCATCTGTAGTGTCGTTACGTGTTCAAGAGAAAAATTCAAACAAACCATTCATCTGCAAGATATCTTTCATCTATTTTGACCATCCCTGAGTTAGTCCTTGCCAATATATTTCTTCAAAACTTGATCTATGATTTTGTGTTGTGGGCTTGCCTACGATGGATCGCTTTCTATCGACTTCAGCTCATTATCTAGGAAGTTGATCTAGAAATTATCAGTACCTTGAAAACTGCATGTCCTAATGGCAGTTTTCTCGCCTTTGATGATAGGTTGCATCATTGACCTTCGATCAAAGGATTCTATGACATGTTCGAATTCAGCTCATTTATTTGCAATTCATGGATTGTACTGAGTACTTTGAAAGCCATTGACATTACTGGTGGTTTCTCTCACACTTGTTAACAGTTCACATCATTGACTAGTAATCAAGTGGTTTCTACCATGTTTGACTTCGACACATTCATTCACATGGATAGAATCGTACTAGTTTGGGAAGCGGAAATCAAGACCCTGGATCTAGTTTCTACCATCCAGGCTGCGAGGAATTTTGTTATTCATTATACAGTGGACTATTCATAAATAGATGGATGTGCCCATACTGTGTCTACACATGTCTATACTCTAGATGTTTTACAAAATCATTCTTATATCAGAACAGTTTAGTCAGTTTTCTAGTCAGTTTTGATCTGAGTATGGGAATGTCTACCTCAGCGATGATATGTCTACATATATATATTTTGCATTGAATTTTTTTACAGGTTCCGACTGGGGTGTCCATAGGATGATCCTTGAAATGATAAAGTACTTCAATCTTCATAAATGACAGACTCTATCTTCATCTATTACAGACTTCGCACTTTAGGGGGCAATCTGTTGCACTAAAAATTGTCACCTTGACATTCTGCTATCTGTGTGAGTTCATTACCACTCATACTTCCCCCCTATGCAAGTCTAAAGCATCAGTTCCTCTTATCAAACCTTGAAAATAAGGGAAAAGCCCTCAAAAGTCTTTAAAACTATGGTTCCGCACTTTCTCTTTGTATTACCTACGGTTCTGCACCTAATGGTCATGTCTCCTACGCACTTGACCGCTTTGTCTCTATGTTAAAGGTGCGGACCCCTGTAAAAGTTAAAAAGGTGTGAGTATATTATGAAAAACTCACTTTCAGTCATTTCTGGAAGCTTCTTGAAGGAATCTTGAGGTGGCAAGTTCGCTCTCTTAAGGTTCATGCATTCCATAACTTAAGGAGCTAACCCGTTGATGTGAGGAGCTTATCCCTTTGAAGGAGGATTCTATCCCTTCATAGGTGGACCTGTAACCTCCTCCTCTGCACTATAAAAAGAAGCATTGGGCTGGTTACTTGAGAGGTTAGAAGCTGAATATTTTTGAAGTGAAATGTTGTTGGAACTTAGTCTTCTTTAGTTGAGTTTTTATGAGGAGAGATTACATGCCTCTAAGATCTCATTTGGAGGAGTGCAAGGCTTGTCAAAGTAAATGAAATTCCTATTCCGGACCCTAGGAAGAGCTTGTTCAACATCAAGGCTAAAAAGGTTGTAAGGTTCTTCTACTTCAAAGTTAATACAAATAAATTTGTTTTTCTCAATAAGTTTTTAATTCATGGTTTATTTTATGGATTCCTTGATCACCATAATAGACATGATTTATGATATTTGCTATGCAAGTGCTATTTAATGTTTGCTTGTTTGTGATTGCAGGTCTTCAAAGTTAACTCTTTCGAACGATTGGAGGATGACTACTACGGAAAAGCACTGGATCTAAGGTAGGGTCTTAACACCTTTGTAGTATTTATTTATAAATCACATATGTCTAGAGAAAGATTGATTTGTTTGTCTGTTTGTTGCTAGACTATCTTCTGATACTAGGGAGATCGGTCTTGTCCGCAAGATCGATTTATCCGGCCAAGATAATTCACTTCAATCCTTAAGATCCTGATACATCATTAGATCTTATCCTTCATCAAGCGCTAAGGTTCTTCCTCGGTTCAGATTAAGCATGACACCATAAGCCAATACCCTGCATATTAGATCTCACACTATATCAGATATTCGATACTTGAACACCTTGGCCTAATGATCTTCTCCTCCTTTTATAGTTTTAGGCCTTTCTCAATACCATGGTCCAAAACCACTTAGGACCAATACCTTGGACCAAATACTTGGGGTCAATACCTTGGACCCGATACCTTGGACCAATACCATGGATCAAAATACCATGGACCAAATACTTCGAACCAAACATTTAGTTTTCCAAGGTATACGCAATTTTCCTTTTGTGAAAGTGCATGTGTATGTATACACGCCTTGTATACAGTGAACCTACGTATATACGTGGCTTGGTCAATGGTGAACCTGCATATACCTCTCTTTCTTCATTCTGTGTAGTCTGATCTGTAACTTTGTGCTGTTAACCTGTAGTACTATGATCTGACATTTGAGTGAGTTGCTTTCTAAACTAATTCCTTGTAGTTGCCCTGCACATCTGATATCTCTTCTGTAGATTCATCTAGTTACCATATACAAGAGAGTTGTTTTGCTACAAGTGGGTTGCCATTAAGTTCAATACATACATCATAATGCCAACAATATCCCCCCTTGGACTTGATGGAAACAACCACACCAAGTCACTCTCCCCCTTTGACATCAAGGGCAAAGGGTCATGCTCCCCCTAAGTGCATGCTGAATTCTCTAATATGCTGAAGTGCTGATTGAGCTCCCATGATCGAGTCCATGCTCCCCCTGAGCATAAGTAAAGTCTGCAAAAAAAAATGTTCTAAAGAAGAACATGACTCTATACATACATCATAAATGACCTTCCTATCACCAATGATTCATACATGCATTCATCTCCCAACCAAGTGGGGATATACCAAATTTGAGTCATCCACCCAATCAAGTGGGGATATACCAAATGTTTATATATGATTGAAATAGACATTATTACATCATCTTTCCATGCATAGTGGGGTACAAATTAGGTCTTTTCATGACCTTTACATCAAATGATATACATGATTTTTATAACAAGGACCAGCAATCTAAACAAGATTATGATAGTTATCAGCAACTATCATACACCATATATGATCTGCACCATAAGCATCTGTCCACAACATCTAGACCTATAACTTGTAATACCATTCTCTTGACCAACCAACACTCAGTAGCAAGATGTATCATTTAGCCACATAAGCATCATCACCAAGGACTTCTAACCATAATGCCAACAATGCATTATTCAGAGCATATTCTCCCCCTGAACCTGTTCCATTTGTTCACTGTCAGATATGACCATGCATATATCAGCAAGAAGTATCAAAGCATCATCATCAATCAGATATACATCAGGTTAATTTGTGAGGATCAAAAGCACTTCTAAATAAAATCTTATGAGTATCAACACATTTCCACACATCATCAAAAGATTGTAACCATCATCAACTAGAGAAAATAATGAACCATATCAGTCCCCTTTCCCTGAGTTTGGCCCACTGTTTTTCTTCAAACCAACATATACGTGACTGTGTCCATAGAAACTCGCATATGTACATGACTACACTTCATGACACTCACATATAACCACCTTTCTCTAAAAAAATAGGATTTAACAACAGGATGATGCAGAAACTACTCCCAGGTTTTGTCTCAGATATTCAAATGTCTCTCTGGGAAATGGTTTGGTGAATATATTAGTAACTTGTTCTTTGGAGGGAACATACTCCAATTTGAGTTTTTGTTCAAGCACTTGTTCACGTAGGAAATGATATTTGATGGGTATGTGCTTGGTCTTGGAGTGCATGACTGGATTCTTTGAAATACTAATGGCACTTGTATTATCACATAGAATGGAGATGGGTGGAGTAAATGTGATTTGAATATCTTCGAAAGTTTGCATCATCCAAAGTAATTGTGTGTAGCAAGATGTAGCAACCACGTATTCTGCTTCCGCTATAGATAACGCAATTGTCTTTGTTTCTTGCTGAACCAAGACACTAACCTGGAACCCATATAGAATTCATCACCACTAGTGCTTTTCCTATCATCAACACTTCTTGCCCAATCTGCATCTATATATGCATGAAGTGTAAGATCTGTATCTCTAGGATACCATAAGCCAAAGTTCTGTGTTCCTTGAAGATATTTCAAAATTCTTTTGACTTCCCGAAGATTTTATTCCTTTGGATTTGCTTGGAGTCTTCCAACTATTCCCACTACATGCATGATGTCTGGTCGGGTACCTGTTAGATAGAGCACACTGCCAATCATGGATTTGTAAGTTGGTTGATGTACTGCTGCTGATTAATCATTTGAGATGAGACTACATCCTGTTACCATTGGAGTAAATACTGGTTTAGAATCTTCCGTGCCGTACTTTTTTAGGATCTGTTTGAGATATTTGGTTTGTGAGAGAAAAATACGATCTTTATTTTGTTGCACTTGTAGACCAAGAAAGTAGGTAAGCTCACCAAGCAAGGACATTTCAAATTCTTGCTGCATTACTGAAGCAAAATTCTGACTCATGGATTCTTCATTGCTACCAAAAATGATATCATTAACATACACAACAATTATTTGCAATTTATCAGTTTCCATCTTTGTATATACATTGCTATTTGTTGACCCCTTTGAAAAACCCTGTTGATGGACATATTTGTCGAGACGGTAATACCATTCCCTTGGAGCCTGTTTTAGACCATAGAGAGATTTTCTGAGTTTGCATACAAGTTTTGCATCATTTCCAAGAATGAATCCTTCTGGTTGTTCAATATAGACTTCTTCTTCTAAGTCTCCATTAAGAAAGACAGATTTTACATCCATTTGGTATACTTTGAATTTTTGAAAACTAGAAAGAGCAAGAAACATTCTGATGGCTTCAAGTCTAGCAACAAGTGCAAAAGTTTCTTCAAAATCTATACCTTCTTGTTGATCATATCCTTTACAAACAAGTCTGGCCTTGTTTCTAATAACTTATCCATTTTCGTTAAGCTTGTTTTTGAATATCCATTTAGTTCCTATGATATTCTTATCATGAGGTCTAGGAACTAATTCCCAAGTATTATTATTTTCAATTTGCTCAAGTTCTTCGTTCATGGCCTTAACCCAACATTCATCTCTGCATGCTTCATTTACATTTTGAGGTTCAATGGAAGATAGTAATGCTAGATAGCTTGAAGTTTTGGCAATGGTTCTTCTAGTTTTCACACCTTCTCCTTTTTCTCCTAAAATTTGAGCTTTTGGATGATTTTCTGATCATACTTGGTTGGAGTCTTTTCTTCTATCATTATCTCTTCTTCTAGTGCTTCACTGGTTTCTTCTTCAAAATCAATGTGATTTGATGTGGGAAAATGATCCTCATCTTCTTCATAATCTTCGGTTTTTATTTGTTTTGAAGTTTTGCATGCTTCATCAACCATAACATCAATACTTTCAATAATATTCCCAAGTCTTTTATTGTAACATTTATATCCTTTACTTCGGGAAGAGTAGCCAAGTAGAATACCTTCATCTACTCTGGGTTCAAACTTACCAAGTTTTTTATCAGTCCTTTTGATGTAACATTTGCTTCCAAAAACTTTGAAGTATTTTACTGTAGGAGTCTTTCCATACCAAATTTCATGTGGAGTTTGAGTGTTGTTTACCCGAACATTTGCTTGGTTGAGAAGAGTGACGGCGGCGAATGCAGCTTCACCCCAGAAGGTTGCAGGAGTTCCAGATTCATCTAGCATAGCACGAGCCATTTTTTGAACAGTTATGTTCATCCTTTCTACCACTCCATTTTGTTGAGGAGTCCTTGCAGTGGAGAACTGCCTTTTTATTCCATGTTGTTCACAGAAGTCAAATTCATCTGAGGTAAATTCCCCTCCTCGATCAGATCTGAGTCATTTGATTTTGCGATCTGATTCATTTTCAACCAAAGCTTTGAAGGCTTTGAACTTTTCAAATGCTTCATCTTTATGCTTTAGAATACCTATCCAACACATTCTGGAAAAATCATCAATGAACAATATAAAGTATTCTTCTCCACGAGGTGACTTTTTCCTTGATGGACCACATAAATCAATATGAACAAGTTCAAGAGGCTTACTAGCTGACCCTTCCTTTTCGATGAATTGAGATCTGGTTTGCTTACCGAATTGACATGATTTTCATATAGTATTTTCAGGAATGTTGATATTTGGAAGATCACGAACAGCCTGGAATCTGCATGCTTTTCTTATTTGAGAAAAGCTTAGATGTCCCAATCTTCTATGCCATAGCCATTTTTCATCATTTTTGCTTAGATAGCATTGTTGTTGTCCTCCCTTGAGTATGTATAGGTTGTTTGGAGTTCTTGTCCCTTTAATCATGGTTTCTCCTATATCAAGCTCACAAACAACACATCCATTTGATCGAAACACTACTTCATTTCCTCGATCACACATTTGATTCACACTCAACAGATTATGTTTTAAACCATCAACATACATAACATTCCCATCTTTAACCTTTTCTTTCAAGAAAACAGATCCTTTACCTTTTATGACAGCAGGAGTGTCGTTTCCAAATGAGACACTCTTTTCCTTTTCTAAGGCATTATATGAGTGTAGTTTTTCTTTGTCACCTGTCATGTGTTTTGAGCATCCACTGTCGATGTACCACTGGTTTTCTTGTCCTTCTGCATACAAGGCTATACCACATCTTTCTGTTTGTGGTTCTTTCTTTCTCCATATTTTGGGATTTAATGGAGTTTTCTCTTTTTGAGCTATTTTCCAAAGTTTACTCATGCATTTAGATTCTTCATGGCCAAAGTTGTTACAGATTGAGCATTCTATTTCATTTTCAAGAAGAGAAAAGTTATTATAGGAACTTTTCTTGATCCCTGTCACATTCCTTTGATTTCGTGCTTCTCTAGTCATGATGGTTTTGTAAGCAACACATTGACCAACTTTATGTCCAAAATTATTACATGAGAAGCATTGACCATTAAAGAAGTTCCTGCGATTATCGAATCTACTGACCTATTGACTGTAGTTGAAGTTCCTCCCACTGACCTATTGATTGATATTCTTTGAAGCAAATTGAGTATGATTCACCTGAGGTTGATTGTGGCTTCTGTTCATCCTTGAATTAAATTGAGCCTGATTCACCTGGTGATCTACTTTATGCCTTTGCTGATGATTGTCGAATTGTTCATTGCTCTTTGCTGCATCGCAATAGCTTTTAGTGGAGGTTGACGACTTCTGTGATTGAGATGTTTCTTCAGTATATCCAAGACCTGTCTTTATCAGAGGAGAGCACTGCACTTTGATAATTTCATTTAAGTTTTTTGATCCTTTAGCAAATCTAAGATTGAGAGCTTTTGTTTTCTCAAGATCCTTTCTTAGACCCACAATTTCACATTCTAGCTTTTCATTGTGTTTTTCTCCTTTAGCAAGCTAGAATGTCAAGGTATCTATAATCATATTCTTTTCTTCTAAACAGATTTTGAGTTTAGACATTTCTTCATAAAGGTCATCTTCATCTAAAGCATCTAAAAAATCATCATCTTCGTAAGCCATCAGAACTCTATAGCCATTACTATTTTCATCTTCATCACTATTTAATAAAACATTGCTATCTTCATGAGTATAGTAGCTATTTCTACTTACAATTTGTTTTCTATTCCATTTTGCAATTTCCTTCCATTTATCATATTTATCTTTATGAGGACATTTGGCAGCATAATGACCAACTCTACCACAGGCAAAACATTTGAAAGGTAGTTTACCTCTGAATCTACCGGAACCCCATTGAATATTCTTGACAAAGTTCGCTTCCTCTTCTTCTTCTGAAATATTGCCTGGTTCATTGAGTTCTTCTTTTCCTTTTGCTAAAGCTTTAAATGCGGCTTCTCTCATATCTGATGGACCTCCTTTTCTCATCTCAAAGGTAGTTAAGATTCCATGAAGTTGTGTCATAGTAATAGTTTGTAGATCCTTCTTTTCTTCTATGGTAGATACTTTTGATTCAAATTTAGCAGATAAGGATCTCAAAACTTTTTCAACTAAGGTAACTTCCTTTATCTCTTCACCCAAATTATTCATGCAATTAACAATCTCATCTATACGTAAGAAGTAACTAGCTACACTTTCATCATTATGCATCTTGAGAGTTTCATATTGAATTCTGAGAGTTTGCAGTTTAGCACGTTTTACTTGAGAGTCTCCTTCGTAGCTTAGAACGATTTTGCCCCATATTTCTTTGGCTGATTTGAGCTGCATAACATTGACAAACTCTGATCGTGACAGAATTGCCAATAATGTATTGACAGTCTTGGCATTAGTTTCATATTTCTTTTTACCTGCTGCATCTATAGGAATTGCTTATGGAAATGTATATCCTCCTTCCACAATTTCCCAGACATCTATTCCAAGAGATTGAAGATAGGATGTGGTTCTTACCTTCCAATAAACAAAGTTTCTCCCATCAAAGATTGGTGGTCTGATGGATCCCCCGCTCTCTTGATTACTCATGATGATGGATCTTCCTTCAAGCGATCAAGCTTCTTCTAAAAGACCTGCTCTGTTACTAGTTTTTGGAAATAATACTGAGAGGGGGGGTGAATCAGTATTGTTAAACTAATAATTTTTCATTTCCATAATCAGATTCATATACGCTACTTCAGTTAAGGGAACTTGCATGTACACGCAACTGTGTTTAGTGGAACTAGCGTGTCCAACAAACTTATGATTCAGTTAATTCATCATATATTGATCTTTAATCAGTGCATTAGAATCATATAAGCAGTAACTGTAAAATTTTCTGTTTTCCCACCCCGGTTTTCAGTTTCTCCTTATTTCTCCCATGTAGTTAAATGCCCATTCCCATAACCATACATTTAACAGACTGAAAAAAATAAATATTGCTGAAAACACAAATTCTGGAAATTTTTCAGAATGCTGGAAATTGCAGAATTAAAAATCAGCAATCAAAAACAACCATTAAAACACATTAAAACACTGATATTTTTGGTCAACTTGACCCTGGAAAAACCCCCTACAACTCTTGGGGAAAACCAGTTTGAGAGCTCTTCTTTATTTCTGGAAAATGCCTTTTTACAGAGAGAAAATTTTTCAGCAAAAATCAGCAAAACAAAAATTTTTCCAGCAAGCAAACTTATCTGTTTTTCAGCTAACAGACAATCTGGAAAATGGCTGAACGTGTTGTACGGACCGTACGGATGTACGGACTGTATGGATGTACGGACCGTACGGACTGTACGGACGGCCGTACAGACTTGTACGGACAGTCCTCGAAAATCGTGCAGAAAATCGCCTCCTCGATATTCGTGCTGAAAATCAATTTTTCCATTGTTTTGCTCACAAAAACTGCCTTTTTCTGCTTGTTCTTTGAGCTGTACGGATTTGCTGAAGTGCTGCCTTGGTATGTGTGCCAAACTGCTGCCTCTTTCTCCTCCTTGTCCAGAAATCTCCTTTGCTCTCTTGCTCTCCTTCTCCCAATCTGCTCATGAAAGAATGAATGATCTTTTCCTCCTTTTCCTCCCTTAACCCAACCCTAAATGACTTTTGGGTGATCCCTAAATCCAATGGCTGAAATAGATTTAGATCAATGGCTGAGATTAAATGCTTATTTAAATCTCACTTTCTATTTTTTAATTCACCCCACTTTAATAAAGACCCACTTAGTCATTTATTTCCAAAGTCACTTTTCCTTTCTAATTTTTCATTGACTTTATAAAAGTCACTTTAAAATTAGACTTAGTAACTTTATCACTTAAAGTCACTTTCAAATTAGATTTAACTTTATAAAAAATTATAAAGTTACTTTAGGAGAAAAAATAAATTCTTTTGGACACTTTTCCCTAGGCCAAAGATCAAAGCCTTAGGGAACCACCTGTCCTCTGGTACCAAATTTCAACACTCCCTCTTACCGAGGAAGGTGTTCCTCACCACACCCATCTTGTCTCTGAAGTAGACATGCTTGCCCTGTGGTAAGGCTTTGGTAAGAATATCTGCAACCTGCTCATCAGTGGAAATATACTCAAGCTTCACAGCTCCCTTCTGAACATAGTCTCTGATGAAATGATATTTGATCCCGATATGCTTTGACCTGTCATGAAATACTGGATTCTCCGTGAGTTTAATGCAACTCTGATTATCACAGTAAATCACTGAAGGTCTCAACGGCTGACCAAATAAGCCAAACAACATCTTGCGAAGCCAGATGGCCTCACAACTAGCTAGACTGGCTGCCATATACTCTGCTTCCGCTGAACTCAGTGCTACTGACTGCTACTTCCAGTTGAACCATGACACTACTGCTGAACCCAACCCAAAACAACACCCTGAAGTGCTCTTCCTATCAGAAGCACAACCTGCCCAATCAGAATCAGTGTATCCTACCAATCTCACTCCATCTCCCTGCCTGTAGTCCAGACCATAATCCACTGTCCCCTGCAAGTACCGCAAAATGTGTTTTGCAGCCACCCAGTGAACCTTCCTAGGCTCACACATAAACTGACTCATCGTGTTGACTGCAAAACAGATGTTTGGTCTAGTGTTGACCAAATACATCAAGGAACCAATCAGCTGCCTGTACAATGTGGGATCCACCAACTCGGAATCCGAAGCATGAAGCTTCTTCCACTTGGTGATCATCGGTGTCGACATGGGTCTACAATCCTCCATGTGGAATCTGCTAAGGATGTCCACAATATACTTCCCCTGTCCCAGGGAGAAATGCCCCTCCTCCTGCCACACCTCCAAACCCAAAAAGTAATGCATCAAGCCGATGCCCTTCATCTCAAACTCCGCCGCAAGATCTCTCTTGCAGTGCTCTATGAGTCTCTCTGCACCTGTAATGATCAAGTCATCCACATACAGCACCAGAATGAAAGGCTCCTCACCAATCACAATAAAGTAAAGGTTCAGATCTGCCTCACTCTTTGTGAAACCCATCCCCTGCAAGTATGCATCTATCCTAGAGTACCAAGCTCTGGGAGCTTGCTTCAGGCCATAAAGGGCCTTCTTCAATCTGCACACATGGGACTCCTTCCCATGCACCTGAAAGCCCTGTGGCTGCTCAATGTACACCTCCTCCTGTATGAAGCCATTGAGAAATGCGGTCTTCACATCCATCTGGTGGATCTTCCAACCCATCTCTGCTGCTATCGATATAATGGAGCGGATCGAAGTATATCGAGCCACGGGAGCGAAGGTCTCCTCATAATCAACTCCCTCTACCTGGGAGAACCCTCTAGCCACAAACCTCGCTTTGAATTTCTCAATGCTGCCATCTGCAACATGCTTTACCTTGTAAAGCCATTTGGAAATAACCACGGATTTGCCCTCAGGCCTCGGCACCACCTCCCAAACATCATTCTTCATGATAGAAGAATACTCCTCCTGCATGGCCTCTCTCCAGACCTGCTGGCTAGCTGCCTCCTCATAGCTAGAAGGCTCAGAGTCAAGGATGCTGGTAACCATCGCCATATAGCTACAAAACCTCTCAGGTGCTCTACTCTCTCTGACCGGCCTCTTCGGCTCAGCAACAGATGTGGCATCTCTCAAGGTGTCCTGAAGCCACTTGGGCTTCCTCTTCCCTGAGCATGCTTCTCCCATAGGAGAATGAAACTCCTCCTCCTCATCACCATCAGTAGCCTGAACTCCTGACTGTCTGTCTACTGTCCTCCTGCCTGCACCTAAACCTATAGAATCTGAGGTACCGTGTGAACTGTCCATCAGTGGACTCCCTAGTGAACTGCTCTGTGAACTGCTCGGAGCACCACCCCTCTGGCTCGGCGAGCCACTGCTCACTGATGGACCTGACATCCTCATAGATTTACCTCCGGATCCTCCTGATCCCTGCCACTGGATCCCTGTGACTGACTCAACTGCTGCTGAGGGTCTGGCTGATCCAGATACTCTAACTCCCGTGACCTCCTAAAGGCCCTGTCCTCCTCGAACTTCACATCCCGTCTGACAACAACTCTCCTCTGTGCAGGAATGTAAATCCGAAAGGCCTTTGAGGTCTCACTGTAGCCCACAAAGATACCCTTCTCTGCGGTGGGTTCTAGTTTGGTCCTCTTCTCCTTGGGTATATAGGAGTATGTAATGCATCCAAAGATATGAAGATGACCAAGATCAGGCTTCTTCCCAGAGAAAGCCTCCTCCGGAGTCATATGCCCCAAGGCACGATGCAGACTCCTGTTCTGCAAGTAAACAGTTGTGTTGCAGGCCTCTGCCCACAAGAACAATGGCAACCCATGATCATGTAACATGGCTTTGGCAGCCCCTATGATGGATCTGTTCTTCCTCTCCGCAACCCCGTTCTGCTGGGGGTTGTAAGGAACAGTGAACTCCCTCCTAATGCCTGCCTTCGCACAATAGTCAACAAACTCTCCAAGGGTGTACTCTCCTCCATTGTCCGACCTCAGGGACTTGATCTTTCGACCTGTCTGAGTCTCCACAAGAGCTCTGAACTCCTAAAACCGCTTGAAGACCTCACTCTTGGTCTTCAAGAAATAAATCCAGGTCCTCCTGGAGTGATCATCAATGAATAAGACATAGTACTCATATCCACTCAAGGAAACATGAGACATCTGACTGCTCACATCGGAATGAATCAAATCAAGTATCCCCGTCGCTCTGCTGTCACTGCTGGGAAAAGGGGATTTGGCAAACTTGCCCATTGCACAACCTCTGCAAGTATCAAAGTGATCAGTACACCTGTGGTGATCTCCCGCAATGTCCTCAAGGCTCCATGATACATGTGTCCCATCCTGCGGTGCCAAATCTCACACAACTCAGAACTGCTAGCTCTGCTGTCGGTACTACTGCTCAATGCCAAAAGGGGCTGGAATGCAAACTTGTACACCTTTGCATGGCGTACACCTATCACTCTAGCTGAATCAGCTGGAGTGCCCCTGGGATACATCAACACCTGTCCTCCCCTGAACAGTACCTCATATCCTCTGTCCTCCAAAGCTGAGACGGATATGAGGTTCTTCCTCATCCCTGGCACATAAAGAACATCTGACACTTTCAAGGGAGGTCTGGACTCCCTCTGAAATGTCAGTGTACCCACCCCGACTGCTCTAACAACTCTGTCATCACCGAGTACTACCTCAATATCAGTGCCACTCTTTGAAAGCTCTAAGAAGTACTCCCGGACTCCTGTCATATGACGTGAAGCCCCACTGTCCACATACCAGATACCTGTAGATGCTCCGCTAATCGAGGGAAAAGCATGCTCCCTCTGAACCTGTGTGGCAGGTGATCCTGCACTAGAGGACTCACATGTAGTGAACACAAACTCCCGGTCAAAACGACCTGCAAAGTCCCTAATCTCAGCTGAAGCTGCCACATCTTGGTTCTTCCCCTTCTTCTTCTTCTTCTCCGGACACACAACTGCATAGTGTCCCATCTTTTGACAATTCCAACACTTCACTTTGGAATAGTCCTTCTGTGAGTTACCCTGTTTACCTTTACCTTTGCCTTTGCCTCCACCACCGCTTGTGGAAGCCTGCTTCTTCCCTTTGCCTTTCTTGCCTCCTGCCACCAGTGCTACGTCCTTATCCTACTCAACTGGCTTGGCTGCCCCAAGCTGTCCTTTCCTGATCTCTGTTTGAATACAATCATCCCAAAACCTCTCCCATGTGGGAAGGGTCTCACGTGCACAAACCCCATCAGCAAAGTTCAACCATGAACGGGGGAGGCCATTCACTGCAATACGCACCAACTCAGTGGGTGGAATGGCCTCTCCAATCGCTGCCAACTCATCTCTCACATTGGTAATCTTTGTGAGATATCCAGCTGCACTATCATTCCCATCTTAATGTTCTTCAGCTTCTCCTTCAGGACCATCTTCCGGTTCTCATTGGTACTCTGGTAGAGATTGGACAATGTTGTCCACATCTCATGGGCATTGCTCTTTCCTCTCACATGAGGAATGCAATGGTCTTTGATTCCGTCTAGAATCAGCCTCTTACCCTTGTTGTTCTTTCTATTATAAGCTGCCAACTGAGTAGCATCAGTAGGCACAACAATAGGGTGCTGTGCTGTATGCACCATGATATCCCAGACTTCTGCCTCCTCAAAGATACTCTGCATTCTCTCCTTCCAAACGCTGTAGTTTGTATGCCCATCCAACCTATCCTCCACCCTCAATCCCAATGACATCTTGCTGTCCCAAAACTGAAAAATAGCACTGTTGTGGTAAAGATAAAACTGCTATTTATGAAAAATCAGCTTGCTGGAATTTTCTGAATGAAAAAATCAGCAGCTGTATTTTTTTTCTTTTGTTGTCCCAAACTGCCCTTCAGCACTCAAGCTCTGATACCATGTAAAATTTTCTGTTTTCCCACCCCGGTTTTCAGTTTCTCCTTATTTTTCCCATGTAGTTAAATGCCCATTCCCATAACCATACATTTAACAGACTGAAAAAAATAAATATTGCTGAAAACACAAATTCTGGAAATTTTTCAGAATGCTAGAAATTGCAGAATTAAAAATCAGCAATAAAAAACAGCCATTAAAACACATTAAAACACTGATATTTTTGGTCAACTTGACCCTGGAAAAACCCCCTACAACTCTTGGGGAAAACCAGTTTGAGAGCTCTTCTTTATTTTTGGAAAATGCCTTTTTACAGAGAGAAAAATTTTCAGCAAAAATCAGCAAAACAGAAATTTTTCCAGCAAGCAAACTTATCTGTTTTTCAGCTAACAGACAATCTGGAAAATGGTTGAACGTGTTGTACGGACCGTACAGATGTACAGAATGTACGGACGTATGGATGTACGGACCGTACAGACTTGTACGGATAGTCCTCGAAAATCGTGCAGAAAATCGCCTCCTCGATATTCGTGCTGAAAATCAATTTTCCACTGTTTTGCTCACAAAAGCTGCCTTTTTTTACTTGTTCTTTGAGCTGTACGGATTTGCTGAAGTGCTGCCTTGGTATGTGTGCCAAACTGCTGCCTCTTTCTCCTCCTTGTCCAGAAATCTCCTTTTCTCTCTTGCTCTCCTTCTCCCAATCTGCTCATGAAAGAATGAATGATCTTTTCCTCCTTTTCCTCCCTTAACCCAACCCTAAATGACTTTTGGGTGATCCCAAAATCCAATGGCTGAAATAGATTTAGATCAATGGCTGAGATTAAATACTCATTTAAATCTCACTTTCTATTTTTTAATTCACCCCACTTTAATAAAGACCCACTTAGTCATTTATTTCCAAAGTCACTTTTCCTTTCTAATTTTTCATTGACTTTATAAAAGTCACTTTAAAATTAGACTTAGTAACTTTATCACTTAAAGTCACTTTCAAATTAGATTTAACTTTATAAAAAATTATAAAGTTTTTTTTTTTATCGGTAAAGACTAAATCTATTAAGAGAAATCAATATGGTACAAACAGGAGAGGCAAAAGACCGTCAGACCAGAAATGATAGATACATCAACCTCGGTCCCGGAAGAGAGATACAAACCCTGAGCTGCAGGAAAGACAAAAGACCGACAGACCGGAAATGATAAATTCACCAACCTCGGTCTCGGAAGGAGTAAACAAACACTGCTACACCTGAAGAATCGAAAGCAAATACAAGCTGTTACCCCAGCGGGATAGTGATTACACCACAATGTTTTTTCCCTTTCTTTTTGTTAACTTATGTCTAGCCCTCGTGAGGAGGATGGGCAAGAACAACTTGGAGACTGGAGTTCTCTATCATTGGGGACTCCTTCTCTGAGTCTGAGGAGGAAGTCTCATGGGGACGTTTCTGGGAATTTGCTGAGACATGGGTGTGCTCCATAATGTTCGTGGGCGGATCCATCGTCTGCGGCATCTGATCTGGTTTTGACTAATTTTCCTCCTTTTCCATACTTGGAACCTTTTCCATACTAGGGGGGCTGGAGCTTCCGGTTGGCGGCGGTGGGCAGGGGGCCCAACGCTTGGGTTTAGTATGAGCATAGAGGCCCTTTTTTGCTCTTGCTGACAGCGATGGGCAAGAGATATGTAGGTGCCCTGTTTGGTGACAATGACGGCATCTGAAGGCAGTGTTCTCGTACTCTATAAACTGGGTCCAGATAGCGTCCTTGATCTTGAGATTGATGTACTCTGGCAGTCCCTTGCTTAAATCAAGCTCCACACACACTCTGGTAGTCTCCCATCCAGAAGCGACCCAGGGCATTGCCTATTTGCCTGTATACTTCTGTACGCCACAGGTGAACTGGGAGATTTGGAAGCCTGATCCATACCGGAGCCTTGGTGATGACTGCTGAAGCTGGGTCAAAGTCGGGAAACCATGGAGTTAGGAAGAGACCAGCTGATCCCATGAACCAAGGGCCTTCGTCTAGGGCATTGTAGCAATGCTCTAGGTCATCGAACAACACTATGAAATATCCTTTTGCACAGAAATAAACCTTACAACGATCCGTCCAGGTGGCTTTGATCCAGTCATAAAGATCCTGTGAGCGCGGCCAGAGCCCATTGAATCTGCAGATGATGGCTCTTTCAGCAAATTTCTGGGTTTCGTCTTCAAGATCAGGTTAGGAGATTTCAACTGATGGGATCTCCTCCATTTTGTCAACCAAAAAGGCCTTGGGTGAAGTCTGTATTGGTGGCTCTGTCTTTTCAGCTTGCTTGCCATGGACTGCATCTTTGTACGAAAAAGCCTTAGCTGAGGAAGGCTCTCCCCCAGCTCCTCCTCTAAGACGAAGGGAAAGGATAATAGATGCATCTTTCTCAATACCGTAAAAAGAAATAGGAAAGAGATCTTCCAGATGTTTACCTTGGTAGAGAAGCCGTTGGTCTGCCGAAGGGATTCCCAATTTGATGTCCAATGCATGCTTGAGATTCCGCACTGGATCCGCCTGGCAAACCCATTGAAGCATGGTTTTTCCTGAAAGAAGCCTGATTTGAATCTGGAAAGCTGCGGATGATTCTGAAGGCTTTTTTCCCCAACCGTTCTGAGGGGCGGGAAGGCAGATGCCTTGATAGAGTTTCGAATCCGGCTTTGGTCTAGTGTGCAGGGGCGGCATACATCTGATTAGTGTCGTTCCCTCTTTTCTGGAAGCGCTGGTCCGAGGATAGGCTAAGGGAGCCGCACGATTTTCCTTATCCACTGCTTCAATAGTCGAAAGGGGGCTGCTCCGTCGCGCCGTGGAAGCAGGGGGACGGGGCCATGTTTTCCCGGAGCTCTCCGATAAGAGGAAAGCAGACTCTTCTGTATCTACAATCCCAGCGATCATGGCATTGAGATCTTGAGTACCTGCCGATGATCTTTGCCCAGATCTCTTCAATCCTTCCGCGGTCGGAGCGATTTGTGACCCAACGGCGGTCTGGGGCCTGGAAGCATCAAAGCTGGGGTTCGAACCATTGAAAATGGCGTGGCCTTGTTGCTGATCTGCAGCAGAGAGATAGCCCCTGTTTCGATGCTCCGATCGCTCCAATCTTTTCTCACGCAGCGCAGTCCAGGAGCTGACGGCGGCCGAGGGCAAGGAGACAGGGGAGCTAGGGTTCGCCATCCGGAATGATCTTATAAAAAATTATAAAGTTACTTTAGGAGAAAAATTAAATTCTTTTGGACACTTTTCCCTAGGCCAAAGATCAAAGCCTTAGGGAACCACCTGTCCTCTGGTACCAAATTTCAACAGTAACCAGGTGTAGTAAAAATAGAATAGATCATCATACATAAGAAACACACATGAACACCAAGATATAAGGTGGAAAACCAATGTGGGGGAAAACCACCTACTGCAATCGTCTCTGTCTTCTTTTAATAATAAGAGAATTCTGTTTACAATTTTTGTATTGGTGTAGTCTTATACCAGTACGCAGGCTTCTACCTGCAGAAGGCTACAACCTTCTCTCGTTCTCCAGCTTCTACTGGAAGGGACCTACAACCCCCTAGCTCTTGTACTAGATGATATGTTTACTAGTACGTAGGTGCCGACCTACCGAAGGCTACAACCTTCTCTATTCTTCCAAGGACCACGTTTCGTAAATTTTCATACTAGATCTATCAACAACATCATTCAATCATCAAATATATTTGCATCAACCAATCTCCTTTTGAACCAACCATAACCGAATCAATCAATCACTCTGATCATTCAGAATGTTGTCACCAGAATATAGTAACCAGAAACCAAGCAATAGCCCAGAACACTGCAACAAAAAATAGAAGCAACTAAAACATATTTTATAAGGTATATGCTACTTCCAAGTGTCGAACCTACGTGCATACGCGCTTTCCTCAAAGTGAACCAGCGTACAAATCTACAAATCAAATTTATGATGTATACGTTGTTTTGATATGTAGAACCAGCGTGTATACACTTCTTTTCTAAAGTGAACCTGTGTACAGATCTGTAAAAGATGATTTAAACATAACAATAGTTCCAGACTTCAATCATACCCAGATCATCATATTTACAGACTACAACATGCGCCAGTTATTCAGATACATGATCAAACCACATAAAGATAATTCACTTCAAGCCTTAAGATCCTGATACATCATTAGATCTTATCCTTCATCAAGTGCTAAGGTTCTTCCTCGGTTCAGATCAAGCACGACACCATAAGCCAATAACCTGCATATTAGATCTCACACTATATCAGATATTCGATACTTGCACACCTTGGCCTAATGATCTTCTCCTCCTTTTATAGTTTTAGGCCTTTCTCAATACCATGGTCCAAAACCACTTAAGACCAATACCTTGGATCAAATACCTGGGGTCAATACCTCGAACTCGATACCTTGGACCAATACCATGGATCAAAATACCATGGACCAAATACTTCGAACCAAACATTTAGTTTTCCAAGGTATACGCGGTTTTCCTTTTGTGAAAGTGCGTGTGTACGTATACACGACTTGTATACGGTGAACCCATGTATATACACGTCTTGGTCAATGGTGAACCTGCGTATATCGTTCTTTCTTCATTCTGTGTAGTCCGATCTGTAACTTTGTGTTGTTAACCTGCAATACTGTGATCTGACATCTGAGTGAGTTGCTTTCTGAACTAATTCCTTGAAGCTACCCTGCACATTTGATATCTCTTCTGTAGATTCATCTAGTTACCATAGACAAGAGAGTTGTTCTGCTACAAGTGGGTTGCCATCAAGTTCAATACATACATTGTAATGCCAACATGGATTGTCATTTGGATGTCATAGAGGAGTAAAGTTGATATGTTGGAAAAAGTATCTTAATATCATTTTTGTTACAGTGTAATTAAAGAGAAATAATCTTACTTTATAATAACTTGATAATTAGGAAAACAACTCTCCCAAATCAATTTGGAGGTGACACAATTCTTGGAGATCCCTCCATTTTGGATTTCTTGTGATATTTTTCTTACTAATTCTAGGAATCTTTTTATCTTGTTTTGATAGCCAAGTTTTCCCTTTAGGTCTCTTGAATAATCACCCCTTCACTTCAAGAATCACTAATTTAAGGTTGTATCTTGATCCCATGTCCTAACATGGCATTGGTTTCTTCCCTTTCAACCAACCCTATAATTTTCAATATGGACCTTCTTTTATTTTTTGTTTTTGTAATTTTAATTTACATTGAATGAAAAAACATAAATAATATTTCGTTGAGGATCCATATACATTTAAAAAATAGTATCTTGAGTTTGTTTCACTAAATTCAAGAAAATTGTTGATTTTTCATTAAAATCCTAAATCAACTTGCTTGGTTTAGCCCTAATTTGAGTGTTGGTTTATAAAATCAGAAAAGGGCATTTAAAGTTTGGTTTATATCAGAAAAATTCATCAAATCAAATTAGTAAGGTGATATTGTGAATCATCTTGTATTTTTAGAAGCAACTTCTTTACTTTTCTAGCTCTAAATACCTAATCAATTTTCTTTTCATGAACCTCCCATTGCTGATTTATACTCTTAAAAAAGGAATTTAAATTTATGTTCTAAATCTGAAAATTATAGCAACATATATCATTTGAACATATTTAAGATTCAATATGTGTTTTCTAGAAGAAAATATACAATTTCTAATTTTAAATTCATAGCTAATTTTCTCTTCCTTGGCCTTCTTTTTTGCTATTTTACACATCCATTTGAGGCTAATTAAAATCTGGTTTAAATATGGAAATCAGATAAATAATCATCAATATCAATCCATATATGAAGTTAAACCCATTAACCTTCCAAACCAACAATGATCTAAGCTTACTTGACGATAAGGAAACCCCCTTTAACTAAAACCTTGTCTAACCTAAAGTGAGAAAGGAAAGGATACTAAGGTGACATTGGTGGCTTGCCTAAATTACTCTTGGTGTCTCACAACTTGATTTTAGGGAGATATTTTTTACTAAGTGAGTCCGTAGGAGGTAATAATGGGTCAAGTGTTTCCTACAACACAGGAATAACATTATCACCCTTCGCTCTATAAGGTGAAAAGTTCTGATTTATGTCTTTCTTGTATGCTTTATCATGTTCCAATAACTTGAAGCCATATAATGGATATACATCATGTCTACTACATTGTTAGGGTATGCATGTCTCCTATAGTTTGGATATAAGGATCCAATGTTTCATTTATTTGTAGACTAAAAACAAAATGTAGCAGTAGAGAATGAGTCTCTATCCTTTTGTAAAAAGAGGAAAGTTTTTTTTTTCAAGAACCATTCTTATTCAAAATGGTTACATAGAAGATAATTGCACTTGATGTAAACTAGAAGACTAGTATTAAAGAAAATACCTGATGTTTGAAAAAATGATCTAGTAGAGGATATGTGTACTTCGTTTTTATTTCATTTGCAATGTGTAATGAGCGACTTGCAATAAATGCATTATTATGATACCTGCATGCATGAAACCAAAAGAAATTACTTGTGAGACAATTTAAGAATTGATATACTTTTACTAATTTAAATTATTAGTGAGTAAATACATGAAATGTTGTGCAATATTAGACAACATGAAATCTCACTAAAAAGGTTTGGAATTTTCCATGAAAATTAAGATTCTTAAAACATGGAAAGATAGAAAATGTTCTTTACAAATTGGGAAAAGTACGCCAACAAATTATAATATATCTCTAGTAATTAGAAAATAATCATGTTCACATATAGGAAATTATTCCAAAGTAGAGATAAAGGGTAATGGAAAAAGGAGTGTTTATATACTAGGATAAGAGTAGACATCTGCAAGGTTAATATTGATGACTATTAATGACTTGGGATTTTGAAAAGTGTAATGGACGTTTATTATAATGTACTTTTCCATATATTATATTTAAGCACTAAGAAATGACATTCATCCTAAGTATAATGGGAGAAAAATTATTCATCTGTTTTCTATGAACCGGATGGAGTCAAAGTCAACCTTAGTATGCTTTTGAGGTTCTAAGGACTATATATCTAGCAAAAACATTTCCTCTTATGGGGGCTTTCACATAGAAGTTATTTTTTATGCAAACAAATACATGTTACTGTAAATATTGGTAACTAACTCATTGAACGTGTGGGTGGAGGAGGTTCCTTACTCTATTTAAACTTCATATCTTTTATCCTTACTATAGCATCTTATGAAATTGTCATAACTCTTACTACTCTCATCATTGCCAATTAAATAGTTTCATAAGTTTACTCTATCTTAGTTGTTATTTTCTTCTTATGTAAAAAAGTATTTTTCACTACCATGTAATTTAAGATCAGAGAGTACATTAAGGAAAAATATTTTACATACAAATATATGAATAACAACTTCTAATATTAACAACTAAAAACATTTCATTTACAATGATAATAAAAGTAGATAGACACATTGTTTAAAAAAATTCTTAATCCATAATTGGATCTATTGAAATAAAAGTCAAACTATCTTTATTTTAAATAAAACCAAATATTAATATCCACTTAGGTTAATATTAAAATAAAATCGCTTTAGATATAGGAATATGTATTCATCTATAATTATATGTAGTCGACAAATGAAGAAAGTAAATAGGATCTATGGAGAAACCTTAATTGTGACTAATTTTATATAAAAATGGATTTATTTCAATTAAATTTAATTTTGGTGGTTGAAAGGAATGTTTGTTATCTTCCCCACCCAATTTTAGTTCGCTTTCAAGTGAAATTCTGAGCTCTGAACAAGTATAATATTCTAAAGACTTTAAGCCTCGTTATTGACTAGCATTGTGCCTTTCTAAGGTTTACCCTAGGTACCATCCTCAAAATGAATAGTACTTAAGGGTTTTCCATAGTTATGTATAACCTAGAAAAAAATAAAATAATGCATTTATCTCAACTATAATAGAAAATAAAATAATAAATTAGAATGTTTTCAAAATATTTTTTTGATTATAGGTATATAAGCCATCCTTGCTATCTAAAGAAGCTCATGGAAACAAGACTATTAAGACTAATTGGAATTGCACCATTATAATTTGGAAAAATCTTTTAGTATGATTACTATCAACATAAGTTATTTAGTTAACACCATAAACTAATTTGGGACCATGTTGTGTTTATAGAATATCTAACATGTTTTTAACAATTTTCTCACAATTGTTTTATTGTCATGGAACATAGATGAGTAACAAAATTCATTGATAACACATTAAAAAATAATGTTGATGTACCTTCTTATATTTCAAAGATGAATAAGTAATTCATTTATAGTAAATTGAATAGGAAACTACACCAAAGAGATGTTTGGAATCACGATTGTCGTTAGGCCAAAACCCGCAGGTGTTAGTTAACGATTGCATCGCTAGAGATAAAGATACACGAGAGGCAGTTAGTCCATGATATGAAACACACGAGGAGCATTGTTTTATCCAATGTCCAACAAGAGATTCAAAAATCCTTGTATATATGTCAAAAAAAATAATAGATAAAGATCTAAGAACCTAAATGTTTACCATGGCTTCTATGAAATATTGGTACCAAAGAAAGTGTCATGGACTTTTCTATATTTTTCTTAAGCTAACTAAATTAGCTATGTTATATCTCCAATTGGTACTTGAGATCCAAACTCCAAGATCGATGCTACCCAAATAACAACTCAAGGAAGATACCAATCTCACCACACAATCCTCTTCTCACTTTAGACTATTCCATCCTTTGTTAAAAAAGGGGTCAATCCCTAGAATAACATTACTAAGTCAATAGAAAAATAGGATTTAAGGTGACTTTAAGAGTTACATTATTAAAAAATATTTTATGAGGCCAATATACCCACACAATCCTCTTCTCATTTTAGATCAACATATTTCTAGTGTAAGGGAACTATCCCTAGAATAGGATTAGTAAGGAAATGGAAAAATATGGCTCAATGTCATATGAGGAATGGTATTATTTAAAAAAAATATGGTTTTATAAGATTGATTTTAAATGTGGTTGATGGGGAAATACTAATGCAAATAGTCCAAGAGAGTAATGAAGTGACACAACAACACATTGGGATGTAAATGGGTGGTAGATGAGATCAATGATTAGCTCTAGTAAAAACAAGAAAAAAAATCACTAACAATGGTAGATTTGTATGGTTGAAATTATATTACAACCATCACTTCATATCCACATACAAATCAATAATATGTGATCTTACCACTAGCTAAAATTCAACATGAAAAATTTCCCTGAAATTGCATATATAGAAGCATAAACTAGGAAGAAAACATGGCAAGAACCTTGTAGGGAATTCACCACATCTAAAGCTCTCATCCGAGAGACATAAATACCATGTATTTAAAACCATATTGTAGTAGGATTATATCTATATTCTAGGAACATAAACAAAAGAATAATGAAAAGATGAACAATGCCACATAAGAAACTTATTGTCCACTATTACATAGATGCAAAAATATCTTCAATAAAATATAAGAAAAAAGAGTATGATGCCTCCTCAAACTATCAATAACCATTACAATAGGGGGATCACATCTTAAATATCTAAAAATTTCAAAACCTTGTCCAATAATATAATAATAATGAATGCAAATCACTAGAACTATCTTTAGGCATAGTAAACAAACAATATTCTACAACTAACCCATGGCAAGACAACAACCCTAAATAATAAAATGGAACAAGTAATAAAGCTACTAGTCCATCTCTTGTACAAAATACCCTTCATGAACATGGGGGTTTGACCATGAAAAATTCTCCAATAGGACCACATATGAACCTCCACAAGTGTGACCTCCAAGGATCCTCCAAATTATAATAAAATACCCCATAAATGGGAGAATTCCTTTGGAATAATGATAAACAATATACTTCAATAGTGCACCCCCAAAGGAATCTCTAGAAATAGCATAGAACAGTCCATATAAGGGAACAAAGCTTTAGGATGTTGGGAAAGTCAACTTGGAAGAACCATGATAAACTAAAAATATATAGATTTTTCAAGGTGCTCCTTCCAAGAATATAACCACCTCGTCCCCCAAGAGGATACCATAGGGACACATGGAATATGGTCCATGAATATAACCAACTAATAGGAGTGGGATGACCTCAATAAATGTGGTATTACCTCAATAATGGTAAGATAGTGTGATTTCATAATTAGATATGGAATTCATGCATATAGATAATCTTCTTCTCATCCACCATATGGTGATTGAAAGTTGATGTAGAATTTTTTATAGTCTAGTTCTAGCTCTAGTTGTTAATGTATCACTACTAATTAGTGTTTTCTTCATAGCACTAGACCTAATTCATGTATTTAATTGTGGATCTATGTGCATGTACTTGCTTAGTTCGAATATTTTTTCTTATGTGGGAAGAAGTTTCCCTTGTTGCAAGTGACTTCCACTATGAAATCTATTGGCTATTATTAATTTGTTGGACATAGAAAAGTGTGATATTTATTTAATTGTTTATTTCAAGTATGTTTCCAAGGGTCCAATAAAGGCACAATTTCAACAGTAGCTTAGCATTAAAATGGAGCACAAAAATTAAATTAACATATTGTATATGTTTGAAAATCATTGATCATGTCCTCATCCATTAAAAATAAATCATTTTAGTTCTACAATCTACTTGTAAACCAATCATTGATTTGAAAATATTTAGTTGTGTATTATATGGAGTAATCATATGGTTTTCATTGAAATGGTATTCTAATGCCATTACCATTAATATTTTCCTTTTCCGCCACTTCCTTGCATTTCCATCTCAACCTACTATGTTCCATACAAACAATCCAATTCCCATGTGAAGAGGGACCCCATGTGCATTCCCAACAACCCATTCATGAAGAGGGATTGCTATGTGCATGCCAATAATGTAGTTTTCATAGAAGGAAAAGTATGCAACAATTCCAAGAAGAAATTGAGTGGCTCTGATTCCACTTGTAATAGATCTAACCAGTAAATATATGATAACTAAAATATACCCAAGAAAGTGCTCTGATACCACTTGTAATAGATCTGACTTGCAAATATATGAAAATATAAATATGCCCAGAAATAACAAGATTTGAAATAAAAAATCTTCTCTTTATTAATCAAAACCCTTGAGGCAGGGTAACACCATATAATCACTCCTTAAGGAAGGAGAACACTCCACAAGCCATATGCTTGCCAATACAATAATCCTTGACATCTCTCAATGGGGAGTCTCTAGCCTCTATATATGCTTCATACATACAATACCATGGGTCTCTCAATACCATATATCTAATACCATGGTATTATCACATTATTACTAACTACTTGTGGTCCTTTACATGATGCGAGTTAACCACTTTATTTATTAACTATGGCCCATCCCATTATTACATTATTCCCTTGGGTACCTCCCTCTGTACCTCATACTATCCCCCCCTAGGTATACTACAATATGGGAATGACCCACATGCATGCAGGATCTTACTACAAAGAGAATACAAGAACTCTAGAAGCACCCATGTGTGTGCACTATGCAAACTCCAACTAGAAAGGAGGTATATATTCTTTTAAAACAAATCATGAACATACATAGGAATTTTTTTCTTTATATTCCAAGGTTTCCATCCATAAAGGAAAATAAATGAAATGGAACCTTTGTGATTATGAAATATTTTTTTCTTATAAAGGAGAGTTGTAAACAATTTTAAAATGACAGAGATATAAGTGTTTTCCCCAGCCATTTTAATGTATTAAAACTCATGACTTTTGGTAAAAGAGCTTGGAGGAAAAATGTATTTGTAAAAGGAACTTGTAGGAGACATTTAAAAATGCTATAATTTGATAGGGAGATTGGAAAAACAACCATTTTTAATTTAGGTCAAAGAGAGGAATTAATTTGTGCATGTAAATTTGTGAACCACTATTACCTCTTCCTAACTAAGGAGAAATAATGAACTTGTATTTCAATAGAAAAATATCATTTATTACCTTTTAAAGCTCTTTAGAAGATAAGCTAAAGAGATATATTAACAAATAGGATAAAGGAGGAGATAGGTTCACCCCATATCCTTCCTCATGTTAAACGAAATAGTCTTCTATTGATGAAAAATAAAGATCATGTGGGCTATTGTTGTGGAATTGTAATTCTCCTAAGCTAAAAGTGGAATTTAAAACCTCCCTTGTTTAAAGGGGGAAAACTTGAAAAATAGTTGAAGGCCTAGTAAGAGCTCACTTTGTAAATTGGATTACAATGACTCACATTCCTCATTGATCTTGAGTAAGAAGTCTAGTTGAAACTTTAATGTACCATGTGCTATAATGAAATTATACATTTTTTTCATTTTATCTTTGACCAATCTTGAAACTAGAATAAGAAGGATAAAGATACAAAAATCATATTTTTGTCCAACAAAAATGTTACATAGTTCATTTAAACTCTTTAGACTTTAGAATAATCCCTTTCAATTCAATTATTGAAACTCGACTAAGGATAATAATACCATACTCTTTAGAAAGAGTATGCCATTCTTTCCAAGAAGGAGATGCAGAATCCCACAAAACACCCTAAAATAAGATTCTCGTTTGAAACAAACTATAATATTTAAAACAAGGCAACTCAACAACATAAGAGCCTACTCCCACCAACTCTAAAAGGACTAACAAGCCAATCCAAAAATAATCAAATGTCCTCCCAATGTTAGTGAACCAAACCTTAAATAATTTTCCATCTTTTCTAAATGGTCCTAAAGACAAGGGATGAAAACATCTAAAATAAGTGGGTTTATGAGGTGATGTAACATAGTCCAAAATCCCCTCAAACTTGCCTTTTATTAGGCAAAATGATCAACCATTTCCAAAAAAAAACTTACCATGGTGTGAAACCCTCAAAATAATGAACCACCCATTTGGCCACAAGAATGTTGCACTACGTGGAAACAACAATCAATCTAAGTGTCATGTCCTCATTAATAATCCTAATAATTGTTTTAATTTTATCATGGATAAGTGCCTACCAACCGAAGAAACTGATTAGTTCTTGCAAGAATTATGTTTTACTATTTTTAAGAGAAACTTAGCTTGTAGAAGAGTCAATGAGAACAAAGGCATCCCTACAGGGGTGCACTAAGGAATAGAGAGAGCAACAACAAGAGTTTTTATAAGCATACAAGGGAGTGTTACAAGAGACTAAAGGGATAAAACCAAAGAGGGAAATGGAGTATGAGATCCAAATATTTTTGGGCTATCCATTACCAAGAAAATGAGGTGAAGAAGTACTCGTAATAACTACTAGATTAGGGTGTTCTTTGACCAAGTAACTCATCATGTCATTCACACATTATAATTGTTCCAAATAGGGATGGGACTTGGAAAATGTGCATTGATTAGATTGCATTAAAAAAAATATTCTCAAGAACAAATATACCCTACCCAATATTGATGACCTATTAGAACATTTTTATCAATAAAAATATTTCACCAAACTAGATTTAAAATCAGGGTATCACCAGGTGTAAGTCAAAGAATAAGATACCTAGAATACAACCTTCAAAACTAGAAAAGGTTTGTATGAGTGGTTAGTCATTCCATTTGGACTATGCAATGCATCAACTACATTCATGAAATAATGAATGATATATTGTGCCCATATCTAGATTCATTTGTTTTTGTTTATTTAGAAAATATAATGGTATACAATGCTAGCTAGGAGCAACGCATCTCATATTTCATATAGGTTCTAGAGACATTGAAGAAGTAAAATTTGCTAGAAAATATAAAGAAGTGTGAGTTTGCACAATAGTCTTTCATGTATTTGGGCTATTTGATTAGGAGCGAAGCTCAAGGAAGACCTTTCCAATATGAAATGATTAATACCTAACAATGTTCCTAAGGTCGACAATATCATTGGGGCAACATAGTACCTAAGGAAATTAAAAGTGTCACTTTCAATAGTGGGCCACACTTCTCGCCATAAAAATGAGTGGAAAGAGTTTCCATTGGGGAATGGTCAATAGAATTCCTTTAAAGAGTTGATGAAGAAAACTATTCAAGCATTGATTCTTTCATTACAAGTTTGCAACATACCTTCAAAATGGATATGGACACGAGTGGGTATGCCATGGGAGAAATATTAATGCAAGATGGAAGGTTGATATGCTACCATTTTAAAGTTTTTCATGGTGTAGTTCTCAACTACCCTACCTATGAAAAGGATGTATATGCTCCAATACAAGTTGTCAAGAAGTGGAAACACTATCTAATGGGAAAGGAGACAGTCATTGATATAAATCACCAGTGTCTATAGTACTTATAGGCCCAAGATAAGTTACAGAAAAACATGCATTACAAGTGGATGTGGCTATTATGATAGTTTCATTTAGTGACCATGTACAAAAAGAGAAACATAAATAGGTTGGCTAACATGCTTTCAAGGCCACGCACATTAAAAATAATAGCTTTGGTAATTCTAATGCACATGTAACCTTTTACCCATGATGCATAAAAATACATATATAGATGATTGTGAATTCAAGGATGTGTTTAAGTAGTTACAAAGCCATAGTCATGCAAAAAATGGAGATAGCCTAGTTTAAAATCATCTTCAAAATGGGTTACTCTACAATCTAGACAACTTATGTGTTCCTAAATGTTAGTGATTGCAATGAATGAAATATTCTCACACCTCCAACTTTCTAGGGAATTTTGGTGTAGCAAAAACAATGGAAAACTTCTAGAGGTATGTTTATTATCACATAATGGAAGAATACATATCTAGGTTCATAAGAGGATGTATGCTTTATTTTACCAACAAACATAACAATTAGAAATAGGGTCTATATCATTCCTTACTTGTACCTACTCTTCCTTAGGAAAACATTCATATGGACTTTGCGGAACGTTTACCAACAAAAAAGAAGGGATGTGACTACCTATTCATGGTAGTTGAAATGTTTATAAAAATGTGTATTGGAATGCCCTAAAAAAAGACCATAAGTGGGTAAGAAGCAACAAAAATTGTTCTTTGCACAAGTTTGAGTGCACTTTGGTATTTCAAGGAGCATTTTGGTATATAGGGACACTATATTTCTCATGCATTTTTTCCTACATTGGGAGAAGATGGAAACAAATTTGAAGAGCTATACAATATTCCATCCACAAACAAATTGGAAAAAATAAGTATTCAAGAAGACTTTGGTAAAAAATTTAATGGGTTACAATCATAAGCATATGAAGATTGGGATGAAAATATGGTATATATACACTAGTCTTATCAAAGAGAATTCCACACTACTATTGGTAAGTCCCCAATTTTTAACTAGGTTGGAGAAGGAGATTGTGTTTTCATGTTAAAACATAAAAATATTTTGCTAACTAAAAAATAGATGAATAAGCATAGAGAAAAGAGCATAAAGTATGTAAGTTTTGTTAAAACAAACATGTCAAATTATATTGATGAGTAAGCCTAGGATGATATTAGGAAGAAGAAACTAATTCAATATCAAAGAAGAAATCAAATTCTTGGGAGCACACAAGGTTTCTGATTTCAAAATTTTCAAGATTAAAGTTAGTCTATGAATAAGTGAGTCACCCTCTAAGTACATCACAAACTCACTTCATGTCAAACCCAAAAATAACTAGAGATAAGGTTTTGAATATAGACATGACCAATGTTTTAGCAAAGACAATGATACTTTTCTTTTATACAAGTTAATAAAAATTCCCTCAAGTGGAAAAACAGTTAGACAATTTGTAAGTTATAAGGAGAAAAAAATTGATGCTCCTATAATATATAGTCTATGCATCATGTTGAAAATGCAACAAGAAAGTCTCAATTTTGATTTTTCCTTAATCAAATTGAGGAAATTTGAAATTCCACATCAGTAGACAACTTGGAGGAGTTAATTGAGGTAACATGGCTCTTTTCACTCAATTAAGAACACTCAATTTGAGTTAATGAGTTGAAGTTCAGTTTGCTTGAGTTGATTCCTAAAAAATAGGAGTCTAACTCAGTTAATTCAATTTAGGGGCATGAAGTTCGATTGTGTGCAGGGATTCCTAAATTTTAGGGGCCTAGGTTAAGTTAATTTCAGTTGTAGAAATTTAATTTAGTTAAAATGAGTTCTGGTCAGTTAAACTAGTTCTAACTATTGGAGTAACTAGTGGAAGTTCAAGTTGTGGAAGTCTGATCCAAGGGATCAGTGAAGTGCTCAAAATTCAGAGTGTTCAAAATTGATCGAAACTTGTACTAGTGCATAGATATCGGTGACCTGAATCCAACACAAATTGAATCGTTCAAAATTGATATTGTATTCTCATGATATCACATTCTCATCAAATTCCCAAACATGTAAAAATTTGTAGTTTTGACAGGCTTACTGTATATTTTTGGGCCAATGGCAGGCTGCCACTTGGCCACTCTAGATTGGTGCAAAAATTATGAAATTTGATTGGATTGAATTTTATATTATTATTTTAATGGCTGATTGGTTTGTATGGCTCCAATGGTTGGAAGCCACATGGGACAATGAATGGTTTCCACGTGGCTTCCTCCTGGCATGCTAAAATTTTGTTAAGGGCCGAGGGGACCGCATCGAGGTTGAACACACAACCTCCCACCAAGCAACTGAGTGCTATATCGCTACTCCAAACATTGTGACTTAACAATACAATTCCCAACATTATATTTAACATTGGCACATTTCATTGTTTGGGGTTGGGTCAGGCCTATGCCCCATCCCTGGTCACCATGCCCAAAAGAACCATGGGGCGGGACCAAGGGCTAGGGCTTAGTCCCAACCCCAATTCACGACCAAACACAACATGACCATAGCGAAGGCTAGTGGAGGGGGTCCAGCCCCTAGGAGCGTGCAACAGGGGATAGCCCTCGGTCATATGGGCCCTCAAATGACCAAGACCTCTGGATTGTTGGGTGTGTGCATATTTTTAGCACTCAACCCTTATTTGTTGAAAATAGAAACAAGAAATTTTAAAAATAGAATCCAGAATATTCCAATTTTAATTTTTCCTTGAATTAAAATTTGAATTTAGTCTCACAAGTTGCTTGAAAAATAATTAATTAATTTATCTTGAGTTAATTAGTTGGAGAAATTCAAGCTAGAAGTCTTTGTGAAATCATGCAATAGTTATCCCTTAAATTAAGGAGATTATCCCTTAATTAAGGAGATAAGGATGAGTTATAGTTGAGTTGTAATTAGTTAGCTCAGTTAACTGAGTTATGTCCAGTTAAATTAGTTCCAAACTGATTGAGGAACTAATTACGAGTTCTATCAGTTAATGCATGCATGCATCAAACTAGTGTACTCCAAATAACTAAATATTCTCTCATAAATAACTCATGCATGTCTATTCAGAGAAAGACCCAGTTGAGATTAAAGACAGGGACAGTGTACTATCAGTTTCAAGAATTTTCCTATAAGGAAAATTCATGCATGCAGAAGGAATTCATTCCTTGAGGATTGCATAGTTTTACAGGGTGTGAGATCAGTGTGAGTGATCAGTGTTACACTTGGTAATAGTAGGATCACCCAGGAGAAACAGCGCAAGGAAATAGGATGCTTGGAGGGTAGAGGAGAAGGTTTGTGAGAAGCCTTGTTTGCCTGTGAGCATCTAGGAGGATTGTACTGAGAGTTGGTTAGCTGTGAGAGCTAAGGCTTTGTGTAATTCTGAGATATTTCCACCTTGTATGATAATAAAGATAGTGGGGCTTTTTAGCCGAGGCTTTCCCCAGAGTATTATTTTGTGTTTCATGTGCATTGATTCTTCTTCTGGTTATATGTGTTCCACTTGATCTTGCTCAAATATTTTAAGCTTCCGCTAATTGATTGTAGAAGTAGATTAAAGTATTTTTCTTTAGTTACATTGCATTATCAAGTTAATCTACAGTCATAATTTCTACATGGTATCAGAGCCAATTTTATCGGAGCAGTGAATAGTATACGGAGCAAAGAATTCGAAGTTTGAAGTTCGGGGTTGCAGGTGCAAATCGAATTCATCTCATACCTCAAGTTGGTCAATGGAGTTCTATGGCTTTAGACTAGAGTATACCTTGGAAGGAAGCTCAAATTACATAGCATGGAAAGATTGCATGGAGGCTATATTAGAAGACAATGGCTTGAAGGATTTCATTGATCAAGAAATCCAAAAGCCAACTTCAACTAATGCACAAGAGATGGCTGAGTGGAAGAAGTGTGTGGCGAGGGCGAGACAGATCATCCTTGAGGGAGTTTGAGACCATATTGTCTCGAGTCTCCATGGGAAGGATACTCCATATTCAATGTGGAAGACAATGAAGGACCTCTACCAGAATAGTAACGACAAGAGGAAATTGGCGCTCAAGGACAAGCTTCGAAGAATCAAGATGGAGAACTGCGATACTATTTCCACATATCTGAAAAAGCTCACCACTTGCAGAGATGAGCTCAGCAGTGTGGGAATAACTACTGCTAATGATGATATGGTGAGCCTCGCTCTCCTTGGCCTTCCAAAGAGCTGGAATAGCTACCAGGACTCTATGAATGGAAGGGAGAAACTGCCGGATTGGGAATGATTGTGGTCGAATCTCATGCAGGAGGATATCAGGAGGAGCACACGAGATGGTTCTTCATCCAAGGATGATGATGAAGAAAATTTGGCCTTAGCAAGTAAGGCAAGTAAAGGGAAGGAGAAGGATTCTCATTCCAAACCGAATTCTTATCATGGAGGGAAGAAGGTTGACAAGTCTAAAGTGAGATGCTTTAATTGTCATGAGATGGGTCATTATGCGACTAATTGCCCATCGAAGAAGTCCAAGAAGCGATCCTCAGAAGGATCTAAAGGTGACGCATTATCCTCTCAGTTCGAGATGGACTTCACCCTCATCACATGCATGGTGTCATCGATGATGGGTTGTGGTTGGTTTCTTGACAGTGGAGCCTCATTCCACATGACTAGCAATAAAAGTTTATTCAATACCTTAGAGGAGAAAGACCTCAAGATGTGCATAGAGATGGGTGACGATGAAAGGTATAGTGTTTCAGGAGAGGGCACGGTTGCTTTTCAGAGGGAGCATGGAGCTCTTATCACCTTGACAGATGTGAAGTATGTGCCTGGATTGAAGAAGAATTTGTTATCGATCGCGACATTGGAGGACAAAGGCTATGATGTTGTCTTCAGTAAGGGAAAGGTTTTCCTTAGAGACATCACCATGTAACAGGTGAAACAGATTGGTTCACGAGTTAAGAAACTGTATACTCTTGAGGTTCAAGATGCATGCAAAGCCTTGAGGAGCAGGTTCAGAGGGAGAGTAAATACCTCTCAACATATAGCCCCAGAAGAAGTCTCAGAAAATTGTGGAGGAGCCACAATTGGAGATGCTGAGAGGAGACTGAGTGGAGGCATCCACTCATGCAGAGACCTCCAGTAGGGGGGAATTTTGAGCCAAGTCAGCAGAGAGATTACATACAACCATACATCCAAGTGTGAGGTGGGGTGAAGTGAAGTGATAGTCCCAAGAAGGCTAAAATTGGGCAAGGTTCATTGAGAGGTTTTATCTCATGGATAGTACCTTTCTATGGGAGCCCAAAGTACATAGTAGCGGGAGGAATCAGTGGGATTGATGGAGTCAGAGTTTTCAGTTGATAGAGGAAATAACAGTCAGAGACTTCGATGACAGATGCATCATTCTGATTCAGGTTGGATGTTTTTTTGTTTCTAGAGATTGTTGGAGCAATAACACTAGAGACAAGTGTTGCATGCAGAACATTCCAAAGGTTCAGGATTTGAATCAAGTTGAATTCCTTTCTTGTTGAGAGGGAGTGTTGAAAATAGCAACAAGAAATGTTAAAAATAGAATCCAGAATATTCCAATTTTAGTTTGTCCTTGAATTAAAATTCGAATTTAGTCTCACTCGCTGCTTGAAAAATAATTAATTAATTCATCTTGAGTTAATTAGTTGGAGAAATTCAAGTTAGAAGTCTTTGTGAAGTCATGCAAAAGTTATCTCCTAGATTAAGGAGATAAGGATGAGTTATAATTGAGTTGTAATTAGTTAGCTCAGTTAACTGAGTTATGTCCAGTTAAATTAGTTCCAAACTGTTTGAGGAACTAATTGTGAGTTCAGTTAGTTAATGCATGCATGCACCAAACTAGTGTACTCCAGATAACTGAGGATTCTCTCATAAATAATTCATGCATGTCTATTCAGAGAAAAACCCAGTTGAGACTAAAGACAAGGACAATGTACTATCAATTGTAAGAATTTTCCTATAAGGAAAACTCATGCATGTAGAAGGAATTCATTCCTTGAGGATTGCGCAGTTTTACAGGGTGTGAGATCAGTGTGAGTGATCAGTGTTACACTTGGTAATAGTAGGATCACCCAGGAGAAACAGCGCAAGGAAATAGGAGGCTTGGAGGGCAGAGGAGAAGGTTTGTGAAAAGCCTTATTTGCCTGTGAGCATCTAGGGGGATTGTACTGAGAGCTGGTTAGCTGTGAGAGCTAAGGATTTTTGTAATTCTGAGATATTTCCACCTTGTATGATAATACAGATAGCGGGGTTTTTTAGCTGAGGCTTTCCCCAGAGTATTCTTCTGTGTTTCATGTGCATTGATTCCTCTTCTGGTTATATGTTTTTTGCTTGATCTTTCTCAAATATTTTAAGCTTCCGCTAATTGATTGTAGAAGTAGATTAAAGTATTTTTCTTTAGTTATATTGCATTATTAGGTTAATCTATAGTCAGAATTTCTACATGGTTTTATGGGAAAAAATATGCCAAAGTGCAATTTGGTTGGGGGTTGGCTGATGGGGGCAGGTGGCTAGCCCCAACCCCTAGGCTCGTGCCCCCATACAACCCAAAATTTCAGAAATTTTGGGGTTAGAGGGCATTTAAAACATCCAATATTTTGCACCATCGGGCATGATTATAGGCTGAAATTGTGCGTTGGTTCCTGGTTTGGGGTCCTCAAGCCAGGTTTGGGGAAAATTATAGGATGGTTAGTTGTGGAAATTGGAAAAAACTTGGAAGAAGCATAGCTTTCTTAGTTTTTTCCTAGATGGGGTTTTTTGACAGTTTTGAAACAATTGGAGACATAATATTTACATTATAAGAATTGTAAATAGATGTAAACACAAATTTGAGCACTTAATGTAAGAGGGCCAACATTGGAAGTTGTACCAGGGGATGTAGCCCAAGAGAGGGGTGAAGTCCTTTATCATTTTTGCTATTATGTGTTTCTCATATAGTCTAATTTCTTTGTTTTATGTTGTTAATTAAGTTTAAAAACCATAATTTCATGTGTTTTGAAAAGTAATCCATTGCCTACAATAAATACAAAATTTACTTGCAATTTTATCGTCACCTTCAAGTTTACATTACAAATCATTTTGGTGTCAGAGCCCAAGGTTATTGTGAAGGTTTGGTTTTGTTTTCATGTGTTTTTTTATGCTTACAAGGTTTAAGCTTAAAACAGGAGAAGGAGAACTTGTGGAGCCAAGATCTCAAATTGTTTTAAGGAGAAAAAACATACATCAAGCTTTAATAATCATGGCACATGAAAAAGGTCCTTAAGGGATGTCTGAAGATGAAAGAACTTTTAGAAAATATTTATTTGAGATGTATGAAATGGTAAAGTTTCTTATGAAGAGAGGAATTCAAGGTTGTATGGAGAGAGCTTAAAACCTCCAAAAGGAGATTGAGGAAAAGGAGACAAGCCTCCAAAAGGGAATGGATGGAATGGTGACAAACCACTACCTTCACCTCCATACTCATCCCCATCTTCTCCTACTTCTTCAACCCTTTCACAAATACCTCCAAATTCTCCAAATCTACATGGTAAAACTCCTTTGCTAAAGCTTGATATAAAGTTTGAATTTCCTATGTACAATGGAGAGGTAAATGCTGATAAATTAGATAATTGGATTCGTCAGATTGAAGTGTATTGCAGGATACAAAGAATCAAGGATGATGAGACCAAAATTCAGCTTGCTTATCTTAGATGGTAAGGTGCAACACTTATTTTGTCGGAGGCAAAAACTCAAGAGGACATGAAGAAACATGGTAAGGTTTTATCCTCTTGGAATGATTTTGCTGTTGCAATAAGAAGGAAATTTTATCCATTAGCATACATGCAAAAAGCTATTATGGATTGGCAAAACCTTAGGCAAGCTAAAGGTAAAAATGTGCAAACCTATACTCAGGAATTTAGAAAAAGAGATTTGGTTTTGGGTATATAATTATCCTCCCAAGACACTCTACTCAAATACATTCGAGGATTTCATAGTTATTTGAGACACACAATACTCATGTTTAACCCTACAAAACTAGATGAAGTTTGTGTACAGGAAACTCATTTAGGAGCAAGAGGGAATAATTTTCCTCAAGGCAGTCGAAAAAAGCCTTTCAAGAATGGAGACAAAGGAAAGGAAAAGGTAAAAATATTTTTTTAGTCAAGAAAGAGGGAGAAAAAATCACATGTAAACATGGTTCAAAAGAAGGCCATGATGAAGACCACTGTTGGAAAATTCATCTTGAAATGAGACCCAAAACATTTAACAAAAGAGGGAAACAAAAGTCATATGCAACTACACAACATGATTTAGGATCTGATTCCGGGGATGAAACAAAGATCACAACCATGGGATTCAAAGGTCCTATTGCAAGTGCCAGTTCTTCAAGTCGCCTCATTGAAATTCAACATGAAAAAGAAAGAATATAGTTTTTCCACATTAGAGTCATTTCAAAACATACCAAGATAGATACATTATTTGATAGTGAATCACAAGTAAACCTTATTTCAGAAGACATTTGATTAAGAATTGGAATTTGGAAACCACTCCACATCCTAAACCTTATCATTTAGATTGGATATGTGACAATGCAAAATTGCATGTGAAAAAAAGATGTAAATTGAGATTTGCCATCACTACAAATTTTATAGATGAGGTAGAGATTGATGTCATTCCACTTGAAACTTGTGGTATTTTTTTGAGAAACCCATATATATATGATAAGAGAGCCATATTTCATCACCATGAGAACAAAATGACTTGTTTAAAGATGGGGTTGAGTACATTGGTAGAACACATAGAAAGAAGTTAAATTTATCACTTGTGAATGCTAGACAAATGAACAGGCTTGTTAATGCTAGTAAGAACTTTGTACTCTTGATGATTAAAACAAAAGATAATGTTGAAAATGAAGCCTTCCAAGGATGTGATTCAAAGTTAAAATATGATTTGTATGAGGTTGTTAACACCTATGATGATGTGTTTCAGGAACCCAAAGGATTGCCTCCTAAAAGAGGCATCCAACATGTGATCCAATTGCAGCAAGATTGTCCTCTTCCAAACAATGTCATGTAAATGATATCAGTTATGGAGAATCCAAAAATCAAGAAACAAATCCAAGAGTTGCTTGATAAATATGTCATCAGACCAAGCACATCGCCATGCGGGTCACCAATTGTTTTAGTACCAAAGAAAGATGGTACATGGCGCATGTGTGTATATTTCAGAGCCTTGAACAATATTATGGTAAATAATCATTACACTCTTCCTCGAATTGATGATTTTATTGATTAGTTGAAACATGTTGTGTATTTCACTAAGTGGGACTTGAGAAGTGGCTATCATCAGATTATGATTTCTGAAGGAGACATACAGAAGACAACCTTCAAAACAAAGCATGGTTTGTTTGAATGGTTAGTTATGCCTTTTGGGCTTTGTAATTCTCCTGCAACATTTATGAGAGTTATGAATGATGTCTTAAGGATTTTCCTAATTATTTTGTGATTGCTTACTTAGATGACATATTGATATTCAGTAAAACCCGTGAAGAACATGTTAGGCATGTTAGGAAAGTCTTAGATGTCTTGAAGAAAGAAAAAATGTTCTTAAAGATGTCTAAATGTGAGTTTGGAAAGGCCTCATAGTAGATTTGGGACATATTATTGGAGGGGGTGAATTGAAGATAGATCCTGTTAGTGTCGGTCTTGAAAGCCCTCCATCAGTGATCAAAGCTCTTTGCATTTGCATTAGTAGGTGTCTCATCAGTGTCAAAATTTGCATCCCGTTAGGCATGCCATAATCCTGATGGAGGAGCAGGTCTATTCATACCCCTCTTGGCTTTGCTGGATCAGGTCATATCAGTCATTGAGTTTGTCAAGCTGCTCTTGTTTGGTCTTAATGTCAAAATTCTAGGTCTAGGGTTTTGGTCAGTTATCTTAGCAAGGTCATGTCTCTGAAAGTCCTTGAGTGACCAGCAAGCCAGAGGGAGGATGGTAAACATGTTCCTTTGAAATTTTCATCATGTACAGTTCATTTTTAACCTTGGATTTAAAAACCCTGTTTTTAAAGCCAAGGTCATGATAATTTTTGTAAAAAGAATAAATTTCCAAAATGTCTTCAAAAAGGCAGCAATAACCCTGGTCCCCTTGCCACAGTCCTTCAGATGATCTACCTGCAAAAAGAATCAGGTCAAAGCACTCAAAAAGTCAACTTCAGGATAAAGGAAACCAAGAAAATTAGTGTTTTAAAAAAGTGTCAAAATAGACTTTATAAAGTGGGTTTATGGATGAAATTTTTTCAAATGAGATTATAAAAGGTAATGTTCCCTCCTTTCACTCTCATTGTGCATTTCAAGCTTGCAAGAGAGATTGTGAGAGAGTGATAGGCGAAGGAGGCGAAATTGCAACGGTTTCGGGCAGTTTGCAGGTGCGCGACCCGTCCAGGCTTGTGCACAACCTGTTGGGTGGTGCGCGACCCGTCCAGCGCACTCTGGCAGTGTAAAATCATAACGGGCGCGACCAGTTGGGTTGTGCGCGACCCGTTGGGGAGCGTGCGCGACCCGTTGGGGAGCGTGCGCGACCCGTTCAACTGTCTGCCACCAAAACTTCAATCAAATTCCTTCATTCCACTTCAAATTTGCTCAATCGGTCGAGGTAGGCTCTTAATGCATGGTTGTTGATATTGGTAGTGAAAATATAGATGTACGCTATGATTTCATCTTCTAAATTTGCAAATGAATGGATTAATATGGCTGCTTGCTAATGTTTGTAAAATGCTAGGGTTTTGTGACTGTTTCAAGTGTTTTTGTCCCATTTGGTCCCTTCCCTCTTTTCCTCTTTCATTCATAGTCATGCTTGCATCTCTGTCCCATATTATTTGTACATAAAATGTTGACTTTTTCCCCCATCCCTAAGCTATAAACCCTACCCCTCTCACAAGCACACAAAACCCTAATTCCCTCTACCATACACATGCAAAAAATAAAACAAAAAGAAAAGATACATTTGTAAATAAAGAAAGAGTCATGTGAAAATAAATGCTGTTGTATATCTAGAGGCATGTACATAACCCCTATATACCCTTGAAATCCCCTTGTACATGAAAACCTTCCCTCTATGTGAAAACAATGTGCATGTACTCCTTAAGAACAAAAAGAGCAAAAATTTGCCTTATGACACACATGAACTCCTATAAGCAAATTTGGTGTATGGTGTCCCTATGTCCCTATTGGTACATGTATGCCCCTTCCATGTTCATTATCATACATGTTTTTGTCCCATATGAGATGTTCTTTGCAAATGATTTCCCAATGTTAAAATGTGTTCCTATATGCATGACAATTTATAAAGTTTCCCTTGAAATTCCCTGTTATTTTCATATATTCCCATTCCTCGTTAAGAAGTTCCCTCCCCTAACATTCCCCTCATGTTTTTTCCCCTTGAAACAGCATAGAGTTCAGTACTTTTGCAGGCAGAGGCAGCAGTTCAATTTGTCCTTCAGTTTGCCCACCTTGCTCCAAAACCATGTCAGATACCGAGACTTATGAGCAAGGTGATGACCATTCATCATCTACAGAGATTGAGGAGGTAAGGGAGGCCATCATAAGAGGGAGGAGCCTACTTCTTTGGCAGAGTTACAGGCTTGTCCTTTGGCACTGAATTGTTTCCAGTATATGTCATGCTATCAGTTTTGTGAGAGGCTCTCTCAGATTCAGCATCATAGAGAGTTGGCCCGCTTGTTTGTCTTACACCTCCATGATGGACATGTCACTCTTGCAGGGGTGAATTTCATATTGACACCCGAGGTGATCTCAGAGGCTACAGGGATACCAAATGTGGGTGAGGTGTGGCCTAAGCGCAGATTACTTGATTTTGTTCACTTTGAGCCTTATGTCCGGCCATCATTTGTGAGACTATTGACGGGTGTTTTCCCATTCAGATTTCTTCGGAGTGAGTATGCTCCCCTCATGAGACTTATCATGCATTATTTTACATGTGAGGGCAGATTTTCACAGGTGTATTCATATCACATTCGCCTGTTGATGCATTTCACCCGAGTGAGGATGATGAACCTCCCGGTCTTCCTGTTTCATAACATTCAGAGGATGGTGCCCATGTTGCAGAGGAAGACCCCGGCTCAGCAGTACAGGAGCCTTTGTCACTATGGTTTGATCCAGCTTATAGTCTCTCATCAGTTGACTCAGCAGGGTATCTCATGGGAGGAGTTCATCTCCCGTGAGTTTTTCACAGTGCCACCTCAGCCACATCAGGAGGCTATCCATGAGGATGGAGGACCATCTCAGCAGCCTGATGCTCCCATCACCCGACATGTCAGCTCCACTCCTATGGTCACCTATCAGAAAGGCCCAAGGGCCTCATTTGCAGCAGCTAGGCGAGTATTATCTCCACAGCAGGTGGAAGGGGTCTCGCCTTCATCTTCAGAGCAACGAGTGTTATCTCCACAGCAGGTGGAAGGGGCCTCGTTTTCTTCGCCAGCACAGGTATTGCAGAGGGGCAAAGAGCCCATGGTTCATGAGGATCCGGTGATTGATCTTGAGGTCAGTTCTCCTAGCCAAGAGGCAAAGGAGATCATTCAGCAGCTCAGGGCCGAGAATGATGTTTTGCAGCAGAGACTTGAGGGTGCCCAATGGACCATCACATATCTAGAGCAACGGAACACACAGCTGGAGGAGGAGAAGGCACTTGATGAGATTTGGAGGATTCGTAGTGACCGAGTCCTAAACCGTAGGAGGCCCGGTGATCCATTGCCTGTTGACCGGGAGTCTTTGCTCATTCAGGAGAATGCCCACTTGGAGAGGCTGTTGGCTAAGGCCAACCAAGAGAAAAATCTGCTACGGAACATGAAGAATCATTATTGGGCGAGGATGCATGTTTGCAAGGCAAAAATGAAAATGTTCCAAAGGAGGTTGTCCGAGGCTCTTAGGCGGAAGAAGAAGACCAACCCCCTCTGTATCTTGGCTGAGGCATCCCTCAAGGATCATGACACCCACTAGCCTCTTCACAGCACCAAGCACAAAAATTTTTGGAAGTTTTGGCTCATTTTTGGCATTTTTGGGAAATTTACAGGTTTTGGCTTCTCAACGGGTCTCACCCCCGGTGAGACCCTTTGTCATCGTAGCTCCATTTTGTGAAAACTCAGCATTTCTAGATTTTTCATGCAAAGTTACACATGTCTATGGATGGATTTGAGTTTTCATGAAGTTTTGGGCCTCCAAAAGGTCAAATTACAGCCAAATTTTGACTTTCTGCCCCTTTTTTGAGCTGCAGAAGTAGTCTTGGGAGAATTGACTTTTGACTAGGAAAATGACCTCCAAATCCAAAAATTCCAGTTGGGTTGGAAAGTAGACTCAGATACCTTTCCAACGAGCTATCCTGCACCTCATTCTGACACCGGGAAGGCCTCCAAAGTGAGCGACCCGTTGAGGATGATGTGCGCGACCCGTTGAGGAATTTGTGCCAGATTTGACCAGTTCAGCCCAGAATTTGCAGTTTAGCTCCAGTTTGACTTGCTGAGGTTGATGGTGGTCCTTTTGACTGTACTTATGGCACTTTTTGGATACTTTTACTCTTGTTTTACTCTTCTAGAAGTTTCTCTCATGTAAAAGGGTAAAATTGACTGTATGAACTGGTTTCCAAGTTTTTAGAGGCAAGTTGTTTTGACTGCCTATTTTGTAGTGCTTAGTTTAGAAGTTGTTCAAACAGATCCTAGGATAGTGATCTCGACCCATGGAGGCAGGGAAAGAGGTTAGATCACCTATATTATGTACTTTCATGCTCATTTTCATGGTTGGACTCTTGAGGGAGGAGCTATCATTGTATATTTCACTTGTATCTCTGCAATTTTTGGCTAAGGAAGACCAGGGTTTTGCAGTCATCTTTGGGATTCATGTGGACTCAGGTGTTGATGGTGTGTTTCTTCATGTTATTGTAAGCTTTTTTATGTGATTCATTTCCTTTCTATACTGCTGCATATTAAACAAATGAAGTGATAAAGTTAGAATTCATGCTTGCCATGCTCTACTTTTAAATTTGTTTAATTTCTATGTTTTCTGCTGTCTAAAGAGAATTCAAATCCATTGTTTGCTCTCTTTAGCCTTCTTTTCTTTCTTCCTAATCATCCACTTCAGCTAAAGACATCAATACAGGTTCCTACCTTGCCCCAAAGACCCCCCTGCAGAAACTGTGTCCAATCCCTGCACCCTAAATTGCAGCTCCTCAATTTGCCACCAAAAACCCCAAAAACCCCTAAATCAACCTTTTAATCATTTTACTAGCCTAATATCAGTGTTACCTTGATTGGTCATCTCTTCCTATTGAAAATTTACCGAGATTGACCGGAGAGAGCCTTCTCTTGCCCCGTAGGGCTAGCTACGAGGCTGAATGGTTTGATGTAGCTTTGAGATTTGCCTTTTCAGCCTGAGGTGAAATTTCAAGTGCTAACAGATCCCTCAAAGGTCAAATTCATTATAGATTGGCCCAAACCCAATAATGTAACTGAGGTTAGAAGCTTTTTGGGAGCAACCCAAAATTGGAGAAAGTTCATTTATATTTTTTCTTCAATTTCAACTCCATTACATGCCTTGACAAGTGTAAAGCAAGTTTTTCAATGGGGAGGCAAGCAACAAAAATAATTCAATGCATTGAAGGAGAGAATTAGCACAACTCCAGTTCTTGACTTCTTGATTTAAGACAAGCATTTGAGATACAATCAGATGCAAGTGACTATGCCATGAGAGAGGTCTTGATGCAACATGGTAAGCCCATATGTTACCATTCTGAAACTTTTAATGGTGTAGTATTTAACTATCCTACATATGACAAGGAACTGTATGCATTGGTGCATAGTGTGAAAAAGTGGAAACACTATTTGATGGGAAAGGAAACTATCATTCATATTTATCATCAACCATTACAATACTTGCAATCACAAACTAAGCTACATCAAGTGAGGCATTTCAGATGGATGGGTTTCTTGCAGCAATTCCATTTGGCGATAAGTTATAAGAAGGGTATCTATAACAAGGTTGTTGACATGCATTCTAAACCAATTGTTAGTGCTTAAATTATTCTTAAGCATAATTCTATCATGCATGAAAGCTATGTTGAATAATATGCTTTAAATAAAGACTTTAAAGATGTATATGCAACTTTGTGTCAAGGCAACCAAGTAGAAGAATTGGATTACCATATGCATGATAAAATTTTGTATCATCTTGGAAAGCTAAGCATTCAACAGGGTGAAAGAGTCAACATCATAAGGGAAGCACATACTTCTCTTATTGATGGCCATTTTGGCATAGGCAAGGCGATGACACAATTACAAAGGTATTGTTATTGGCCTAGAATGAATGAAAGTGTGTCACAATATGTAAGAGGGTGTTATTTATGTTCTACAAGTAAGCCTAGCAATAGAAAGTTAGGATTGTATACTCGACTTCCAGTTCCTTCCCATCCTTGGGAAAGTGTTTCTATGGACTTTGTAGGAGGACTTCCTATGTATAAAAAAAATCATGTGTATCTTTATGTTGTGGTGGATTGTTTCAACAAGATGTGTATTATGATGCCTTGTAAGAAGCAGGTTACAACTCAACAAACTGAACAAATGTTCTTTCAACATGTATGGGTACATTTTGGGCTGCCAAAATCCATTATTTCTGATCAAGATTCTTGATTTGTCGGGAAATTTTGGTAAAGCTTATGGGGACTCATGGGCACCAAGTTGAAAAAGAGTACAACATTCCATCCACAAACTCATGGTCAGACAGAAGTGGTGAACAGAATGGTAGTATATATTCTTCGTTGTTATTGCAGCAAACATCCTAAGCTTTGGGATGAACACTTACATTACATTCAACATGCTTATAACCGAGAAAAGCATTCAACGACTCAAACATCTCCATTTGAGGCATGCTTTGGTTACTTACCAAAATCTCCTTTATATTTTATCTTTGGGAAATATGTTGTTATTGATGGTCCTAGTGATATTGATAAGGCCAAATGATTCATTGAACAAGTTCAATTGGTGCATCAGATGGTTCAAGAATAGTTAGAAAAGAGCCAAGGCAAGTATAAGACAAGCCATGATAAGCATTGTGTTGACCACAATTTTCAAGTTGGAGATTAAGTTTGGATTTACATTAGCAAGGATAGGCTTAAAGGAGAAGGTAAAAAACCGAAACCAATAAGATATGGAACTTTTAAGATTCTAGAAAATATTTGTAATAATGCTTTCCAGTTGGATTTGCCTCTATATATGCAAATGTATGCAATTTTTAATTTTGAGAATTTTTTATTATATGAGGCTTCTTTGATTGATGATCAATGACAGCATGTTCAGATTCCTTCAATATCATATTTGTCTCCTAAATTTCTTGAATAATTGCAATAGGATACCATCCATGACATAAAAACAAGAACTTCAAAACAAGGGAATGTGGAGTACCTTCGTGTTGGTATCAAAGGCACAAATCGAAGCAAATCCAAATGTATTGAGGTTAGAAGGATAAGGGAACTATACCCTCATCTATTTGTTGACTGAAAGTAGTCTTTTGGAGGTCCAAAAGCTTCAAGTGGGGAGGAGTGATCCAAGGGATAAGTAAAGTGCTTAAAATTCAAAGTGTTAAAAAGTGCTTGAAACCTATACCAGTGCGTATATATCGGTGACCTGAATCCAATGCAACTTGAATCGTTCAAAATTGATATTGTATGCTCTCGATATCAAGTTCTGATCGAATTCCAAAACATGTAAAATTTGTAGTTTTGACAGGCTAACTATACATTTTTGGGCCAATGGTTGGCTACCACTTGGCCACTCCAGATTGATGCAAAATTTATGAAATTTAATTGGTTCAAATTTTATATTATTATTTTAATGGCTGACTAGTTTGTATGGGCTCCAATGGTTAGAAGCCATGTGGGCCAATGAATGGCTGCCATGTGGCCACCTCGTGGCATGCTAAAATTTTGTTAAGGGTCAAGGGGATGGAAACGAGGTTGAACACACAACCTACCACCAAGAAACAAAGTGTTATATGGCTACACCAAACATTGTGACTTAACAATACAATTCCCCACATTATATTTAACGTTGGTGCATTTCATTGTTTAGGGTTGGGTCGGGGCTAAGCCCCAGGCCTAGTCACTGTGCCCACAAGAGCCAGGGGGTGGGACCAAGGGACAGGGCCTAACCCCAGCACCAAGTCACGACCCAATGCAACATGACCATAACGGAGGCTAGTGGAGGGAGTCCAGCCCCTAGGAGCCCGTAGCAGGGACCAACCCCTGGCCACATGGGCCCTCAAATGACCGAGACCTATGGATTGTTCAGCACATGCTGGTTTTTAGCACTCAACCTCCATTTTGTGGTGACCAATATGCCCAAGTGTAGTTCGATTGGGGGTCGACTGACGGGGAGGGTGATTAGACCCAGCCCCTTGGCACGTGCCTTTATACAACCCAAAATTTAAGAAATTTGGGGGTTAGAGGGCATTTAAAACGTTTGAAAATTTTCACAATCATGCATGATTGTAGGCCGAAATTGTGCGTGAGTTCCAAGTTTGGGGCACTCAAGCCAATTTTGGGGCAAATTGTAGGATGGTTAGCTGTGAAAATTGGAAAAAACTTGGAAGAAGCATAACTTTCTTAGTTTTTGCCCAGATGGGGGTGTTTGATAGTTTTGAAGTCATTAGAGACATAATATTTACATTCTGAGCACTATAAATCCATGTAAACACAAATTTAAGCACTTAATGGAAGAGGCCCAACATTGGAAGTTGGACTAGGAGATATAGCCCAAGAGAAGGGTGAACTCCTTTATCATTTTTGTTGTTATGTGTTTCTAATGTGGTCTATTTCTTTACTTTATACTATTAATTAAGTTTAAAATCCATAATTTTATGCGTTTTGAAAAGTGATCCATTTCCTACAACACATAAAAAAATTACTTGCAATTTTACCATCACCTTCAATTTTACATTATAGATCAAAGTGTGACTTCACCCACACTCAATAATCATCTTAATAACTTATCAATCAGCCTAAATTAGCTCATGCATGCAGATAATTCGAGTTACCCAGTTGAGATGGAGATTTCAAGGTAGTGTACTATTAGTTGTAGTCTATTCCAATGTGTACAAGCGGTGCATACAGTCAAAGGAAGATCCTAGAAGAATTGCACAATCCATATGACGGTATTTCCTAATTAATAGGGGCCTAATTGCTCAAGGAACAATGCAAGAAAATAGGAGCTTGGAGGGCTTGAAAATTGGCTAAGTGTTGGTTAGAGTCATCCAGTTAGGTAGAGAGATAGACTATACACTTGCAGGTTGTGATTGAAACTCAAAGGGAGTCTAGTTTCAGAGGGAACAACTCTATGGAAGCTATTACTTTAGGATCTGGGGAGATCATACTCATTATTGCAATGTTTGCAACAACAATGTGAAAGAAACAATAGAGTAGTAGCAACAACAATATGAGAAGAGCATATTTTTCCATGCATGCAACTATACTTGGAGGAGTGAGGTGGGGAAATGTGGATTCTTAGTCCTAGAATTGCATAAATTTGGGCAGGGTCCTTTGAGCCATTCTCCTCATGGATCATTACCTTGCTAGAGGGGCCCACAATATTTAGTAGTAGCAGGATCAATGTCAATCATATACTGAGAAGTGCAAAGGAGTGTTGACAACAGACTAGAAGGCTCAGTAGCAGAGTCAACAACAACACCAGTTTCCAAGTAGACAGTTGCAGACGCAGTTGATTCAGTGTTTCTTTTTTATTCTTCTCAGTTGCAGTAGTAGCAACAATAGTGAGAGGTGTTGCATGTAGTACATTCCATAGGTGTAGGATAGGGGTGGTTGATAATCCATTTCTTGCTGAGAGGGAGTGTTGAAAATGCATCAATAAAGTCTCAAATTGATTTTGCCTTAATCAAATTGATGAAATTCAAAAGTCCACATCAATAGACAACTGGGAGGAGTTAACTAAGGTAACATGGATCTTTTCACTCAGTTAAGAACACTCAATTCAAGTTAATGAGTTAAAGTTCAGTTTGCTTGAGATGGTTCCTAAAAAATAGGAGTCTAACTCAGTTAATTCGAGTTAGGGGCATAGAGTTCAGTTGTGTGTTGTGACTCCTAAATTTTAGGATCCTAGTTTCAGTTAATTTCAGTTGTAGCAATTTAATTCAATTAAATTGAGTTACAGTTAGTTAAACTAGTTCTAACTATTGGAGGAACTAGTGGAATGTCAAGTTGTGGAAGTGTGACTTCAACCACACTCAGTAATCATCGAGATAACCGGTCAATCAACCTAAATTAGCTCATGCATGCAGAGAATTCGAGTTACCCAGTTGAGATGTAGATTCCAAGGAAATGTACTATTAGTTGTAGACTATTCCAACATGTACAGGTGGTGCATGCAGTCAGAGGAAGATACTAGAATAATTTCATAATCCATATGAAGGAATTTCCTAATTAATAGGGGCCTAATTACTCAAGGAACAATGCAAGGAAATAGGAGCTTGGAGGGCTTGAAAATTTTCTAAGTGTTGGCCATAATCAGTCAGTAAGGAAAAGAGATAGACTATACACTTAGGTTGTGCTCAGGCTTGAGAAAGCATATGTATTCATCTCTATTCTTTGATTAATGAAATATATATAGGAAGGGGTTTTGAGTAGTTGATATCCCCTAGATAAATCTTTGTGCATGTATGATGTTTCCTTTTGCATGTTTATGATTTGTATTCTTCATCGTGAATTGAATTCTAGAGAAAAGTAGAGTAAATTTGAGTCTTGTGTTTTAGTAAATTTCATGAGCAGTTTGAGATCTACACAATAATTCCTACACATCATGGAGCAAGAGATGGGGAAATCCTAATTTTTATATAATATTGGGCATTAATGGCCTCCTCTTACATAATAGTATGCAACATTCTAGAGTGTCTATAAACGTAATGTCTTTAAAGGTTATGAATAAACTGCGTTTAAAAAACACTATTTCCTATAGAAATGTTTTTGTTGTGGATTCTTAACAAATTAAATTCCATTTTATGATCGCATACTTAAAAGCTAACTTTCCTATTTATCCAAATATTTCTATTTTGATGGATGTGGTGGTTATTGATGAACCTAATGCCTAGGGAATGTTATTATTAAAGAGGTAGGTAACAATTTGGAAGGTACTCTTCAAATTGATCTATCTTACACCACCATCCTAATGTGTGAAGAGGATTCATTTGTTACTCTTTATATGGATCCTTCTTATAGATGTCATGTGAAAGATCCAGAGGACCTAATGATTGAGCTAGTTTTCTATGAGGAAGATAGTGGAATTTTTTGATCTTAGTAAAATCAATAACACTTGATGACAAATTTCATTTAAATGATGAACGTAACAAGGTTTGGAGAAATAATATTGTTGGAGCTTAGTCATGATGATGTGCTAGAGTGGGGATTGCATTCACATCCCCTAAAGGAAAAGAATGATCACTTTCATATCACCTAAAATTTGAATGCACAGATAAAATAGCTAAGTATGAAGCTTTTTTCCTTGGTTTATAATTGGACTTGGACATGGGAATCAAGAACTTGAAAACATTTGGTGATTGATATGTTATAGTCTTGTAGTTTAAAAGAGATTTCTCTACATAGAATTAAAGGATGAAGAGGTATATAAATTCAATATGGGATAGTATTTAGCTTTCCAAAGAATTTGACATTAGAGTCGTGCCTATAGAATAGAATAACAAGGCTATCTTGTTAGCAATAGTAGCATCCACTTTAGAGTTGTGTTGTGAGTTAATATCTAGATATTATAAGATGGAGTTTATTTTTAAGGCCTTACTACTAGATAACCATGAGCACTGGAAAATGTCATAATGATTTCTAGGTTGTTGAATAATTGGAGTAAATTTGAAAACAATTATATCAATTGGTAAAATGAGGATGTTGTTGGTGATTTTGAGTTAAAATACCTTCCAAACAAGATAATTCATCAAAGAATGATCACTTTTGAGAGGATGTTTAATAGGCATGGTATTTATAATAAGCCACTTGGAGAGGAGAAATCTGGGGATGACTATGAGATAAACATTGGTTCAGAGGAAAACCTAAGAATAACCAAAATGGGAAAAAGTACTTCCATTTAAAAAAGGAAGAAGATTGAAAATTTAAGAAGGGAATACAAGGATATATTTCCCTAGTCTAATGATGATTGAAAAACATATAAATATTTCATGCATCACATATTTTAGTAAATATTATTTTAAAAAGTTAACATTGAATTTCCACATCAAATTGTGTACACCAATAAAAATCCTTTAAAATTTAAAAGAGATATAGGTACTTAATATGACATGGAAAAATTCCCCAATTGGGTGTGTGCCAGCATAAAGGAGCCTTTTGGATCTGGGCCATGATTAAAGTTAAATCAAAATGGGTGGTATGACGACCTCACTTCATCCCTCGCACATTTGGTTGGCGTCGTAATGTGGCATTGTGCATGCAACAATTAAATGTTGTAAGGACTGGTTGAAGAGACACCTTATCGTGAAATATTGGTGGCAGAAAATCTTCCTTCCCAGGCAGAACTTACCTTGTTCTAGGTTTTGGTATCGGTTCTGGGCTTCGGGTTAGCTCGAGGTAGTACGAGAGGGAGGCTATTGTGGTCTTTCACCATGATGTAGCTAGTTCCTCTTGCCATATGACTAAAGTCAACGTGTATGTTCTTTCTCTCCGCACCTTTTATAGTATGTTGCCTGAGACTTATACTCCCGTGCCAATTTGATGGGGAAGTATTGATAATTTGGAGCCTGCAAGCAAATGGAATCTATGTCGTGATTTCTGGAAGGCGCACTCCAAGTTTTATTATGAGTTGTCTTCTTACCATCTCATTGTTTTTGTTTTCTTTGGAATATACTATCTTGCATGGAGATGTATTATAACTCTTTGGCATGTATCTTTTTATATATCATACTTATGGATGTCTATGTTCATTATCTGGCTCATTCGTTGTCTTGGAAGGTTATTAAGATTAAGGGTTTCTTGTGTATGGTTCCTCTCATTTTAATTCTATGTCTGGTATTAAGAGGGCTCGAGGAGCCTCGATTTATTATTTTGGAACTTGGCGACAAACCCAAATCATTCTTGGGATAATTGTTGGGTTCAGGCCTAACGTTCAGTATTCTATTCCTTTATGCTTTGGTACCGGTTTAGGTTTTAAATTGCAGTGTGATCGTCGGGACCTCAAGCAATCTTGTTTTTACAAGCTCAAGGTCTAGGCTGTCTGTCACAAGGTTTTTTATTTCCATACATATTGTTCAAGTGGAAAGATGGTTTGTCCCTCTTTTAATTCAGTTGAGGGTGTGGAAGAAGAGTGGGGAAGCAAGGTGAAAATATTCAAGCCCATCCTTGCCATGCAAGGGGAAGGGGACACAAATCTTCCTCAAGGCTTATCCGTGACTCTGCTCAGTCATATCAGACAGGCACATCGACGCAAATCCATCAACTGATTTCTAATTGGGAGGAATAACTAAATTGTCAAGCAGCTGATGAGATATAATTGGAAGGATGGAGAGATTTGATTCTAGAACCTGGCCACTCCAGAGTCTGAACTTCTCAATATAAGCAGACTGTACACCTCTACTAGTTAATGAAGAATATTTTGGCCAAGGACATAATGAACCCTCTAGCTCGCTCATCCAAGTTTGATCTTGGTCTTTAGGAAATTCATAAGGAATTTCAACTTATTCAACTTCAAATCTAGTAGCAAAAATCTCGTCTCAGCCACATCGAGAAACACATTCCCTGTCTTCCCCAGTCTGAATTATTCGGTTCCACTGTGAGAGATCCAACGCCCATGGACTCCTCTGATGAATAGTAGTATGCTTGGCTCAGTTTTGTTTTAAATTTTGTTAAATCTATATGGAAATCTACTGGCTATGATATTTTGTTTTAAGTACCTGGATCTTAGAAGGCTTCAAGACATTCAGTCATATAAGGCATTGTTAGATAGACTTAAACATTTATGTTTTTGGATGGTTTATAATGATGTTCGGTGGCCATCAAACTTGGTTTCCCTCTAGGCGGGTTGAGGCCACCTAACCACTTTATTTATGGTTGTAACCTGCTTTTTGAAGAAAATGAATGAAAATTCCTACCAAGCTTACAAAAAAAAATATGACATGGAAAAATTTATTTATTTAATTTGGGTATAGGTGAATTTTTTTAATAAAATGAGTTATCTACCTTAAGCGTGAATAGTGCCCAAGTGACCTAAAAATATATAAATACCAACCTAGATTCATGTTAAGTATGGATATACCAAGCATCAAAAGAGATCAAATCTCTTTTCACTATAAAAATAGGTTGCATTTCAAGAGATTTGATCCCTCTCGGTTCTTGGTAGATCCAGAGTTAAAATGGATCTAGGCTTGTTTAATTTTCCCCTTTAAATAGGATATATTATACATGAATACCATGGATCAATACCAAGGGTGATCGTAAACTTGAAGCTCAAAAACCACCAGTAACTTGACTAAGTCAAGTTTACCTTAACTGACAAACAAAAATTAATAATAATAACAAATAATTCTTATTTTTTATTATTTCAATTTGAAGTTATTGTTATTTTAATGTAGGACTATTTTTACTTTTATTATTTTTATGCTTTTTAAGACAAGACATTACAACATCACTTCCATACCATGTTGGAGAGCGCATCTTGGTGCAATTAAAAATAAAAATAATATCTTAATATATATAAATTGAAATATCATGAATATTTTTAATGAAAAGTAAATCATGGGTTGAGTGTCTTTTTAATGAAGTGTAAATCCTAGGATGAAAATTAATTAGAAAAGAATTTTGAAAATTCCAAACCATACAATATTAATAGAATATTCTTCTATGCACAAATATTTAAAAACAGAATACCAAAACTTAATAATATTTATAAATTTATAAATATTAATTTTCATTTCCAATTCATAACATTTTACATTTAATTTTGATTTTTTTTTATAATTAAAATTTATACTTTGTAAAAATATTTCTCTTTTTATTTTTTAAAATATGAATGAATAATTTTTTAAATATCTTCTACTTTTTATTTTAAGAAAAATGTGAATGAATATCTTTTTTTATAGATTTCACTCTTTTCATTTTAAGAAATTGAATGAATATCTTCTCTCTATTTAAGCCTTTGCCACGGTCTGCCTCTTCATCTGGTCCTGATGATGAACCACACTTGTTAGTTCGAAAAGCGTCGGCCAAAATATGATCTCATGTGATTTCTACTGAAGGACTTTGTTTAATCTTATATCTCTTTCAAAATATTATATATTAATATGTGAAAGAGCTTAGAGAAAACCCATATAAGTCTAGAGCTCGGGGGGTTTTACAAAATGTTCTTAGAGGCATCAACGTGTCATGGAATATTTCCCATGGTGAGTAGTGTGAAGGCCCAAGCAGTCATGGCAGATGCAATATTGGAAGCCAAACTATGGGCAGTCCAAACCTAGAGGTGATGGAGCCCCAAAAGGCATGAAGTGTATGGATTTAGAAACATGAAAAAACAAATTCAGCATGAATGTAAGAAGCAAAAAAATGTGGGTTAAAAAAACCATCTCGCTAGGATAGTGTTGTATTTCAAATTTATGGAATTTAAATAGTTTAATTCACTATGTGAACATCAAACCATCTAATAAATACGAATTTGAAGGTTGGAAGTAACAACACTTGCAATATAAGAGGTTGATAAACTTGTATTCATGTAATTAATTATAATTGATTTTATTCAAGGTTAAATATATATAAAAATTACTTAAAAGATATAAGTTGTCCCACATATAGGAATTATTAAGTTATTCATGATAGACTCATAATTATTCATCTATTATGAGTGTGGTAATTTGATGCTACCATTGCCAAGGTTTGTTTGTACTCATCATACATATCCAATTATCTTCTTGTGTATCATAAACAAGATATATACTAATAGTGTACAAAGAAGCATTTACTCAGATGACACATTGTAAATTATTTGGATCAATTAAATATATATACCTATCATTCCATCCCATAAATTAAGCCTTGAGAGTGACAACAACATATGAATCTCGGTTAATTGCCTCGCAATGTTCCCATTAAGGTCTAATGTTCCATGACTTTAATTAATGTAATAATTGTATCCATTAGTCCATGCTTAAAGAATTTACATAGTTTATGTTTAAGAATGTAACTAGTGCCAGTCTTCATAATTCTACTTGTCAAAAGAAATTTTATTATTAAATAAAATGACTTATTAAAGCATGGGTTTCATGCTTGGTTCAATGTTTTCTAGGTGAAAGTCTCCATTGAAGGCTTCTAGGGTTTCTGTTGAGTCAATAAAGTCATTGTCACTTTTATTAGACCCTTCTTGGGATTTTGTATCATGTAAAAAGAATCATTTTTTAGTCAAAAAGGTTATTTGTCACCTCAACACCAATTCAGCCTTGTCCCCATGAAGTCGGCCTAGATTAGGGAAATTCGACTCAGCAGAAAGGCTATGTATAGAGAGGCAACTCGACCTATTAGTCACATTCACTCAACAAGTTTGATTTACAAGGAAGAGAAGTAGAAAAGAGAGAGAAGTAGTTGGAGAAGTACAAAAGAAGTTGGGAAGACCTAAAATGAGTCCTTGGGCTATCTATCTCTTACACGTGCAAATTTTATGGGAAATTTCTAGGGTTGAAACTTTGAATCTACTACAAGTGTGAAAGTCTAAAGTTGGGAGCTGAAAATCTATTGTTGGGGGCCGAAATTCTGGATTGTAGTTGCTACTGGGAAGTTGTCACTTGGATACTTTAACATGGATCATCTATTTGAAGGAAGGGATGACTTTGTGATTGGAGGAGGTCTTTGTATTGGTATAAAGGGTCTTGGATTGTCTCATATTGATTTGAATCTACTAGTGGAAGAGTTGGACCGAGTTTTTCCCTTGAAGGGGTTTTTCCTTGGCTGAGTGCTGACATCTTGTGTCTCTTGTTCTTGTGGTATTCATGTACATATAATTTGGTAATTTCTTGATGAAATATAAACTAATAAATAAGTAAAATAATCCAACATAGTTCATAAGTAATTATCAAGAAAGAGGAATCAAACCCTAATTCCTATAAGCATTGATTTCTCAACATGGTATCAAAGCTAAGGTGGAAGAAGGTTGAAGATTACTTTATTGACTATCATTTGAAGAAGGGAAAAGTAGTCTTGGAAGAAAAGGTTACTCTCTTTATGGAAAGTTATTTGAATATGGGTCTCAATATCATAAAAGTTCCAGGATGATGGATTGGAAATATCATCTACAATCTATCTAGGAAAGTTAAGAGTAAAGGATTATTGGTTGCACTTACAGGTACTCTTGATTATGACAGCACATGGATCATTGATAGTGGAGCATCAATACATATTAAGGGAGAAAGTGGAAAAATTCATACTCTATCAAGAGAAACATCACCACATGTAGTGGAGCTAGGAGACAACAACAACTATACAGTCAAGGGCCTTGGATATACATCATTAAAGCTAGCAAGTGGAGAAAATCTACATTTCAACAACATCCTTTTGTCATAGGTTTGAAAAACAATTTTCTTTCCTTTAATTGTTTAGAAGATAAAGGAGGTAGGGTTTCTTTTGTAGATGGAAAAGTTTAGTTTTTGGGAAAGGATTCAAGTATTAAAAAGGAAAAGGTTATTGGAATTTGTGAGGGAAGACTATATAGAGTTATAACACCATCTCATCGAACCTTAGTTCACATGGAGATCAACCCTACCAAATTGTGGCATAGAAGATATGGGAATATTCATTATAATATAATACCCTCTCTTATTCAAATGGTAAAAGGCATCCCCAACATCAAGGAATATCATTAAGGAGTATGCAAGGGATGTGCTTTGGGAAATAATACTAGGAAACCTTTTACAAGCAACAATACAAGGTCTAAGGATATATTATACCTCATACATTCCAATGTGTGTGGGACAATGTCTAATAAATCTCTTGGAGGTCATCTTTACTAAATGAAATTAATTCATGACCACTCTAGAAAGACATGGCTCTATCTTCTCAAGACAAAGGACAGCGTATTTGAAAAGTTCAAGGAATTTAGATACGAAGTTGAGACCTTAACCAAAATAGATATAAATACTTTGAGATCTGATAATAGAGGGGAATACACTTCAAATGAGCTAATTGCATATCGTAAAGAAGCATGCATTAAGAGGGAGATCATTGTTCCCTACAACCCCGAGTACAATGGAGTTTCATAAAGAAAGAATAGAATCACTAAAGAGTGTATAAGGACTATAATTTTTTATCAAGACCTACCAAAGTTTCTATGGGGAGAGGCATCCATGACAACATTATATATACAAAATAGAATTCCTCATAGAATCCTTTATAATATGACACTGGAAGAAGCATTTGCAGGGAAGAAGCCATGTGTAGATCATCTCCAAATCTTTGGGTTTCCCACATACATCCATGTTCTAAAAGACAAGTGCAAGAAGTTGGAATATACAAGCATAAAAGGGAAATTCATTGGCTATAGCCTTTCATAAAAGTCTTATAGAATCTACATCAAAGAAGGAAGAAAAATCAAAGTTATCAAGGATGTTATATTTGATGAAAGTCACGCCTACAAAAGATCCAAGGATATAGGTCCAATTGAATCTGATGAGGTAGATATACCACTATTTGAAGAAGAAGAGAATCATGACAAGACAACTAAAAACCAATAATAATAAGAAGAAGGACCAAGTGAGCCGATTCAACCTATAACCATTCCCAAAATGAAGAAGAGGCCAAATTGCTTAAAATCTACACTTGAAGATGCCAAAGGACATGGAGCAACTAAAGGATATTTTAGAGAAGGAAAATATTGGAGAGATAATTAGAATATGCAACATACATGATGAAATTGTAGACACATAACCAACTACATTTGAAGAAGTTTCTCATCAAAAGGAATGGAAGAAGGCGATGTCGGAATAATATCAATCTATCATGAATAATGGGGTTTGGGAAATCATTCCTAGACCAAGTGACAAATTAGTTTTCACCTCCGAATGGATTTACAAAATCAAACATGTCGTTGATGGAAGCATAGACAAATAAAAATCTAGATTCGTCGCAAGGGGTTTCTCACAAAAGGAAGGAATAGACTATGAAGAAACCTTTGCTCCTACTTCCAGGTATTATACTACTCTAAGATCTTTGGTTTCACTAGCTTCTACTATGGGATGGAATATCCATCAAATGGATGTCAAAAACAATATTCCTAAATGGAACCATTGATGAAGAAGTATACATTGAACAAATAGAATGATTTGAAATAAATAGTAGGGATACACATGTTTGCAAACAAGAAAGCTCTATATGACTTGAAGCAAGCTCCTAGGGCTCGATATGCAAGAATGGATGCATATCTCTTACGGATTGGGTTCGTCAAAAGTTCTTCTAATGCAAAACTCTACATCAAGATAGTGAAGAATGAACCTGTCATTATACTACTATATGTGGATGATTTTGTTTATTACAGGTGTGGAGCACAAAATTCTTGAATGAAAGAAAATGATGGCAACAGAATTTGAAATGAAAGATTTAGGACTCATGCTCATGCACTATTACTTGGGCTTGGAATTCTGGCAACAACCCAATGCTATATATATTAGCCAAGTTAAATACATAATCAATATGTTACAAAAGTTTGGTCTGATGGATTCGAAGCCTATGACTACTCCCATGATCACAAATCTCAAGAAGTTAAGAAGCTCTGACTCTAGTCTCATTGATCCTACAAGCTATCGTAAGTTGGTGGGTTCTCTAGTGTACTTGGTGAATACGAGACCTGCTATATGTTTTGTTGTAAATGTTCTTAGTCAATTTTTGTTGGAGCCTCTTCATGACCATTGGATAGCTACCAAGCATATCTTGAGATACCTACGTGGAACAATTCATCAATTCCTAAAGTATTATGGAAAGGAAGTCAAGTTAATAGGTTTTACCAATTTCAATTAGGGTGGAAGTGACACTGATGGAAGAAACACTATCGATGGTTGTTTCAATTTGGGATATGCAATGATTTCATGGAAGAGTAGAAAACAAGATCCTATTGCATTAAGTAGTGTTGAAGCGGTATATGTTGTTGCATGTGAAGTAGGAAAATAAGTTGTTTGGTTAAGAAAACTATTATTGTCAGTCTTTGAAACCTTCCACCATTGATCAAATATGCTCTTACAAAGTGGTATTAGCATGTCAAAGTCAAATTTTGTCATTTCAGTGAGGTTTCAAGTAAAATTTGGTCACTAGGTATTAGGTCTAGAATTTGTTTTCACTCCTTTCAAAGTTGTCCAAATGTCAGTACATGTCACCATTCATCTGAGTGTACCATCATTCATAAATTTGTCATCATCATTTCAGATTCCAATGGGTCATTTTACACCTTGCTCGTGCTTCAGTTGTGCTTAGGTAAGGCTCATTTCCCTCTCCTACGGTTTTGAAGGTAATTTCTCTTGGATGGTCAAATCATCAACAAAACTTGTGTCCTGATGTTCATACACCTTCTCCTATCCTTAATGTACCTTATTAAACACTTCCCATCACTTATATCTCTCAAATTCCCCATTTTTCCACAAACCCTAGTTTCTTGCTACAATTTGACAATTTTCTAGGCTAAGCCTGTGTTTTTCCCTTTTGGACCCCTTCCCCTTACTCAATATTTGAAATTAAAATTTCCCCTATTTCCTAACATCCCTCCCTACTTCCCAAAATTTCCTCAAGAATTTATAAACCCCGTAACCCCTTCATTTCACTTCATTTCGACAAAATCCCTGTTCCACACATCGAGATATGTTTTACTCAAATGATTTTTTTGAGCAAGACAAAATGAATTTGGGAACAATGAGAGAGGTTTTGTCTAAAATAGGCCAAGGAATAAAAACCTCATTAATTTTTTACACAAGCGTCATGGTTTTAGAGAAATGTCAAAACTAAAGTTGCCTCAAGAGGGTTGCTGCACTTCTGGATTGGCCTTGGGAAAATCAAGATTTCTCCTAGCTTGGTTGGCACAATTACTTTCTTGATGAGTGAAATGATATCTAGATAGAGATTATTTTCCAATGAGCTATCCTGAGCTCAATTTGGAGTTAAGGAAGACCTTCAAAAGTTTACTGCAACAGCACTCTCCATTTAGGCATCCTCATTTTGGACATTTTGACTAGTCTTGGGAGATTGGACTTTTGACAGGGAAAATAACTCCAAATTGAAAAATTCAAGTTGTTTTAGAAAGTAGATTCAATAATATTTCCAACGAGCTATCACACGCCCAATTTGGACACCAGGAAGGCCTCCAAAATTGTCCTACAAAATGCACTACGCACCTGTCAGCCGGCGCTACGCACCTAGTGCAGGTTTTACACTGAGTTTTGTTCGGGTGTTACGCATACAAAGTGCACTACACACATGGAAGTTGGGCTACAAATTGTTGAAAATTTCACCATTTTGCATCAAAACTTCAATTTCTCCCTCTAAACAAGTAAGTACATGAATCATATCTTGTGTGTTAGGGTTTGTTTACTAAGATTGGTGTTTTTTGTTCTTCAAACTGAAACCCTAGCTTCTAGGGTGAAACCCTAGTTTTCTTCATTGCACTAGTTGTTTTATACCCTATCCCCTCAATCCCATTACCCTCATACATTTTCCCCTTAATCCCATTCTCCACATATAATTTCCCAAACCCTACAAGCCCTACTCACATCATCAAACTCTACCCACTCTCCCTAAAATCCTACTCATCCCTAAACTCTATTCAGCATACATTTTCACACACACTCTGCCCATTTCATTCCTTCACCTTATTTCCACACTATTATCCATAAAACATCCATGTACAACCACATTTTTCAAAACCAAGGGAAACCAAATGGAGATGGACAGTGAGTATGAAATGGAGGAAGAAATCCTTAGTGATAGTTCCATGGAAGGCCTTAAGGAGCAAAGAAAGAGCATGATAAACTCAAGATCTTGGATGAAGCATCATTGGCCTAGAAAAGCACCTAAAAAGGATCACTCATGCCAAATTTCAAGGAATTTGGAGCATTTTTTGTCATTTTTGAAATTTTTAATGCAAAAACAGGTTTTTTCAGCAAGCGCACGCTACGCTTTTGATGGGGGCCTCCATTTGCAAAAAAGTTTACATTTTTGGAATCAACATGAAAATTTATGCATGCTCAGAAATGGCTGAGAATTTTTGACAAGTTCTGGACCTCCAGAAGGGCCAAAAACACCCAAAAAGTGCCATCTTTGCCACTTTTTTGCCACACAGGAAGCAGTCTTGGGAGATTTCATTTTTGGCAGGGCAAATGGACTCCAAATCAAAAAATTCAAATTGTCCCAGAAAGTAGACTCAGCAAGCTTTCCAATGAGCTATTCTAAAACTGATTTGGACTTCGGGAAGCCTTCCAAAACTAGTCTGGAAAAATCACTACGCATAGGATCAGTGGCGCTACGAATAGGAGAAAAATTTGCCTGTTTTGCCTGTTTGTTCAGAATTGCACCCACTTTGCTGTCAGTTTGACTTTTTCTTCTCTCTTTGGTAAATTGATGATGTAATAGGATGTAACTTGATGTACTATGATGTAAATATGATGAAATATGACTTGAGGAGGCAGATACATCAGTTTAGAGTTGGTTTAAGGATGAATGAATCAGTTTCCATAATTTTAGAGGCAAGTTGTTCCACTCCCTATTTTTCAGTTCCTAATTTAGATCTTGTTGAAACAGCTCCTTGACTCATGGATTCAACCCCTGATGGCTAGAATAGGTGGTTTGATGCCTATATCTTGTACTTTCTTAGTCATTTTTCAAGGTTGGACTCTTGTGGATGCATTGAGCACTATTGTACATCACTTTTGCAGTTTGGCAAGGAAATAAACTAGGGTTTTGCAGAATTTTGTGGGATTCTTGTGGTAATGTGAATTATCATTGTTTTCTTCTCTGTATTCAGCTGATCTTATGTTTATGTGTGCCATCATCTCTCTCTTTCTACATAACTAAATGAATCAAGTTTAAAAGGTAGAATCCATTGGAGTTTCAGTGCTTTGCCTTAGGGTTTATTTAGTTTTACATGTTTTCTACTTTCTGAAGAGGACTCATGACACTTGCATGCCCTCTCCAACTCCTCACCATTCTTTAGACTCACCATTACACTCATTTCAAAGTGCTAAAACACTTTCCTACCTCGCCCCACAGAAACCTCTACAAATCTGTGTTGATTTCCCGGACCCAAAGCTGCCTTCCTCATTTGATCTAGCAACCAACCATTAAAATCAAACAAATTCCTCTGAGCAAACATACCTAGACTAAAATTAGTATTCATATCAGTCATCTCAAGCCTTACCTACCATATTTTCTTTGAGATTGACAAGGAGAGAGCCCTCTCCCAACCTGGTAGGGCTAGCTACCAGGTTAAGTGTGGTTTGATGTTACCCTAGACCTGCCTTTCTCATCCTGAGGTAGATTTAGGCCCTAACATAGTGGCGACCATACTGGGGAACGTAGTTTTGTGTTCCTCAGCAAAATGTAATCAAGTTCAGATCTGATTGTTGATGGTGGACAACGATCAGACATCGGAAGGCTGAAATCATTCACCTGGCAACTCTAAATCAGTTTCGAGATCAGATCCAAGGACTCCACTGGAAGATGAACTTGACCAGAAGAAACATGAAAGGAAAAAATGGAAAGATCAAGTATTCAAGTTGGAATTTCATCCAAGACATTTTGTTCTTTGTTATAAATTATTTCTTCTCTTTTCCCGAGAATGTCAAGAAGGCTTTGCAATGTATATTGTATTTGAGAAAAGATCCTCGGCCTGCATTTGATTCCTTCCCTTTGAAGATCGTGAATACTAAAGATTTACATGCCTTTGAGCTTGATCAAGACCCTTCTTTTGAATCTTATGATGACCGTCTTCAAACTCATGAGCCTCAAGAGACCAAGATTGATTCTACAGCTTCTGTACATACTCCTATACCTTGTAAAATTCCAGATCGATACAAGCCTATGATTTTACCTCCTATATCCCATGCTTTCCCTAAAAATCATGATCTATATCTACCAAGATTTGATGGTGACTACGGGAACATCACTGTTGAGGGACATGTATTGAATTTTGAGTCTTTTCTTGATCTTTTTGAAGTTGATGAAGAGGATGTCAGTATTAGGCTTTTTTCTCTTTCTTTGCAAGGCAAAGTCAAGAGTTGGTTCAAAACCCTTCCTGATGTGAGCATCTCAGATTTCCAGTAGTTCTTCAAAGTTTTCCACGACAAGTGGATGATCAGACAGAACCCTTTCTTGATTATAGAAGAGTATAACCAGCTGAAAAGATAGCCAGGGGAGACGGTGCAACAGTTTTCTGCCAGGTTTAACCAAGTCTACTTTTTGATGCCGGTTAATATAATACCTCCTCTTGGATCCGCTCTCTTGCACTACCCGGAAGCCTTTGATATGGAAATGGAGTTTTAGCTAAGAGCAAGGAATCTTGCAACACTTGAAGAGATGCAAAACAGTGCAGTAGATGCAAAAGGCTAATTTGTCGATCAGAAGGTCAAAGTTGAAGGAAGAAGAGATGAAGAACATAGACCCAAAGGAATCGACATCTTTAGAGATAAAGCTCGACATATTGGTAATTGCAATGGAAGAGATGATGCAAAAGATCACCACAAGGAATAAGTATGATTTTCAAGACCATGGCTCGCTGATTGAAAAAGAACAAGTTGCTAATCCAAAACATTTTCTTTCTTATCCTAGTTGTCATAGACCTGATAATGGTTGTTTTATAGATCATCTTGGAGAAGAGAGATCTGTTGATATGACATGTATGCTTGATGATGTGTTTTATACTGATGATTTGCCTCAATTTGATCAGTATGATGATGATTATGTTCTCCAAACAGAAGCTAGTCTTGTAGACAAACCAACAGCTAGTTTGTGGAAGGAGGAAGTTCACTTTCAGCAAATCGAGTATAGTGATCAGCCGTTACATATCAGCTATGGAAATGACGAGGAAATTGCAGCAAATTTTGAAGTAAGTGAAGGATCTTTACCTTTTTGTTTTTCTTCATTTCAGTTCATCAGAGACAAATTTCATACAATCAGAAATCAATTGTCGATGAGTTTTGATTTGGACCATCTTGATGGCAATGAAAACCTTGTTCAAGACTTGTCATATCCAGATTTGCAGCCCCCGAATGCCATTGATTGTCAAGTTGCAGATGAAGACTTGGAAGCTGGCACATATGATCAAATGATGCAGGATGATTCCATACCATTTTGTTTTGAATCATTTCAGTTTTTGAAGGGAAAATTGCATAGTATATCTTCAAATGAGCAGCCTGTAGAAAATCATGAAATCTCATTGGAAATAATATAAAATGGGTTGCAACAGTCTTTTCAAGTTTTTCATGATCCAATAGCTAATGCGTTGGATGATGTCTGTAGTTAAATTCCTTCTCCATTAGCTACCTATGAGCTTGAAAAAAGTATTGATACAAACTTGATCCAGCAGTCGGTTTCTTTGTCATTTTCAGTAGGAGTCTCGTCACAAAGCTCAGATGAAAGTTTGTATTCATGGTATGAGGAGAAGAAAAGTAATCCATTGGATGAGATAAGTCCCAATGTGCATGAATTTCAAGATCCTTATGCAGTGTTTTTGGAGTCAGATAGAGAATCCATATCATTCAACGGATCTGTTTACAAGTTTTCATGGGAGTTGCCTTTCAGTAGTTCTTTCTTGTTGTTCATAAGAAAGCACTTGTGGAGAATGCAAACAGTAGCCAGAATGCTTACTTGGTTGCATTGGTTGTTTCATTTCACTTGATCAGGTGATGAATGGAACAGTTAGAGTAGGTTTTATTGAATAAGCTCTATTTTGAGCATATTTTCCAGTTTGTCAGTTGTGTTTTAGTATTGAGTCAGTTTCAAGTCAGTTTGTGTCGTCAAGTCGTCAGTTTTCAGTCATGCATTTCAGATTGAGTTTTTGACTCCATGCCCAATGGATAAGGCACTAGTCTGCTCTCCCAAAGATCTGTGGTTCTTGGCACCTCCAAGGAGCTACCATCCCCATTGGAGCCAATGTTAGTGTCAGTCTTTGAAACCTTCCACCAGTGATCAAATATGCTCTTACAAAGTGGTCTTAGGGTGTCAAAGTCAAATTTTGTCATTTCAGTGAGGTTTCAAGTAAAATTTGGTCACTAGGTATTAGGTCTAGGATTTGTTTTCACTCCTTTCAAAGTTGTCCAAATGTCAGTCCATGTCACCATTCATCTGAGTGTACCATCATTCAGAGAGTTGTCAACATCATTTCAGGTTCCAATGGGTCATTTTAAACCTTGTTCATGCTTCAGTTGTGCTTAGGTAAAGCTCATTTCCCTCTCCTAGGGTTTTGAAGGTAATTTCTCTTGGATGGTCAAATCATCAAAAAAACTTGTGTCCTGATGTTCATACACCTTCCCCTATCCTTAATGTACCTTATTAAACACTTCCCATCACTGATATCCCTCAAATTCCCCATTTTTCCACAAACCCTAGTTTCTTGCTACAATTTGACAATTTTCTAGGCTAAGCCTGTGTTTTTCCCTTTTGGACCCCTTACCCTCACTCAATCTTTGAAATTAAAATTTCCCATATTTCCTAACATCCCTCCCTACTTCCCAAAATTTCCTCAATAATTTATAAGCCCCTTATCCCCTTCATTTCACTTCATTTCGACAAATCCCCTGTTCCACACATTCGGATAGGTTTTACTAAAATGATTTTTCTGAACAAAAAAAATGAATTTGGGAAAAATGAGAGAATTTTTTGTCTAAAATAGGCCAAGTAAGAAAAACCTCCTTCATTTTTTACACAGGTGTCATGGTTTTAGAGAAATGTCAAAAATAAAGTTGCCTCAGGAGGGTTGCTGCACTTCTGGAGTGGCCTTAGGAAAATCAAGATTTCTCCTAGCATGGTTGGCCAAATGACTTTCTTGATGAGTGAAATGATATCTAGACATAGAGAGCTTTCCCATGAGATATTCTGAGCTCAATTTGGATTTAAGAAAGACCTTCAAAAGTTGATTGCAACAGCACTCTACATTTAGGTAGCCTCATTTTGCACATTTTGACCACTCTTGGGAGATTGGACTTTTGATAGAGAAAATGAACTCCAAATTGAAAAATTAAAGTTTTGTTGGAAATTAGACTCAATAAAAGTTTCAACGAGATATCACACGCCCAATTTGGACACTAGGAAGGCCTCCAAAAGTGTCCTGTAAAAATAGCTACACACCTGTCAGTTGGTGCTACACATAGAATTGGTGCTATGCACCTGGTGCAGGTTTTACACTGGGTTTTGTTTGGGCGCTACGCATACAAAGTGCACTACGCACTTGGAAGTTGGGCTAAAAATTGTTGCAAATTTCACCATTTTTCCTCAAAACTTCAATTTCTCCCTCTAAACAAGTAAGTACATGAATCCTATCTTGTGTGTTAGGGTTTGTTTACTAAGATTGGTGTTTTGTGTTCTTCAAACTGAAACCCTAGCTTCTAGGGTGAAACCCTAGTTTTCTTCATTGCACTAGTGGTTGTATACCCTATCCCCTTAATCCCATTCCCCTCATACATTTTCCCCTTAATCCCATTCTCCACATATAATTTCCCAAACCCTACAAGCCCTACTCACATCATCAAACTCTACCCACTCTCCCTAAAACCCTACTCATCCCTAAACTCTATTCAGCATACATTTTCACACACACTCTGCCCATTTCATTCCTTCACCTTATTTCCACACTATTATCCATAAAACATCCATGTACAACCACATTTTTCAAAACCAAGGGAAAACAATGGAGATAGACAGTGAGTATGAAATGGAGGCAGAAACCCTTAGTGACAGTTCCATGGAAGGCCTTAAGGAGCAAAGAAAGAGCATGATAAACTCAAGATCTTGGCTGAAGCATCATTTGCCCAACAAAGCACCTAAAAGGGATCACTCATGCCAAATTTCAAGGAATTTGGAGCATTTTTTGTCATTTTTGAACAATTTAATGCAAAAACAAGTTTTTTCAGCAAGTGCGTGCTACGCTTTTGGAATCAAAATGAAAAGTTATGCATGCTCAGAATGGATGAGAAATTTTGACAAGTTCTAGACCTCCAGAAGGGCCAAAAACACCCAAAAAGTGCCCTCTCTGCCACTTTTTTGCCACACAGGAAGCAGTCTTGGGAGATTTCAATTTTGGCAGGGCAAATGGACTCCAAATCAAAAAATTCAAGTTGTCCCATAAAGTAGACTCACCAAGCTTTCCAATGAACTATTCTGAAACTGATTTGGACTTAGGGAAGCCTACCAAAACTGGCCTGGAAAGAGCACTACACATAGGAGAAAAATTTGCTAGTTTTGCCTCTTTGTTCAGAATTTCGCCCAGTTTGCTGTCAATTTGACTTTTTCTTCTCTCTTTGGTAAATTGATGATGTAATAGGATGTAACTTGATGTACTATGATATAAATATGATGAAATATGACTTGAGGAGGTAGATACATCAGTTTAGAGTTGGTTTAAGGATGAATGAATCAGTTTCCATAATTTTAGAGGCAAGTTGTTCGATTGGCTATTTTTCAATTCCTAGTTTAGATCTTGTTGAAACAGCTCCTTGACTCATGGATTCGACCCCTGATGGCTAGAATAGGTAGTTTGATCCCTATATCTTGTACTTTCTTAGTCATTTGTCAAGTTTGGACTCTTGTGGATGCATTGAGCACTATTGTACATCACTTCTGCAGTTTGGCAAGGAAATAAACCAGGGTTTTGCAGCATTTTGTGGGATTCTTGTGGTAATGTGAATTAGCATTGTTTTCTTCTCTATAATTCAGTTGATCTTATGTTTATGTGTGCCATCATCTCTCTCTTTCTGTATAACTAAATGAATCAAGTTTAAAAGGTAGAATCCATTGGTGTTTCAGTGCTCTGCCTTAGGGTTTATTTAGTTTTACATGTTCTCTACTGTATAAAAAGGACTCATGACACTTGTATGCCCTCTCCAACTCCTCACCAGTCTTTAGAATCACCATTACACTCATTTCAAAGTGCTAAAACACTTGCCTACCTCGTCCCACAAAAACCTCTACAAATCTATGTTGATTTCCCAGACCCAAAGTTGCCTTCCTCATTTGATCCAACAACCAACCATTAAAATCAAACAAATTCCTTTGAGCAAACATACCTAGCCTAAAATTAGTATTCATATCAGTCATCTCAAGCCTTATTTGCCATATTTTCTTTGAGATTAACAAGGAGAGAGCCCTCTCCCGACCTGGTAGGGCTAGCTACCAGGTTAAGCATGGTTTGATGTTACCCTAGACCTACCTTTCTCAGCCTGAGGTAGATTTAGGCCCTAACAAAAACTATTGTAAAATTTGTTTCAAAAGCCTCTAGATCTTATAGTGATAAATTGTGATAATCAAAGTAGCATCAAGATGTCTGAAGACCCCATATTCTAGGCTAGGAAAAAGCATATCAACTTCAAGTACCACTACATTAGGAGTTTGGTACAATATGGGGTCATGAAGCTACAATATATTCTAACAGATGAATAGGTAGTTGATGTGTTGATGAAATCTCTTCCAAATAATAAGTTTGAATATTTTAAAAGCATGCTTATATTGATTGATGTTACATATTTAGTTGATATGAAGAGATGAAGCATCTTGTGGCAACAAGATGCTTGGGAGGACATTTGGTCGACTTATGTGTTGATGTCTAGATCCTAAAATAGGGAGGGTGGTGTTTTTCATGGAGCTTCGACCTTGGATACACACCTAGATCCCTGGGTTGGTGATAGAGCTTAAAATCTTGATGGTACCTAGAGTGGCTAAATATTGATTTCACCTTAGCCCCACCCGATTAGAGTACCCTGGTCAGGAATCTAATTTGTAGCATTGTGTGTGCTAGAATTATTTATAATTAGTATAACCTTGGGATATTCCATGTACTTTTATATGTATGTAATTATGAATACCTCCCTAGTTAAGAGGGATTTTTTATAATTGTACTTATCAAAAGAAATTTTATTGTTAAAGAAAATAACTTATTAAAGCATCAATTTCATGTTTGGGTCAGTGTTTTCTAGGTCTAAGCCTCCATTGAATGCTTCTAGGGTTTCTCTTGAGTCAATAGGGTCATTGTCATTTTTTTTATACACTTCTTGGGCTTTTGTCTCATGTAAAAATAATTATTTTTTAGTCGAAAAGGTTATTTGTCACCTCCACAACAAGTCGGACCTATCCTCATGAAGTTGGCCTACATCAGGGAAATTAAACTCAGTATAAAGGCTATATATAGAGAGGCATCTCAACCTATTAGTCACACTCACTCAACAAGTTCGATCTACAAGGAAGAGAAGAATAAGAGAGAGCGAAGTAGCTGCAGAAGGACAAAAAAAGTTAGGAATACATAAAACGAGTTCTTGACCTATCTATCCCTCACATGTGCGAATTTTTCAAGAATTTGTTGGGGGTTGAAACTTTGAATCTACTACAGGTCCAAAATTCTGAAGCTGGGGGCTGAAAATATGTTGCTGGGGGCCAAAATTCTAGATTATAATTTCTATTGGCAAGCTGTCACTTGGAGACTTTGACAGGGATCATCTATTGGAAGGAAGGGATTACTTGGTGATTGCAGGAGGTCTTTGTCTAGGTCAAAAGGGTCTTGGATTGTCTCATCTTGATTTGAATCTACTAGTGGAAGAATTGGACTGGGTTTTCCCCTTGAAGGGGTTTTGCTTGGCTAAGTGCCTACATCTTATGTCTCTTGTCTTGTGGTCTTCATATACATACAAGTTGGTAATTTCTTGATGAATAATTAACTAATAAAGAACTAAAAAAAACCAACATAATTCACATATAATTATCAAGAAAGAGGAGTCAAACCCTAATTCTTATAAGCATTGATTTATCAACAATTTATACTTAATAATGATAGTTACCTTACACCTTACAACTAAGGTAATACAATATTAAAAAATTACATGGCCCTATTTAAAAATTAGCATCAAACTTTAGCATTCATTTCTATCGATTAATTTTCCCATAGAGTTATTATCACTTGACCGGTCTTGGCCTTAGAAACTTATGAATGCATTGGTCCACTTTTTAATAAGATAGAATCATGATCGATTTAGATGGGTATTAGTATTTTTCAAACTTAATTACAATTTTAATCATGTAAATTTATCCACAACAATAATAAAAACTGAAAAGGATATATGAAAATATAACCATAATGTGTTATAAATATATATTAATATAAGTGGTTATATAATGTAAGAGTCGCTAATATTGCACCAAAAAAGGACGTTGGATGGATTGAATCTAAATTAGCCTCATTACATATAGGAAAAACTTTGGAGACGGTTTGTCATGATTATCATTGAAACTTTCTTAACTTGTTTATTAAATATTAATTCAAAAAATGTGGCAAAAAGCAAATTTTGACAATAAAATATTGTCCATTCAAATATTTGAAAAATGTGTTTAGTAGTGTTAATTTTTGTGCATATTTATTTTCATATTAAAAAGGTGACATTGCTAAAACAAATTAATTTTAAATTTTTTTTATTAATAACTAATTTTGTTGCTTATATTTATGAATTTATAGGATAGATTTGCTCCTTATATTTTGGAATTTATATAATAAATTTGGAACAATATATTAAATTTTGGATTACCAAATTTTATTAAATCTTTTTTTAAGGGTGGTTCACGAACTCTGAGTGGTCGCTACATCCACTAGAAAATCCAGGTAGATCAACCTTTAGGGATCTACATGTCAGCCAAACTAGCAAGGCCTAACCCCAAGGGCGTCAAGGAGATTTGACCCAGTGACCTCTTGATGGGCAAGGTACTTAGAAATAGTAACTCAACCAACTAAGTTATCCTTTGTGACTAATTTTTTTTTTATTAAGCTTGGCAAGACCCTCTCATTTTTTATTTTACATGTTCATTATTCACCCCGCAATGGGGGGAGGGTAGTGCAAGATTCGAACCCAACATCTCTGATTCAGTGAGACTTCATTCCATAGCCATCGCCACTTGAGCTACCCCAGGCAGACTCCCTTGGAGCTAATTTTATTAAATCATATATATATATATATATATATATATATATATATATTACAAAAATTGTCTACATGACATTATTTTATTAATTTCTTAATTTTTTCTTAGGTGACCTCCTTTGAGTTATAGAAAATTGTGAGCTATTGAAGCTATTCATAACTAACAACAGGGAACCCATCAAACATTCTTCATGGTTCTCAAATCTGGTGATTTTGATAAAGAAGAATGGTGAAATTATACTATGCATGGGCTTTGAAAATCTAAATAAACTCTCCATTACAAATAATTTCCTCCTCCCAAATATGGAGCAACTATTACTCAGAGTCACTAGTGCAAATATATTTTATATGTTAGATGGTTTTTTGGGTATAATCAAGTCCTAGTTAAATAAGAAGACAACAATAAGGCAACATTTATAATACCATGGAGGATGTTTGAGTACATTAGGATTCCCTTTGGGTTACTAAATATTGGATCTACATTTGAAGAGGCAATGGATTTTGCATTCATAGATTTTATTGGAAAATCATATAATATATATAAAGATAATCATATAATATTTTCAAAAGATGGAGGTTCTCATGTGGATTGTATGAGGCAAGTTTTCAAGAGGTGTTGTACATACTAGTATAGATACATCTTAACCATTAGTCTAAAAAGCGTCGAGACTTATCAAATCTCTTGAAGTGCAAACCTCTTTTAGAGTGAAAAACTTGAAAAATGGTTTGCACGTCAAGAGATTTGATCCTTGTTGGTGCTTGATAGATTCATTGTTAATATGGATCTATATTGGTTCTACATACACACAGTGTAATTTTACATTGTTTAAATTTCATTTTTGAATGCATAAATCTATTGAACTTGTTGGAAATTCCTTTGGGAACTTGGAATTGGATTGTGTAGACTACACATCTTAAACTTGCAATTCCAACAAATCTTTGTTGGATTTTAGACAAAATTGGCCCAATAAATATACCCAAGAAAGGCACAAAATGTACAATATCGAATGTCAACTTGAAATGTTTGAACCATAAGAATATATATTTTCAATTTCTTTATGTAAAATATACATAGCTTTTTTAAAACCATGGACATTGGAATATTTTTTACTTAAAATAGACATTGAAATAGTTTATGTATGAACTACATTGTCCACATTAAAATGTTTTTTTGTTATCAATATATTTTTATATAGACATTAATATTACTTAACCCTGTATATTGAAATATTTTATTTATGACTCAAATTGAATTTTTTTATTATTAGTATTTTTTTAAATGCTACATACAATTTTATATTAACAATTCAATGAATTACACATATCTATTATATTAGGAAGTAATTGATTTTTCTTACTTTCAATCACTTCTCTTTAGGCATTGAAATATTTTATTATGGTCACATTAAACTAAATTTTTCGTTACTTTGTCTCTCTATATATACATATATATGAAGTTATTATTAAGATGTATTAGTTAACATGGATACTCAAGTAGTTTTTCTATGTCCTATATTGAAATATTTTTAAAATTATAAGAATTATACATCTTCCTGACACTCAAAAGCGATAATATAAGTTTTCTTTTAACTTTCAATTTTTTTATCTCCCTCTAAAGTTGATATAAAATTATGTTACTTAAAGAAATATTATTTTCAATTAAAATCCATGAAGTTAGTTAATAGATAGGGTCCACAAATGATGTTATATTTACGCAATTAGAAATTTTTCGGTCTTAATTTCATTGAGATGGTTTTTGTGATAACCAAGGATATTGAAAAGGACAAGTGGTATGCAAGCATCATGTATTTTCTCAAAAAATTATCATGTTTAGATCAATTAGTAGGACACAAAAGATGAAATCCGAAAATACTTTCTACGAAGTACTATTTCATCCAAGATAGTCTAGGATGGAGGGATCTAGATGGAATTATCCTAGTATGTGTGATAAAAATATAGTTAAAAAATCTTATGGAGGAGTTCCATTAAGATTTATGTGGGGATGATTTTACTGCTCATACCATAATGCATAAAATACTAAGAATTGGGTATTATTAGCCCATGTTATTCATTGATGCACACAATTTTGTGAAAGGGTGTAAACCATGTTAGTTCTTCCCTAGGAAGAATCATTTGGATATTTTTCCTTTGCAAGTGGTGGTGATAGAGGAAGCTTTTAATTAATGGGGTTTTGATTTCATCAAAAAAATTGAGGATAACTCTAGCAATGGCCATAAGTGGAGCTTGATGGATATCAATTACTTTACTAGATGGGTTGAGGCCATTCCAACTAAAAGAACAATTAACGAGTTGATAAAGAAAAAATTATAATGAGTTTTGGTGTTCCATTAAGGATTACAATTGATAATGCAAAGGCCTTTAGTCTACCAAGCTATCCACATTTTGTTTTAATTATGGAATCATATTATCTAATTCTTCAAATTATCACCGATAAAGCAATGGTTTAATATAATTGAATAACAAGAACCTTATGAAAACTATAAAAAAAGTGATCAGTGACAACAAGAAGAATTGGGGTTGCAAGATAAAGTATGCATGGTGGGTAAACATAATCACCGAGAATCAAGCCATGGATATGAATCCTTTTTAGCTTGTAAATGGACTAAATTTCAAGTTTCCCATCCACCTAAATGTTCTTGCATACCAATTGTTGCAATATTACTTGAAAAAGCTCGTGAAATATTACTTGAAGTTAGGTACTTGGTCTTGCTACGAAACAAATGAAAAAAAAATTCTTGGATGCATGGAAATTTTAAGAGTTATAACTTAGTCACTTAAAGATCCATGGAAAAATATGAAATAATTATTTGAATCTAAGTCATTTGAATGGTAAGAAGTTTCCCTTATATGTAAATGGGAATATTTTTAAGTTATATATACAAAATGTGATTAATGTCTTCACACACACACAATAAAAAAATGGTTGCATAAATAAATAAACTCCCTATAGTGGTAGGCTGGAGTAGTTGCTTTAATCTCTTGCAATTGTTATCATTTTGGCTCCTTGCATTCCTTTTCGACCATTTTTGATGTTCTACATCCCAGTGCATTTATTTATGTTTATATTTTGATTTTATTTTTATATGGATTTGAAGGTGATTGTACCACCCTGCATTATCTATTTGATTGGTTAAGGTGGTTGTAGGTGCAGGTATTAGCAGATATTCCAAAGTTCTTATGTTCTCTTTTAGAGTGCATGGCCCCATGTTGAAGTCATTGTTACCACACACATCACATAGGGGCCATGCAACATAATACTATGGTCTTGCAGTAAATCCAAAGAAGCATGCATGCGTATATATTATAGCATATATTCATCATTCATCACACCTTTGTCATTATCGAAGATTGAGTACCAATTTTCTAGTACATGGATGGTTTCCTCAGTGGTGTGCTAGGTTAAGAGGATCTACCATGTCATCCATTTCACAAGCCTTTTTAGTACGTTAGTCATATTTTGAGCTCTAGAACTTTCATCGTGTATATAATCCATAAAGGACACATATTACATGTATTTGCACATTCCTAATGAATATAACATATACTTTGGACCAATTATGGTCATTTGATTGATTTCTTAAGTCATGTCTAAAGTAATTAATTTTAGTTATTAAAAAAAACTCATAATCATTATGCTTTGGGTGCACAAGCTATTTTTTCCCCAATTTCACTAAGAGGGTGTCATGCAACATTAACCATGGAAAATGAAGGAGGGAGTGCCACCTTGGGGCCCACATGGATGCCATATCACATATGATCTAGCATTTCAAGCTAAAAACTAAGGTGCACTCCTCCTTCTTATATCTATTTATTCATCATGAAGAAAAATTTTAAGGGGATGTTTTTGTCATCCTAGCCTCTATAAGAGAGACCATAACCTCTTTAGAAGCCAATTGCACCTCTTATTGAGCTAGCCATTGAAAAAAAATAGCCGTTGGGGTTTGACCTTTTGGCTATCTATGCAACCCCCATCACTTGTGAAAATGTTGTTCAACAAATATAAATTTGAGATATACACTTTATTTTCTAAAAAAATAGCTTATGGTTGCTTCAATGCTCACCTTAGAGGTTGGAGTCCACACTACTTCTTAAGCATTTTAGTTTGGGGAATATTTTCATCATTGGCTTTGCAAATAATGCACCCTAGTAGCATTGCTGCAACTCATCGGCTAACTATCATTTAGAAGCACTTTATATGTTGGTTTTTTCTCAACAAATGGTAAAACCCTCATAAGAACATTTCCTAGTAGTCCTTTAGATTACATAGTCTTTGGTTTTATCTAGTTGGAAAAGATACATAATAAATTTTTTTTTTTCTTAAGAAATTATATTAGGGTTTGTTAGTGGTTTATATGCTGGGGCTAGAGCACCCTCCTCTCTATAGTAGAGCATCCCCCGTCTCTTAGGATGCATTTAACCTCATTTTCCCAACTGATTGAAGGCATCAAAATACTCCTCTTTAGTCATCAAACTTTCCTTGCAACTCAAATTTCCTTGGCATACAACTCTCAAGTGTGCCTAGTTTTCTATCTTCAAGGTGTTTTTTGTGACTAGAGGAATCGACAACTAGGCTAGTTTCATACTCATGTGATATGAGATCGATTCCAACCATTACCACTATAACCCCTATGTGCCTATATATTCCTCTTCCATAGACACATGTAACTTGGGGGTGTTTGAGCCTTGAATCTCTTGATACATAACACTTCCTTTTCACTATATTTACCATATTGAAAGACATTTTTTCCATATTTAATTAAATTGTGAATGATTAGATAAAACAAATTTAACTTATTCTTAACTTGATTAAAACAATTTTTTATTTTAGATTAAGAATCTATATCAATTAAATATATATATTCCTAATCCCTTAATTATGGATCATTAGCTTATACAGATGTTTCCTATTTATGTATCCCACTATAATCCTGTCATGTATGCAAGTAAACAACTAATATGTGCAACAAGAATGCTAGAGATAGCCATTTCCACTAGGTTGGAGTCATGCACAATGTAGAGGCAGAAGATGTAGTGGATGGTATAGAGTTTTTTCACATGAACTTGATTGCATGCTAGTACAAAACCATACAATCTAAAAAGGGGAGCATGCGAGAGAATGAAAGTTGATGACACTTGGCAATGAATTTACTGTTCATCTCTAATTCCCTCTTGAAGTAGCAATGAACATTTACCTCAATAGAGTATGTTGTCTCAACACAAAAACTGAGTTGGTTAGGTGAATGCCACCTTGAGATATCATAGGCCTTAGAAAGGAAAAAGAAAATTACACGTGTACTATACTTGCTCAGGGCGATGCTGCGTTGACCATATTACACCAGGCCCTGCTGGAATCTGGTGGATGAGAGAAGAGGACATAAGAGATAAAATGGAAGGAGTCTGAAATTAACTCATTAATCTCATTTACGACCATTCTATCAGGGTTCTTCATTCTGAACTTTTCCTTCCTTCCTTGAGGAATCTTTCCAGTTACCTTAAACGAAGGGAGTCTGGAATTAACCTTGATTTCATCTAAGACAATTTTATCAGAGTTCTTAAGCATGGACTTCTCATTAAGAAATCAGACCACTTTATCAGAGTTCTTGAGCCTGAACTTCTCATTGATAAATATTTCAATCAGTTAACTGAAGGTTGGATGCCCACAAAGTGCCTTTGACTTAAGCGGGAGTTAAAAATGAGAAATACACCCATGATTTCTTGCCTAGAAGTATATGCAATTATATTGCAGGTAGGCAGATTTCAATAGTGTACAGTCAAAATTCAAATTTATTTTATTTTGACCAGAGAGAATTGCTTAGATGAAAAGATACTGGATTAACCTTTATTTTAGTGTATCGTGCTTAATACTTCTGTGATTTAATTGACAATTTAAGTCATTGAATATTTATCATAGCAGCCCTTAATATTTTTGCTGACTTAATTGACCGTTTAAGTCACTTATAATAATAAAAAATTATTAATAAAAAATTTAATTTAAAAATAAAATAAAATAGAGATTTCGATATTAAAAAGGTTATGATAAACAATAAATTATATATTAAAAAATTTACAATTATAAAAAACAATAAATTTCACTTTAAATTATAGTAAAAATTTATAATTGCTAAAAAAAAACTAAATTTAAATAACAAACAATTCTGTTTACAAGTATTAATAAGAAATTTAATCTCAAATAGTTTTTCTATTGAATTTTACAGTGGTAACTACGATATTTATTGGTTGAAAGAGACTCTGCCTAAAGCTATGTTGATTTTGTCAAATTTAGTATTCCTGGCCTTGCGTGGTTCTAGGTTTGGTATTCTTATCTTGATTTTGTCAAATTTAGTATTCTTAGTTGTATATAATTTGCATGATAAGCTGAATCTAGGTCTGATATTTTTATTTTAATCGGAGATTTTGAAGTATTTTAAAATTCAATTAATAAAAAGTTGTTCCTTATCTCCCAAATTTCTACATTCAATAACGGTAAGTCTCTAGTACTAACTATAGTAATAAAACGAACGTGGTACAATGGTTAGACTAACTAATCCAATAATTAGATGATGGGAAGATTTAGTCCTACAGATTTAATATGTATAAGAAATAATTAAAAACCTTTTTCTTTAACAACAGTAGACACAGGACATGGAAATTGAAGGGAGAAAGAAGAGAGGAGAGGAGAGGATGAGAGAGCATACGGTAGCGGATAGGGATGGACAATGAAGGTAAGCTTGTCACCGTAGAAGCGAAGGACCTTCTTCAATGGCCACCATGAGTCCCTGCTGTCTGGACACAGGGGATCAAAGAACGCCTCCACCAGCACTGAATTCGCACGTAGACGATTCTTGTACAAAAATCCATCGTATCGTGGAGGAATTGGAAGCTGCGCCGTGATCCTCTGTGCTGTAAACACCACCATTAACAGTGCGAACAGCGTTCCCTTTGAAGCCATCGTGTCTGCTATCTGCTCTCGCCGTTTCTGTGTCAACGTCACCATTAAAGGCAGCGAAGAATTTATAAATGATGCAATTGTAACGAAAAAACTGTATAGTCCGCCTAAATTTAATTCAACGAAAAATCGTGACGGCGCCCAGCCCACGGCATTGGTAACGGACGGTCAGTGATGATGCAGTAATCAGGAAAATATGGTGCACGCACCTCTTTTAATTGTAACGGAAACGGTGGTAATGTATCAGAATTTATGTTAGCGGTGGCAATGTGCTACCGACTCATAAAAGTATGCACGCTTTACGCTTTCTATACGTCTTCCCTTCCTTCCTAATTTCGCGTCGAGAGAGGTAATGGAAAGTATTATTATAGCGTGTTTTTAGTTTCGGATTCATTGAATCTATAAAGAGATAATTTTTTGATGTCTATGTGTACTTTTTATTTTTTTTAATATTAAATAACGGTGTAGTTTAATTTATATATTAAATATTTTTTTCACGATTAATTTTAACTAAAAGATAATGATTTTTAAAAATTTGAATTTAAATTGTTTAATTTGCACATTTATTTCTAGTGTCTTTGGGTTTTTCAGGGTGCTAAATTCATTTATCCATTCAAAAATATATTTTAAATAACAAAAAAACTTGAAATTATATTGTTGAATTTTGATGAATTTAATTGAAAAACATTATTTTCTATAAATTAGATTACTAATATTTCTAACTTAATTTAAATATAATCTATTTAAATTAAAAACAACAAATTAAAATAACTAAATTATTATATTGTTAAATGTCATCCTGAAAAATTAAAAAATATAATTAATTAATATTATATATATTAACATATATACACTTTATATATATATGTTGGTTTTATTTTACGAGTGGCAATGTGGTAACAAACAAAATGGCACACTCATAAAAGTATGCACACTTTAAGCTTTCTATAGATCTTCCCTTCCTTCCTAATTTCGCGTTCGAGAGAGGTAATGGAAAGTATTATTATAGCGTGATTTTAGTTTCGGATTCATTGAATGTATAAAGAGATAGTTTTTTGATGTCTATATGTACTTTTAAATGTTATATCATAAAAATTATAATTTATAATATATATGTTAAATTATTTTAATATTAAAATTAGTATTGGTTACTTAATTTAAATATAATTTAATTTAATTAAAAACAATAAACATAAAATTAAAATAATTAATAAAATATTGTATTTTTCAATATCATTATAAAAAATTAAAAATTATAATTAAGTTTATATATATATAGATATATAAATATATTATATTATATTATATGTGTGTTTTATTTTTTATTAATATATATAATTTTTTATAGTTAAATTTATTAAAATATGTTTTTAATATAATAATAAGTTTCTTTAAATTGAAAATATCCAGAAAAAATGTGTAACTAATAAAAATAAAAGTTACTAAACAACCCATAATAAAATCCATACCAATCACTTTACAAATAAATAAATTTAAATAATAACAAAAATTGAATTCTCAATATTAAATTATGAATAAACACCATAAAGTTTTGATCAAAGAGAAAATAATATACAATCAAAGACAAAACTAAATACATTAACATTAAAAATAAATTTACTCTATATATATATCTATATTAAAAAGATATATTAACATGAAGCCATAAAATTTTGCATTACATCCAAGGATAGAGAAGATTCTAACTACTATATACTACTATCGAAATGACACAAAAATTTGCATTTGCAATACATAATTAGTCAATGGAAATATGACTGATTAAAAATAAATTTACTCTATATATATATATCTATATATATATATATATATATATATAAATATATAATATAAATATAAGTTTATATATATATATATATATATATATATATATATATATATATATATAAGTTATTATCGTAGAAATGATACATCCACCTACTTGAATTGTAAAAAACATTTTTTAAAACATTAACTGAAAAATGTATGCAAGGTTATTTCAAAATCAATTATTAATTATTTCGAAACATTATAAATTATTTATTATGATTATTCCAAAACATTAAAAGATAGGTTTATTTATGTATTGTGTGAAGAAAGATAAATTTTGATATAAAAATCATGCTATATTAGGATATATATGTAATGGCAAATTAACCTTTTAATTAATTGAAATTGTTGTTAGAAATTATCATATATTTTTATTATAATATTGTTTTTTTCACACTTATATATATAATACTCATATATAACATGTTTTATAAATTAAAGAAAAAATGGTTAAAAAAACAAGTATACATTTTTTTTTTGCAATCAATCAATTTTTCTTTGTAAATATATAGTTTTGTATTTTAATATCAAAAAAAGATGTACATCAGAAACACATGCTAAAGCATGGTCAACCTATTACCAACCCATAATGTTTACAATATCACAGAGTATCATAACCCATATCCAAAAACTTATCCAATAACACAAGTTGCCTCATGAGATACAATCATTATACAAACACAAGCCCATCTATGTCATCAAAGATACCCAACTACCATCCGCAAACATAACCAGACTTATAATTTCGCCGAGAAAAAGAGAGGAGATATTTGATACTATAGGACATTTCCATACATCAGCTTACATGTTTTACAACAAAAAGATAATGCAATGTATTTCTCAGAATGCCACCGACACTAAAATTAAACCAAGGAGACTTGTGAAGAGACATTGAACATAATTTAAATGCCCTCCATGCAGGCACCATAATACCAGATCTAGAAATTACGCAAAATAAACGGAAAGCTGCCATATACATCACCAGAATGAGAACCATAAGAAGTCAAAACAAAAGTCTAAGCCAACTATCTAAACAAAAGACAAAGAGGTACCTACCCTCACTTATCATTTCCATATGATTCATTGTCAGAAGAAAACAAGGTTGGAGTATTCCCACTATTAGCAAGAGGGTCAATGAGGTCACTCGAGCCTGAGTCAGTAACCAAGAAAGACTCCACTCATGATAGACATGAATCCACATTGTTTAAACAAAACCGTATACTGCAAACTATTCTCATTATATATTCCAAAGATAAGAATGCAGTATAATTCTCTACTTGTTTATACTTGAACAGAAGACGAAGGAATGTGGTAGTTTGTTGATTTAATGCCAAGAAGATTAAGAAACACGACCTTCTTTTACGAAAATGACCAATATTTGGAAGCCACCCCACCTTTGTACTAGCCAGCTCAAAGTCTGAGCCATAAGGACGATCCCTAAACTCCACACTTTCCAGGTCCAAAATTTATTTATGAACTTCTAGAGGGACAAAATCAAAGGAAGTGGAAATAGAGTTATAAGAAAAGGGGTATAACCTTTTCTATCCCACATTGCCTCTGCCTCCTCTTCGAATGACCATTCGTTGTCGAGGGGCCACAAGCATTGCTAATGAAAGATGACGAGGACAACCAAAAGTGATACCACAACCTATGAAGGACATTGAATGATAGAAAGGAATACCCTGTAGTCTTAACCTATAGAAAATAATGCCATCCACAATAAAAGCATTCCATAGGACCCAGGCCCAACAATATGAAATTTAGTGCACATCCAATATAGAGCCCAACAAATCGTCCATATGTACTCAATAAGAATAGAAGCATAACCACCACCTAGAAATGAGGACCCCAAATTAATAATTCAAAGCTTATCAGTGAATCACATAATAGAGAAAATGGTAGATATCTAAATGAATTGGAGTGACTCCATGCTTGACCCCAACTAAACCCAGAAATGAGAATCTAAAACTTAAGAAATTGATACCCAATTTGCATATACATCCACCTTAGAAAATGGAAATTAAGGTGAAACACAAGGACCCTAAGACTAAGACACACCCAAAGAAGAAGCTGGTGAAAATGTTCAGACAATTAACTCCACACTAAAACTTGGAGCATTGAAACCCAAACCAAAACAACTATAAGGCCTGTATATAATTGTTGTAAGCCAAACTTAGATAATAGCGACTGAATAATGCATAGAGAACAGCCAGAGATAGAAATAAGAAGTTGATGGAAAGAGACGAATAATGAATTCCTCACCAAGGCTTGGACCATATAAACCTAAGCTAGAATAGCTATAAAACCATAATATAATTACAAAGAGGATAGAACAAAGAATAACCGCCAGCATATGCACAAAGAACTACTAGAGATAGAGGACGAGTTAGGAACCTTACCTCCATTCACTAAATACCTGCACGATGAACAACCATCATCCTTAACCAAGATTTAAGTCTCATCATGGCACACAAACTAACGAAGGTGCATTAAATCGCTCTGTCCACTGCCATATAAATTTGTAACAAATGTTACACTAGTGCCCATCTCGAAAAACCTCGCATGCTTCGGTTGTACACGCCCATTGGGGAGCTTTGACCTCTTCAATCAATATCTATAGAGTCTTCATTTCATCTGCCTTAGAAATCAAAAGCCAAGGTTCATCCATATTTAACTCCTTAAATCGACATCCCATATTAGCCAAGAAATCCACAACCCTGTTTCTTGTTCGTCTAGTATGTTGAACAATTACATACTCCAAATTATCAATCAAAGAAGTAATATTTGACACCACCCCCTCCAAACGCCAACTTTTCACATATTGCATAGCAAGATGAACATTCAAGAGTTTCTGAAGACATTGTACTGCAATCTGAGAATCTCCAACCTATACAAATAAAAGCCTTCCTAAATAGTTAGTTGAAGACCATTTTCCAATGCCAAGAACATTTCCAAGTCATTACTAGCTATCCCATAATTCATTGCATAAACTCTCAAGGGATCAAAAATTTGATCACGAAAAGTCCCCCCAAACCATGCCACACTAGGGTTGCCCTTAGACACCACATCAAAATTCAATTTGACATGATTACAGGGAGGAGGGATAAAAAAAACATTAATAATAAAACGTGAATTCCTCATTGGCCTCGATGTGGAGGGAATCCTTAATTGGTCTAAATTGATGTTCTTCAAAATTAGTGATTATGTCTCATCCGCTTCCAACATAGTTACCGATCAAACGAGAAAATGACCTAGTACCCGTTTTTTTGAGGTAGCAAAAAATCACTAGATTTTGAAAAATGGCGATTCAGAATACACATTTTTTTTGGAGCATATTTTGCCACTTTAAACTTTTTTATGTATCAAGTATGAACATTTTTTTAAATGTTAGTGTTTTTCATGCTAATTTTGAAAAGTGTTGATGCAGCATCAACACATTTTTTTAGAGGGCTTATTTTTGACACTTTAATTTTTTTTATGTATCAAGTGTGAAAAAAAAAAATTTGTTAGTGAATTCCAACTTGATTTTGAAAAGTGTTGCATCAACCTTTTTTGTTTAAAGGGCTTAATTTTTACACTTTAAATTTTCTAATAAATTAAATGTGGATAATTTTTTTAAAATGTTGGTGATTTTCATATTAGTAATAAAACATAAAAATAAAAATAAAAAGCATGACAAAAAAAAAATCAAATACAAAAAAATATATAAGAAAATGAAAAACAAAAAAACAAAAAACCTATTAAAATGTAAAAAAAACATAAAACATAAAAATAAAACAAAAAACATGACAAAAAAAAACATGTTAGTAATAAAACATAAAAATATATAAAAAAGTAAAAAAAAAAAAACCAAAATTAACTCGTAAAAATAAATAAATATATATATATATATATATATATATAGACAAAAAAACCAAACAATAAATAAATAAATAAAAATGATTTTTTTCAAAAAAAAAAACATGTAAGTTAAAGAAAAACAAATTGAACTGCAAAAAAAAATCTAAAAACATTTTTTTTTAAGTTAAAAAAACAAATAAAAAGGAGAAACTTCATTAGTAAAAAAAAAACATAAAATAATTACCAAAAAGAAAAAATTAAGAAAAAATTAAAATTAAAATTAAAATTAAAATTAAAAAATATTTAAATTAAATAATTTAAATAAACAAAATAAAATAAAAAATTAAGAATTATTTTTTTTAATTAAAATTATAAAATTAAAGAAATAACATAAAATTAAATTTTAAAAAAATTAACAAAAAAAAATAAAAATTCAAAACATATTAAAAAAAAATTCAAAACAAATTTAAAAAAAAAATAAAAAAAAATAATTCAAAGCAAATTAAAAATAAAAATAAAAAATAAAAAAAATAAAAAAATTCAAAAAAAAAAATTAAAAAAGTTTAACTTTAAAAATTAAAAGAAAAACAAAATTAAAAAGAAAAAAAAAAACAAAAAACAATTTTTTTTTTTAAGAATTAAACCACCCGCTACCCTCTGCTCCCCCTTCCTCTGCAACCCCGAACCCTCCCTTCTCCCATTCCACCCGTACCCCCCTTACCTCTCCCCTCTCCCTTCCCCGTCCTTCCCTCCCTGACATCCCCGTCCCTCCCCACTCTGACCACTCCCCTCCCCACCCTCAGCCTTCCCCTATCCTCTCCCACTCCCTCCCCCTCACCCCCAACCCCCGCGCACCACTCTCCCCTCCCCACCTGGGCCCCCAACTAGTGGCCAAAAAGTTGTTGGCTTGGGGTCTAGGTGGGGAGGGGAGAGGGATGCGCAGGGTTCAGGGGAGGGAGCCAGAGGGGAGAGTGGAGGGCCGAGGGTGGGGAAGGGAGGGAGGAGCAAGGTAGATGGGGGAGGGGCGGGCGAGCGGAGAGGGGTGGGCCGAGGTTAGGGAGGGGAGTAGTGAGGTAGCATTAATTGTTTATTTATTTATTTATTTTTAATTGTTTTGTTTTTTTTAATTGTTTTTTTTTTTTTTTTTTTTTTTTTTTTTTTTTTTTATAATTTAAATTTTATAATATAATTAAAAATAAATAAATATTTTTAATTTAAAAAAAAATGTTAATTGTTTTGAATTATATATATATATATATATATATATATATATATATATATATATATATATATATTATATATTTATTTATTTTATTTTATTTTTGGTAATTATTTAACATTTTTTTAAATGATGTTTTTATTTTTTATTTTTAACTTACAAAATTTATTTTTTTATTTTTATTTGATTTTTCTCTCACACACATATATGTTTTTATTTTTATTTATTTAAATTTTTCATTTTTACAAGTTAATATTGATTTCTTTTTACCTTTTTAATGGTTTTTTATAATATATATTTTATGGAATTTAATTTATCTTTTGTCATGAATCATCCCCTTGCCACCCTTGGGTAGTTGGGCCGCCTCGGGGTGGCTAGAGATTTTTATTTTTATTTTTTTTTTGCTATTTTTTTTTAATTTATTTATTTGGTTTTTATTTTACTTTACTCTTTTTTTAAATTTAACATGGTATGGTTAATTTTTTTTTCATTTTATAGTTTTTTTTTTATGTCATTACTATATATTTTTTATATTTGATTTTTTTTGTCATGTCCTTTTTTTATGTTTTATTACTTCTTATTATTTTTTATTTTTATTTTTTTCAATATTTGAATTTTTGTATTTTTTTATTGTTTTTTTCCAATATTTTCAATTTTTGTTTTCAAATATATATATATATATATATATATATATAACCTTTTTTGTAGGGTCTGTGTCGATGCTTGTCTAGCAACCCGATCCCATTATGTGCAATTTGATAGTTGATTTTTTTTTTTTTGCAATGTATTAAGTTGTCTTAGGCTCAGTTTTCAAAATCGCTATACATTTAACATTCTAAAAAAATTACTCTTGGTATAATAAATCTTTCTTTTTGTTTTTGCTAATGCAAGAGTCGGACCTTCCCATTCATTAATCAAGAAATATAGTACATAGAGTTACAACACAACCCTCAAGGTCGTTGACTAAGGAAAAGAACTAAAGCAAAACTTTTCCTTGCTTCCTACCATCAAACTTAACCTTTCTAAAGAAGAAAAATAAATGAGTTTAGACATGGAGTCGTAAAACTCAAAGCGGTCGACAAGAAAAGGTGGCTCCAACGCCCGAGATCTCAAACTATGATTCGACCTCTTGGGTTAGACAAAACGGTCCAAAAACGTACTGAAGAGCTGCTTGCCTGTACACCCGGGACCACAAACCTGCACGGGAGATCTGAACCGTTGAAACCCCAAGAGCCAGCCGACGGTGTATATTAATATCAGACCAGCCAACAAGCACGGAAGATAACTTGCGATGAGGGCAGTTTTCCTCCCGACCCCACCGCCACATGGAGCTCAACGATTGTGATCGCTCCCGAATGGGGAAAACCACTTCCCGCTTGTTGGGGCCGCGAAAACCACTTCCGTGCCACAAAACTGCTCGATCCATCCAGACCGTCGGATGGCTTAGAAAAAAAGGACGGTTGTGCTTGATGTCGCACAGCCAAAAGGCACCGAACTTTAAGGCACGATGAGGGTGGTTTTCGAATCCATCCCACCACCACGTGTCACTCTTTATATGGAATCGTTGCCCATACTCCGAAACCACTTTCTGATGGAAAGTGGTGTGAACTCCTGAATACCGCTCCACCTGCTGAATATTCGCCCGACCATAGGAATTAGGATGCGGAAGCCCCCAACTCCACTGCCGACGATTATTCACTAAAGCATTTTCCTGGATTGGGGAAAACTTATGCCAAACACTGAGGATTATAGAAGAAGAGATAAACCACCTACCATTATCCACCAGGGCCATTCTTTTACCTGTTTGCCCCAAAAGAACGAAACCAGCCAAGCTCTTCACACGAATCCGAGAGGGAAAACTGATTTGGAAACTGAAAGAACAGTTCTCCCACCACTTCCACTCTAACGAAGGACCCATAACTGGAGAATGAATTGAAGAGGCAAAAAGGATTGTCTCAAACCCATCCGCGAACCAATGGCGCCCAAAGGGAAAATCAAGAGGCCAAGGAAACATTGGCTGGGGACACTTCACCTCTGCAAGAAACCCTCCCACTATGACGGATCACCTGACTATCCTCTACCGCTTGGTTATAGCAAAGAACCTTTAAACGATTCTGGGGCAGATCTTGCCACTTCTTCACCATCCTACAATCTTCATTGTTCACCCCTTGGTTGGCTAGAATGTCCGCAAGCCTATTAGCATTTTTGCGCACATGATTGAAACTAACAGATCCCAAACCTTGAAGGTGAGCTTGAATCCTTTGATAAACCTGGATTAGTCTCCAATGATTTGAGACTTTCTCCGGTTTGGATCCACAGCTGATTCTTTTTACAGAATTGATGGTGATTTCTAAGTCTACCTCTATAATAACATTTGAGCTACGATTTTTAATAAGAATTTCTAGGCCCTGCTCCATCACCATTAGTTTCGCCATGTTATTGGTTGCTTTACCTAAATGGTTGTGGAAGATTAATATGATTCTTCCCTCTTCATTCCTTAAAACTCCTCCAAACCCAGCTAATCCGGGATTACCTTTGGAGGCTCCATCAATATTGAATTTCAGGTAGTTTTTTGGAGGAGGCTGCCAGCAATCTTTCTCTGTATTCATTGTCGTTTTCTTTTTTCCAAGCCCTTGCGGAATGATCTTGTGCAATCCCAGCAGTCTGAGTGTTCTCAGCTCCATTGTTGAGGGAGGAGTCTCTGGGATATTGCGCACTGTGGTGCTGACTGTTTCCCTTATCTGCTTTAGAATCAAATCATATAGCTTCTGAGGGTTGGCTTTTTCATCCTTAAAGATTCTCTTATTTCTTTCTTTCCAAACATTCCAGATAATGAATCCTGGTGTGAAAGCCCATGCCCGATTAAGCACCTCATTCTTCGAAAAGCTCCTCCTCCAATTATTTAGGGTATTTGTGATGCTCTCTCTGTCCCTGTCTGATTGTTGGAAAATGTTAGAAAAGGAATTCCACAACCAGGTGGTGTAAGAGCAGCAGTTGAGGATGTGCTCCATAGTCTCCTCTTGCTCTTCACAAAGCTGACATTTAGAAGGCCCCAAGACACCCCTTTTTCTAATATTGTCCCAAGTCAAAATTTTCTTATGGTGCACCAGCCACATAAAGAGCTTGATTTTCATCCAACCTTGGTGAGACCAGAGTTGCCTCCAAGATTTTTCTGGCACACAGGACTCCAGCCCCAGGAGAATATACTTTGCCTCTTTGAGATTGAAGGTACCTTTGTTGTTGTTACCCCATCTCAATTGATCCTGCCCCTCTGTGACCATGATCATCCTTTGTTTTAAAATGCTTCTCAGTGCTTCTGCTTTTGTTGTTATGAGGCTGTTATTTCTACAATCAATGTTACTCCAGTTTCTCCACTTGTCCTGGCCCTGAGGGATGTTCCAGAAATCTTTAACTTTGTTCAATCCTTGGGAATCTGTTTCTTGTTTGAGACTTATGAAGTCCTCCTTTAACAACACCGTTCTTGTTTCCATTTTTCCTCCCAAAAGAGTGCTTGCTCACCATCTCTGATTTCCCAGAAACTGTGTTGTTGCACTATATTTCTATTCTCCCAAGCCTTGTTCCAGATGAGAGAGCCCCTTATATCTCCTGACATTCTGATGAGATTATTAGTGTGCCAAGAGTTGGCATATTTTTCTTTCCAGACCCTTGCCCAAAGGGCTCTTGGCTCTTGCACCCATCGCCACCAAAGCTTGGCTCCTAGTACTTTATTTAGAATCTCCTGATCATCTAAGCCTAGACCCCCATGGCTTTTGGGTTTGCAGATTTTTTCCCAGGAAACCAGGGCCCATTTCTTCCTTGTTTCCTCCTTACCCCACAGAAAATCTCTTTGAATATTTCTGATTTTTTCTAAGACTCCTTTGGGAGTTGGAAGGGCTGATAACATGAAAACCGAGATGGATTGAAGAACTGCCTTTGTCAGAACCAATCTGCTCGCCAAGTTCAAGGCTCTGAAGGTCCATTTTTTAACTTTATCCTGCAACTTAATTAGCACAGGTTCCCAAATGTTTTTAAGCATTGGTTTGTCTGTGAGAGGTACTCCCAAATATTTTGAGGGGAGGGAGTCCCTTTGGAAGCCAAGGATTCTTGAGATGTTCCTTTGAATAGCAATGTTAGTATTAAAGAAGAATATTTTTGATTTTGTGAGATTAACTTCCATACCTGAAGCCTTTGCAAAAGCATTGAGGATTTTCTTGTAGGCAGCCACTTCTTTGACTGTGGGAATACCTTGCAACATGGTATCATCTACAAATTGTTGGTGAGTAAGAGTCTGTCCATTCTCCGATACTTGAAGACCCTTAATTTTTCCCATGTTTTTAGCCTGCTTGATAGCCCTACCCAGTCCTTCCATCATGAGGATGAAGAGAAAGGGAGAGAGTGGATCTCCCTGTCTCAGGCCTCTAGAGGGAAAGAAGATATCTGAGGGAGAGCCATTAACCAAGATAGAAAAGCTAGAAGTAGTTACCAGAGCCATTACCCATCTTATCCAATTGTGATCAAACCCAAAGGTTGTGAGTATCTTCTTGATATACCCCCAATTGACCTTATCACACGCTTTAGCAATATCCAGTTGCATGATCATCCCTGCCTGCTTTTTCTTTTGAGAGAGTGAACCACCTCATGAGCTTGAATAATGTTATCCAAAATTTGTCGGCCCTCCACATAACCAGATTGCTCCTTAAACACTAGTTTAGGGAGGAGGGGTTTGAGTCTATTAGCCACTACTTTGGATATAATCTTGTAAACAACATTGCATAAAGCTATGGGTCTATACTTATCTGTTGTTTGAGCCGAGTCCTGTTTGGGAATCAGGGAGATGAAGGAGGTATTGAGGGCTTTCAGGATAGTTTTATTAACCCTGGAATCCTCCACAACATTTAAAATATCCAGTTTAACTATATCCCAACAAGCTTTGAAGAAATCCACATTAAAACCATCTGGGCCTGGTGCTTTGCCATTCTGCATATCTTTGAGTACTTCGCTAACCTCCTCTTCAGAAACTGGTCTGTTTAGGTTGATATTGTCCTCTCTAGACACCAGCTTAGGGATATATCTTGTAATTTCCTTTATGGAATCTTCCCTGTCTAGATTGTTTTCTCGTGCAATGTCTTGAAAATGTTGAACAAGCACTTTTTCAATTTCCTTATGAGTGTTCTGAGTCTCTCCCTTTTTATCCCTTATTGCCGAGATTCTGTTGAATGCCCTATTGGCCATGGTGGATCTATGAAAAAAGCTCGTATTGCGCTCTCCTTCTTTGAGCCATTGCACTCTGGATTTTTGTCTCCAGAATATTTCCTCTTGTTTACATAGGTTTTCCCACTCATGGTGCAGTTTTTCAGACTGTTCATTTATGTCATAGTTAAAGCCTTCTTGGATCAGCTTCTGGTTGAGTTCCTGAATTTTACTTTCCACAGATTTCTTATTCACAAAAATGTTTCCGAAATCCTTCCTATTCCAGTCTTTGAGTTTGCTCTTAATATGCTTTAGTCTTTTGTGAAGGAGAAACATTTTAGATCCTTGGATCTGTAAGTCCTCACTCCACCAATCTTTGATATTACTCAAGAAGTCCGGGTGGGTGAGCCAAATGTTTTCGAATCTGAAGGGTTTGTTCCTTGGAGAATCCAAACCCTTAATTTCCAATTGTATCGGCCAGTGATCTGAGCCACCAAAGGGAAGAATTCTTGCTGTAATTTCATTATTTATAAGCATAAGCTCTTCTGATACCAAGAACCTATCTAACTTGGAGGCCACCTGGGCTTCCCCTCCTCTCTTGTTGTTCCAAGTAAATAGGCCATTCTCTGAGTCTGAGTCAACCAATTTCAAGTTCTCCGTGAACGCTTGAAATGCTGATGAATCTTTGTTTAGCACTCTGGTTCCTCCTTTCTTTTCCGAAAGAGATTTTATCATATTAAAATCCCCTCCCAAGATCCAGGGGATGCCATTTTGTCTGATCCTGAGATCAGTGAGGGATTCTAGCAATCTGAGTTTATCCTCTACTCTTTGAGGACCATAAACATTAGTGACTAGGAAGGTTTCAGCCACCCCTTCTGGTTGAATGACTACTGACAAGTAGTTTCTGGATGCCTCTGCATCTAAAACTCTAACTTTTTGAGGGTTCCATAGAGTGAGAATGCCCCCTGCTGTGTTATCTGCTTTAACTTCTAAAAACTCAAATCTTTGAAGCCATTTGCTATGGATTGCTTTTATTTTCTGAATGGAACTCTTCGTTTCCTGAATGAAGATTATATCCAGCGTATCTTGTTTCATTCTAAAACTTAGCATTCTTTGCTTTCTTTTACTACCCAGACCTCTTATATTCCAAGATGTAAACTTCATAATTAAAGATTTGTGAAGGAGTAACTAGTCAGGTCTTTCATCTTACCTGAATCTATCATCAGCTTCCCACACTCCATTAAAAGCTCCTTCTGCTTCTTTCTTCCTCGTTTCTTACCTGTACTTCTGGTTGCTAAACTTGGATTAGCTTTCATCATTTTCACACCTCTATATTCCTGCCCGTCATTGTTTCTTCCTCTAACTGCCCCCTTTTCCTGGGTTTTCCACAGAAACAGCTGTTGTATTCTATTGCATTCATCTGGAGGTAATGAATCTATCCCCACCCTGGTTCCCTGTTGTAGAAATCCTTCTAGATCTAGGTTTTCCTTATCTAGTATTTCCTGTAGTTCATGATCCTCCAGATCTGTTTCGCTCTGGGCCATTTCCTGGTCCATTTCTAGCTCTGCTTCACTCATCATGGTTTCTTCCTCTTCATTGATATTTTGTGCTGGAGTGTTGTTTTCTTCTTTCTCCTTCTCCTTAGGGTCTTTCTCCATAGACTGGTTTTCATATGGCATGTCTTCCAACTCAACCAGCACTTGGAATTTATTTTGACTGGCCTTTTGTCCCTCTTTATGTTGTTGCTTTGGTTCTCTTTTGCTTCCTTTTCCTCTGCTTGAAACTTTCTGAAAGTTTTCAGTGTCTTTCTTTGCTTTTAGTTTTCTTTTTTCTTCTTCTTCTGAGAGGGCAGTCTCTGGTCAAGTGTCCATGTTCATGGAATTTACGGCATCTGAACGGAATATGCTCATAGTCCACCGTTTGCACCCATTCCTCATCAAAGGCTTCCAAGATAACCTCGTCTGGAAGAGCTCCTGAAAGGTCCATCTCCACACAAATCCTTACATAGGAAGTATATTTACCCCTTCTGGTGGCTTCTACGGCTTTGATAAAACGACCTAGTTTGTTTCCTATAGCCACAAGTGATTCATTTTGCCAATAATCCAGGGGAAGCGAAAAAATCCTTACCCAAACAGGAACTGAGGTGAAGGTCTCCCTCTCTGGAACAAAGTTCATCACCCAAGGCCGCATATAGAGGCCTACTACTACAAAAAAGTAGGGCCCTCCTTCGAATATTCTATCCTTGTCTTCGATGTTTGTAAACACCACTGTGAAGAAACCCTTTGACCCAAGGTGAAGATCGATGTTGCCCTTAGGTTTCCAGTGATATTTGATCCAGGTTTGCAAAGCTTTCTCAGTGGGCCATACTCCCATGAATTTGCATATGATGGCGTACGTTTCCATATGTTCCCTGTGCTCCTGCAGTGCCAGATTATTTAAAACTACTCTTGGAGTGATGTTCACTCTGGGTCTACACGGTCCCTTTTGATTGACGTCCTCTTTTTTGCCTCCCTGGTTTTTGTCTTCTTCCTCCTTGTCCTTAGTGTTGCCCTTTTCCTTTGACTCTGCCCCATCTGTCTCCTTCTCCTTACTTCTGTTTTCTTCTTCCCCTGTACCTCTGACATTACTCAGATGGGTCTTGTCTCTGCCAGCCACAACTCTTTTGTAGGAGGGAGTGGAGCTCCCTCCTCTGCGGGCCGCCATTAGGGTCACAGACTGCGTGTCTCAGAGCTCTGCGCGATTTTCCGTCTCCCGCCTCTTCTCCAAATCACTACATATGGTATAATAAATCTTTCATTCATGTGTTCATTTAAAAAAAAAATAGTCATAAAATTTTTCCATAATGTCATGCTTGAAATATTTTGAAAATTTCAGATTGTTTTGTAGTCATAATATTTGGTTTTAATTCCATGGTTGAAAAATTTGTCGAGATTTTAATGTTTTTCTAAGTCATTATATTTTATCTTTAATGTTATGGTTGAAAACAATTATAAATATTTTTTCTTAGCACCATGCTTGAAAATTGTTGGAATTTTAAGGTTTTTCAAATAAGTGATATTTTAAATTTAATGTCATGCTTAAAAATCATTGGAATTTTAAGGCTTTTCAAAGACGTGATATTTTATCATTAATGTCATGCTTGAAAATCATCAAAATTTAAAAGTTTTTCAGAGTCACAATATTTTGTTTTTAATGTCATTATTAAAAAATGTTGAAAATGTACCATGAAAAAAAAGATGTTATTTTGGAATCAACACTTTTCGATTTCAAGGTGTTTTTTGCACCAAACAAAATGGCTTTTTATTGTTTTTTACTGTTATTTTTAAAAAATATTGAAAATTTACTCTGAAAAAAATAAATGGTGATGCTGAATCAACACTTTTTATTTTTGGGTTGTCTTTTCTTGTTTTTTTTGGATTTTTGGGCTCGAGTACCTGTTTTGAGGCAATAGTTCCTGTTTGATTAGTAACTATGTTCTCCCATTGATATTTAGAGGACTAAGAAACAATTAAGACATTTTCTCATAAATTCATCATGACCAGATCTTTGATCGCCGTCGTTGTTCTCTTTTTTTGTTAGAAAATCCAAAGATTACACTCCTTCCATAAATTCCATAGGATAAATCTGATCACTAGATTCCATGTCCTAGTAACTATAGGATTTTTAAACTTCATAAAATGCCACTGATTTCACATGGTATTGATACTTTTCTAATGTGATCTATTCATACCAAAAACGCAGTTGAAAATATCCCAAACCTCCAACGAAAACATATAGGAAAGAAACAAGTGATCCACATTCTCCTCTTCTTGAAAACAAAGAAAACATAGAGATGGGTCAATATACCCTTTCCTCCTAATGTTGTCCCAAGTGAGAAGCTTTTTTCATGCAATTAGGCACAAAAAAGTAGAAATATTTGGCCACCATATCTCAAACCAAATTTGAATCCAAATTATATCTCTCAACATATTTAAATGGTTCGTTATAAACACGTATGCTTATTTTAGAGTAAAATAAACAAATGGGGGCCTACCCCATCTCAAAATGTCACCACCATGAGAGCATCTAATCCTTCGATTCCCTAATTCCTAATGAAATGCCTCCTAAGGCTTCTCTTGTAAAGAAATGGGCCAAATCTCTTACTCGTATTAATATTTCTAAGGGCTTCATTGTTCTTTTCTTTGGTAATTGCATTACATCATTCTCATATTGAATCCACCCAACAACATTATAACATTATTACATCATATGTAATTATGAAGAAAGAACAATATCAACAACAATTCAGCAGAACAAAATAAGGAACAAGAAAAGAAAAGCATTCACACATAGAGACACCAGGATTGGTCGAAGATCAGGGAAAAACCCCACAAGGGGGAAAACAAAAAATTCAATTCTTCTTCTTCTATTAGATTTCATCAATTTTTTAACTGAGATACAAAGTACAAATATCAACAGCCTGCCTAGGGCCTATATATATGTCTAGTTCACAACTTCATTTGTGAACAAGATTCATTGACAATGCTGTTACATAATATTATCATCAATAGCTAGCCATACTTGGCATTAGGGTTACAACATATAATTATCACCAATATACTAAACTGCAACCATGCCATGGAGAGATGCATCAACCAAGAATACTTCTGCATATGTCTGAATTGAGTGTAAAGGTTTCTCTTCAGGGTTTCAGGGTACGGGGGCTATATACGATACCATACAAATCAAGTTATGTCATATTTATTGATACCAATGCCAATACAATATCAATATTGTTGTACAATACCTTAAATACAGGGAAACTGAGAATTGATGCCATGTACATACTGTTGAAGAGGTCTTTGCATATCGAAGGTATCTCTCTCTCTCTCTCTCTCTCTCTCTCTCTCTCTATATATATATATATATATATATATATATATATATATATATATATATATATATATATATATATATATATATATATATATTATATATATATATATATATATATATATATATATATATATATATATATATATATATATATATAGATAGATAGATAGATATGGCTGTGTCAATATTTAATTATTGGATCAAAGATTATTCGGAGACCATACCATACATTATGCAAAGAGCATACTATACATTTGTTGCCAATGATGCCATACATATATATTTGTATAATGATATGCATAGACTGTAGATTGTGCCCATATACAATGTTGTGTGAGACTACTAATATTCCCATACAGTGAATATCATACCAATATAGTGACGAGACCATAACTAAGAATATGTACGAGACCATATCTTTACGAATAATGATGTGATGTAAAAATGTTATGTGAATGCCATACTTACTGTGATGAGTGCCATATAGTAATGTGATGGTCAAGATTTATAGTGAGGGTGAAGGTTCTATGCCAAAGAGAACAAATACATCATGCCATTGAAGATACTAAATACATAACATAATTGCAAGGAAAAAATATATAGTTTCATGATAGAGATCGAATATATAATTCCATAGTGTCATGAATGAGAACAAACCAAAGCCATCGTGTGATGACCATAGGTTCGAGCCTATCATTCATTATTCCAATGTTGAGTCTATTTACCATTCGCATACAACTGTGGTGCCATATAAACAATAGAGGTGCCAAATATAGTGTCGACATTCATCAAAGTCATACTCCATTACAGTGAGATGCAAAAAATTGGTACATCATTACAATGAGATTTCATGCAATATCAGTAGAGTGGAATAACATTATAGCGTTGTGGATGACCGAGTGTATTTGAGAACATAACCCTTGAAACAATACCCTAAACACCATGGTACCTTGATGAAGCATCTAAAATATCAGCCATTGAACTTCAAACTCATCGAACCCCAAAGCATCAAATTACCTTTTAGATATTGACTCATCCAGATATTTATAGTTGATTATCATGGATGAAGGATCACGAGCCATTTGAAGCAGAGTTTTAAATATTTGAGGGAAACACAATAATTTAAATTTCAAATTTTGTTCCAAATATATTCCTCCTTTTAATAAATGCTTTATTGAGTTAATAATTTTGATCAATACAATTTATCATGGGACACAAGGGTTTTCATTAGGGTTTCCTTTAGAGAAATTTGTCTCCTAGCTACCAAATTTCAACACTCCCTCTTAGCGAGGAAGGAATTTCCATTACCATCATAAGCCTCATTTCATCTCATCTTTGCTCAACTTCTTATCATAATAAACTCATGTCAGATGCCATCTCATTATAAGAAGATAGGTAGTTGATCAACATTAGATCTCATCTTAGAAGAAGAAGAATCCTTAAACAATAGTATGGGAGATAAATCCTCAAACCCTTGTTAATGACTTCCATCTCAACTATATCAGCAAATCATCCACCTCATCACATCTCATCTCAATTTCCTTTGATCATCAACTGAACAATCTCGATCTAAATAGAAGAAGAAGAAGAATTATCATAGGGGAATCCATCTCAACCCACTTCATCATCATAGAGAAGCATGTGGTCCGTTGAAATAGAATCATCATTGTCATCAAGTCATATCTCATCTTGACTTGTCTCAACTTTTCTCCAAGTATTGAGAAATCTTGAATTTGAAGAAGAATGATTTGATATCATAGGGGATCTGAGCTCAATTGATCCAAGATCTTTTACTTATAGATGCATCAAAATTACATATAACAAAGTTAATCAAACATGGAACTTAAAATCCCATAAAAAAACGTGGAAATAATTAGAAAAACACAAAACCCATGACATAATGATTTTATTATGGAGTTTTTCCAATTCAGACTAAGTCTCTGGGCCCTGATGAATACTGGGGAGGCCTTCTTTCTATTTGTGGCATAAAAGAGATTAAAGTACAAGCAACAAGAAATTACAACCCTTATACCTCCAAGCTGAAAGATGGGTAGAGAATGGAGAGCCCATCTTTAGAAACAGATCGTACCACTGAACTCCTCACAAAAAATAGTGCAAAAACACCTATCCAAATTCGAAATTTGGATAATCAGGGCTTCTACAACCTTCTCGAAACCTCCCTGCTGCTCAAGGGGAGGTTCCAACCTGCTACCAGGGTCAGGGTCTACTGTGTGTAATATATTCTAAGTATTCGGCTAGTCCTCTCCGCTTTCTCCCAACACAAACAATCGTATATATAAGCATGGCGACATCCCTCAAAATTGGGGTAGTTCTAACATAAGAACGCAAGTTAACAGGCGGAATCGGGTCGGAAGTATTCACGACAACAACCTTACCGCAATAGTGAAGTCCCTTCCCAACAAGGCAAACCCATCTCAACTTCGCATCTGTCTCGGTGACATGTCTTTCGGCGTTTTCAACTTATCGATGCACAGTCTAAGCCAAGACACAAGCATCCTGCAATATACGAACCCGTCGGATTTATAGAACACACCATACAAAATATCGTGTCTGGATCCTCCTAGAAAATCGCAATCGGCGTAGAACGCATCGATGTATCAACCCAGCTCCAATGCTTTGCGACATGGCAGACTGGCCGAGATTTATAAATCACAATACATCACATTTTAGGTCTGGCCCCCCATCGCAATCGGTGCTTTTTGCTAGGGCCTTTTGTAGCAATATCCCTGTTTGTGATTGCGATATGCGCTAATATCATATCGCAACTGGGTCTTTGCCGAGGCCAATTCTTAACCTTTTTGTTCCTCCTCTAGCCTTTGATATGCGATAAGAAATCGCAGTCGGCAACGCCAAGGGCCGATTCTCCTTACACCATTCCTCCTTTTCACCGATATGTGATATGTGAGGCCTAGTGGAAACTTTCCACGTGGTGCTCCCTCATTCACTGTTACTTTGCCATGTCATCTTCTCCCTGCTACTTGGACAAGTCAAACTCAAACTTTGACTTATTCTAACTTTGTCATCTGTACTCGGATTTGAGTGTTGTTCACACCGTTGGAATCAGGATGACGAGCACTTTGATCCAATGCTAATTTTATCCATATTCTACCACTTTGAGTTTTGAGCCTTTCACCATGCCACTGGTACTTTTCTGAAGATCCACCTAGACCAATCCTCCCCACTGGGAGCTTTTGGACCACCAAAAGACTTTTAAGTCAATTGGCAAGTGAGGAAATTGCTCCCTCACATTTTCCTTCTCCATCCATCGAGCTTTGCTTGGCTGCATTCCTTTGAAGCCAACACGGATATACTCCATAGCTCCCCGTTGTGAAATTCTGATTCTCCGGTCGAGTATGATATCTTCAGGCAGCTTATCTAGATACTCTAGTGCAAAATCATCAACTGTAGGAATTTTTGCAACCTCCTCCGTATCCATAATCAATGGAGTTTCATAAAGCTTAAGGTTTTCCACATTTACCACGTAATACATTTGCATATAAGCAAGCAAGGCAAGACAAACAGCATTGTCTCCAATCTTTTTCAATATGGTGAAGGGACCATATCTAATGGGTCTCAGTTTCTTCCCTTCTCCCTTCATTCTATCTTTGCTAATATGGAGCCATACCTTGTCCCCAAGTTGAAACTGATGATCAAATCGGTGTTTATCATGTTGAGCTTTATACTGAGCTTGACTCTTCTTAAATTGCTCCTGCACTACCTGATGAATCACCTGTATCCGTTGAATGAACTTTTGTGCTTTGTCCCTATCATCTTGTCCATTGCTATCCTCCTCTTTCCCAAAGACCTTGTCAAAGGGATCTCTAGGTAGATAGCCAAAACATGTCTCAAACGGTGAGCTCTATGTAGATGAATGTGTTTCTCGATTGTATCCATGTTGCACATAAGGCTATTTTTCATCCCACAACTTGGGATGTTTTTATCAGAATCCGAATTAGGGGAAAAAATTTACTCAAAAATAAAAGTGCTCCAAATTGCTCAAAACATGAATGAATAGATATGTCTCGGTGATAAGATCCCAATGCAACTCGTTTCACTCAAAACAGAGCTCGTATGAGAAAGATATCGCGTTTTGATCGTTTTATCAAACAGGGAAATTTTGGGTACAGGCTGACTGGGATGTTGACTAGGCATCTGTACAACCTAGTAAAAAAAAATAATATTCTAGGGAATATTACTTGGAATATTCACTAAATATTCCCACAAGTGGTTCTATTGGGTGTTGGGCATGGAATCCCCCCACATCATGTTTTAGGGCTCAAAGCCCAAGTTTTGGTCAAAGGTTTTGTAAGACTCCACGAATTGCAGGCACGGAGCGTGAAGTATAGGTTAAGTCATAGGGTTTTCCGCCCTAAAATATTGTAAAGTAATGTAAAGTCTTGTCAGCCTACCCATGGTTCGTAGACCATGGGATTGTATAAATAGAGTGAGGCTCTGAGTTGTAAAGGGAGCTAAGGAATAAAAGAGAAGAGTACAAATGATTCGAGCTTAGAGTAGGATTCTAAGTGTATTGGGTCATAGTAGTAGGAAGAGGCTCTGCAACTGAGTGCACAGAGGCCTAGTAAAGTTTGCAGCTGAGTTCGCGGACCCCTGCAGCTGAGTGCGCAGGGTGGTGTCGAGTCTGTAATATGGATTGAAGATTAATAAAGAGAGGTTAATTCTTATTTCTATGTATCTGCTATGCCTTGCCTTCTTTACGTTTATACTGTTTTATTTATCGTGCACACTAATATGAGTGTTGAATATGCCATAATAATCATTAGTCTTGCATAAACAAGTTAAGTAATCAGATAATAACAGATTAAATAGCAAGGAACTTGGGTATTATATGGGTTGCACCCCGAATAGGGTTGCACGGAAGCAGCATTGCAGGTTGTGGAGGGATAGCAAATGTGCATAGCGACAGGTTAGATCGCGAACCTCCAGAAGCTCATCGGACATCCCCAGGGTGAGGAAACCTAGTTCTAGCACCCTCCCATACTATTTCGGGTGAGACCTCAGTCCGCGCTCCGCGGACTGTTGCCGAAAGGGCCAGTAGTACCGGGATTTGCTTGGCTGAATCACCTATGAACCTGGGTCAGGCCCATACAAGCCAACAAATGGTTCTGTTTCCAGGACCAGGATCTGCATAAAGGATGTCTGATGTCCATCCACTAGAATCCAACAAAGAAAGAAATTGAAGAGTGGCTGGACAAGAAGATTCACGAGTTCACAACACAAGAGAATAGGAATCCGCGAGTATCTAAGGAATAATGGTTGGAGCACTACTTATATATGGAAATCCATGAAATTTTCTTTGCATCCTTTCCTTCTGAGCTGTATGAGTGGATTGTGAAGTTAGCAGACAACCAAGGGAGGCGTAGGCTTGACAAACCATTAGTGTGGACTTTGGAATTAGTGCGCAGACTAGAAGCATCAAGAGATAAGATAGCGCGAGTTGTGGACCATTGGCTCAACTGAATAATAGGAGGATTTATCACTAAGTTCGCGGTTGACACAACCATCAGCTACAGTGAGGCGGAATGAAGTTTTCTCAAGGGACCGCGAGGTAAGTATATTAAATCTTTGAACACTTGGATTAAGATGCTATTGTGTGAAAAGTGGGTTATGCGAATAAATTAATGTTTAGAACTACGCGAAGCAGGAAGATCTATAGAAGCAGAAGTAGTGAAGAGCTGGAAAACAATTCCTTAATCTCAACCTCATGGGAAAACGAGGAAGAGCTCACGAAAGTTTCCCCAAGAAGTGCGGTTACTCTGATAAGGCAGTGCATTCCGCGGTTACCACCTCCACCCACACCACCACCCGTCTCACCCTCCTCACCTCCATCTCCACCCACCCCACCTTTGCTACCACCACAGTTCAGTATGGAGAATGCAATCAAACTACCGGTGTTCAGAGGAGTAGGGAATGAAGATCCAGACCAATTCTGGTTCGTGATAAGAGCAGTATGGGAAGCACAAGGCGTCGTGGATGACAATATTAAAAAGGCTACGCTGGTGAGCGTGTTGCAGGATCACGTATTAACGTGGTATATCAAGCATTCTAATGACCACCCGAACGTAGGAATTGTAGAAATCCAGGCCATGCTGAACAGGGAATTTAGCAGGCCAAAATCAGGAACACAATCAATCATCGGGTTTAAGGAGATCGCGATGATCCCAGGTGAGACCCCTTGGGATCTGGACCAAAGACTAAAGAGTACGATCCTCCAAGCCAATATGACGTTAATAGATGCACAACATTGTACATGGTTTGTGGCCTCACTTACGCCACACTTAAAGACGGCGGTGTCACAGCAAAAACTTTCCACCCAAGCCGAAGCATTGGATATGGAAATGAGATTGCGTGAGACCCCTATACAAGACCCTGGGTTGGGAGTCCAACAAATCGAAGCGCAACTACAAAATCTATGTATAGAAATGCAAAGTTTGAAATAGGATAGGACACCTCGGCTAGAGGTGCACGAGGAAGTATGGTGCATAAAATGCAAAGGCCAAGGGCACGACAAGGGCCATTGTCCAACGTTCGTGAACTACTTGGCAGGAGGAGGGTTGATGCCGGTAAGACCTGAGGCACATGTAGGGCCAAGCATAGCGTCTACATTATGGTGTGTGATCTGCCAGATAGGAGGAAAACACACCAAAAATAATTGTCATCTGTTGCAAAAGTATATGCAGACATCCCAGCAATTGTTTTGTAATTTCTGCAGGTTGGTAGGCCATGAAAAATGCACCTACTGAAGCTACGAACTAATGATGGATCACACTCCTACCTATAGGGTTCAGATTGAAACACGAGCCCTCGACCTAAATGCGGGGATGGCGCTCGTTGGATTTCAGGGACACGGTGGGGATCAACATGGAATGGGACCAGGAAGGGGTTGCGGACAACTAATTTGTTACAATTGCGAAGGGCCAGGGCATTATGCCTATGATTGTACAAACCCAAAAAGAATATCATTTTGGTACTATACTTAGTTTGATCATGAGGTAGAAGACTGCCCTTCGTTGATAGCGAGGATGCACGAAAAGGGGGTACTCCAGCCCCCTCTGACTCAGAATTTACAGATGATGAGGTTTGAGCCACGCAAATAAGACCCGAATGTAAACATGATGCTCAGGAGCGATATGACCATGGGAGATGATAAAGGGAATCAACCAGAAGAAAGTGTGTGGGTTCACAAGGCTCCTATAAAGGAACTTGAGTTTGATTTAGAATGCACGAAGGAGACATTCATGGAAGCTAACAAGAGCTTCACGGAGGCCTCCACATAAGGTAATAAGGATCAACTAGAACCAGGGATGGATCCTTCAATGCTCACTACCTTTCTGGAGACATGCATGAAACTGATACGCGACAGAAAGGTAGTCAAAGGACTATAGGAACTTATCACCAGGTGCGCGGGGTCAGGAGAACCACGCGTGGTCTAGAAACTTGGAAAGCATGCATTATGCACAGGAAGGGAAATGAGGTTGACTGCACAAATATGTGAGTACGAAATGGATTAGGTAATCTTGGATCTGGGTTCAGACACGAATGTACTACCAAAGTAAACATGGGAATGCATGGGCAGACCTGCGTTACAATGGTACCCTGTTCAGTTACGAATGGAGAACCAATAGAATATTTTTCCCATGGGAAGATTGCAAGGGGTAATAGTCGATATTGAAGGTGCGAGCACGCATGCTGATTTTGAAGTGATAGAGATTTTCGATGGCAGTAATCCCTATCCTGCGCTACTAGGAATAGACTGGGCCACCAATATGAACGGAGTTATAAATCTGAAGAAGCACAAAATGATCTTTGAGAAAAAGTCACTATGCGTGGTAATACCGCTAGATCCAGCTGAAGGAGAGCGATACACTGAACCAGTGCACGATGACGATAGTGATGACGATCTCGATTGTATTTACAAGATAACTGTGCAAGAAGAAGATTGGGTGAATCCGACTGCAGATGGAAGGATTTCATGGGAGCGCGAAAGCTCCTGCACTTCAAATTCAGACGAAGAGATAGAGCGATGGTAGAATTGGCTGCACGAAGTAACAACGCTTAATTGCAACATGATGATTAGATCATTGCGCTGCGTGACAACAGAGGCAAGGGAGTTGCCGACATATGATGGATTAACAGCGGTGGATGAATTTTTGAGAAAATTTGAAAGCATAGTATTAGAACAGCAGTGGTTCGATGCGTTGAAGTGGGCCCTCCGCGCAACACCCATACGATGGTGGGGTACGCATCAAGGAAATTTTGAGGACTGACGTGGCTACAGAAGAATGATGTGCCTACAATTTGGGAAACCACAAATACGGCTAGTCGACAAATATGATGGACAAGATGATCCACGCACGCACCTTGCGAAATGGACCAAGGTCTATGGGGAAGAGCCAGAGCCTGAATGGGTACATTTATTCTACCATACCCTGGACGTCATACCCATGAATTGGTATACGGAGATGGAGCTCCATCATGGTATGGGCGAATGGGATGTCTTGCATGAGGGATTCTTGTTAACGTTCACATTTGAAGATCATTGGTCGAATACTATTGACGATACGCTACAAGAAGTAAAAGCCGCTATCTTCAAAATACCACAAGAGCCAATGGGAGTACTTCAGCCAGAATGGGTGACACGGTTAAGCAGCACACTAGAGTGTTATAACGTGAATGTTGAGGAGGATGATGAGGACCCACAGAACATTAACATTTCAAAAGCGGAAGCCTGTCGCAAGATTTGTGGACCATCACTTGAAGACCCTGACATCACCACGCCGCTAAAGACGAAGCAAGTCAATATTGGAACAGAGGCAGAGCCAAAGTACGCAACACTTGGGGACTATTGGGACGATTCCAAGGTCGATAAAGTCGTTGAGTTACTCTGCAAATACCAAGACTTGTTCCTGACTAAAATTACAGACTTAAAAGGGATCATGGGCAATTTAGGGATGATGAAGATCACCCTAAAACCCGACATGAATCCAGTTAAGCAGTGACCATATTGCTTGAATCCAAAATACAAAGAAAAGGCCTGCAACAAATTAGACAAAATGCTCGCAACCAGAATTATTGAACCAGTGGAAGAATCCGACTGGGTGAGTCCTATGGTAGTACAGGAGAAAAAACAAAAGGGTGAAATAAGAATATGTGTAGACCTCAGGAAGTTGAACAATGCCTATGTACACGATTCATTCCCAACACCATTCACAGATGAACTACTGGAGAATGTTGGTGGTCAGGAGGCATACTCATTCACGGATGGATTCTCAAGGTACCACCAGATCAAGATCGTGCCAGAATATAGGAGCAAAACGACCTTCACAACAGAATGGGGCTGCTTTCAGTACACCGTTATGCCATTCGGACTAAAGAATGTGCCAGCTATATTTTCGCGCATCGTGGTAGCCACATTCAAAGAATACATCCATAAGTTTTTGGAGGTCTATCTGGATGATTGGACTATTTTTGAATTAGTTAAGCACCATGTAGCGAGCTTATGCTTGATGTTGGATACTTGTCGCTGACACCATATTGCATTGAACTTGAAGAAGTGCAAATTCCTCGTTCCCTTTGGAAACCTTTTGGGACATGTGCTTTGCAAAGAATGTCTGATGGTGGACCCTATGAAGATTGCCATTATCCTAAATTTGAAAGCATCATGGAGTGTTAAACAACTGCGCGCTACCTTGCGACACACTTGATACTATAGGAAGTTCATAAAAAATTATGCCCAAATAACCACGCCGATGGAAAAACTATTGAAAAACGATGTTACATATTGTTGGAATAATGATTGCATGAAGAGTTTGGATGTTTCAAAGGCAAAACTGGCCTCCACTCCAATCCTGGACTTCCCAAAATGGGATGCGGAATTTCATGTACATGTGGATGTGTCGTGTATCGCGTTGGGACACGTACTCACACAAGAGGGTGCGGAGGGTGTGGATCACCCGATCGCGTTTGTGAGTCAAAGATTCTCCAAAACAAAAAAGAACTACTCTACCACCGAGCGCAAGGGGTTGGAAATGGTGTACGTGTTCCAAAATACCGACACTATTTACTTGGAGGACATTTCAAGATGTATACCGACCATTCCGCATTGAAATACCCAGTGAGCAAGCCTGTGTTGGGGGGACGAATATGCAGATGGCTTCTACTATTTCAAGAATATGACTTTGAGGTCGTAGTCAAGCTGGGACGCTTAAACGCAGGACCAGACCACTTGTCACAAATTGAGACAGGCGACGAACCAAAAAATATGGAGGAGGGACTACCTGATGCACAACTCTTTGTAGTGCACGTCGTGGACGAACACTTTGAAGATATAATCCATTTTCTAACAACAGGGACTGCACCGAAGGAATACTCAATCCAAAAAAAGAAGGAATTGGTGGTGTGCACCGTAGATTTTTCTGTCATCGTGGGGCACCTCTACAAGATGGGCAATGATGAGATATTGCGAAGATATGTACCTAAATTTGAACAAGGTCAAATCCTCACGGAATCACATGGGGGCATTATGGGAGAACACTATGCAGGACGCGCGACCGCACAGAAGATTCTGCGCGTAGGGTTATGGTGGTTGATGAGCCCAAGAAATGGGTAATTATATGGGCTCATTTGTCCTCCTAACTCAGCTTAACCCACCATTCTCATTAGCTTATTTCATTTTTTTTATTATATTTATGCTAATAGAGTGAATTGGGTTAGTCATTATGCCATGAAGTCTAATGTGTGCTTTATGCAGATTTTTGGTCAATTTTAGGACAAAGTCAAAGGATTAATGAGCATTTGGCAGCCAATATTCGAGGAAAACAAGGGAGATGATTTGTAGGAGGGTTTCCCCCTCATTTATGACTCCCTACCTCAAATCCTCCACTAGAAACTCGCAGTACCAACAGCCACATCGATGCATCCAAGGGGCAGCCGAGCAAGTCAAGAAGAATTGTTGTCTATCTCTAGTTTTGGGAAGTCGAGCCCCTTGATTTTAGGAGGGCTATTGGGAGAATCCATTTGTATAAATAGGGGGTCTTAGAGCCTCAATAGGCTAGCCAGTTATTAGTATAATTTTTACACTTTTGTGCAACTCTTGTTAAGCTCATTTTCGAGCTTATTTTTGTGAACAATTTTTGTAATGTGACTTTTATTTTGATAATGGAGATGAAATATTTTCTGAGCCAGCATTGATCTATTTCAGAGGGCTAAGCTCTTGGATTAGGGCCCAACCCAAGCTGCCCAGCACCTCTTTCTTTGTACTTATATGTTTTTTCTTCAATTCAAGAGTTAATTTCTGTTACATAGATTCAATTTACCATGTTTAGAATAGGTTGCTTTTGATGGTTTGCATAGCTGCTTTTTGTTTCAGTAGCTGAAGTAGGTTAATACACTGATAGGCTAAGATTCAAAAAGGCCAACAACAGGCCCTTATCTCCTTTCTCCCTTCCTAGGACCATGATTTGAGGTTAAGGCACCATTGCTGCCACCAAAAACACAATTTTGCTTCTTCCATGCAATTTCTAGTGTCATGATTTGATTTGAAAAGTTAAATGGTTGCTTCATATTCATTTTTCCAAGATTGTTTCATGTTTATGTAATAAATCTCTTTGCAATATTTTCTATTCATAGGGTACTATTCAACACTTCATGTTTCTAGGTCAGAAATTAGGTTAACAAGAGATATGGTTCTATCTTCTTGGTGCAGCTAGTCCTTTTCTTGCTCAGTTTTAGTAGTTAAATGTGTAGATCTCTTACAACACACATCAGCTCACAATAAATCAATAAAGCAGCCAACATCATCTCATTTCTCACAGGTTTCACAAGTCATTCACAGTCCTTCACTAATCTGCCCTAATTTCTGCACTTTTCCATAAGCTTTCCTCTCGTCATTTGAACAAATCCAACCATCATTTTCTTTCATGATCCTCATTTTCAAGCCCCAAACACCTCAATGCATCCCTCTAGTCTTTAGCTACCCTTTCCCACCATTTTTCCACTCTTAAAACCTCTAAAAACAGCTCTCGACATCCTCCTGTAGATCCTCTAGTAGATCCTCTTGTAGATCCTCTGCAGCCTCCTGTAGAATTTCCTGTGAGTGATTTTCAAAGTACGATTGCAGGGGAAGTCTTCAGAAGGTTACCAAAAGCTTCTTAGGACCCCTCCACACCTTCTTACACCTCTGCAAAAACAAATCCTCCCTCCATCGCCACCAAACCTCTGCCATAGTCACAAACAGACAAAATCACATGCATAACAATTTCACATAAAACACATAAAAATGCAACAAGATGTTCTTTTCTCATTTTCTTCTAGGAATAGATTGAATAGATGTAATTTACCTTTTTAGTAGTCAATGGCACTCATTTCATCAGTTTTCATCTCTTTTTCTGCAAAAGTAGGGTTAGTTGGAAAAATTAGGGTTTGCTTTACACTCCAGTCTTCTTTCTCTTTCTGCAAGTAGAATAGTCTTTGTAGAGTTAGCTTTCCTCCATCACAGTTAAAAGCTTCTTCTGGAAACTCATGGAAGTTTGCTTGAACTCCTAGTGATATTGCACCACTAGACCAAGTGACAACCTGCAGTAAGAGCTAGTACTTGTGCATAAAGCACCATCGCTTCCAAGTTTGTTACGAACTACCAGGTTGATAAAAGTAAAGTAGGAAGCCCCAGGAGTTGTAGCATTATTGCTACAATACTGGTGCTCACCACTTTTTGGCACTGTTGCTGGGGAAACGTCAGAGTATTTTGTGATTACTGCTTTCTTCTATTTTCTACTGCAACATTCTACTAAGTAGTTTATTTTGGCAAAAGTAAAGTAGTTTTTCTTTCAATTTCTGCACTCCCTTGCTTTCATTTCAGTTCTGCAATCTCCATTTCAGCAAAAGTAGATTAGTCATTTCAATTATGCAATTTCCATTTTATCAAAAGTAGATTATTCATTTCAATTCTACAATTTCCATTTCAGCAAAAGTAGATTAGTCATTTCTTTGCTTTCATTTCCATTCTGCAATTTTCATTTCAACAAGTTCATTTCAGTAGTTGCAATTTGTTTGTTCAATCAATTTCAGTTTTGCAACAAGCAGTGAAAAAACAAAAGTCACCCAAAAAAGAGATTTCCTTTCATGCCTCATAGGAACAGAGATAATTCAGGGAAATTCCTACCCAACAACCCCACCACATCACAAAGCCACCCTTCTCTCTTCTTCGGCAACAGTGATCCAGAAGATCCTTTAGGAGAACAACCTGAAATATTTGAAGAACCTATAGGAGAAGAAGAGGAAGAAACCATCCCTCCTGAGACAATGGCTAAAAATAGAAATGCTAGGGGAAATGGAGAAAGAGTAGAGGGTACGTTTCCCATCCGAGAGACCAATGGAGACACTAAAATGAAGAACATAAGCCCTTTAGCCCTACCTTACTTCCATGGATTAACTACAGAAGATCCTGACACCTTCTTATTTGAGTTTGTTGTTATCTATCATACTATGACTATGCAGAAGATGAGTAGAAGTTGAAATTGTTTCCTTCTACCCTCAAGGATGCAGCATTGCACTGGTTCACGGGGTTACCCGGCAACAGCATCACAACTTGGGCTTAGATGCAGCAAGTCTTTAATAACAAATATCGAGACTACTATAGATCAAAAGATACCAAGGAAGAAATCTTCTGAATGACCATGGGAAGTGATGAATCCTTGGAGGACTATGAAGAGAGATTCTAGCTTAGTTATAAAAGGGCTAGGTGCACACTTGACCCCGAATCTCTAAAGTTGGTCCTACTCAGAGGAATTCCAGAAGACCTTCTAGACACCCTCCATTTACTGGGTGGGGGAGACATCTACCAGCTACCTTATGAAGACATCAAGACTGTCTTTAGAAACCATTCTAGGGCAGCCAGAAAGAAAGGTAGGGGGAGTCAACCCATTGCCAGTACCTCCTCCTCCATTTCATCCCTCAAAGGTGAATTTGGAAACATGCTAGAAGATTTCAAGAGTGAGATGTTGCAGACTCTTGCCATGCAAATAGATACCTTGCATATCAAAAGGAAACAAGAGGAAGCGGAGAGGGCTTTGGCCATTTTTTGTCCTAGGTGCACTAGAAGGCATCCTAGGAACGAATGCCCATTGAACTCTATAGAGGTGTGTTCAGTCTATGAAGAAGATCATCCTACAAATAAGTGCCCTTCCTTGCCTGGACTTAAAGCTGTATACCAAGGCACCGAAGGAGCCACTGAACCACTCTATTTCATAAACCAAAGGAGATCGCATGGACCTAGAACTTACCAGCAGGGAATGCAAGGGACATCCCAAGCATACTAAAACCCCAATCAAGCCACTTCCATGCCTTCTTGGGGCCCCCCTGCTCATCCTTCCTGGTCCACACCTCCTCCTTGGGCATATCCATCTCAATATCATGCTCAACCAGCTACTCATTCATTTCACTCCTATGCTCAGCCATAGCCTTAGTGGAATGCACCTCATCAGGGGTGGAGGCCCCAATACAACTCTCCTCCCGCTCTTTTGCCTTCATCACCTGCTCAACCGCAACCATTGCCTCCTGCTCCACGAAGGCAACCCCAAATGCTTTCTCAACTGAACTCGAACCCAAATAACAGACAGGCTCAACAAGTATATAGTGGGGAACCATCATGCCCAACCTATGCTGTGGAGATTCAGGAGATTAACCTACGATCTGAGAAGGTTCTCCTAGATAACCAGCCTCCCCCTAAGGAGGATGAGGAAGATAAAGAGGAAAGTGAACCGAAAGAAATTCCACCCTTTCCTAAGAGATTATCCGGAACAACACAACCTACCCCAGAAGAAACTGAACTTCTAGGAGAATTGAAACAATTATGTGTAAAGATACCACTTCTCCAAGCCATAAAGGATGTACCTATATAAAACAAGATGATCAAAGAGAAGTTCTTCAGGCATCTAGGCAAGCGCAAGAGAGATGCCCCAACCATCAATGTCATAGGACAACTGTCTGACCTGATGTTGGGGTAGGTAATCTGTCCGAAGTATCTAGACCCTGGAAGCCTAGTAGGCGATGTCCACATCAATGGCACCATGATCTCCCATACCCTGATTGATCTGGGGGCTACCATTAATGTGATGACCAAGGACACTATGATCAATCTCAACCTCCAGGGTTCCCTAGGAAATACCACAATAGTACTGCAGTTAGCAGACCGCTCCACCATGACCCCTGAAGGGATTTTGGAAGATGTAATGGTCTCCATCAATTCTTGGGAGTACCCTACTGATTTCCTGGTTCTCCAATCGAAGGTAAAGCTCACTGGGTATCCTCTCATCCTGGGAAGACCTTAGTTGGCTACTGCAGATGCCTAGATCAGTTGTTGAGCTGGGAACATGACAATCAAGAATGGGCATATGTCCAAGCAGATAGTCCTATACCCTCCTACCCAACCTTTGTTAGAACATGATCTACTTCTATGGTTGGAGGAGGAAGATGAGGATGAAGTCTATTCTACACCACTATGTGTAGTAGAAGCTGCCATCGGGGTGGGTGGGGGGGGGGACCACAAACTGAGGATGATATCATTGAAAACTTAATTCAGAATCCACCCCCCAGTATGTTGCCATTAGAGGAGCTAGTGAAAAAATCCCAAGACAGTCCTTTAGTTGATTTCTATGTGGCTGACCCAACCTCTCTCCAAGTTAAGAATATAGAGTTCAGCCAAGAAAGAACCTTGAAAATCAACTCATCCCTATCCACCTCTTAGGATAAGGAACTGTGTAGCTTATTGAGAAACCATTTGGATGCCTTCGCTTGGAGCTATAAGGAGATGAAGGGAGTGCACCTTTTGGTCTGTACTCATCACATTTACATTAAGGAAGATTGCAAACCAATCAGGCAGCCTCAAAGGAGGATGAATCCAGCCTTAAAGATATTGTTAAGGAAGAATTGCAAAAGTTACTAGATGCAGGATTCATCTACCCCATCTCTGACAGTGAATGGGTCTCTCCTTTGGTGCTAGTGCCAAATAAAAATGGTAAGTGGAGAATCTGTGTCGACTATCGGGAACTAAACAAGGCCACCAAGAAGGACCATTTTCCTTTGCCTTTCATATATCAAGTGTTAGATGGTCTGGCAGGGAAAAAGTTTTTCTCCTTCCTAGATGGGTTTAGTGGGTACAATCAGATCCAAATCAGCCTGGAAGACCAAGATAAGACCACTTTTACTTGTCCTTGGGGTACCTTTGCATATCGGGTCCTTACTTTTGGTTTGTGAAATGCTCCCGCCACTTTCCAGAGAAAAGTATTGATTATATTCTCTGAACTGGTTCATGATGCAGTGGAAATATATATGGATGATTTTACTCCTTATGGTTCTAACTTCCAGGAAGCTTTGTCTAACCTGGGAAAAGTTTTGGACAAGTGTATTGAAATGAACCTGTCCCTCAGTCCGGAAAAGTGTGAATTCTTGATGACTGAAGGGACCGTGCTAGGTCATGCAATCTCTTAGCAAGGATTACAGGTGGACCCTAACAAAATTGCCATCATCCAAAGGGTCCCACCCCCTCAAAAGGTGACAAATGTCTGAAGTTTCCTAGGCTTAGTGGGATATTATAGAAGATTCATTAAAGATTTCAGTAAGCTAGCCTCTCCATTGTTTGGTCTTTTGGGGAAAGATGTCGAGTTCATATGGACTGACAACTATTAAGAAGCCCTAGATACCTTGAAAAGTAAACTTGTGACTGCCCCAATTTTGAGAGGTCCAAACTGGGCCCTACCTTTCCACATTCACACAGATGCCTCGAACAAAGAAATAGGAGCAGCCTTAGGGAAAATTGATGAAAAGTTACCTTATGCCATATACTTTATAAGTAAAAATTTGTCAAAGGCAGAGTTGAACTACACAGTAACCGAGAAGGAACTCCTAGCTGTAGTACATTCCTTAAATAAATTCAGACATTACATCGCATGTTATCAAACCTTTGAACACATTGATCATGTTGCAATTAGGTATTTAATGAACAAACCGGATGTGAATGCTCGCACTATTAGGTGGTTACTTTTACTGTAGCAGTTTGATCTAACCATTGTTGATAAGCTTGGTAAGGAAAATGTTGTTGCTGACTTTTTGTCTAGAATAAATCTGTCTATAGGTGAAGAAGGAATGGTGGATGATCAGATGCCAGATGAACACCTATTCGCTATCTCAGTACTCTCTCCATGGTTTGCTGATATAGCGAATTACTTGGTTTCAACACAGTTACCGCCACATCTGTCCTCAAAAGAAAAGAGCAAGATCGTGAGGAAAAGTGCCCCTTTCACTTGGATTGGGGGCAATCTCTTCAAACTTAGCCCAAATCAGGTTTTGAGAAGATATGTCAGGGAGGAGGAAGTTTTTGACATTCTCCTGACCTGTCATGATGGGCTCTGTGGAGGCCATTTTGCAGCAAAGAGGACTGCCTTCAAAATTCTACAATTAAGTTACTATTGGCCCACTCTTCATCAAGATGTGAGCAGATATATCTGTTTAGTCAATTTAGTATGTCCTAAATTGCTACATTAATTATCAATCCGGGAGTCGTAAACTGATGAAGTGTGGTGCACTATATGTGCAAGACAACCTCTTTCTTACTTTTTATCAATTTTATCTTGTTTTTGGGGGTTTTATCTTGGTTTGTCTCCTAATGCAAATGATAATCCTATTCCTAAGTCTTAGGAATACTTTTAGAAGTCAAGTTTGGGTGTAGATTTTAAGGCAATTATGTCCTCTATAATGATTTCCAGAACTTAACACTTTAGAAGGTCTTAAAACATACTAGTAATGAAATTAATTCTTGAACAAGAATGGAAATGCTGCTATTCAAATCAAACAAATAATGACCTACTGATCATGAAATCACTATCTCCGCTACTTATCTAAATACAGAAAGAAAAATGAGTTAAGCTACTTCACTTAAACAAATCAAAAACTGCAAACTAATGAAAGTAAAATTAATTCACTTCATTTGTAGTCTGATAGCTCACCAAGTAGTCTAAGCTATGGAACTGGAGATAATGTCAATAATATGAGGAATTGGTATCTAATTGCAGAAAAATAAAGCTAAAATCAAATCACATCATTCATAGTCCGATAGCTCGCCAAGTATTGTAAGCTATGGCTCTGGAGACAACGTCAATGATATGAGGAATTTGATATCTAATTGCAGAAAAATAAAGCTAAAATCAATTCACATCATTCATAGTCTGGTAGCTCGCCAAGTAGTCTAAGCTATGGCTCTGGAGATAATGTCAATGATATGAGGAATTTGATATCTAAACTAACTGACAAAGCAAATGAATAAAACTAAAATCAAAGCATAATTGAAATTGAAAAGCTAAGAAAAACAAATTCAGCAGAGAGGCTAATCTCATGTCACTAGTTATTGTAAAAATTGTATGAAAATGACTGGGCCTAGCCTATCCTGAAACACACACACTGATTAGTGTTAGTAATAGTATACAATGCTTGAAAAATCATGTACAGGACTGTAATTTTAACATCATAACTATCTTATGAAATATACACAGGTGAACAAATTATGAAATATGTACAATGGAAAGAAGGAAACAATACATAAAAACTTTACAGCAATAAAGAAAACAAAACCTAAGTGTGCAGGGGCCCTCTGCACGGCCTTGGTCAACACGCTATCAGTCTGGAATTACGCTCACACAGTCATATAAAACAAAGTCTTGTTATATTTCAAAATAGAGGAAGACTCCTCTCATTACAATAGCAGGACCAGTTCACAGCACAGTACAACGACTAACAACAAAACGACATCAAAAACTAACTCTACATGCGTTTGCAAACGCGTTATTTATAAGGGAAATTACATAACTGTTTTCTCATGAAACACCTTCAACAGAGGACACGTAAAAAGACAACATCCGTGGGTTTAGCATGATGGTTGCCGAGATCATTCAATCTATCAAAATATGGTTGTTGGATTTGCATCGTGGAGGCAGTCTACAGCTGTCAAAATGAACCCAGGGATCTAGGAACAGCCTCGAACCCTTCACGTGTTGAAAAACAGAGACCTGTTGCCGTAGGACTCCTTCATTTGACCACTGTTTGACCACGGCTTTCCTTTATGAATCCGGCTAAACCAATAGGACCTGATCCATGTCCAGATCATTCTTGAACTGCCCACGTGCCTTGTTTTGCTTGATGACACCTGTAATATAGAGATCAACAAAAACAGTTGTGGAAAGTTGAATCAGCTGCAGAAAGTGGCTGCATTCCGCAGCTAATGAGAAAAATCTAATTCAAATAGCAGACACAAAAACATAGTTAAAAAACCACTTAAATGCTTTTCTAGAATCAATATGCAATGATCTGTGATATCTTATGAGGTATTGGTGAGGGGAAAAAGTCTAGGAAAATGTGTAGGAGAGATGTAGTTTTAGAGCTCAACATACCCCCACTGTGAAGGTGTTGCATGTCCTCATGCAACCAAAACTTTGACCATCCTCCCTTCAGTTCATGTGTTCTGAGACCTCTGCCAACACATCCAGCCTTCTTTTCTTCTTTCTTGGGACCACTGTCATCCTCGGCTTCCTCATTAGGCACTTGAATTTGAGGTTGATGAGAGCCCTGCTCAACCTCCTATTCTTTTTCTTCAATTTTCTATTTTTCTTTTGCCATTTCCCAAGATGCAACATGGTGTTGTCGTGAATAATCTTATCTAACCTGCCCTGTTCTTTCAATGTTTCATTTTCTCTTTTGATGTGTCTATTTAGGACCTCCAACTCAAAAACTTCCTGTTTTAGTGATTGGATTTGAGCTTCCTGGGCTGTATTAGGCTGGGCAGATGAAGTGCCTTGACCTGTGGTAGTTTTCTCTAACGTTTCAATATAATCATACATTTCTTACTGGGTTGGATCTATCTCAAGTGTAGTCTTCCTTGGGCTGTCCCCAAAATCTGGTTGAGAAGGACTGATCTCAAGATCTGGTTGAGAAGGACTAATCTCAAAATCTAGCTGAGGAATAGGAGTATGGTGTGGGCCACGACCAGGAGGGATTTTTGGAGGTTGTTCCGGTGTTTCCCCTCCTAAATCAATGAAGTGGGGCCCTTTAGTTTGTACTTTCCTCAGTTTTCCTTTAAGTCTAGAGCTCCTCCTTAAATTTTGTGAGCTAGTGTCTTCTTTTTCCACACTCTGTTTTTCTTTCCCTTTCTTCTTTGTTGCAGCTGATTGTTCCTGAAGATAAACTAGTCTTTCAAATAGTATTTGGTGGTCCTCTTCTGAGGAAGGTTCTGGGGTTTATAGACAGCTTCAATGTTTCTTTTCCCCTTTAATTTTCTTTGCTTCCTATCCTCAGTTCTTTCTTTCCTAATTTATGGCAGCTTTTCTTCCTTATTAGTTTCTTTAGCTATGTTAGTAGGAGTGTCCTGAATTCTCACATTTGTTTTCTTTCTCCTACTTTTCCTTGCTGAGCTGCTCTCGGGTGTTTCAGGTGGATCTTGAAAGAAGTTCCTAACCAAAAAATGTTCCCAGGTGTCCTTCTTTTCCTTTAACTGTTTTTCTATCAAAATTTTCACAAGGCCGTGATGGTATAGGTGAGGTTCTATGTCCTCCAGATTATTTTGGACAGTTATGGACATCTTTTTCAGACTATTCAATAAAAAGTAAGGCAAATTGATAGTTTGATTTTCTAGAAAATTCATTAGCAACCGGGTGTGGTACATATACATGGACCTGAACCGTCCCTCACATGTAATAAACTTCTGGATTATCAATAATAGACTAGCCCACTTTTCTTCTAAAGCAGAGACAGGGATTCCACGTTTGAAAATGGTTATATCCATACCTGGATTGCGTAGGATAACCCTCCAGGCCCTCTCGTCAAAGCTTTTGTTTTTGAACCACCGTTCCCCCTCTTGTGGGAGTTCCGTTGCTGCAGCGATAGATGCCTCTGTGACTGAAAATTTAAGGTCTCCAACCTCAACTTCCACGTCATTAAAAGACCTCGCAAAATTCTTCGTAATTTCTTTGTTGCAGCCTCTGAATTTTTGGATGAACCGTAGCCATCGTGTCTTCCTTAATATGTTTTTCAATTGGGGATACCCCTCCATGAATTTAGGCCCTTCAGGTTCTGCTCTTAGAAAAAGACCCATTCCTACCTCCTGCCTTAAAATACATCTGAGTGAATAATGGATTGACAGAGGTGAAATGGCTGTGTTAGTGGGGGAATGGCAAAGGTTTGTGGATAAAAACCAGTAATCTTAAACGAAAGAGCAGAGAACAGGTAATGAGAATGAGTTCGCAGAAGTGTAAACAGGCCGGAAATAACAAACGAGATAGTATGGGAATAGAGTGAGCTTAGCTTTTGAGATAGACGGATGCGGAATAAGCGTGAACACGTTCTCAAAATGGCTGCGGAATGTGCGGTAGGACAGAGCCGTGATCAAATAGATCACGTCCTCATAATTACCCGGTTCAGTAGGTGGAATGCCAACGTACAAATAAACACGAGTTAAATTCGGAGGCGGATCATGAGGCCATTTAAAAATTAATGCAAGGTTCGTGGAGAAATCATGTAAAGGTCATGGAGCGGTTATGGAAGCTATCAATGCTAATCATTACATATAATGGAGTCGTGGTTTCATAACTATATAGAATGTGTTTTTTTTTTAAATGCTATTTGAAATAAATCTTGCCCATACCTTGGAATTTTTGCCACTTTCATCCATTAACCTTTGATTAGCTGCTTCCTGTTGGTGCTTTAGGTGCTTTATAACTTCAAAATATTTTCCTTTGTCATACCTGCACTTGGTTCTCATCATCATTTGGCTAACATCTGACTGTTAGTGTTGAATAACAGTGTTAGCTGCGGAATCAATCAACTGGCTATGGAATCAGTTTCTAGCCACGGAAACTGAATTCAGCTGTAGAAACTGACACAGTGAACATATGACTGAATGGAGATGGATGGAAATGAATAATGACTGAGTGAATGATATAGTAAAACTGGTCATGAAAGGAATTTTATTGGCGAAATGAGATGATGAAATGAAATGGAGTGAAGTGAAATGAAGTGAAATGACATGAAACTATGAATACAATGAGGAAATTTTTTTAATAAAATATAGGGCGTCAGAAGTTTCTGATTTTCGCCCTGTATTTTCTGTATAAGACTGCCAATTAGTGATTGGTTTTCAGGCTTATACAATTTTATTTTTTTTAAAACAGAAAAGAACAAGGACTAGGCTGGTGGAGAAGAAGGATTCTTCTTCACCAGCCTTATTGCAGAATTATCTTGAAAGATTTTGACAAATTCCTCCTTTGAGAGTGGCTTATGATAGATCTTTAATCTATGGCCATTCATAATAAGAGAATTTTGATGTTCATCAATGGTTTTGATTCTTACAGCTCCATTGCTAAAGATTTTGTCAATCTCGTATGGCCCAAGCCAATGAGTCTGAAATTTTCCTTTGAAATCTTTAAACTTGGAATCAAATAGCAATGCCCAATCTCCTTCTTGAAACTTTTTCTCCTTGATCTATTTGTCATGCCACTTAGCTCTTTGATATTGAATTAGATCAATTCTTAGGGTTGCTTCTTGTCTAATCTCATCTAGCTCATTCAACTGCTCCATTCTATGCTTTTGGACTTCTGATAGATCCATTCCCAACTGAACTGCCATCTTGAAAGTTTTGACTTGGAACTCAATGGGGAGCAGGACTTCTTTCCCATAAACAAGTTCATAGGGAGAATGTCTTGTTGTATTCCTCCATGTAGTTTTGTAGGCCCATAAGGCTTCAGGAAGCCTTTCTGCCCAATCTCTTTTGTGTAGATGAACAGCCTTGGTAATGATGCCTTCAAGAACTATGTTTGTAGACTCCACTTGACCATTTGCTTGCGGATGGTAAGGAGTAGATTTTCTGTGCTTGACCTTGTACTCTTCCATCAGCTTCTCCACCAGTTTGGATGTGAATTGTCCTCCCTGATCTATCACAATTTCTCTTGGAACACCAAAGTGAGTAAAAATATCCTCATAAAGAAAACTAACAACTGCACGCTCAGTAGCAGAAAATAATGCTTTGGCTTCTACCCATTTAGTGACATAATCAATACATACCAATATATACTTTCTTTGTTTAGATGGTGGGTTAATAGGTCCAATAAAATATAAAGCCCATTTTTCAAAGGGTTCGACGAGTACCTGTGGCTGCAATGGAATTTCATTTGAAAGGGTAGGTTTCCCTACTCTTTGGCAGCTGTCACACCTTTTGACATATTGTTTTGCATCTTTGAAAAGGGATGGCCAATAATATCCTAAAGAGAGGATTTTATAAACTGTCCTTTTGTCAGCAAAGTGTCTGCCGCATGGTTCATCATGGCATGCTTTGAGAATATCAGGCATTTCATCTTTCATAACACATCTTCTGATCACAAAGTCTGGCCCTGTTTTAAACGATTCGTTAGAAATCCATGAAAATTTGAACTCTCCTGAATAATCTTTCTTCTTTCACTAGGAAATAAATGTGGAGGTAGTTTCGCTATAACCAAATAGTTAGCTATATCTGCATACCAAGGAATCTTAGTAGTTACTGCAAATAAATATTCATCAGGAAACTTGTCCTCTACTGGAGAATCTTCTTTAGCATTCTGAATCCTAGACAAGAAATCAGCTACTGTGTTTTGTTTCCCTGGTCTATCTAACACAGTAATATTGGAATCCTGTAAAAGTAAGAGCCACCTTGTAACTCTGCCATTAGTAATGGGTTTGTTCATTAGATATCTAATTGCAGAATGATCAGTATGAATAAAAGTTTCATACCCTGTTATATAATGTCTAAACTTATTGATTGCATGAACAACAGCTAAGAACTCTTTTTCAGTCACAGTATAGTTCAACTCCGTAGGAGTTAAATTTTTACTGGTATAGTAAATGGCATAAGGAACTAAATCTTTTTGTCCCAATACAACCCCTAGAGTTGTATCTGAAGCATCTGTAGAAATATGGAAAGGAAGTTTCCAATTTGGTCCTCTCAAGATAAGCGCTTCAGATATTATTGTTTTCAAAGTTTCAAATGCTGATTGGCAATCAGGATCCCATTTGAATTCACAGTCTTTTGTAAGCAGTTTGAAGAGTGGAGATGCTATTTTAGTGAAGTTTTCTATAAACCTTCTATAATATCCAGTAAATCCTAGAAAAATTCTAACATCTTTTTAACAATTTGGAATAGGCAACTTGGAGATGACTTCAACTTTTGATCTATCAACTTTAATCCCATCCCCTGAAATATGATGTCCCAAAACAATACCTTCAGTAAACATCATAAAGCATTTTTCATGGCTTAGTGAAAGGTTTGTTTCTTTACACCTTATAAGGACCTTTTCCAAATTTTCTAATGCCTCTTCAAACAAATCACCATAAACTGTAAAAGCATCCATATAAACCTCTACACAATCATGGATTAGATCAGAAAAAATTCCTAGTACTGCTCTTTGGAATGTTGCAGGTGCATTACATAATCCAAAAGGAAGCACTCGATAAGAAAAATTTCCCCATGGACAGGTAAATGTGGTCTTATCCTGATCTTTAGGTGCTACCTGAATCTGATTATAACCACTAAAACCATCCAGAAATGAAAAGTACTTTTTGCCTGCTAATGTATCTAATACTTGATCGATAAAGGGCAAGGGAAAGTGATCCTTCAAAGTTTCTTTATTCAATTCCCTGTAATCAATGCATACCCTCCATTTACCATTCTTTTTGGGTACTATAACCAAAGGAGAAACCCATCGGCTATCTGAAATTGGGTAAATGAAATTTACATTGAGTAGTTTTTGGAGCTCTTCTTTCACTATCTCCCTAAGATTTGGATTCATCCTTCTCTGAGGTTGTCTGATTGGTCTACTATTTTCCTCGATATAGATATGATGGATGCAAGTCTTAGGATCAATACCTTTCATATCAGTATACTCCCATGCAAATGTAGTAGAATGTTTTTGCAAGATTTTGGTTAGCTCTTCCTATTGTGACTTTTCCAATTTTTTGTTGATATTCAGTGTTTTTCCTGGAAAAATCTCAATAGTAGAGCTACCAAACTCTTCCATAGAGTAAAGAGATATTTGTCTTGATGATAGATATTCAATATCAGAATCTAACTGAAATTGTGTGTGGTCATATTCTGAAGATGTTTCAAAATTTTCTAATGTGTTCAAAATTTGACTATCTTCACTAATTTCAGAAACAGTAAGGACATGTTGTATAATATCTTCATAGTCAACCCATTCATTGTCTCCTACTTCTGTAATTGCCTTTGCTGGAGGATACAGATTGAATTTCTTTGTCGAACTACCATCAGAAATGTACATATCTCCAGATCTACAACTAATGAAAGCATCAGCTATGGCTAGCCAAGGTCTTCCTAAGATGAGTGGATGTCCTCCTAAATTACTATTGCGAGTCAAAATCATGAAATCTACTGGATACTCCCAAGAATCTAAGGAGACTAAAATATCTTCTAGTACACCATCTAGTTTGATTATCGATCTATCTGCAAGTTGCAATAAGGTGGGTGTAGAAAGAAGATTAGGAAGTTTAAGTTGTTCCATATTCTGTCTACTCATAATGTTGATAGTAGCCCCTAAGTCAATCAAAGTGTTTGAAATTTCTATCCCATTTATATGTGTCTTGACAATTGGACTACCTAGATCTACATACTTCTGCATGGTAATTTTTCCCATCATGATATCTGCAATTTTTCCTACCAGGTGGATTCTTCTTGTATCTCTTGGTTTCCTTCCTGGTCTTTTAAGACTCAACTCCTTTATTGTTTTCGCTAGAATAGGAATCTCTCGAATGGCTTGTAGCAAGAAAATCTTGATACATACATTCTTCAATTCATCTAGAAAATCATAGTCAGGCAACAGGATTTTTTTTTCCACCCCTTTGTCAATTTGTAATCTTAGAGGGAAAGGAGGTGTGGATGAAGATGCAAGTTACTCAACTATAGGAGTTGTGGGGGTTGACTCTTTTTATTTTTCTTTTTGAATGATTGGGTTTTTAAGAGATGCTTCCTCGGAACCTTTATTGACTTTAAGAGAATCCTCCTCATAAGTACCCTGCTCTTGAGCATCTATAGAAGGTTTTTCTAAAACTCTACCAGATCTGAGTTGAACATCATTAAGAGGAACAATCATATAGGTAGGAAATTGTTGTCCTTCTACCATGTAAGCATTCTGAGGATTTTTGTTGTTGGGATTTGACAATGGCTGGGCTAGTAGTTGATTTGTCTTTTGTTGAAATGGAAGCAAGAGTTGAGAATTTGGATTTTTTTGAGAAGGTTGTTGTTGTGGGAATGGTAATGAAAGTTGTGGGTTTTGATTTGGAATTGGTGGATTTTGTTGATTTGGAAAAGATGGAGGATATTGATAAAATTGAGTAAATCTCCCATAAGGATTTTGCATCCCTTGTGCCCATGATTGATATGGATTTTGAGATTGGGGCCAAGGTTGTTGCCAAGAATTCCAATTTGGCGGGAGCTGAAAATCCATAGGATTATTAAATCCCTGATTTTGTTGCCCCTGCCATGGTCTTCTTGAAACAAAACAAAGGGACTCTACTAAATTTGGATCTTCCTGAAAGACAGCTTTGAGCCCAGGAATTGGGGGACAATCCTTGGTCTCATGGCTTTCTGAGCAAATCATACATGTTTCTACAACTTTTGCATCCAAGGGGCATTCCCTTAGAGCATGTTTCTTTCTACATTTTGGACAAAAGATGGCCAAGGCATCAGTTTCTTCTTTTTCTTGTTTTGTATTTTAAGGGTGTCTAGTTGTTCACTAAGGCTCCCTAGAATATCAGTTTTGAACTCATCAAGAATATTACCAATCTTTGCCCTACTTACTGATCTAGTTGTAGATTTGTTTACTCTAATAAGAGAAGGATCTCTCGACCCTTTCCCAATTTTAGATTTTCCCCTCGAGAGATGGACACATAGTTCTACTATGTCATGAAGTGGAAGTTGAGAAATACCTCCCTTCCCCATCATGTTTAAAATATCTATCCATTCATCTCTAATGGATTTCAGTAGAAGGGCCTTCAAGGTTTCCTCATCTAAATTACTCATTTTTTCTCTCTTTAAATTGTATTGAAATCTTTCAAGTAAATACTCCAAGTTTTCATCTTCTTTTTGCATCATCTTGAATACCTCTTCCTTATGATTAGTGGGCATACAATAATCCAGGTATCTATCCAAAAATATTTATTTCATATCATTCCAAGTCCTAATAGATTGAGTGACTAATCCCATGAACCATTTCAAAGCAGCTCCTTTCAATGTTGAAGGAAACCGTTTGAGTTTTTGAGAGTCTTCCATATAGTCATAGGTTTGGCACAAGACTTCATACTCAAATAGAAATGTTTCAGGATCCTCACTTCGCAACCCATAAAAGTTTGGGAGGACAGATGGTGAAATGTTTTTCATTGTTGTATGAGTTTCCTCATCGGCTATAGGGAATCCAAATGAGTTATCTCCATCCCTATTTCCCCCATTGTTACCTCTACCTCCTCCATTATTTCCTCTTCCTCTACCTCGACCCCCTCCTCCAAATCCATTTACTACTTCCTCTGTCATGATAGTTTCCTCAGAGTCCTCAGAGTCCTCTGGTTCTTCTATTAATGGTGAACGAGGAAGAGTTTCTCCCTCCTCTTCTTCAGGTGATTCTACTTCTTTGATTACAATATGTTCCCCTGTAGAAGTGAAGAAAGGTTCTTCTCCTAGATCAGATTTAATAGATAGTGTGGGAGAGTCTCCTAATTCGGCTGCTACCCCTTGAATTCCAGGAATCCTAAGGCTGGGAGTATGAGTCGGAGATGATGGAGGTGTATCTTGTCTATGCCTTGAAGTAGCTGGAGTTGTGAAAATTGAACTTTTGGCCCTAGCTATAAACCTTCCCCTAGAATCTCTTGCTCTATGCATGTCATTTTTTTTTATTTTTTTACTTAATTAATTAATTATTATTATTATTTTTTTTATTTTTTTTTAAGTCAGGCTAATAATTCTCTTTCTAATCTTCTAGGTCACACTAGGTGCAAGAAGAGAGCATAATCAAGAAATTATTGAACTAATAACTCTCTTTTTTGATCCTCCATATCACGCTAGGTGCAAGAGGAGAGCATACTTCAAGAAGTTATCAATTTTCCCTTCTTCTTTTTTTTTTAAGAGATTGGCTACCTAGTTACACTTCCCCAGCAATGACGCCAAAATGTTTAGTCAATTTAGTATGTCCTAAATTGCTACATTAATTATCAATCCAGGAGTCGTAAACTGATGAAGTCGGGCGCACTATATGTGCAAGACAGCCTCTTTCTTACTTTTTATCAATTTTATCTTGTTTTTAGGGGTTTTATCTCGGTTTGTCTCCTAATGCAAATGATAATCCTATTCCTAAGTTTTAAGAATACTTTTAGAAGACAAGTTTGGGTATAGATTTTAAGGCAATTATGTCCTCTATAATGATTTCCAAAACTTAACACTTTAGAAGGTCTTAAAACATACTAGTAATGAAATTAATACTTGAACAAGAATGGAAATGTGCTGCTATTCAAATCAAACAAATAATGAACTACTGATCATGAAATCACTATCTCCGCTGCTTATCTAAATACAAAAATAAAAATGAGTTAAGCTATTGCACTTAAACAAATCAAAAACTACAAACTAATGAAAGTAAAATCAATTCACTTCATTTATAGTATGATAGCTCGCCAAGTAGTCTAAGCTATGGCTCTGGAGATAATGTCAATAATATGAGGAATTGATATCTAATTGCAGAAAAATAAAGCTAAAATCAAATCACATCATTCATAGTCCCATAGCTTGCCAAGTAGTCTAAGCTATGGCTCTGGAGATAATGTCAATGCTATGAGGAATTTGATATCTAATTGCAGAAAAATAAAGCTAAAATCAATTCACATCATTCATAGTCTGATAGCTCGCCAAGTAGTCTAAGCTATGGCTCTGGACATAACGTCAATGATATGAGGAATTTGATATCTAAACTAACTGACAAAGCAAATGAATAAAACTAAAATCAAAGCATAACTGAAATTCAAAAGCTAAGAAAAACAAAGTCAGCAGAGAGGCTAATCTCATGTCACTAGTTATTGTAAAAATTGTATGAAAAATACCAGGGCCTAGCCTATCCTGAAACACACACACTGATCAGTGTTAGTAATAATATACAATGCTTGAAAAATCATGTACAGGACTGTAATGTTAACATCATAACTATCTTATGAAATATACACAGGTGAACAAATTATGAAATATGTACAATGGAAAGAAGGAAACAATACATAAAAACTTTACAACAATAAAGAAAACAAAACCTAAGCGTGCAGGGGCCCTCTGCGCGGCCTTGGTCAACACGCTATCAGTTTGGAATTACGCTCACATAGTCATATAAAACAAAGTCTTTTTATATTGCAAAACAGAGGAAGACTCCTCTCGTTACAACAACAGGACTAGTTCATGGCACAACACAACGACTAATAGCAAAACGACATCAAAAACTAACTCTACATGCATTTGCAAACTAGTTATTAATAAGGGAAATTACATAACTATTTTCTCATGAAACACTTTCAACAGAGGACACATAAAATGACGGCATCCGTGGGTTTAGCATGATGGTTGCCGACATCATTCAATCTATCAAAATATGGTTGTTGGATTTGCGTCGTGGAGGCAGTCTACAGCTGTCAAAATGAACCCAGGGATCTAGGAACGACCTTGGACCCTTCACATGTTGAAAAACAGAGACCTGTTGCTGTAAGACTCCTTCGTTTGACCACCATTTGACCACAACTTTCCTTTATGAATCCGGCTAAACCAATAGGACCTGATCCATGTCCAGATCATTCTTGAACTGCCCATGTGCCTCATTTTGCTTGATGACACCTGTAATATAGAGATCAACAAAAACAGCTGCAGAAAGTTGAATCAGCTGCAGAAAGTGGCTGCATTCCATAACTAATGAGCAAAATCTAATTAAAATAGCAAACACAAAAACATAGTTAGAAAACCACTTAAATGCTCTTTTAGAATCAATATGCAATGATCTATGATAGCTTATGAGGTACTGGTGAGGGGGAAAAGTCTAGGAAAATGTGTAGGAGAGATGTAGTTTCAGAGCTCAACAATATCAGCCAATGTGATCGGTGTCAAAGGATGGAGAAACCTACTCCAAAGGATGAGATGCCCTTACAGTCTCAAGTGACTTTTGAGCCATTTGAGAAGTGGGGCATGGACTTTGTGGGTCCTATCAACCCTCCTTCAAACCAGAAACAATAGATCATTGTGTGCACCGATTATCTAACAAAATGGGCAGAGACAAAGGTAATCAAGGCAGCAACCAAAGAAAAAGTAGCTGAGTTTTTAAGAGAGAACATATTATATAAGTTCAGGTATCCAAGAGAACTAGTTACAGATCAAGGCAGTAATTTCACCTCCAATATGATTGAAGACCTGCTCATCCATCATAAAATCAAGCACAGGACTTCCACCCCTTACCATCCACAAGCCAATGGACAAGTGGAAGTCACCAATAGAGATTTGGAGGGAATTTTGACTAAGGTAGTGAGCAGCAGCAGGAAAGATTGGGTAGATCAATTGGTTGAGGCCACCTGGGCCTACAACACCACATGGAAGACCACCACAAGATTCACACCCTATGAGCTGGTCTATGGAAAGAAGGCTTTGTTGTCAATAGAATTTGAATACAATACACTAAGGATGGCAACTCAGCTAGACCTAGATCTCAGCCATGCACAAAGGGAAAGGTTACTCCAGCTTAATGGATTGGATGAACAGATATTGCAGGCCCTTCTCCACACAGAAGTAATCCAACTGCAGAGGAAGATATGGCACGATAGAAGCATCAAGGAGAAACAATTCCAAGAAGGAGATTGGGCGCTACTGTATGACTCAAGGTACAAAGATTTCAAGGGAAAGCTGCAGACAAGATGGTTGGGACCATACATTATAGAAAAATGCAATGACAATGGCTCAGTTCTGATCAGGACTATTGATGAGGAAGCCATCCCCATGCTTGTCAATGGGCATAGGTTGAAAATCTACAAGAAGCCCCTCTCCAAGCAAGAATTCATTGAAGAGCTGAGTAAAACAGTGTTGGTAGTGGAGAAAACCACTACCTCCACTTCACCCACTCATTAAAAAAAAAAAGAAAAAAGAAAATATATAATAAGGACTCCAGTGAAAAACTCTATGAGGCACTTGAGTCCCATCCTAGGGCTGAAAACCTCTCTTGAGGCAGCCCAGAGATGACAAAAAAAAACACACACACACACAGACACAAAAAATGATGAGAATAAATATCCCTGGGTGAAAACCTCCCCTTGGAGGCGCCCAGGGTAGGCAGGTAGGGTGAAAACCTCTTGGAGGCGCCTTAGCTGTCTCTTGAAAAAAAAAAACACAAAAAGAAAAAGTAACTTCTTTTGAGTGCATTGCAGGTTGCAGGAGGACCACAAACGGAAAGAGGACATGTCACAAGCCTATTACACCTCTTCTAGACTCTCTTCCATCATTTTTGTCTTTTTCCATCCCCTGGTATTGCTTGTTCTGAAATCTGTGCATCCTACAGGAGGCACTGTGTATTCTATAGGAGGCTCCCGTAGAAATCATAGAGAGCTCAAAGTCAAGTCAAAGAAGGGATTGAAGAGCTGGAAACTTTCACAGAAGGCCTATGGGCCATCCTACAGCCATCCGTCATCATAACCCTCCATTCCATACCTGCACCACCACATTTCTAATCATTTCTTTCCTCCCTGCAAATAAAACACAGAAATCCTATTTTTTTTTTTAAGGGAAATAAGAAAAACAACACCCCTACCACTTACCTACAGCATATCGACTGCTTCTCCATGATCATTAGAATCTTCAATAGACTCTTCCCAAGTCCCTGCATAAACCTCAACTAAAAATTTTAGAGGGAGAAGCAGCTACAAGAACTCCTGTAGGATTCTTGTAGCAGCTGATTCCCTTAAAAATAAAGCTCCAGAAGAAGAATCGGTGCAGCCACAGGTATGTAAAACATGTAAGAAGCCAGATCCTGATCTAAGATCACCTGTACAAGGCAATTGAGCTACCTATCTAGAAGCCATGAGCATATGGTAGCAAAAATACATGGATATAGCACCAAAGTCTAAGCATGCAGCAACACTATAGCACACACATTTTGACTTACAAGTAAGTGTCTAAACCCATTCCTCTGTTGCATCTGTATGATCCAAAAAGCATGAACAAATGGGATGGTTGAGATTAAACTAGATCAGTGGCCAGCTAACTGGCCACCCTCATTAAGTTCAATAGCGCTCAGCCAGAGTTCACTCTACACGTGTGTCCAGTCAACCCATAAGAATCTCAAAATAGGTAGTGGCGGATATTTTGAACTCCAATGCCAATGATGGAAATGATTGCGGGCAGGTGGCATAAAGTTTCATGATGACAATGCAGTGGGGACCAACGGTCTGAATAAGGGTAGCATACCCTTCTTTCCACCTCATCTCACCACCGCAAACCTCTCTCGTAAGCTTAAGTACGCTCTCTCGACCACACTCACCACCTTTGTTTTCATTTGTATCGTCGTGCTTGATGAGCCCCGAATTGAGTAACTTCTTGGGCTCATTTTGCCTAATTGTCCTTGATCAATCCACCATTTTTAATAGATTATGCATGTTTTTTGAGTATGTTTATGTTATTTGAACGAATAAGGGTGGTCACTTTACTAAGGAGGCTAATACGTGGTTATTTCAGGTTTTTTGGACAAATTTTGGAGCAAAGCCAAGCAATTATGAGCCAGGTGACAGCCAAGCATGAGGAAGCAAGGGTGAGGATTTGTAGGGAGGTTTTCTATTACATTAAATGGCCCTTTCTCGAAATCTCCACCCTCAACTCGAAGCTCAGCAGGCCACCAAAACGAATCCTAAACGCAGCTGAGCAGCTTTGTGAAGAGTGATTGTTTACTGGCAGTTTGAATAGCCGAGTCCCTTGAGTTAAGGAGGGCTGCTAGGACCTTCATAGGGCATAAATAGGGAGGCCTCAACCTTCATAGTTTACTTTTTGAACTGTTGGATTTTGCACTATAGTGCTATCATTGTCTCACCTCATTTTTTTGTAGCTACTGTTGTATAACTTTCTTGTGATGATTATTTTTGAGTAATGAAGAGCAGCTTTACTTGGCATTAGTTCTGAGTTCTTTATAGGAGCCTGTAGCTCTAGGGGTTGGGCCCAACCCAAGTGCCAAGGCCTCCTTATGTACTGTTATTTTCTTTTTATGTCTTTGCAAAATAATTTCTGTTAAGTAGATTAAAATCTTGCTGATTAACTAGGTCACTGTTGATGATTAGAAAGAATTTTGATGTTCAGATTGAGTTGATAGGTTATTAACAGGGACAAGCTTTAAAAAAAGGCCATCAAGCACCTCTGATTTCACCTCTCCCTCAGTGGGATCAGGAGCTGGGATCAAGGTGACCTTGCTGCCACCAAAAACATTGTCTTTTCTTTGCCATGCAATCATTAGTGTTCGATTTTTTTTTTATTTGCAGAAGTTGGTTACATGTTCAGATTCTTGATTGCTTCATTGCATAGTTAGTATACATGGTTTCATTGCAATTAAACTTCTGTTCATTCTCTTTACTGTTAGCTAGATCAGATTAGGTTAATGTAACTAGGTCTCTGATTTTCCAATTCTTCGTTGGTTCAGTTGAAGAACAACTTGCAGAGCACCCGTACCACTTCTCTATCTTCCCATACTCCATCAATCCCATCTGCTCCATCCCCTAACGCGGATTCTTGCCTCACGTTTTCCATTTTCTCACATAACCCTAATTTTTGTGCAACATTGCTTCACTCCTCCTTGAACAGATCTAGCCATCTTCATCTCTCCCCATCTCCCTCCACCAAGTCCTGGACCTCCTCACATCCTTGTCCTACCTCCATACTCACTCCTTCACCTTTCTCTCTCCATCCATTCTCCAAAAACGCATTTCTGAGCATCCTGTAGAAAATTACAGACATCCTGTAGAAATTCCAGAACACCCTGTAGAACCCCTGCAGACTTCCTGTAGAAGCTCACAAATGAGGCTTCTTGATAGCCAAACTCTGTGAAACTCTTTGGAAGGGTGTTAGGGACCCTTTGGCCCTCTCTGAACCTTCCCGACCTCCTCCAAGCATTTCCTCTCGCCAATCCACCTCTGCATAGCCAAAAATAGTTAAATCGCATGCATGATCATTCTGACAACTTATTCAAAAATACAAATTTTTTTTTTTTTTTTTTTTTTTTTTTTTTTTTCAGATGTTACTGTAGAATTAGCTTATACACATGCATTTTACCTTCCTATAAGTCAATGGCATCTCTTTCAGTAGCTTTCATCCTCTTTCTTGCATCAGTAGGGCTAGCTGGTAAAATTAGGGTTTGCTAGGGTTTACGTTTCCTTTAAGCTTTCCAGTTTCTTTCTGCAAGTAGATCAGCCTTCTTTGAGTTAGCTTTCATCCATCAGTTAAGAAGCTTCTCTTCAGAGCTCATAGAAGTTGGATTAAGCTCCTAGCGGACTTGTGCCAGCTGACCAAGTGACAGTTGCGGCAAGAGCTAGTACTTGTGCATACAACACCACCGCTTCCAAGTTTGTTACGAACTACCGGGTTGATAAAAGTAAAGAAGGGAGTCCCAGGAGTTGCAGCATTATTGTTGCAATACTGGAGCCCACCATCTTTTTGGCGTCGTTGCCGGGGAAGCGTCAGAGTATTTGTGATTGCTGCTTTTCTTCTATTTTTTCTACTCCAACCTTCTGCTAAGTAGTTTATTTCAATTCCATTCTGCAATTTCATTTCTGCAAAAGTAAATTAGACATTTCCTGCTTTCATAGATTAGCCTTTCAATTCCGCAATTTCAATTCTGCAAGCATAGAATAGAATTTCAATTCTGCAAGCGTAGGATAGAATTTCAATTCTGCAAGCGTATAATAGCATTTCCATTCTGCAAGTGTAGTCTAGCATTTCATTCCTGCAATTTGATTTCAGCAAAATAGATTAGTCCTTTCCTGATTTCATTTCAATTCCACATTTTCATTTCCGCAAGATAGATTTTAGTTAGTCGCAATTCCATCTGTTTCAGTTTTGCAAGTACAAGCAGAAAAAAGCAAAATCAACCAAAAATATTTTCATGCCTCGTAGGAATAGAGATAATACCGGAAAATTCCTACCCAACACCCCCACTACTTCACTGAGTCACCCTTCTCTCTTCTTTGGTGGCAGTGACCCAGAAGAACCTATAGGTGAACCTCCTGAGATATACAAAGATCCTATAACAGAAGAAGAGCAAGAAAACATTCCTTTTGAGACCATGGCTGAAAACAGAAACGGTAGAGAAGATGATGAGAGAATAGAAGGTACCTTCCCCATCCGAGAGACCAACGGGGACATGAAAATGAAAAACATAAGTCCCTCAGCCTTACCTCATTTCCATGGATTGACCACTGAAGACCCTGATACCTTCCTGTTTGAGTTTGTTGTCTTTTGTCGAACTTATGACTATGCAGAAGAGGAGAAAAAGTTGAAATTCTTTCCCTCTACCCTCAAGGATGCAGCATTACGCTGGTTCATGGGTTACCTGGAAACAGTATCACCACTTGGGCTAAGATGCAGCAAGCCTTTAACAAAAAGTATCGGGACTACTGTAGGTCAAAGGAAACAAAGGGAGAAATCTTTCGGTTGACCATGGGAAATGATGAGTCTTTAGAAGACTACAAGGAAAGGTTCCAACTCAGCTATAAATGGGACAGGTGCACACTTGACCCTGAATCTCTAAAGCTGGTTCTGCTCCGAGGAGTCCCTGAAGACCTTCTAGATACCCTTCACATGCTAGCTGGAGGAGACATCTACCAGCTACCTTATGAGGACATAAAGACTGTGTTTAGAAACCATTCTAGGGCAACCCGGAAAAGAGGTAGGGGAAATCCACTTTCAGCGAGTACCACCTTCTCCAAGCATGAGTTTTCTAATCAGATGGAAGACCTCAAAAGTGAGATGAGACAGACCATTTCCATGCAACTTGATACTTTCCGAATCCAACAAAAGAAAGAGGAAGTTGAGAGGGCTTTGGCCATTTTTTGTCCCAGATGTACGAGGAAGCACCCTAAGAACGAGTGTCCATTGCACGCAGTAGAGGTATGTTTCGTTTGTGAGGAAAAACACCCCACACACCAATGCCCAACCTTACCCGGATTTAAAGCCATGTACCAAGGGACTGAGGCAACCACTGAACCTCTCTACTTCCTCAACCAAAGGAGGCCGCATGGGCCCAGACCTTACCAGCAAGGGATACAAGGGACATCCCAAGCTTATTATAGCCCCAACCAATCTGCTCACATACCTTCTTGGGGTCCCCCTGCTCATCCTTCCTACTCCACACCTCCTCCGTGGTCTTATCCATCTCAATATCATACTCAACCCACTGCTCATTCGTTTCACTCACATGTCCAACCACAACTTTAGTGGAATGCACCTCAATGGGGGTGGAGGCCCTAATACAACTCTCCTCCCGCCATTTTGCCTCCACCATAGGCTCAGCCACAACCATTACCTCCTGCTCCTCCAAGACAACCCCAGATGCCTGCTCAACCGAACCTGAACCCCAACAACCAACAGGCCCAGCAGGTATACACTAGGGAGACAACATGCCCCACCTATGCTGTGGAGATCCAGGAGATCAACCTGCGATCTAGGAAGACCCTTCCATATCGCCAACCTCCTCCCTCAGAGGACGAGGAAGAGAAATAGGAAAGTGAACCCAAAGCCATTCCACCCTTTCCTGAGCGACTAACAGTAACCACGCAACCAAACCCAGAGGAGACTGAACTTCTGGGAGAACTTAAACAGTTGTGTGTGAAAATACCACTTCTCTAGGCCATAAAAGATGTACCAATATACAACAAATTGATTAAGGAGAAATGTTTCAGGCACCCAGGCAGGCGAAAGAGAGATGCCTCGACTATCAATGTCATAGGACAACTGTCCGATCTAATGTTGGGGCAAGTAATCTATCCAAAGTATTTGGACCCTGGGAGTCCTGTAGTTGATGTCCACATCAATGGCACCATTATCTCCCATACCTTGATTGATCTAGGGGCTGCCATTAATGTGATGACCAAGGACACCATGCTTAAACTCAACCTTCAGAGTTCCTTAAGGAAGACCTCGACAGTCCTGCAGTTAGCAGATCGCTCCACCGTGACTCCCGAAGGGATTGTGGAAGATGACTTGGTCTCTGTTGACTCTTGGGAGTACCCTCCAGACTTCTTGGTCCTTCAGCCAAAGGCAAAGCTCACTGGATACCCCCTCATTTTGGAATGCCTTGGTTAGCCACTGCGAATGCTTACATCAGTTGTTGAGCTGGAAGCATGACCATCAAGAATGGGCCCATGTCCAAGCAGCTAGTCCTATACCCTCATGCCCAACCTCTGCTAGAACATGACTTACCACTCTGGTTGGAATAGGGAGATGAGGATGAGGTCTACTTTGCTCCATTGTGCATAGTAGAAACCACCAGGGGAGGCCCTCAAACCGAGGATGATTTGATTGAGAATTTGATTCAAAATCCACCTCCCAGTGCACTGTCCTTAGAGGAATTGGTGGAAGGTACCCAAGCCAGCACTTTAGTGGACCTCTGTGTGATTGATCTGACCTCTCCCACAGTTAAGAATGTGGATTTTGGCCCCAAAAGAGCTTTAAAGATCAGCTCCTCCCTATCTCCCTCCCAGGAGAAGGAGCTGTGTAGCTTACTGAACAATCATCTGGATGCTTTCGCTTGGAGCTATAAGGAGATGAAAGGAGTCCACCCTTCGGTCTGTACCCATCACATTTACATTAAAGAAGATTGTAAACCAGTCAGGAAGCTGCAGAGGAGAATGAATCCAGCCCTTAAAGACATTGTCAAAGAAGAATTGCAAAAATTGTTGGATGCAAGATTCATCTACCCCATCTCCGATAGTGAGTGGGTCTCACCTCTAGTGCTTGTGCCCAAGAAAAACGGGAAGTGGAGAATCTGTGTAGATTACCGAGAACTTAACAAAGCCACCAAGAAAGACCATTTCCCTTTGCCTTTCATAGATCAAGTGTTGGATGGACTGGCAGGGAAGAAGTTCTTCTCTTTCCTAGATGGGTTCAACGGGTATAATCAGATCCAAATCAGCCCGGAGGACCAAGATAAGACCACCTTCACTTGTCCATGGGGTACCTTTGCCTACCGAGTCCTTCCCTTTGGGCTATGCAACGCTCCTGCCACTTTCTAGAGAGCAGTATTGAGCATATTTTCTGAGTTGGTCCATGATTCGGTAGAAATCTATATGGATGACTTTACTCCTTATGGGTCCAACTTCCAAGAAGCATTGACTAATCTGGGAAAAGTTCTAACCAAGTGCATTGAGATGAACCTGTCCCTTAGTCCCGAAAAATGTGAATTCCTGATGACTGAAGGGACCGTGCTAGGTCATACCATTTCTCGGCAAGGATTACAGGTGGATCCTAACAAGATTGCTATCATCCAAAAGGTTCCACCTCCTCAAAAGGTAAGAGATGTTTGGAGTTTCCTAGGCTTAGCAGGATATTATCGAATATTTATTAAAGATTTTAGCAAGCTAGCCTCGCCATTGTTTGGCCTCTTAGGGAAAGATGTTGAGTTCAAATGGACTGACAATTGTCAAGGGGCTCTGGAAGAGTTGAAAGATAAGCTGGTGTCCGCCCCGATCTTGAGAGGTCCAAACTAGGCCCTACCTTTCCGCATCCACACTGATGCCTCAAACAAAGCCATAGGGGCAGCCTTAGGACAAGTTGAGGAGAAACTACCATATGCCATATACTTCGTCAGCAAAAACCTGTCCAAGGCAGAAATGAACTATACTATAACCGAGAAATAATTCCTAGCTGTAGTCCATTCCCTAAACAAGTTCAGACACTACATCACTGGTTATCAAACATTCGTACACACTAATCATGTTGCGATTATATACTTAATGAATAAGCCTGATGTAAATGCTCGTATCATTAGATGGTTACTTTTTTTGCAGCAATTTGATTTGACTATTGTCGACAAGCCAGGTAAAGAAAATGTTGTTGCTAACTTATTTTCTAGATTGGATTTGTCTGCAGGTGAAGAAGGGACAATGGATGACTAGATGCCAGATGAACACATGTTTGCTATCTTAGTAATCTCTCCATGGTTTGCTGATAAAGAAAATTACTTGGTCTCAGCACAGTTCCCTCTGCATCTATCCTCAAAGGAGAAGAGCAAAATTGTAAGGAAGAGTGCCCCATTCACTTGGATCGGGGGCAACCTGTTTAAACTTGGCCCAGATCAGATCTTGAGGCGTTGTGTTAGGGAGGAGGAAGTCTTTGACATCCTCTTAACCTGTCATGATGGACCTTATGGAGGCCACTTTGCAGCAAAAAGGACTGCCTTCAAAATTCTACAGGCAGGCTACTATTGGCCTACTCTTCACCAAGATGTCAAAAGATACATCAGCCAGTGTGACCGATGTCAGAGGATGGGGAAACCGACTTCAAGGGATGAAATGCCTCTCCAACCTCAAGTGACCTTCGAGCCATTTGAGAAGTGGGGCATGGATTTTATGGGTCCTATCAACCCTCCTTCAAAGCAAAGATCTTACATCATTGTGTGCACCGACTATCTGACAAAGTGGGCAGAAACAAAGGCAATCAAAGCAACGACAGAAGAAAAGGTGGCTGAGTTTTTAAGGGAAAATATCTTCTACAAGTTTGGCTACCCAAGAGAGTTAGTCACCGATCAAGGAAGCCAGTTCACCTCCAACCTGATTGAAGACTTGCTCGCTCATTACAAGATCAAGAACAGGACTTCCACCCCATATCATCCTCAAGCAAATGGGCAGGTGGAAGTCACTAATAGAGCATTGGAAGGAATTTTGATTAAGGTGGTGAGCAGCAGCAGAAATGATTGAGTAGACCGCTTGGTTGAGGCCACTTGGGCCTACAACACTACTTGGAAGACTACAACAGGTTTCACGCCTTATGAGCTGATCTACGGGAAGAAAGCTTTGTTGTCCATAGAGTTCGAGTACAACACATTGAGGATGGAAGTTCAGCTAGACCTAGATCTCAGCCATGCTCAACGTGAAAGATTATTGCAGCTGAATGGATTAGATGAACATAGAATGCAGGCCCTCCTCCACTTAGAAGTAGTTCAACTCCAGAGGAAGATATGGCATGACCGGCACCTTAACGAAAAGTAATTCCAGCCGGGAGATTGGGCGCTGCTGTATGACTCAAGATACAAGGATTTCAAAGGGAAGCTGAGGACAAGATGGTTAGGACCGTATACAGTGGAGAAATGCAATGACAATGGTTCAGTGCTTATCAGGACCATTGATGAAGAGGTCATCCCCATGCTTGTCAATGGGCATCGATTGAAAATCTACAGGAAACCCATTTCGAGGCAGGAGTTCATTGAAACTTTGGAAAAATCAGTGTTGGTAGTGGAGCAGGGCTCTGCCTCTATTCCGCCCACACCTTGATCAATAAAAAAAAAAAGGGAATAAAAATATCCCTGGGTGAAAACCTCTCTGAGGCGCCCAGGGCAGATAGTGGGGGTGAAAACCTCATGGAGGCACCCCTGCTGTCCCTCAAAAAATAAAGAAATGGAATAAAAAAGATCCTTGGGTGAAAACCTCTCTCAGGCGCCCAAGGCAGATAGTGGGGGTGAAAACCTCAGGGAGGCACCCCTGCTGTCTCTCTCAAAAAAAAAAAAAGGAAGAAAAAAGGAAAAAAGAAAGAAAAAAGAAAAAGAAACAGGTCTAATCTCTGTAAAATTATTGCAGGTTGCAGGGAATACATTGCAGATAAAGAAGGCCACGCAAAACAAGGATAGGGGTCTGTACCAGGCTACAGGATCTCCTTACAGACACTCCCTCCATAGCCACTCACTTTTCCCAGGATTTGAACACATTCGGGTCAAGATTCCACCTCCTACAGGAAGTTCTGGGCTTTCTACAGGAAGTTTTGGGGCTTTCTACAGGAAGTTCTGCATTTCTACAGGAAACATCCTGTAGAGCCTTCAGGCAGGCCAAATTCGATTTTGGAAGGGGATTTGAAGCTTGGAGTCTGTTGATTAGGCCTGCAGCCACCCCTCTCTTCCATCCATCACCTGTTTCATCTCTTTCCACCGCCATTGCAACCATCTGGTTATGTGTTCCTGCAGTCATGCAAGAAATACTGTTTTCCTCAGATTGATTTTTTTTTTTCCCAAGTGACAAATCAAGCACACAAAGGCTCACACACTCTACCTGTCAAAGCTCCATCAGGACTCTTCATCAGCAAATAAAACCCTGCTCGTTTAAGCCTGCATCCCAGGAGGAGAAGCAGCTACAAGATATCCTACAGGAATCCTGTAGCAGCTGATCCGTCTGGAGCACATACTCTAGAGTCAGTAGCAGCTGAAATCGACACAGGGGACATGTAAAAAGCTCCGCTTGGACGTGAACACATCCTCAATAGCTGAAACCAAACAGAACCTGTGCATGCAGCGTTTACAACCAAAGGATCGGGTCCCAAAGCCGTGCATATAATGTCAACCAATGAAAGAAGGAGTTCCAGCGCCTGTGCACGAAGCAGTAGCGAGCGAAGCTGTTGTTCCAAGTCCCGAAGCCTGCAGAACATGTCCACGGCCACACTGGTAAGTGTCTAACCTTATTCGTCAAATTGCATAGACTACATTCTGAAAACTGCATGTCTGTGAAATGGTTCGGATTGAATGAATTCGGTGGCCAGTCAATTGGCCACCCACAGTCAATCGAATGGCTTCGTGGGATCCGAACGAGCTCGGTTACATTCAAGTTCGCCAAAGAGACGTGCAGCTGACACGTGGGAAGTGTCCAGTCGAGGAGAATCGGCGGGATTGGTAGGGTGGTGGCGGTTATTGGCAGAGGAAAGGTAATGGCGGTCAGAGGCACGCAGAGGAATGATGGCCGTGACGTTGGCTAACAGATCGGCCTGGCCACCTCACCCCCCTCACCATCAATTGTGTCATAATTCAAAAATGCTTGGCCGAAGAACTCACGTTAACCATTGTCATTTACACTTGCAACCTTTCTCAGCGAAGTACACGTCCTCCTCCTCCGCAGTCTGTTAGCCTGAGCTTCTCGGCCTGTTTCAAAATTCTCCCACATCCCAAGCTCATTCAGAAGCACCGTAACATCCTCCAGAAGCCGGCAAAGCATTCTACAGGAAGGAGCTCTACAGGAAACACAGCATAGCCTCCCGGAGCAGAAAAACCTGGACTTTCTGCGTCGAATTTGGAGTTTCGAAGAGAGGTAGGCTCGAAAACACCCTTCCAATGCATGGTATACGTCGAAACCATGGTGAATTGAGCTGTCTTGAATTGGAGGGTTAGAGACAAGTCTGCCTGTGAGTCAAAATAGCAGCTTACTTGTGGTTGCATGAAATTTCTTCGTTGGTTTTGTGCCCAAGTTTTTCTCCACGGTTCTTGAAAAAAATTCCTCCTGTAGAAAAGTTAAAGCACTGTTGGGGCTAACCAGTGTAAGAAAAATGTGAATTTTACATGGTTATATGTATGCTGTGGGGTGGAAATTGAGCTCTGCACTCTGTCTAGGGAAACGAAAGTCTTCCTTCTGTACATGGACAGTCGAGTTTTTAAAAACCAAGGAACTGGTGCAAGGTTAAAACATAAACACCTGAGGGATACTGTCTTCAAGTTCAAGGGAGGGAACCATAAATAGAATTTCCCTTTCTAATCAGAGCACAATCCCAAAACAGAGCACTCTCACCATGCCAAGAGGGTTTATCAGAAAGGAACCCTCGGATTCTAGAAAATTGCATGAAACTCCCGAGGTGGTGAACCTCTTCACCCGTGCCAATTGGATGACCTTTTGTGACAAAATTCAAGGTCATGACGATGAGGTAACAGAAGAGTTCTTAATGTCCCTGTAGCCTAAATCAAAGATACTGGCCACTATGAATTTCAGAGGGTTGACCCTAAAGCTTACCCCACAACTCATTAGTCGGGTTACTGATCTGCCATTAGGGATACCCTGGAGCAAAAAGGAGAGGGCATTGGGCCAAAAAGCCAAGAAAGAATTCTTCCTACCAGAGGAACATTTTTCAGAAGATAAGAATGGGGTCCGGAGAGCCAACCTACATCCTTTTTGGAGCGAAGTCAGTCTTCAGATCATGAAATACATTACCTGTGAGGGGTGGTTCAGTATTGTCTACGGTTATCACTTCCGGCTGTTAAGTGAACTCAGACATGGGATGGATTTACGCCCAGAACAGAAGTTAAGCATCCCCTATTTCCTCCTACAATCATTAGTTGAGTGTGGCACAAAATTGAAGGAAGGGACACCGGATCAGCTAGCCCATCATGGGCTTATCAAGCTTCTAGTGGAAGATGCCCTCCATACCTACACTGTCCCTCTCTCCTGGGATATTTTCCGCAACATGTCCAAGGATGATGATATTCGAATTCTGGCCGAGGAACTCACCTCATCCAACAGTGAAGAAAGGGAGCACATTGAGGCAAAAGAGAAAGCCAGGGGTAAGGAAACACAGGACAGACCACCACATAAAGAACAAGAAGAGAAACGAGGGAAAGGCCAAGTTGCTAAGCCCAAAACTGTGGGTGGAACAAAGGCACAAACACCAAGGGAGAAACGATTGCAGAGCAGGGCAGAGAGGACTGAAAAAGTCCAAGCAAGTGAGGACACAACCAAGACAACCACACCAAAATTAAAAGGGAAGACACCCCCAGCCAAGCAGACCAAAACAGTGAAAACAGTTTCTACAGGAAGCCAGAAAACAGTTTCTACAGGAAGCCTGAAAACAGTCGACACAGGACTTTCTACAGGAAGTCTGGAAACAGGGCAACAAAAGGAAAAATCGCCTGAGATTTTAGCCAGGGAGGCAGCAGCTGTGCTGGCTACCCTAAGCACATCTCCAAAGCAAAAAGGGAAGCGAAAGAGGGAGCCTTCCATGTATTTTAAGGCAAGAAGGAGCATGCAGATAAAAACTGGCAGACCCCAGCCACCGTCAAAAGAGCCAATCACGATTTTAGACACCCCAGCTACACAAAAGGAGAGGTCTCCCTCAAAGGCATCCATCACCTATGAATGGGGAAGCCTGAAGACATCCACCTAGAGAGAAAGAATGAAAATGTTGGACACAAAGGCCTCTCTACAGGATGCTGAGACTGTTCTACAGGAAACACTGGCTAGGCTAAAGGAGACTGAAGAAATGGAAGGGGAGGCAGCTAAATCACCACAGGAGGAAGAAAAGGTGGAGAACATTGTGGAACCTAGCCCCCAGCCCAGCTTGGGCTCCTACTATAACTTCTTAGAGGCCAGAAAGATCATTCCCCAAAAATTCACAGTGCCACTTTTCCTTGCACTAGAAGAAGAGAGAGTGAGGACCCACACTTGGATGAAGATCGCTAAGTCCAAGGGTGTGGCAGATATAGGTCCCCTGGAGGAACAACTCAAAGAGGCGAGAAAGGAATTGGCTATGGTACAGCATGTGGAGAGTAGCCAGCGGGCCAAGCTACAGGAAGAAAATGAGCTGCTTAAACAACAGCTACAGCTATAGGGACAGAAGAAGGAAGACAAGCCTCACATCTTGGGAGAACAACAGCAACAGGAGGAGCCCACAACAGCCAAAGAAACCCCTGATGAACAGCAGAAGAGAGATGGGTTGCAGGCTGAAATTGAAACACTAAATAGACAGCTACAGGAGAAGGAATTGCAAGCAGGCCAGGAGATACAGTCCCTGAAACAACAAGTACAAGACAAGGAGGCCCAACTGGCCTGCATGGCCAGCTGGGCAATGGAAGCTCTACAGTGTAGGCAGCCTGCCAGATCGTATGCCCTATACCTTAAGGATTAGTGGTTGCAGTTTCAGATCAACACCTTGGCCCAAAGGGGCATCACTCCATTTCAAAATTATCATCAATTTGCAGCTTTATGTGGCAGTAGTTCATCAGAGGACAGGGCCAAATTATCAGAGTTTTATTTGCACAACTTAGTCCTTCCAAACATGAATGCATGGGATCCCAACACTTTGATAGGAGATGTCCAACTTATGGCCATGGCCTCTTGGATGAATCATGAGGAAAAGAGAGCAGCAGAGGTTCGCAGTATTATGAGCAGAGAACTTAGTGAGCCACTAATGATCAGAGTAGAGCTAGATGACCCCTCAGCAGTGATAAGCGCCAACCAACACTTGGCCAATAGCCCTTAGGATTTACCAGAATACATTGAGCAACAGGATCAAGCTATTGCCCACTTTGAGGACATGGAGAGATTGTTGGGGGAAAACTACCTGCATGCTTGCATAAGGCGATGGAACACCCTACCTCATAGCTTTAAGATAAGAGAATACCACTCTCCCACCAGGATGAGGGAGGCCTTGGCAAGGGTACCTCTCTACAAACAGTTGATGCAAAATCTGCAGGCCAATTGGATTAGCCTGAAATTCAATCCTCCTTTTCTTTTAGGATTACTAGAAGGAGTTAAGGAAGAGGAGGAAGATAGACAGTGGGAGGAAGCCAAAAGGAAAGCAGGATTCCATGAGCAGGAAGAAGATACCACCGTGGAGGCCTGGGACGTGAGGGAGGTGGGCAAAGCTATAAAGGATGATGAGCTGGACTAGTTGCTCAGAGGATGAGCAACCCATTTAGCAGGGGGGTGATGATGAGCCCCGAATTGGGTAACTTATTGGGCTCATTTTGCCTAATTTTCCTTGATCAATCCACCATTTTTCACATATTATGCATGTTTTTTGAATATGTTTATGTTATTTGAACGAATAAGGGTGGTCACTTTACCAAGGCTAATACGTGGTTATTTCAGGTTTTTTGGACAAATTTTGGAGCAAAGCCAAGCAATTATGAGCCAGGTGACAGCCAAGCATGAGGAAGCAAGGGTGAGGATTAGTAGGGAGGTTGTCTCTTGCATTAAATGGCCCTTCCTCGAAATCTCCACCCTCAGCAGGCCACCAAAACGAATCCTAAAGGCAACCGAACAGCTTTGTGAAGAGTGACTGTTTACTGGCAGTTTGAACAGCCGAGTCCCTTGAGTTAAGGAGGGCTGCTAGGACCTTCGTAGGGCATAAATAGGGAGGTCTCAACCTTCGTAGTTTACTTTTTGAACTGTTGGGTTTTGCACTATAGTGCTATCATTGTCTCAGCTCGTTTTTTTGTAGCTACTGTTGTATAACTTTCTTGTGATGATTATTTTTAAGTAATGAAGAGCAGCTTTACTTGGCATCAGTTTTGAGTTCTTTATAGGAGCCTGTAGCTCTTTGGGTTGGGCCCAACCCAAGTGCCAAGGCCTCCTTATGTACTGTTATTTGCTTTTTATGTCTTTGCAAAATAATTTCTGTTAAGTAGATTAAAATCTTGTTGATTAACTAGGTCACTGTTGATGATTAGAAAGACTTTTGATGTTCAGATTGAGTTGATAGGTTATTAACAGGGACAAGCTTCAGAAAAATGCCATCAAGCACCTCTGATTTCACCTCTCCCTCAGTGGGATCAGGAGCTGGGATCAAGGTGACCTTGCTGCCACCAAAAACACTGTCTTTGCTTTTCCATGCAATCATTAGTGTTCGTTTTTTTTTAATTTGCATAAGTTGGTTACACGTTCAGATTCTTGATTGCTTCGTTGCATAGTTAGTATACATGGTTTCATTGCAATTAAACTTCTGTTCATTCTCTTCACTGTTAGCTAGATCAGATTAGGTTAACGTAACTAGGTCTCTGATTTTCCAAGTCTTCGTTGGTTCAGTTGAAGAACAACTTACAGAGCACCTGTACCACTTCTCTATCTGCCCATACTCCATCAATCCCATCTGCTCCATCCTCTAACGCTGATTCTTGCCTCACGTTTTCCATTTGCTCACATAACCCTAATTTTTGTGCAACATTGCTTCACTCCTCCTTGAACAGATCCAGCCATCTTCATCTCTCCTCAGCTCCATCCACCAAGTCCTGGACATCCTCACATCCTTGTCCTACCTCCATACTCACTCCTTCACCTTTCTCTCTCCATCCATTCTCCAAAAACCCATTTCTGAGCATCCTGTAGAAAATTACAGACATCCTGTAGAAATTCCAGAACATCCTATAGAACCCCTGCAGACTTCCTGTAGAAGCTCACGAATGAGGCTTCTTGATAGCCAAACTCTGTGAAACTCTCTGGAAGGGTTTTAGGGACCCCTTAGGCCCTCTCTAAACCTTCCCTACCTCCTCCAAGCATTTCCTCTCGCCAATCCACCTCTGCACAGTCAAAAACAGTTAAAATTGCATGCATGATCATTCTGACAACTTATTCAAAAATACAAAAAGATGTTTTTTTTTTTTCAGATGTTACTGTAGAAGTAGCTTAGACACATGCATTTTACCTTCCTAGAAGTTAATGGCATCTCTTTCAGTAGCTTGCATCCTCTTTCTTGCATCAGTAGGGCTAGCTAGTAAAATTAGGGTTTGTTAGGGTTTATGTTTCCTTTAAGCTTTCCAGTTTCTTTCTGCAAGTAGATCAGCCTTCTTTGAGTTAGCTTTCATCCATCAGTTAAGAAGCTTCTTCTCAAAGCTCATAGAAGTTGGCTTAAGCTCCTAGCAGACTTCTGCCAGCTGACCAAGTGACAACTGCGGCAAGAGCTAGTACTTGTGCATATAGCACCGTCGCTTCCAAGTTTGTTACGAACTACCGGGTTGATAAAAGTAAAGAAGGGAGTCCCAGGATTTGTAGCATTATTGTTGCAATACTGGAGCCCACCAGTGCTCTCGACTGCAACAAGATTCCTACCACCTCCAGAGCCTAGAAACAGTCACTCTCTGTCATTTTTAGAACCCTTTTGCCTATCAGATTCTACAGGAACATTATCGGGATCTACAGGAACAAAAATAGAGCCTACAGGAGTCCTTTCTACAGAAGGGCCAGTGAGCATTTTCACAGAGGAAAAATCGGGGTTTTATGGCAAATTCGAGCTCGAAGAGGTAGGCTCTGGTAAACCCACTCTGCATATTCGTATATACAAGGGGTGATGTGATTTCAAGCAAAGGATTGAGTGAAAAAGAAGGAGAATTGAAATCAAAAGTCTGCCTGTTTCTTTAAAAAAAACACAGTCTTTTTATCTGCTCTCTGTGCTAAAGTGTTGTCTCTTTCTCCACCATGGTATTCTCATATACGAAGGAGTGATGCAATTTTAGAAAAAATTAAGCCTATAAAGAAGGAAATTGCATTGAAAAGTCTGCCTATTTCTTAAGAAAAAACACAGTTTTATCTGCTCTCTGTTTCTAAGATATTGTCTCCTTCACCACCTTCATACTCACATATACAAAGGAGTAATGCAAGTTTAGAAAAATTGAGCCTGGAAGGAAGGAAAATTGCATTAAAAACTCTCCCTGTTTCTTGAAAGAAAACCTCATTTTTTTCTCTGTTTTCAGGTTTGAAATTTGTTGTCTCCCTCTTCACCTGAGATATTCTAGAAGACTCTGAACAACATGAAAGGGGGATTTATGAGGAAGGAACCTCTAAAATCAACCAGCCTACATGAACACCCAGAGGTGGTAGCCCTTTTTACTAGAGCAAAGTGGATGCCCTTCTTTGAAAATCTTCATGGGTATGATGAAGAAGTAACAAAGGAATTTGCCTTGTCTTTGACACCTCACTCAAAAACTCATGCCACTGTCAGTTTCAGGGGTCTCACTATAGAAATCACCCCAAAATTCATCATCAGGGTTACCAGTCTCCCACTTGGACTACCCTAAAGCAAGGAAGAAAAACCACTGGGTCAAGTTGCCAAGAAAACCTTTTTCCAAACTAATGAGGATCCTATGGAGGACAAAAATGGCATCAGGAGAACAAGCATGCCTTACCCCTGGGATGAGGTCAGCTATCAGATTATCAAGTACATCTCTTGTGAAGGAAGGTACAACATAGTTTATGGGTACCATTTCAGAATTTTGCATGAATTAAGGTATGGCATGGACCTTCCTGCACCCCAGAAACTCACTATTCCCTATTTTCTCCTCCAATCCTTAATAGAATCCAACATAAAATTGAAGGCAGGAGGTCCAGATCAGTTGGCTCACCATGGGCTAATTAAATTGCTAGTGGAAGATTCCCTCCACACTTTCACAATCCCCATAGCCTAGGAGATTTTCAGAAATATGACCAAGGAGGATTGTTGGAGAGGTAAATCCCCTCTGCGGACAGAGGCAATCCTACTAGCCCAAAATGGGTCTAGCAACAATCAAACAATGTTATCATGCAAGTTCCTAATTGCAAATTAAAAGTGGATTATGAGAACCTACTTGGATTCCAACGCTAGTGTTGTAGAAGAGTTGACACTCTCGTTCCTTTGCTCTGGCCGGTCACGATCCTCACGATCTCTGTGAATGGACACCTGCACATGCAAAGAACGATATGAATACAAGCATAAAATCCAATAGATGCAATTATATATCGGTCAGAAAAGATATAATTCAAACATCATCATAATGAACAGCAAGAATGGAACCATAATGATAGTCATCTATTATTGATAATCAACAAAGGAGTATACAACCATAGTTCTGACGTTAAATCCTCCTTTGGCTAGGTGATCAGCTACATATGTCTTGCAAAGCTTGTCGGGATCAGGAACAAGCCTCTCTCTCTTTGATTATGAATGCAAAGAAGACTCTTACAGCAATCTCTTAGACTTCTGACAGTATCATTCTCCCTATGCTCAAAACTAGTTTGTCAAATGCACCAGAACAAGCTTTTATAGATGGAGGAGGAGGAAGAGATACAATGAATCCAGACATCCATGGGATAAGCATTATCCTCGAAAAGCTATTATGGATAGAGATACGATGAATCTCGACATCCATGAGATTGGCATTATCCTTGAAAAGCCTCATGAGTCGAAAGGAAAAAACTTTCGAGCGTGTGTTTGTTAAAAAGCTTTCCCAAACTTGGTTGGCGCGGGTAAGACTCTGAGACAGAGCGCCAATGGGCATGCCCTCTTTGGAGAATTTCCCCCATTGGCGCGGGTGATACACTGGGGACCCGCGCTAATGGTAAAAGGGGACTTGTTAAGGATATTCTGCAGGAGATGTCTTCAAGGCATATGAAGTCCATACTTAGGGGAACATATTGCAAGTGTTTCAAGTTATGTCACTTCTCACAGGTCCCGGAATAAGTCCTCCAAAGTGCGGGAAAGGGATAACAGGGACGGTGACCAATGGTGACAAATTACTGTGTAACAAGGATGATATAAAAGCCCTCACTTATGACCTCAGTCCATTTGAGAGTGAGGAGGAAGAACAAAAAGGGGAAGCTGAGAAGGAAACCCAAGAAGAGGAAAGGAACACCCAAGTGGAAAGAAAAGAGTTTAAAATAGAGAAAGAGGAAACCCAAACAGAGAAGGAGAGACATGACATCAAGGGAGATAAGTCTAAAATAGAAAAGAAGGAACCAAAAACAAAGAAGGATAAGACCACAACAGAGAAAAAGAAGAAGCCTAGAACAGAAAGGAAAAAGCCTAAGACAGTCTAGAAAAAGGTTACCACAGAGAAGGCAGAAACTAAGCAAAAAGAAGAGCAAACCAAATCAGAGATAGAAGAAACAAAACCAGCAGAGATAGGAAAGACAACAGATGAAGAAATAGAGGCACAACAGGCAGAAGTGTCTCCTGAGACACTAGCAAGGGAGGCAGTAGTTGTTCTTGCTGCACTCAGCACTCCAGTCAAGCCCAAGGAAAAAAGGAAAAGGCAACCATCCATGTACTTCAAGGCTCGAAAAATCACCAGGATAAAGATGGGAAAGCCTCAGCCACCCTCAAAAGAGCCTATCATCATTGAAGATTCCCCTACTGCCAAAAAGGAGGAATCTCCATCCAAAACCCCCATTACTTATGAAAGAGGAAGCCCTAGATCTTCTACTTGGAAAGAAAGGATCAAAATTCTGGACTCTAAAACAGTCCTACAGGAGGCGCAGACTGCTCTACAGGAGACCTTGACAAAGTTACAAGAGACTGAGAAACTTGAGAAAAGGGTAGAATAGTAGATCAAGGGGAAGGATGAAACAATAGGGATACCAGAACCTAACCCACAACCTAGTTTAGCCTCTTATTACAACCTTCTGGAAGGAGGGAAAATCATCCCATAGAAGTTTGCAGTCCCTCTTTTCTTTGAGCTAGAAAAAGAAAGAGTAAGGAGCCATAGATGGATGTAAATTGCAAATTCCAAAGAAGTGGAAGACATTGGACACATGGAGGGAAAGCTTAGAGAGATGGGCAGAGAGCTAGCCACTGTAAAACATGCAAAAGTAATCAAAAGATCTCACTTGGAAGCAGAGAATGAAATGTTAAGAAAACAGTTGCAAGAAAGGGGAACCCTAGTAGAAACTGAAATGTTGAGAAAATAGTTGTAAGACAGGGAAACCCAATTAGCATGCATGGCCAGCTAGGCAATGGAAGCACTTCAGTGCAGGAAGCCAGTGAAATCATATGGAGTATACCTCAATGATCAATGGCTCCAGTTCCAGATCAAGACTCTAGCCTAGATAGGCACCACATCTTTTCAGGATTATGGACAATTCATGGATCTATGTGACCACAGTTTAGCAGAGGACAAGGTGAAGCTGGCAGAGTTTTATTTACATAACATGGCCCTTACTGATATGAACCTATGGGATCCCAATGCTGTGTTAGGAGACTTGGAGTTGATGGCCATGGCATCTTGGATGAGCCATGAGGAGAAAAGGGCAACAGAAATCAAGAAGTTGATGGCAAAAGAGCTAAATGAACCCTTAATTATCCAAGCTGAGCCAGCAGACCCCATGGCTCTCATCAGTGCCCTCCAACACCTTGCAGATAATCCTCAAAGTGTCCCTATGTATATCAATGAGCAGGCCCAGGCTATTGCACATTTTGAGAACATGGAGATATTGTTTGGAGATGACTGCATTCATGCCTACATGAGAAGGTGGAACACATTGCCACACAACCTACAGATCAAGGAGTATCACTCCCCAAATAGGATGAGAGAAGCCTTGAGGAGAATGCCACTGTATAAGCACTCTATGCAAAGTTTGAAGGCCAATTGGATTGGCCTCAAATTCAGTCCTCCACGGCTACTAGGACTACTAGAAGGTGTAAAATAAGAAGAAGAAAAATGACAATGGGAAGAGGTGGATAGAAAGGCAAGATTCCATGATAAAGAGGAGGATATCACATCAGAAGCATGGGATGTCAGGGAATCCATCAGAGCCATCAAGGATGAGGAGATAGACTAGTTGCTCAGAGGATGAGCAACCCATTTAGTAGGGGGGTGATGATGAGCCCCAGAAATGGGTAATTATATGGGCTCATTTGGCCTCCTAACTCAGCTTAATCCACCATTCTCATTATTTTATTGCATGCTTTTTATTATATTTATGCTAATAGAGTAAATTGGGTTAGTCATTATACCATGAAGTCTAATGTGAGCTTTATGCAGATTTTTGGTCAATTTTGGGACAAAGTCAAAGGATTAATGAGCATTTGACAGCCAATATTCGAGGAAAAAAAGGGAGAAGATTTGTAGGAGGGTGTCCCTCTCATTTATGACTCCCTACCTCAAATCCTCCATCAAAAAATTGGAGCACAAACAACCACATCGATGCATCCAAGGGGCAGCCGAGCAAGTAAAAAAGAACTGTTGTCTATCTCTAGTTCTGAGAAGCCGAGTCCCTTGATTCTAGGAGGGATGTTGGGGGACTCAATTTGTATAAATAGGGGGTCTTAGAGCCTCAGTAGGTTATCCAGTTATTAGTAGAATTTTCGCAATTTTGTGCAGCTCTTGTTCAACCCATTTTCGAGCTTATTTTTGTGAATAGTTTATGTAATGTGACTTTTATTTTGACAATGGAGATGAAATATTTTCTGAGCCAGCACTGATCTCTTTCAGAGGGTTGAAGCTCTTGGATTGGGGCCCAACCCAAGCTGCCCAAAACCTCTTGCTTTATACTTATATGTTTTTGCTTCAGTTCATGAGTTAATTTCTGTTACATAGATTCATTTTACCTTGTTTAGAATAGGTTGCTTTTGATGGTTTACATAGATGCTTTTTGTTTCAATTGCTAAAGTAGGTTAATACAGTGATAGGCTAAGATTCAAAAAGGCCAACAATAGGCCCTAATCTCCTTTCTCCCTTCTTGGGGCTATGATTTGAGGTCAAGGCACCATTGTTGCCACCAAAAACACAGTTTTGCTTCTTCCATGCAATTTCTAGTGTGATGATTTGATTTGAAAAGTTAAAGGGTTGCTTTAGATTCATTTTTCCAAGATTGTTTCCTATTTCTGTAATAAATCTCTTTGCAAGATTTTCTATTTATAGGGTACTGTTCAGCACTTCATGTTTCTAGGTCAGAAATTAGGTTAACAAGAGATATGGTTCTATCTTCTTGGTACAGCTAGTCCTTTTCTTGCTCAGTTTCGATAGTTAGATGTGTAGATCTCTTACAACACACCTCAACTCACAATACATCAATAAAGTAGCCAACATCATCTCATTTCTCACAGGTTTCACAAGTCATTCACAGTCCTTCACGAATCTGCCCTAATTTCTACACTTTTTCCATAAGCTTTCCTCTCGTCATTTGAATAAATCCAACCATCATTTTCTTTCCTGATCCTCCTTGTTAAGCTCCAGACACCTCAACACATCCCTCTAGTCTTCAGCTACCATTTTCCACCATTTTTCCACTCTTAAAACCTCTAAAAACAGCTCTCGGCATCCTCCTGTAGATCCCTTGTAGCCTCCTGTAGAATTTCCTGTGAGTGATTTTTCGAAGTCTGATTGCAGGGGAAGTCTTCAGAAGATTACCGGAGGATTATTACGACCCCTCCACACCTTCTTACACCTCTTCAAAAACCAAATCTTCCCTCCATCACCACCAAACCTCTGCCACAGTCACAAACAAACAAAATCACATGTATAACAATTTCACATAAAACACATAAAAACGCAACAAGATGTTCTTTTCTCATTTTCTTCTAGGAATAGCTTGAATAGATGTAATTTACCTTTTCAGTAGTCAATCGCACTCATTTCATCAATTTTCATCTCTTTTTCTACAAAAGTAGGGTTAGTTGGAAAAATTAGGGTTTGCTTTACACTCCAGTCTTCTTTCTCTTTCTGCAAGTAGAATAGTCTTTGGAGAGTTAACTTTCTTCCATCACAGTTAAAAGCTTCTTCTGGAAACTCATAGAAGTTGGTTTGAGCTCCTAGTGATCTTGCACCAGCCGACCAAGTGATAGCCTGCAGTAAGAGCTAGTACTTGTGCATACAACACCGTCGCTTCCAATTTGTTATGATCTACTAGGTTGATAAAAGTCAAGTAGGAAGCCCCAGGAGTTGCAGAATTATTGCTGCAATACTGGTGCTCACCAGTGGCTGACCCTGTACCAGGACTCAAAAGCGCACTGTAAGGCCTGCGGTATATGTCAAAGGACGGGAAAACCATCATGAAGGGATGAGATGCCACTAAATCCCCAAATGACACTGCAGTCGTTTGATAAATGGGCAATCGAATTTGTGGGCTCAATCAAACCTTAGGGAAAGATGGGTGCACACTACATCATCAATGGGATGGGGTACTTGACACAATGGGCAGAAGCACAGCCAATCAAGGACTACACGGCCATTATGACTGCAATTTTTTTGTTTGAAAACTTGTTGACACAATTTGGCTATCCGAAAATCTTAATGAGTGATTGCGGAACACATTTCCTGAATGAAACCATCAGCATGCTCACAGAAGAGTTCCACATGTATCATTAGAAAAGTACACTGTACCACCCACAGGCCAATGGGATAGTAGAGGTATTCAATAAAATACTGGATACTGCGTTGACCAAAGTATGTAACGTGTAGTGGAACGAATGGGACCTGTTCGTACCTACTGTGTTATGGGCGTACAGGACAATGTGCAAGAAACTGATGGGACAGACACCCTTCCAGCTGGTCTATGGTACAAAAGTTGTCATTCCGATGGAATACGTCATACCTAGTCTGCGAATAGCAGTTCTCACAGGTATGACGGACTGCAAAGCTCTGGAAGAAAGGCTTGCACAATTAGAAGAACTTGAGGAAGAACGATTTTTGGCTAGATTTCACTGATAGATACAAAAGCAGTGTGAAAATGCCTGGAACGACTACCATATCAAGTTGCGCACCTTCAAGGTAAATGACATAGTGCTATTGTATGACAGTAAGTTTGAAAAATTTCTGGGACAATTCAGAATGCACTAGCTGGGACCATATGTGGTAAAGGAGGTCATAGATGGAGGTGCGATCCAGTTGTCAAACTTAATGGAGAACCCTTGCGAGGCAAAGTAAACGGAAACCGCTTGAAACCATACATGGGTGGGCCAACTCTCTGACTAACCAGCTGCAGCACAGTCTTCGCAGCTCGAGTAGTCGGATAAGGGCGCGAGACTATAAACACACACACCAGAAGCCGGTACCAAAGAAAGGACACGATTCAGATGTGGATGATTCAGAAGCAAGAATGCAGCATGTCCGGAAAACCACAAAACAGTGTTCCACGGACCTTCAAGAAGTATGGGACCAGTTGGAGGGGTTCCGCGCCAAGGTCGTCGCACCAGCAGAGTGACTCAGGACGAGTCACGATGATTGTGTTGGGCGCCTGTTGGGCATGGAATCCCCCCATAGCATGTTTTAGGGCTCAAAGCCCAAGTTTTGGTCAAAGGTTTTGTAAGACTCCACGAATTACGGGTGCGGAGCGCGAAGTATAGGTTAAGTCATAGGGTTGTCCACCCTAAAATATTGTAAAGTAACGTAAAGTCAGGTCGGCCTACCCATGGTTCATGGACCATGGGATTGTATAAATAGAGCAAGGCTCTAAGTTGTAAAGGGAGCTAAGAAATAAAAGAGAAGAGTATGAATGATTTGAGCTTAGAGTAGGATTCTAAGTGTATTGGGTCGTAGTAGTAGGAAGAGGCTCTACAGCTGAGTGCGCAAAGGCCTAGTAAAGTCCGCAGCTGAGTGCACAAGTGCACAAGGCGGTGTCGCGTCTATAATCTGGATTGAAGATTAATAAAGAGAGGTTGATTCTTATTTATATGTATCTGTTGTGCCTTGCCTTCTTTATGTTTATACTGTTTTATTTATCGCGTGCACTGATATGATTGCTAAATATGCTATAATAATCATTAGTCTTGCATAAACAAGTTAAGTAATCAGATAATAACAGATTAAATAGCAAGGAACTTGGGTATTATACCGGTTTCACTTTGAATAGGGCTGCGCGGAAGTAGCACCACAGGTTGCGAAGGGATAGCAAGTGCGCGTAGCGACGGGTCAGACTGCGGACCTCCAGAAGCTCATCAGACATCCCCAGGGTGCGAAAACCTGGTTCTAGCACCCTCCCATACTACTTCGGGTGAGACCTCAATCCGCGCTCTAGGGACTGTTGCCGAAAGGGCCAGTGGTACTGGGATTTGCTTGGCTAAATCGCCTCTGAACCTGGGTCAAGCCCATACCAGTCAACAAAAATAATATTCTAGGGAATATTACTTGGAATATTCACTAAATATTCCCACAGGTGGTTCAATTAGGTCATGACAAGTGTCAGCATCGGATTGGTCAAAAGGCAGTTTTGGTGGACCAATGAGAGGTTGACATGTGGCAAGCCCAAAGGCCACCACGTGCCCTCTCAAAGGTCATTTAAAAGTTTATTGGAAGGCTAGGGAATCAAACCTGCAACCTTGACCGCACAAGACCAATGCTCACCACTATATGTCTTAACATATAAGGGCCACACTTTTTATTTAAAGTGTTAAAAGTGGCGGATTGGAAGGTAAGGCTAACCTTAACCGTCACATGTGAACATTAAACCCTTAACCGCTAGCATTAAGTGCTAACTGCGCCATTGAGGCACTAAGTGGATTTATGCTAATTAATCCATACTTATCCACTAATTAAGTGTGGATTAGTTTGGTGGTGTTTTTGGCAAGTCCACTAAATCCGGCATTCCTCCTTTTTTGGCGAGGTTAACTAGAGTTTCTCTAGATTGGTGGAGTTTTCCTAGGGAAAACTGAAGATACCATAACTTCTTCAATTTTCGACCAGTTTTGGCTCAAAAAGAGTCATTCCTATATGATTTTGATGCTATGAACACAATAGAATATATTGTAGAGGTAGAAAGGCACTTTTTTATGTGATTTTACTATGTTGAAGTTTAAGGAAGCGTAGGGCCACCAAGATAGGAGGTCAAGCCTAGATCAGTTGAAGTCTAATTGCAGAGCTTGGAAAATCATTTTTGGGTTTTTTGGGTCTTATAAATACAATGGAGCAGGTTGCAAAGCCATTGGAGCACTATAAGTGCATGTTATCAGAGAATTTACCATTAATCCAAAGAGGGCCTAACCATTGATGCAGGTCTAAGGAGATGTAGCCCGGGAGGGGTGAACTCCTTTATCAACTTTGTGTTATGAGTTTTCTATGTTTTACTTATCTACAATTTTACTTGTTGTATATGTCTTTTAAATAGCTAGTTCACCTCATAAATTTCTCATAAAAGACACTCAATACTTGACACATAATCTGTCACATTTTGGTTAATTTGAGATGATCCTAAACACATTTCTTTTTACTGATGAGGTAGCTTGCATAGCATTAATAAGTCTGCCGAACATTTCAGATCAAGCTGGTATCAAAGAATTGTTAGCTCATTTTCACCCTGAGATGGTTTGCCAAGGTTAGCTAGAAAATTAGCTATTGGTTTTGTATTTGTGCAAGGAGAATTTAACAGTGTGAAATTTTATGTATGTAAGCTGAAGAAGGGAGATGGTTTGAGATGCATCTTTGTTGAGAAACTTTTTGAAGCTTTGTGAAGCTTTTTGATGCATTGCAAGTGTGATGGCAGCCTCAACAAATTGATTTTTCTAATCCATCTTCCTTAGCAAGACTCTTTGATTTCAAGATGTTGCAAGAACTTATCATCATGAGAGATATGGTGCAAGAGATGAATGAAGATAGGAAGGAGAACACTATACTTCAAGAGGAGTTGATGGCCATGAAGGAGAAGAAGCAAGAGCTTGTTGAAAAAATGCATGAGATGGAGATTCAACTCCATGATTCCAAGGAAACCCTAGCTAAGTATGTGCATGAAAATGAGGTATGAAATTCAAGTTTATCTTCAATTTCCTCTCAAAATGAATATTTTGGTGCTTTTGAAAGACACACTAGAGGAATAGTGTCCAAATTATTGATGAAAATGGGCTATGAAGGTAAAGGGTTAGGAAAACATGCACAAGGCATAGTTGATCCAATTGTTGTTAAGGAAAGGCCCGGGTATTTGGGTCTTGGTTATGGACAATATGATGGAGAATGCTCCAAATCCAAGGAGGCACATGAAGGTGTTCCAAGAAGGAATTTCATTACATGTTCATTACCTCAAACTTGTAAAGTTTGTTTTCATGAGGAATGAAAAAGTTTTATACCCACTTTGCAAGAAGATCCTCATAAGCATGCAACTAATGGAAGTGGAAAACAAGAGGATGTTGACAGCTCTAAGGTCATTGAAACCATTGTTGGTATTCCAAAGAGAGCTACTACCTCATCAAATTCACCTCCTCATGAAGGCGACAAAGGTGAATGTGCAAGGTATAAATATGCCTTTAATCGAGTTTCTTTTGATTATGATAAACATGGTAAAATTTCACATAAGATTTGGAGAAAATTACATGTTCCTTTTGTGGTTTGAATAAACATACTATTTCGAGGTGTTGGAAGAGGATATCCATACACAGGAAACTTTCAAAACAAAAGAGACAGAAAGCCAAAGGTCCATTGGACAATGGAAATCATGTTGAAAAGAATATGCAATTGTTTTGCAATCATTGCCATAAATAGGGTCATCTTGTAGACAAGTGTTGGACTTTGCATCCAACAAGTCATCCACGAAATTTGAAGAAGGTGGAGAGAGATTTTGGCAAGAATGGAAAAGAGGATTCCATAATTGATGTGGGTCAGGATGATACACATGATGAAGTGCAGCTGAAAGAAGCACCATTGAAATGGTTTGGAAAGAGATGGTTAGATTTCTTAAGCAATTATGGCCTTGCATTTCGTTTGATAATTGATGCAAATATTGCCTTATTGATGCATTTACTTGTTATTTGGATGCATTTCTTTTCTCTTGAAAGTATGTTGCATATTGAATGAAGCAATACATTGGAAAAGTAGAGTTATGTTGACTCACTTAGATGCAACAAATATGGCAACTTGCAACTACAAATTTGCATGTATGTTTCATTCTTGAACTTGCATGTTTACACCAGGGAGGTGTTCGAAAGTCAAGTATCTTGACTCACTTTATTGTAGCAAATTTGCTCATTTCATCTCTTTAAGTACTCATACATACCAATGGGATTCTTGTACTTGTGAGAGAGTTGAGAATTGTTATACATGCATGAGAGTTTGTGTGTGTGAACAGTGGAATTTTTAATAGTTTCATTGTGCTTGAAAATGCATGAGTGATTGACTTGTGTTGGTTGATTGCTTTTTTAACATGTATGTTGTCAACTTGAGAATGTTGATTATTTGCACATGCATGAGTGTCGGCTTGTGTGGTCGATTGATTGTTACATGTATGTTATATCAACTTGGAAGAGTTGATTTTGTCTCCAAAGATGAAAGGGAGATGTGATGAATTGTTCCATGAGAATGTGGAATTCTTATTGTAAAACGTCAAGTCGTTGTACATGCTTTTGCTTGACTTGAAAGTCAGTCATTTGAAGAAGCATGTTTTGTCGACTTATGTTTAGTCGATGGTTTATACACCAAGATGTAAGAGTACATGGCAAAGTTCACATGATGTGACATGTGTTTCTTTGAAGAAGCAAAAGGAAGAGGTCGGCAAGTTATATTCTTGCATGAGTGTTTTTCAAGGTGTTAGCGCTTGAAATTTCACCTCAGGCTGAGAAAGGTAAACCTCAAGGCAACATCAAACCATTTAGCCTCGTAGCTAGCCCTACGGGGCAGGAGAAGGCTCTCTCCGGTCTATCTCGTAAAATATTCAATAGATGAGATGACCAATAAGGTTACACTGATATTAGGCTAGTAAACTGATCAAAGAGGTTGATTTAGGGTTTTTAGGGTTTTTGGTGGCAAATTGAGGAATTGCAATTTTGGGTGCGGGGATTTGACACAGTTTCTGCAGGGGGTTCTTTGGGGCGAGGTAGGAGACCATATTGATGCCCTTGATTGAGGTGAGTGGATGGAAAAGACCAGTGAGGAGCTAAGGAGAGCAAATAATACTTTGAATTCTCCTTAAACAGTAGAAAACATAGAAATTAAACAAATTTAAAAGCAGAGCATGGCAAGCATGAATTCTTACTTTAACACTTCATTTTTTTAATGTGCAGCAGTAAAGGAAAGGAAATGATTCACATAAACACACTTACAAGAACATTGAGAAACACACCATCAACACATGAGTCCACAAGAATCCCAAAGAGGACTGCAAAACCCTGGTCTTCCTTAGCCAAAAATTGCAGAGATACAGTGAATAATACAATGATAGCTTCTCCCTCAAGAGTCCAACCATGAAAATGAGCAAGAAAGTACATAATATAGATGATCTAACCTCTTTCCCTGCCTCCATGGGTCGAGCTCACTATCCTAGGAGCTGTTTCAACCACTTCTAAACTAAGCACTACAATCTAGGCAGTCAAAACAACTTGCCTCTATAAGCTAGGAAACCAATCCATTCATTAAATATTTACCCTTTACATGAATGAATCTTCTAGAAGTGTTAAACAAGAGTAAAAGTGTCTTAGAGTTACAATAATTACATCAAAGATAATCATCTTCCACCCCAAAAAGTCAAACTGGGTCAAAACTGCGTTTTCTGGGCTGTACAATGCAATCTGGCAAAAACTGCCTGACGGGTCGCGCGCCCCTGCCTGACGGGTCGCGCGCCTTTGGAGCGATGTTTGAGGCACTTTCAGGTGTCCAAATTGAGCAAAAGTGGGCTTTTTGGAAAGGTCTGTGAGTCTACTTTCCAACCCAACTGGAATTTTTGAATTTGGAGGTCATTTGCCCTGTCAAAACTGAATTCTCCCAAGACTGGTTTCTGCAACTCAAAAAAGGGCCAGAAAGTCATTTTTTGGTAGTTTTTTAATCTTTGGGGGACCAAAACTGCACAAAATCTCAAGTCCATCCATGGGCATATTTAACTTTGCATGAAAAATCTAGAAATGCTGATTTTTCGCCAAAAGGAGTTGCCATGATGAAGGGTCGCGCGCGGGGTGAGACCTGTTAATGGGAAAAACCTGCAAATTGCCTGAAAATGTCAAAATTCACCCAAAATTCTCAAAATTTTTGGGTTTTGTGTTGTGGCTGGGCTAATTAGTGCCTTGATCTTTGAGGGAAGCCTCAGCCAAGATATGGAGTGGATTGGTCCTCTTTTTCCGTTTAAGGGCCTCGGACAACCGCCTTTGAAACATTTTCATCTTGGCCTTGCACACATGCATTCTTGCCCAGTAATGGTTTTTCATGTTCCTCAGCAATTTCTTCTCTTGGTTGGCCTTAGCCAATAGCCTCTCCAAGTGTGCGTTCTCCTGGATGAGCATGGACTCTCGGTCAGCGGGCAATGGATCACCGGGTCTTCTTCGGTTCAATACTCGGTCACTACGAATCCTCCATAACTCATCAAGTGCCTGCTCATCTTCCAACTGTTTGTTGCGCTTCTCAAGGTAGGTGACAGTCCATTGTGCCCCCTCTAATCTCCTCTGCAAGGCATCATTTTCAGCTCTGAGATGCTGAATGATCTCCTTTGCCTCTTGGCTAGGAGAACTGGCCTCAAGGTCAACAAACTCAATATCGGGAACTCCTGATGGACCCTCATCAATCATGGGCTGTTTGCCCCTCTCTGGTACCTGTGCTGGTGAAGAAAGTGAGGTCCCTTCCACCTGGTGTGGAGATAACACTCGCTGAGCCGATGATGAAGGCGAGACCCCTTCCACCTACTGTGGAGATAATACTCGACGAGCTGCTGCAAACAAGGCCCTCTGGCCTCTCTGATAAGTGAGCTGAGGTGAGGAACTAACATGTCGAGTGACCGGAATATCAGGCTGCTGAGATGGTCCTCCCTCCTCCTGAATGACCTCAGGATGTGGCTGGGGTGGTGCTGTGAAAAACTCACGGGAAATGAACTCCTCCCATGAGATGCCCTACTGAGCCAACTGATGCAAGACTACGAGCTGAATCAAACCATAATGACATAGGCTCCTGTACTGCTGAGCCGGGCTCTTCCTCTGCATGACGGAGACTATCCTCTCAATGTTCTGATAAAAGAAGACCGGGATGTTCATCATCCGCACTCGAGTGAAGTGCATCAAGAGGCGAATGTGATATGAGTATACCTGGGAAAATCTGCCCTCACAGGTGAAATAAAGCATAATGAGTCTCAACATGGGGGCATACTGACTCCGGAGGAACTTGAAAGGAAACACACTGGCCAAATGTCTCATGAATGGTGGCCGGACAAAAGGCTCAAAGTGAACTGTATCCAATACCTTACGCTTATTCCAAATTTCCCTGACATTTGGAATCCCTGTAGCCTGTGCAATGATCTCGGGTGTCAAAATGAAATCCACCCCAGCAAGGTTAACATGTCCCTCATGCAAGTGCAAGACAAAGAGGCGGGCCAACTCTCGGTGATGTTGAATCCGAGAGATCCTCTCACAAAACTCATAACAGGACATGTACTGAAAGCAAGAAACTGCCAAAGGACAAGCTTGTAGACCTGCCAAAGAAGTAGGCTCCTCTCTCCTGTGATGGCCACCTTTTCCACCTCTATGTGGCCTCCTCTGTACCTCAACCTCTGACACTGATGCTTGGTCATCACTCTGCTCATATGTTTCGGTTTCTGACATGTTTGAGGAGAAGAGTGGACAAAATGTACTGCTGTTTCTGCTTGTAAAAGTGTTGAATTCTATGCTGTTTCAAGGGGACAATGACATGAGGGAAATGTTAGGGGAGGGACCTCTTGCACAAGGAATTGGGAATATATGAATAACAGGGAATTTAGGGAATACATTGCAAACAAATATTTGCATATATACAGGCATACATGTACATAACAAGGATATAGGGAATCATTTACAAAATCACTGCATATAGGAATACATGTATAAACAGTGAACATATGGGAATATGAATACATGCATTAACAGGGAAAGATAAGGAAACATATTTACAAAACTCTTTACATATTCACCAACAAATTCTTGTGTTTACACATGCATATGGTGCAGCAAGATTAGGGTTTGAGTTTTTTGATGCTTTGGGAGAGGGGTAGGGTTTGTATTTTTAGTGATTAGGGAGAAGGGAGGGTTTGCATTTTATTTATAAAATAGTATGGGAAAATAGATATGAATGCAAATATGAGTAAAAAGGGAAGGAGGGAAACAATTTACCAAGGGAAATACCTTGAAACAACACAAACCCTAGCACATTTAAACATTAACAATGCAGCCATATAGTGTCTTTTCACTTGCATGATTTGAGGTTAAAACACAAGCATGAGGGCTTACATTCATAACCAACCACCAAAATAATGTGTAGAGAGCCTACCTTGAACAAATTCGATGATTTGGAGGAAGATTGAGCAAATTTGAAAGGAGATTGCAGAGAACAGGTTGGCGGGTCGCGCGCCCCTCCCAACGGGTCGCGCGTGCTTGACGGGTCGCGCCCGTTCAAAAACCGAACTGTTGGATGGCCTCTGACGGGTCGCGCGCACCTGACAGGTCGCGCGCCTGGCCTGACGGGTCCGCGCGCCTGTCTTGAGCTCGAACCTTGACCAATTTTCGCCCAATGCTCTTGATGTTTGCTCACTCTCTCTCAACCATGCTTTGGATGCACAATGAGACTAATAGGAGGGAAATTGAACTTTTATAAACTCCATTTGAAAAAATTTAATGCTCAAACCCACTTTCTAAAGTTTATCTTTGACACTTTATAAAACTGACTTTTTGGCTTCCTTTTGCCCTGAAATCGACTCTTTTAGTGCTTTTTCTTGATTCTTTTTGCAGGTAGATCATCTAAGGGATCTCGGCAAGGGGACCAGGGTTTTCATGATGTCCGCTGAATCTTTTGAATTTTCATCACTTTTTACAAAAATTTTAAAAAAAATGACCTTGGCTTTAAAAACAGAGTTTTTAAATCCAAGGTGAAAATTCATTGTACAAGATAAAAATATCGAAGAAACATGTTTACAATTCCTCCCTCTGGCTTGCTGAGCACTCATGGACTTTCAGAGACATGACCTTGCAGAGATAAATGACCAAAACCCTAGACCTAGGACTTTGACCTCAAGACAAAACAAGACAAGCTTGAAAGAGCTTAATGACTGATATGACCTGATCCAGCAAAGCCAAGAGGGGTATAAACACACCAGCTCCTCCATCAGGTTTTTGGCATGCCTAATGGGATGCAAAAATTAACACTGATGAGACACCTACTTATGCAAATGCAAAGAGTTTTGATCGCTGATGGAGGGCTCAAGACCGACTCTAACATAAGGTTAATGGTGTTTCTTGTGACAAGTTGTCGTAGGATTTTGGAAGGTCCACGCTTGAGCAAGAGGCTCATGATTATCCTTCATTCTCAAATCATGACATGAGAAGCATGTTAGTACTGGAGGATGATGGAACCAAGAAGCGAAAGTGAAAAAAAAATACCAAAAAAAATTGCAGTCTTTGTAAAACATCAAATGGTCTACAATGTGATTTGATGTGTTGATGCCAAGAAGCGAAAGAGATGGCGAATGCATTCTTCCAGGTGTATAATTTTGAACCATGGAGGTAAGAGAATGGTAATTATTTTCTTGTTATTACTGATATTGGAACTCATTGTTGTAGTTCATTCAAATGGGATTAACTTGGAAAAGTCATTTCCAAGGAGAAGCATGTGTTGCAAAGGAGGAATATGATTCTCAGTGGGAAGGCCATCAGTCAGCTTTCCAAGCATCAAGGGATCACTTTGGTACAACAGGGTGTTTAATCAACAATCAGCCAACAAGTGTTGGATTGGGTCAGTAGCAAAAGGAGAACATTGGTTTAAGTGCCAAGCCATTTGCAAGGGAAGGCATGTCAGTGATAACAAGTGGTTGTCTTAGAGATGTTTCTAGGTAAAATCAATTGATAGAACTTGGGAAGGAGAATAGTATTCATATCTCATCAGATAACCAACTTTTATGGGTCCAAAATCCTGTCATTGGGAAGGAGTGATCAGAATCTCTATTAGGGGCAAAAAATTGCTCAAAAATCAAAGTCCTCAGAATCGCTCAAAACCTAAACTACCACATTCATCTCGGTGATAAAATCCCAATGCAACTCATTTCACTCAAAACGGAGCTCGTATGAGAAAGATATCATGTTCTTATTATTTTATGAAACATGCAAATTTTAGGTATAGGCTAACTAGGATGCTGACTAGGAATCCGTACAGTGCAGTTATTAAAAATAATATTCTATGCAATATTTTATAGAATATTCCTTGGAATATTCTCATAATATTCTCACAGGTGGCTTAATTGGGTTGTGACAAGTGTCGGCATCGGATTGGTCAAAGGCAGTTTTGGTGGACCAATGAGAGGCTGACACGTGGCAAGCCCAAAGGCCGCCATGTGCCCTCTCAAAGGTCATTTACAAGTTTATTAGTAGGCCAGTGAATCAAACCCACGACCTCGCCCACGCAAGACCAACACTCCACTACTATACCACCACCGTATGTCTTAACATATAAGGGTCGCACTTTCTATTTAAAGTGTTAAATGTGGCAGATTGGGAGTTAAGGCTAACCTTAACCGCTGCATGTGAACGTTAAAGCCTTAACCATTAACATTAAGTGTTAACTGTGCCATTAATGCTCTAGGTGGAGTTATGATAATTAATCCATACTTATCCACTAATTATGTGTGGATTAGGTTGGCAGCGGTTTTGGCAGGTCCACTAAATCCCATGTTCCTCCAGTTTTGGCAGGGTTAACTGGAGTTTCTCCAGATTTGGTGGAGTTTTCCTAGGGAAAACTGAAGAGACCATAACTTCTTCAATTTTTGACCAATTTTGGCTTAGAAAGAGTCATTCCTAGATTATTTTGATGCTTTTAACACAATGGAATAGCTTGCAAAGGTACAAAGGTGCTTCTGTACGTGATTTTGCTACATTGAAGTTTAAGGAAGCCTAGGGTCACCAGGAGAGGAGGTCAAGCCTAGATCAGCTGAAGTCTAATTGCAGAGCTTGGAAAGTCATTTTTGGGGTATTTGGGTCTTCTGAATCCAATGGAGGAGGTTTCAAAGCCATTGGAGCACTGCATGTGCATGTAATAAGAGAATTGACCATTAATCCAAAGAGGACCTAGCCATTGAAGTAGGTCCTAGGAGATGTAGCCCAGGAGGAGTGAACTCCTTTATCAACTTTGTGTTATGAGTTTGTTGTGTTTTACTTATCTGTAATTTTACTTGTTATATATGTGTTTTAAACAACTACTTAACCTCATAAATTTCTCATAAAAGACACTCAATACATGACACATAATCCTTCACACTTTGGTTAATTTGAGACGATCCTAAACACATTTATTTTTACTCATGAGGGAGCTTGCATAGCATTAACAAGTTTTCCCAACATTTCATATCAGTTTCCCACAATAGCCTCACAACAAGTGTACCACAGTGTGGTTGACAACATTTGTTTGTCCATCGGTTTGTGGATGAAATGTGGTACTTCTTTTCAGCTTGGTAGCCTGGTGTATGCAGTGGTCTGTACTGGACCAAACATTGCACATCCAGTGGGAGTATTCAACAAGTTTATGTCAAAACTAGGGAGTGAGAATTGGACAAAACTAAAGTGAGTTTTCAGGTATTTGTGTGGAACTAGTGATTATGGTCTGTGCTACCAAAGAAGAATAGGATTAGACATATTTTTGGACATCTGTGGCTTTGTTGAAGAAGATTGGTCTGAAGATCTAGATAAGAGAATATCGATAAGTGGGTATGTGTTTAACCTACTTGGAGGAGCAATCAGTTGTATGAGCAAGAGATGGACTATAGTGGATCTTTCAACTATAGAGGTTGAATACATGGCATCCAATCATGCAAGCAAGGAAATAGTTTGGTTGCAGAGATTGTGTTTGAGTATGGGGTTGGTACAATGAGCTATAAGATAGACTGTGATAGAAAAAGTGCAATTTTCTTGGCAAAGAACCCTTCTTATCATTCAAAGACAAAGCACGTTGATGTTCAATATCACTTTGTGAGGGATATGGTTGAGGACAAAAAGGTGTTGTTAGTAAAGGAGGGAACTTTCAAGAATGTTGCAGATGCATTGAAAACATTTATGAGCATGGATAATATTTCTTAGTGTAGAGAAACAATGGGTGTTACAGGCCTAGACCAATGAATAATCTCTCTTATGACCCCTTGTGTGGAAAGAAAACAACAAGTGGGAGAATGTTGGGTGTGTATTATATTCCTTCCAAGAGACGGGAGCAAGGGAAGCGCCTTGGGAAATAAAAATTATGCGGACCCTAGCTGGGTAGACCCAAGGATGGGAGGTGGACCCACATCTGATGGGTGGACTTATCCATGGTTTTGTACGTGCATTTTGTACAAGGTTTTGGGCACGATGGTTTTTTACCCATGGTATTTTGTAGATCTGATCAAAGGAACTACATTTATGTTCTAATCAAGGGTTATGGATTGGGGTTTATTAATGCTTCGGAATGTATATATATGTATTGTGACATTGAAAGGAATATAATGAAAAATCAATTTGGTAATCCCGGTTTTGGGATCTAGGGGAAAATATCTATCTATATTTGTTTTATGTTATCTCCATTGTTTATTTTTATGTTTTAAGAATTCCTTTACAGGGAATTTCTGTACAGGGTTAAGACCTATATTTGGTATTAAAGTAGTTTCAACTTCAAGGGGATGCTTTTGTTGCTGAGGGTTTTTGTTCGAGCTTGTGGTATACCCTGTTATAGTGGGAAAGATTTGGGATCGATTCTTACGATGAAAGAAGATGAAGAATAGTGGAAAGATAGACATCAAGAAATTCAATTTAAAATATTTTGAGTTGTGGAAGCTCAATATGGAGGATCTGTTGGTGGATAAAGATTAATGGATCGTGATAGATCTGGATACTAAACCAACAACAATGCCAACATAAGAATGAGTGAAGTTGGATCAAAAGGAAAAGAGCATAATACGGTTATGTCTCTCATATTCAGTATTATTTAATGTATTAGGGGAAGCTACGAAAAAGTCTTTGTGAGATAAGTTAGGGACTTTGTACCAATCTAAGAATCTTGTGAACAAACTATTACAGTGGAAAAAGCTATATAACCTAAGGATAAAGGATGGAGACTCAGTTACATAGCATTTGAACACCTTTAACACTGTGATAAGCCAGTTTTTATCTGTTGATATAAAAATTTCAGAGAAGATAAGTGCATCATTTTGTTGTGTTCTCTACCAAATTCATGGGATAGTTTGGTTCTTTCTATAGGTAGCAATAGCACTACCTTGAATTTTGATGAAATAGCATCATCCTTATTATCGGAGGAGATGAGATGAAAGAATATGGAGAACCATAATGGAGATGCTTTGTCTTTAAGATGACAGTCTTAGAACCAAAACATAAATAAGTCCTCGGGTGGGAGATCTAAATATAGAGGGAGATCTAAATATCCAAGAAAACTTGTAAAGGTATGTTGGAAATGTGGAAAATAAGGGCACCACAAAAATGATTGTAAATCTAAAGCTCATGAGAAAGGAAATGGATTTGATAATGTTCCTTCTATAGAGGCCAAAACCACCTCAGATGAAGGTGGTGATGTGCACTTGGCTTCTTCTTCAAGTACACATGTAGATAATGAGGCAAGGTTGATTGACTCGGGTGCATCCTTTCACTTTACTCCCCATAGGGAGTGGTTCTGTGAATACGAGAAATATGATGGTGGTGATGTTTTCCTAGGGGATGATAGGAAGGCCAGAATCATCGGATGCAGAAAATTCAAGTTGAAGTTGCAAGGTGAAAGGATTATAACACTTCCTGGTGTTTTGCATATTCCTGCATTGGCCAAAAATATGATTTTTGTAAGCAAGAAGGATGATGCGGGTATAAAAATAGAGCTAGAGAAAGATACCTACAGGATGATTTTATGAGCGATGGTATTGATGAGGGGAGTTCGAATTACAACATTATACAAGCTTCTAGGTATCAATGTTATTGATGGGTGCAACACTTCCATGGTTCCTGAAATTGGAGCAAGAAATCTAGTGGTCTCTAGAGAAAAGAAAATGTTATGGCATCAAAGGCTTGGACATATTGGAGAGAAGGTCCTTCGAATACTGTATGGTAAAAGTATGGTAGAAGGTATATCTACTTTCTCTCTGGGTTTCAATTTCTGTGAACATTGTGTTTATGGGAAGCAGAATCGGGTGAGTTTCCCCTCGGGTGCTAAGATGGCGAAAGGGATATTAGAGCTTGTGCACACTAGTGTGTTTGGACCTGTGTCAGTTCCATCACTGGGTATGTCTTTATACTATGTCTCATTTATAGATGAATTCTCAAGGAAAACATGGATATATTTCCTCAAGAATAAATCTGAAGTCTTTGAAAAGTTTAAAGAATCTAAGGCTCTAGTGAAAAATCAGACAGAGAAGAAGATTAAGGTGTTGAGGATAGATAATGGTAGAGATTTTTACAAGAATGAATTTGAAGAGTTCTGTAAGAAGTGTAGTATAACACAACAGAGGAATACTCCATACATACCTCAGCAAAATGGAGTTGTAGATATAATGAATAGGACTTTGATGGAAAAGGCAAGAATCGTGCTCAATGGCACTAGATTAGGGTAGGAATCCTGGGCAGAGGCAATGGATACTACTTGTTACCAGGTTAACAAATCACCTTCATTAGCAATGGAGGATACGACTCCACATGAGGTATGGACTGGTAAGAAACCCTCTCTTCCACATATGAGGGTATTTGGCTATGATGCATATCTACATGTTCTAAAGGAGAAAAGAACCAAGTTGGATAGTAAATCTAAAGGTAAATTTTTATTGGATATAATGATGGTTTAAAAGGTTATAAGCTTTGGAATATAGAAACAAGGAAGGTTGTGTACAATCTAGATGTGGTGTTTAGAGAGGTGAAGGATGTTATTAAACAACAATTCCTACCAAAGGAACCTGAAATGATAGAGTTTGATCTTAAGGAGGACGAATCAGACTCCACAATAGAACATGAATCAAAAGAGGAAGAGCCACTAACTCCTGTTTTGAGAAGATAAATTCGAGAGAGAAGGAAGCCAGAGAGGTATAGTCCATATAATTTTTGTTAAAATTTTTCTTTATCTATTAATGGTGATGATCCTAGAACTATCAGGGAGGCAATATATTCTGAGGATGGAAGACTCTAGAAAGAGGCCATGGTTGATGAAATGACATCTTTGGACAAAAATGAGGCTTGGGATCTGGTGGGGTTGTCGGCTGGAAGGAAACCCATTGGCAACAAATGGGTGTTTAAGAAGAACATGAATGTAGAAGGCAAGGTGGAGAAATAAAAAGCTCGGTTGGTAGCAAAAGGTTATTCCCAAGTTCTAGGAATTGGTTTTTGTGATATTTTTTCTCCTGTTACCAAGTAATATTCTATTAGATTACTTTTATCTATTGCTACTTTTTTTGATTTAGAGGTAGAAAAGATGGATGTGAAGACAATATTTCTTCACGTGGATCTGGAAGAAGAGATCTACATGAAGCAACCAGAAGGCTTTGTGGTGAAGGGTTAAGAAGGAACTATTATGTAGGTTAAAAAATTCTATGTATGGGTTAAAACAATCGCCAAGAATGTGGTATCAGATATTTGATACATATATACGGGAACTTGGCATCACAAAAAGAAACACAGATAACTAGGTGTATTTTAAATTAATTCGTGACTATGTTATTTATTTGGTCTCATATGTGGATGATATGTTGTTGATTGGAAATGAGAAACAAATTATCCAGGATTTGAAGACCCAATTGTACTCCAAATTTGACATCAAGGATCTTGGTGTTGCAAAATATATTTTGGGCATGGACATTAAACGAGATCAGGCAAAGAGGACGCTCTGGTTAAACCAAGGAAGTATTTTGAGACAATATTGTATACGTTTAATATGCAGGATAGTAAACCAGTGAAGTTTCTTATTCCTGTAGGTATAAATTTATCTACTAAACAGTGTCCCAAGACAGAAGAAGAGGAAGAGGACATGTCTTGTGTTCCATATGAGAGTGTAGTTGGTAGCCTGATGTATGAAATGGTCTGTAATAGACTAGACATTGCACATGCAATGGGATTATTAAGCATGTATATGTCAAAACTAAGGAAGGAGCATTGGATAACAATGAAGTGGGTTTTCAGGTATTTCCATGGCACTAGTGATTATGGCTTGTGCTACTAAAGAACACCAGGATTGGAAATATTTTTGGAAATTCGTAGCTTTGTTGATGAATATTGGCCTGGAGATCTTGAGTGGAGAAGATCTACAAGTGGGTATCTTTTTAACCAATTTGGAGGAGGAGTCAGTTGGATGAGAAAGAGATAATATGTAGTGGATCTTTCAACTCCAGAGGTTGAATACATGGCAACAACTCATTCAAGAAAGGAAGAAGTTTGGTTGCAAAGATTGTGTTCAAGTATGGGGTTACTACATTAAGATATAAGGATAGACTGTGATAGCCAAAGTGAAATTTTCTTAGTAAAGAACCCTGCTTATCATTCAAAGACAAAACACATTGATGTTCAGTATCACTTTGTGAGGGATATGGTTGAGGAGAAAAAGGTATTGTTGGTAAAGGCGGACACTTTGAAGAATGTTGCAGATCCATTGGCAAAGTCTTTGAGGACTGAGAAATTTTATTGGTGTAGAGAAAAAATGGCATTGCAATCTTTGACCAATGAATAATCTCTCTTGTGACCCCCTGTGTGGAAAGAAAACAACAAGTGGGAGAATGTTGGGTGTATGTTATATTCTTTCCAGTAGATGGGGTCTGAGGCAATGCCCTTGGGAAAAAAATTATGCGGACCCAATAATAGTTGGGTGAAACCACAAATGGTGGATGGAGCTACCCATGGTTTTGTGCATGTGTTTTTCACATGGTTTTGGGCATGATTGTTTTCTACCCATGGTATTTTGTAGATCCAGTCAAAGGAACTGCGATTGTGTTTTAATCCAGAGTTATGGATTGGGGTTTATGAATGCTTTGGCATGTATATATATGTATTGTAACATTGAAAGGAATATAATGAAATATCAATCTGGTAGTCCTATTTTTTGGATCCAGGGTAAAATATCTGTGTATTTTTATTTTATGTTCTCGCCATTTTTTATTTTTATGTTTTAAGAATTTGTTTGCAGGTAACTTTTGTACATGGTTAAAACCTACATGGAGAAATTTCTGATTTCTTTGGTCTTCAGATTACAAAATATTCCAAAGGAATCTTTATCTCACAAAGTAAGTATCTCAAGGAAGTTTTGAATAAATTTGGCATGGAGGAATGTTCTTTGGTAAGAACTCCAATGGTGGATGGTTGGAAACTCAACAAAACTTATGACACACTAGAGGTAGATCATACTTTATATAGATCAATTATTGGTAGCCTCTTATACTAGACATCATTAAGACCAGAAATCATGCAGGTAGTTGGTATTATTGGAATATTTCAAGTAGCCCCCAGTCAGAGTCATTGTCTAGTAGCCAAGAGGATTTTCCAATATCTAAGAGCCACAATGGACTATGGACTTTGGTAACCCAGAGATAAATATTTATCACTAATTGTTTTTATTGATGTTGATTGGGTAGGTGATGTAGATGATAGAAAGAGAACTAATGATGTGTTTTCTTTCTTGGTGAATGTCTTGTTTCATGGTTTAACAAGAAACAAGCTTCAATTTCTCTCTACTATTGAAGTAGAATAGATAGCAACAACTTCTTGTTGTACTCAACTCTTATGGATGAAGCATACTTTACAAGATGTACAAGTGTTATATGATCAACCTATACCAATCATCTGCTATAATAAAAGTTTAATTAGCATGTCCAAGAACCTTGTTTTCCATTTAAATACAATGTATATTCCAATCAATTACCACTTCCTTGGAGAACAAGTTGCAAATCAGATTGTCAAGTTGGAGTATGTACCTACAAAAGAGAAGGTAGCTAACATATTTACCAAACCTCTCTCAAGAGATCAATTTAAGTAATTAAGGAAAACATTGGGAGTATTTACTCTTACTTCCCTCACTAGATCTTCCTAAAGAGGAAGAAAGGTAGCCAACAAGCACTTAGCATATCAAAAGGAATTTTCTAGGTCCACAAGATCAACAAGAAAGGTGAAGCTAAGTTGCATGGGGAGCATGTTATTCTCTTTTCCATAGATGTCAAAGGGGGTGAAGTACACCAATGGGGGAGGAGTACCAAAATGAGGATAAGTCAGAGAAGTACACCAAAGGGGGAGGAATATCAAAAGGAGCAAAAGTAAGAGAAGTACACTTTTCTTTTATGTTTTTTTGTGGTGTTGACATTGTTAGAGTCGGTCTAGTAGCCCTCCACCAGAGATCAAAACTCTTTGCATTTCATGATTAGGTGTCCCATCAGTGTGATCATGTTGCATTCCGTTAGGCATGCCATAATCCTGGTGGAGGGAGTTTGTGTCTTTTATTCCCCTCTTGTTTGGCACTGTTGGTTCAGGTTTGTTTAAGTTAATAAAATCTTCAAAGGGTCATTCATCTTGCTTTAAGTTTCAAGGTCTTAGGTCTAGGGTTGAGTCCATTTTTGTCTTGAGAGGTCATAAAGGACCAGCAGGCCAGAGGGATGTCCTTCATAAAACATCATTTTCAATAATTCTCACTATTGTACAGCTAAATTTTCACCTTGTTTTCAAAACTCTGTTTTTGAAAAACAAAGGTCACTATCTCGTTTTTGTAAAAATTATCAAAATTTCAAATTCTTCAAATGTTGAAGCGCAGCCTTGGTCTCCTTTGCCAACGCATCTTGGAAGCTATCCCTGCAAAAATTTTCAGAAGAAATCATCATTTCAACCAATTTTTCAAAGAAAGGAAACCAAAAGTCAGAGCCAATTAATTCAAAGAAAGTGTCAACACTCAAACATTATAAAGTGGGTTTTGGGCAAATAAAAATCTAAAGGAAGCCTATAAAATCACATCACTCTTCATTAGCAACTCATTTGCCTCTCATAAGCTAAGTGAATCCTTGCAAAGGTGATTTTATGAGTCATTGAGCAAATTGGGCAGTTTGAGAGGCGCGATACACATCAGGGAGGGCGCGCTACGCGTCAGGGACGGGCTACGCATCATGCTGCCTTTCTCAGAAAAAATTTGCACGTGCGCTACGCGTCAGAGGGGCGCTACGTGTTGGGTTTTTCGCTCAACAAACTGTCAGCAAGCTATCAAATCGACTTTTCTCTCAAGCAAATTGCAAGTAGGCCTCTCCTCCATGGCTAAATTTGGTCTTGCAAGTTGAATGAGATATTAATATGCTTGAATGCCATGAAAATGAAAAGTCAAAACCCTACTTTGATGTGGAAGATTTAAAGCCTTTATGGTGCTAGGGTTTCAAATTTCTTTTGTTGTCCAAGGTTGCCCATTTGTAATCCCTCTTTTCCCTTATTTCCATCAACATTCTCCTTCAAAGTTTCCCATAAAATTTCATACTCTAAAATTCCTAAAACTTACTACATTCCCAAACCCCATTTCCACCTTAAAGTCCCACAATATTATAATTTCCCATGTTCCTTTCCCTAAATTCCTTATTTTTGTTTATTGTCCCTAATTCCCTCATGTTCCCCTTTCCCTAACAATCCCCTTGTATTTATGTCCCCTTGGTGACAGCATTTGAAAAAGTCAAACAGTAGTTAATTGGGTGCAAAGTCAGCATTACATTTCAGCTATCTTGCCTTCAAAACCATGTCAAAAACCGAATCAGATTATCAGCAGAGTTATGACAGTGATTCAACACCGGAGGTAGAAGTGCCAAGGAGGCATCACAAGGGTGGTCGACATGTCAGGGAGGAGCCCACTTCTCTGGCTCATTTGCAAGATTGTCCACTTGCAATGACATGTTTTCAGTATCAATCATGCCTTGGATATTGTGAGCGAATCTCACAAATTCAACATCACAGAGAACTAGTCCGCTTGTTTGTCCTACATTTGCACAATGGTCATGTGAACCTTGCAGGAGTGGATTTCACTCTATCACCTGAAATTGTTGCTCAAGCCACCGGGATACCGAATGTTGGGGAGGAGTGGACCAAGCGCAAGAAGCTAGACAGATTTCATTATCAACCATACATCAAACCCGGATGCATGAGACACCTAACTTCTGTTTTTCCTTTCAGATTCCTAAGGGATGAGTATGCACCCTTGATGAGGCTCATTATGCGCTATTTCACTTGTGAGGGCAGATTTTCACGTTTATATTCGTACCATATCCGTTTGTTGATGCATTTCACCCGGGTACGAATGATGAACATTCCATTTTTCATGTGCCGAAATATAGAGAAGATGGTGCCCGTAGTGCAAAGGAAGAACCCCGCACAGCAACACAAAAGTATATATCATTATGCACTGATCGAGATCATAGTGATGCATCAGTTGGCACAGCAGGGTATTGCTTGGGAGGATTTCATTTCTCGCGAATTCTTCATGGTGCCACAGCCACCTCCTGAGACTGTCCATGATGACGGGGGCCTTCACAGCAGTTTCACATTCCAGAGCCCGAGCATGTCAGCACTCCAGCATGTGTTACATACCAGAGAGGCCACAGGGCCTTATTTGCATCTGCACGGTGAGTATTATCTCCACACCAGGTGGAAGGGGTCTCGCCTCCTTCATCAGCACAGCAAGTGTTATCTCCACATCAGGTGGAAGGGGCCTCGTTTTCGACAGCAACACAGGTACAAGAGAGAGGCAAGCAGCCCATGATTGATGAGGGACCATCAGGTGATCCAGACATAGACATCATTGACCTTGACATCAGTTCTCCTAGCTCGGAGCCAAAGGAGATCATTTAGCAACTAAAGGCTGAAAATCACTTGTTGCAGCAAAAGTTGGAAATGGAAAATTGGACAATCACATACTTAGAGCAGCGCAACAAGCAATTAGAGGATGAACACACTCTTGATGAGTTGCGGAGGATTCGAGAAGACCGGAACTTGGCTCGCAAGAGACCCGGTGATTTGACACCTATTGAGCAAGGGTCTATGCTCATTCGGGTGAACACTCATTTAGAGAGGTTGATAGCCAAGGCAAACAGGGACAAAGATATGCTCCACCACATGAAGAATCATTATTGGGCCTGCATGCATGTGTGCAAAGCAAAAATGAAGGTACTCAAAGCACGCTTGGCCAAGGCACTAAAACGGAGGAAAAGGCCCGATCCACTTCAAATTTTGGCTGAAGCCACCTTGAAGGAGCATGGTGCTCAATGATACACCCCCAGCTCAAAATTCAGAAAATTTGGAGCAATTTTGGTCAATTTTGAATTTTTTTTGCTAAAAACAGGTTTTTGCCCTCAACGCGTAGCGCGCCGCGCGCTACCCTTAAGTTGGGGAGGTCCATTTCACAAAAACTCAGCATTTTTGGATTTTTCATGACAAATTACACTTGCTCAGCCACTGCCAAGACATTTCATGGAGATTTGAGCCCTCAAAAGGTCAAAAAACAAGCAAAAAATGACCTTCTGCCACTTTTTGACACACAGGAAATAGTCTTGGTAGATTGCATTTTTGGAGGGGCAAATGGGCACCAAATTGAAAAATTCCACTTGGGTTGGAAAGTAGACATCGAGACCTTTCCAACAAGCCCACCGAGCTCAATTTGGATGCCGGGAAGTGCCCCAAAAGTGGGATGAAAGGCGCGCTACGCGTTGAGAAATGGCGCACTACGCATCAGGACATTTTCTCAATTTTTCACCTTCAGCTCAGGAAAACGCAGCATTTGACCAGTTTTGACTTTTTGGTGGTATTTTTCATCCTCCTTGATGTAATTGATGTAATTTCATGTTGACATGACACTTTTTTACCTATTCTAGAAGATTCATTCATAAAATGGCAAAAAATTAATGAATGAATTGGTTCCCTAGCTTATAGAGGCAAGTTGTTTTGATTGCCTAGATTGTAGTGCTCAGTTTAGAATTGGTTGAAACAGCTCCTAGGATGATGAGCTCGACCTCTAGAGGCAAGGGAATGTGTTAGCTTGCCTATATTATGTATTTTCTTAGTCATTTTCATGATTGGACTCTTGAGGGATAAGCTTAGACTGTTTTACTCTTTGTATCTCTGCAATTTTGGCAAAGGAAAGACCAGGGTTTTGCAGCACTATTTGGGATTCCTGTGGTGATTTGTGTTGATGGTGTGCTTCTCTCATGTACTTGTAAGTTTGTTATGTGTATCATTTTCCTACTCCTCTCTTCTGCAAATTAAGTAAATGAAGTGTTAAGGTAGAATTCATGGTTTCTATGCTCTGCCTTTAACTTTGCTTAATATCTATGTTTTCATCTGTTTAAGGAGAACTCTCGGTGGTTTCTTGCTCTCCTTAGCTCCCCACCGGTCATATCTATCCATTCACTTATTTAAAAGGCATCAAGACAATCTCCTACCTTGCCCCAAAAAGAACTCTGCAAAAACTGTGTCTCATCCCCGCACCCAAAATTGTTGTGCTCAGTTTTCCAACAAAACCCTAAAAATTTAAAATCAAACTTTTCCTATCAGTTTACTAGCCTAAAATCAGTGTTCTTTATTGGTCATCTCAGCCCTTTGAAGACCTTTTGCCGAGATAGACCCGGAGAGAGCCCTCTCCTGTCCCCGTAGGGCTAGCTACGAGGCTAAGTGGTTTGATGTTGCCTTGGATTTTGTCTTTTTCAGCCTGAGGCCAAATTCAAGCGCTAACATATTGGCGACCATACTGGGGAGAACAAACTTGTTTGTGGGTTGATGTGTTTGTTTCATAAGTCTTAGACGGAGCCTGAAGTTATGCTAGGTAGCCTTCGAAATGCTTTTGCTTTGCATAAGCGGAAGTAGATAAACGCTGCTTCAGTCCATCTCCGTGAGCTTGTGAATATAGCACTTCATTTGCATTTCACCCCAGTACATTTGTAAACTCTGAAACTTTTGATGATAAGTTGAGAGTTTTCACAGGCGGATTGGCTATTTGTTCCTTGATATCCAAACTGGCTTCAGATTCTAGTCATATATTCAAATCTCATTCATGTCCAGCTGTTTTTGAGTATCTTGAAGACATTGATTTTGACGAGAGTTTTGAGTTGTCCCTGTTCAAAACCAAATTTGAAAGTGCACTTGATTCTCTAGTTCCCAACCCTGATTTTGCTGCTGCCCTTGAAATCGAAAGACACAATAAATTGGTCGAAAATTTTATCCTAAGACATCTTCAGACAGATATCCAAGTCACTAATCTTGCTGATTTCCTCGAAACTATATCTGGCAATATTGGATCTACTATCACGGCTTCAGTTCCGCACGAACAGACCAATCCTCCTTTTATATCTATATCCCCTATAGTTACACATCCTGAATCTACAGTCAATTCTCCCTCTTCATCTCATATCGCTTCTCCTCTGCCTACACCTCCCTATACCCCTCATACTACAGCTCCACCTACTACTCCTAGACCCAATCTACCTAAAGCAATGGCTACCCGGTTTGCCCCACTTGCTCTTCCTCAAAATCTGCATGATATCCCAGCTGATTATCAGAGTAAAATTCCCATGTTTGATGGCACTCCTCAGGGTGTTTCCGCTCAGCAGCATATAGACAAAATGACAACTTTCTTTGATCTATATGAGATAGATGAAGAAGATGTAACTATGCGTTTGTTTGTGCAAACATTCGGAGGAGAAGTAAGAAAATGGTTCAGAGGTTTGACAGCTAGAAGCATACCCACATTGGATGAACTTCAGAAGCAGTTTCTAGATCGATGGGAAATCAGAAAGGATCCACTTCAGATCAATGCCGAGTACAACAATCTCAAACGTAATCATGGTGAGTCTGTCCAAGATTACATTATCAGATTTAACACAGTTTACAATGCTATTCCAGATGATTTAAGACCATCTAGAAAATCAGCTCTTCTCAAATTCCCGGATGGCTTTGATCCGGAGATGGCTTATTCATTGCGAGATAGAGATCCGCCTACCTTGGAGGATATGCAGAAAATCGTTGTTAGTGTTGAAGCAAATTTGAATGATAAAAGAGCAAGGATGAAAGCCGAAAAACGAGTGACAATCAAAGAAGAAGCTTCTACATCAGATCAGCTCCTTCGCAAGGTAGAAAGGCTGCTCGAAAACGCTCATCTCGACAAGCCGGAACCGCAGATTCGCAATCCTAATTTCCGAGGTCCGCAGCAGCCACAATACAGAATTAAGCAGCGTGAAACAAGGGCACAAGAATCAGCAGTTCAGCAGCAAATAAAACCTCCACTTCAGCAGAATTTTGTTAGTCAAGAATCTGAGGATGAAGGTGATACTATCGGGGAGGAAAATCATTTTTTCACTCCTGATGATCTGCCTACCTATATTACAGAAGAAGAAGAATTTGTGAGAAACTCCATCATCCATCAAGATGAGAATTATATCTTATCAAATGATGCAGCACTTGAGGAAGAATCGGAGGAGTACCAAAGAGGATATCTCAATGCTTTGTCCGCTTAGCAGAAACAATTAAGAAATCGAGTTGTTCCCATAAATCCCATTCAGAAGAAGAAAGATACTTCAGCAAAAAATGATTCAGCTTCCCCACAGGAAAAAGGAAAAGAGGTAATTGATCCCCCAGCAAGTCAATCATCTTCAGCAGATAAGGTAAATCAGCCACCAAGCACAATGAGGGATAAAATTGAAAGAAGAGAAGTTCTGGCCAAAGAAGGTGAAAAGGTTACAACATTTAGTTTGGAGAATGAAATTTCGAAGCTAAAAGTATCTATTCCATTGACCGAAATCATGAAAAACACCAGCTACCGAGGTAAAATTTCCAAAATTCTGAATATTGATCCAATGCTTGACACGGTAAATGTAGAAGATGATCAGCCAGAATTAATTTTTGGGCCTGCTTTAAATGGTGAGTCTCCTGAAAATGATGTTCCTCCCTTCTATATCAGTTTGAGGTTGCACGAGTATGTTTTACATAATGCTATGTTTGACTCGGGTGCTTCGCATAATTTGATGCCGAAAGCAATCATGGAAAAGCTGGGACTGGACATCACAAGAAGATATCATGATTTGTATTCATTTGATTCCAGCCGGGTAAAGTGTATCGGATTGATCAAGGACTTGGTGGTAAGCCTAGATCAGATTCCAGCTAAGAATGTCTTGATGGATGTGGTTGTGGCGGATATTCCTCCGCGTTTTGGTATGTTACTTTCAAGGTCTTGGGGAGCTAAGTTGAAAGGTACACTTCAGCTAGATTTTTCTTATGCTACAATTCCAGTCTTCGATCAAATGAGAAAGTTATATCGGGAGAAAAAGATGAAATACATGATAACTAGCAAAGAAAAGCCAATAAATCATCCTGTAAATTATGTACATACAGATTTGGAGTCGTTTGTTTTGTTTGTTGATAATTTTAATGAGATAGATAGTTAGTTAGTTCAGGCAGAGGATATACCAGAGATTACTGAAAATTTTAGAGAAGTTCTGCAAAAGGAAAGAGAAGAAAAGCCAGCTTCCATGAAACAAACAGCTGAAGCTAAGGGGCAGCAAACAGAAAAAACAGAGGCAACACAGTTTCAGCAGTTGGAAGAAGATGAAGATGGTCTTTGGACCATGGATTTTGATGGTGCTGTGGGCAGCGATGGTGATGGTATTGGTGTGTGGATTCGAAGTCCCTTTTCTGCCCGAGACAAAGTTCCAAGCAAGGTGAGAGTGTGTTCTTATAAACTAGCATTTGATTGTTCAAACAATGAGGCAGAATATGAGGCTCTCATTGCTGGCCTTAAAATTCTTCGTAAGCTGAAAGCAAAGAAGATTGCAGTTTATGGTGACTCCGAGTTGGTGATAAAGCAAGTTAAAGGTGAGTTTCAGGCCAAGCATCCTCGCATGAGGGCATATCGAAATGTTGTCCTAGATATTTTGAAATTATTTTCTGAACATATTTTGACATGTGTGCCCCGCATACAAAATGGTGTTGCTGATGCATTGACCAAGGCAGCAAGTAACTTAAAAATTCCAATGAATTCCAGCAACAAATTTGAAATTTATGTGAAACACCGCCCCACAGTTCCGGATAATCAACGATGTTGGCAAGTCTTCCAGGATGATGAAGAAATCAAAGATTTTCTGCAAATTGAAGGTGAGTTTAAGGATATCTCCATAGATACTAAACTAGATGAAGTAAATCAAATGGATGTGCTGCAACTTAAGGACAATTTTATTCCTAAAGGATTGATTCCTTTGGAAGAGCTGTTTGATCAAGATGATGTGGCCCGCAAACCAACATTGAGACCAACTGAAGAAGGTGTTGAAGAGGTAAACATTGGAGCAGCTGAGAATCCCAAGATGGTAAAGCTATCTAAGTCACTGTCACCAAAGGTAAAGAAGGAGTATGTCAAATTGTTATCTTCATTTTCTAATGTTTTTGCATGGGATTATTCAGATCTAAAAACATATGACACCAATATCATTCAGCATACTATTCCTATAAAGCCAAATCAGAAACCTTTCCATCAAAAGTTGAGGAGAATCAATCCTAAATTGCTGCCATTGATAGAAAAAGAAGTGAATAGGTTGTACAAGTCTGGAATCATAGTACCTATCAGATTTTCCGATTGGATATCCAATTTGGTACCTGTAAGAAAGAAGACCGGTGAGATCCGTTTATGCATTGACTTCAGAAATTTGAATAAGGTGTCTTTAAAAGACAATTATCCATTGCCCAAGAGGGATCATATATTGCAGCGAGTAGTTGGAGCATCAAGGATGTCGCTACTCGATGGCTATTCTGGGTACAATCAGATTTTGGTGCATGAGGATGATCGTGACAAAACGGCATTCACTACTCCATGGGGAACATTTCATTATGCAAAGATGTCGTTTGGTTTGAAAAATGTAGGTGCCACTTTTCAGCGTGCGATGGACATGGCCTTTGCTAATGAGAAAGATGTCGTTTTAGTTGTTTACCTTGATGATTTAAATGTATTTTCGAAATCTGATGAAGAACATTTATATCACTTGAAAATTGTTTTTCAAAAGTGCAGAAAATATGGTATTTCGCTGAATCCAAAGAAGAGTCTTTTCGCCATGAGTGAAGGCAAGCTCTTGGGCCACATCATTTCCAAAGACAGCATCCGTATAGATCCTGCACGTGTTGAATCTATTCAGCAACTTGAGCAGCCTCGGAACAAAAAATAAATACAGTCTTTTAATGGTAAGCTGAATTTTCTGCGTCGCTTCATTCCAAATCTTGTTGAGCATCTTAGAGAAATCACAAACATGCTGAAAAAGGACAGCCAGCTAAAGTGGACCGAAGAGGCGGTAAAATCTTTCAATTTGGTAAAGTTGGTTCTATCTTCAGCCCCTACTCTAATCAGTCCGGATTACACACAAGACTTTATTTTCTTTTCTTTTGCTTCTGAGCACACATTGGCAGCTGTACTAATGCAAAAAAGAGATGGAGTTGAAAAGCCTATTGCTTTTTTCAAATGTATTATAAGGGACGGAGCATTAAAGTATAACATCATTGAAAAACAAGCACTTGTTCTTGTGAAGGCCTTGAAGGATTTCCGTGTGTATATATTGCATTCTCACATTATAGCATATGTTCCTAACGCGGCAGTAAAGGATGTGTTGGTACAGGCAGAACCGGAAGGAAGGCGGGGTAAGTGGATTGCTGCATTATTGGAGTATGATGTGGAAATTAAACCCACTAAGTTGATCAAAGGGCAAGGTCTTGCCAAATTGATGGTTGAAACAAATCTCCACGTCCTAGATATCAATTTGATAGCTGCCATGTCCGATGAAGATGAGGAGAATTCAGCACAACAGGTATTTGACATCTTTATTTCTTCTCCTTGGTATGCTGATATTGTATATGTACTTCAAAATTTGTCTTCACCTCCCGGGATGCCTCGAAATAAAAGTAGGACATTGAAGTTGAAAGCAGCCAAGTTTTGCATCCTTAAATCTGCACTATATTGGAAAGACCCCGGCGTAATATTGCTGAATTGTTTGGTCGAGGAGGAAGCCAAAACAGTGGTGGAAGATTTTCATAAAGGTGACTGCGGGGGCCATTTGTTTTGGAAGACTACAGCAAATAAGATCCTAAGGGCAGGTTTTTATTGGCCTTCATTGTTTTCAGATGTATATAAAGCTATTAAGAGTTGTCATGAGTGCCAAATTTTTCAAGGGAAACAAAAATTACAGCCATTGCCTCTCAAACCAATTGAAGTCAGCGCACCATTTCAGCAGTGGGGCTTGGATTTTATCGGCGAGATTCATCCGGCATCATCAGGAGAGCATAGATGGATATTGACAACTACCGATTACTTCACAAAATGGATTGAAGCCATTCCCACCCGGCAGGCTACGGATGCGGTAATTATTTCTTTCCTTGAAAATAATATACTGTCACGTTTTGGCTGTCCAAGTAAGTTAATTACAGATAATGCAGCAGCATTCAAATCAAAGAGAATGGTTGACTTTTGCTACAAATACAATATCAGCTTGGGGAATTCTACGGCCTACCATCCGCAAGGAAATGGGTTGGCAGAATATTCAAATAAGTCCTTGGTAAATATCATTAAAAAGTTGCTGGAAATCAATAAGAAGAGCTGGCATAAAAAGTTAGTGAATGCACTGTGGGCTGATAGGGTAAGTCATAAAAAGTCAATTGGCATGTCTCCTTTTGAGTTGGTGTACGGGACAGATGCAGTGTTTCCTACTTCGCTTGCTATTCCGGTAGTCAAATTGCTTCAAGAAGCTGATAGTGAGGAAGATCCCATGCAAAGGCGGATTAATCAAATGATTCATTTACAGCAGACACGGGAGGAGGTTCTTCACAATACTCTCAAGTTGCAAGAGCGCATAAAGAAGATTTATGACAGGAAAGCAAAACCAGATGACTTCCAAATAGATGATGTGGTTTTGAGGTGGGATGCTCGGAATGAAGACAAAGGGAAGCACGGCAAATTTGACAATTTATGGAAGGGTCCCTACAAGATCGCAACATATCGTGGCCAAAATGCTTTTCTTCTCAAGGAAATGAACGGAGATGATTATCCCGGAGGGTCGATCAATGGTCGGCTGCTAAAGAGGTACCATGTCTGAGCATTTTCTGTTCTTGTCACCATCATTGTATATACCATTTTACTTCTGTTTTATCGCATGTGTGTACTGATCTTTCATCCTCAGTCTGGGGCCCACGGTGAAGGCTATAATTCTGAAGATGAAGATTGGTTGGTTTGAGGTTTGCCAAGGTGTTTTTATCAGTCCATTTTCTGTCCAAAATTGAGTTAGTTTGGGTCCAAGTTGTGTCCAATTTTCAGTCAAATCTGCAGTCACTAAAGCTGTTAGAGTTTGTGTCAAATGAGTAAATAATGACTCCATTGCCCAATGGTTGAAAGCACTGGTCTGCTCTCCCAGAAGTCTAAGGTTCTTGGCATCTCCAAGGAGCTACCATCCCCATTGGAGCCAATGTTAGAGTCGGTCTAGTAGCCCTCAACCAGAGATCAAAACTCTTTGCATTTCATGATTAGGTGTCACATCAGTGTGATCATGTTGCATTCCGTTAGGCATGCCATAATCCTGGTGGAGGGAGTTTGTGTCTTTTATTCCCCTCTTGTTTGGCACTGCTGGTTCAGGTTTGTTTAAGTTAATAAAATCTTCAAAGGGTCATTCATCTTGCTTTAAGTTTTGAGGTCTTAGGTCTAGGGTTGAGTCCATTTTTGTCTTGAGAGGTCATAAAGGACCAGCAGGCCAGAGGGATGTCCTTCATAAAACATCATTTTCAATAATTCTCACTATTGTACAGTTAAATTTTCACCTTGTTTTCAAAACTCTGTTTTTGAAAAACAAAGGTCACTATCTCGTTTTTGTAAAAATTATCAAAATTTCAAATTCTTCAAATGTTGAAGCACAGCCTTGGTCTCCTTTGCCAACGCATCTTGGAAGCTATCCCTGCAAAAATTTTCAGAAGAAATCATCATTTCAACCAATTTTTCAAAGAAAGGAAACCAAAAGTCAGAGCCAATTAATTCAAAGAAAGTGTCAACACTCAAACATTATAAAGTGGGTTTTGGGCAAATAAAAATCTAAAGGAAGCCTATAAAAGCACATCACTCTTCATTAGCAACTCATTTGCCTCTCATAAGCTAAGTGAATCCTTGCAAAGGCGATTTTATGAGTCATTGAGCAAATTGGGCAGTTTCAGAGGCGCGCTACGCATCAGGGAGGGTGCGCTACGCGTCAGGGGAGCGCTACGCTTCAGGGGCGCGCTACGCATCAGGCTGCCTTTCTCAAAACAAATTTACACGTGCGCTACGCGTCAGAGGGGCGCTACGCGTTGGGTTTTTTGCTCAACAAACTGTCAGCAAGCTATCAAATCGACTTTTCTCTCAAGAAAATTGCAGTTAGGCCTCTCCTCCATGGCTAAATTTGGTCTTGCAAGTTGAATGAGATATTAATATGTTTGAATGCCATGAAAATGAAAAGTCAAAACCCTACTTTGATGTGGAAGATTTAAAGCCTTAATGGTGCTAGGGTTTCAAATTTCTTTTGTTGTCCAAGGTTGCCCATTTGTAATCCCTCTTTTCCCTTATTTCCATCAACATTCTCCTTCAAAGTTTCCCATAAAATTTCATACTCTAAAATTCCTAAAACTTACTACATTCCCAAACCCCATTTCCACCTTAAAGTCCCACAATATTATAATTTCCCATGTTCCTTTCCCTAAATTCCTTATTTTTGTTTATTGTCCCTAATTCCCTCATGTTCCCCTTTCCCTAACAATCCCCTTGGTGACAGCATTTGAAAAAGTCAAACAGTAGTTAATTGGGTGCAAAGTCAGCATTACATTTCAGCGATCTTGCCTTCAAAACCATGTCAAAAACCGAATCAGAATATCAGCAAAGTTATGACAGTGATTCAACACCGGAGGTAGAAGTGCCAAGGAGGCATCACAAGGGTGGTAAGGGTGGTCGGCATGTCAGGGAGGAGCCCACTTCTCTGGCTCATTTGCAAGATTGTCCACTTGCAATGACATGTTTTCAGTATCAATCATGCCTTGGATATTGTGAGCGAATCTCACAAATTCAACATCACAGAGAACTAGTCTGCTTGTTTGTCCTACATTTGCACAATGGTCATGTGAACCTTGCAGGAGTGGATTTCACTCTATCACCTGAAATTGTTGCTCAAGCCACCGGGATACCGAATGTTGGGGAGGAGTGGACCAAGCGCAAGCAGCTAGACAGATTTCATTATCAACCATACATCAAACCCGGATGCATGAGACACCTAACTTCTGTTTTTCCTTTCAGATTCCTAAGGGATGAGTATGCACCCTTGATGAGGCTCATTATGCGCTATTTCACTTGTGAGGGCAGATTTTCACGTTTATATTCGTACCATATCCGTTTGTTGATGCATTTCACCCAGGTACGAATGATGAACATTCCATTTTTCATGTGCCGAAATATAGAGAAGATGGTGCCCGTAGTGCAAAGGAAGAACCCCGCACAGCAACACAAAAGTATATATCATTATGCACTGATCGAGATCATAGTGATGCATCAATTGGCATAGCAGGGTATTGCTTGGGAGGATTTCATTTCTCTCGACTTCTTCATGGTGCCACAGCCACCTCCTGAGATTGTCCATGATGAGGGGGGGCCTTCACAGCAGTTTCACATTCCAGAGCCCGAGCATGTCAGCACTCCAGCATGTGTTACATACCAGAGAGGCCACAGGGTCTTATTTGAATCTGCACGACGAGTATTATCTCCACACCAGGTGGAAGGGGTCTCGCCTCCTTCATCAGCACAGCGAGTGTTATCTCCACATCAGGTGGAAGGGGCCTCGTTTTCGACAGCAGCACAGGTACAAGAGAGAGGCAAGCAGCCCATGATTGATGAGGGACCATCAGGTGATCCAGACATAGACATCATTGACCTTGACATCAGTTCTCCTAGCTCGGAGCCAAAGGAGATCATTCAGTAACTAAAGGCTGAAAATCACTTGTTGCAGCAAAAGTTGGAAATGGAAAATTGGAAAATCACATACTTAGAGCAGCGCAACAACCAATTAGAGGATGAACACACTCTTGATGAGTTGCGGAGGATTCGAGAAGACCGGAACTTGGCTCGCAAGAGACCCGGTGATTTGACACCTATTGAGCAAGGGTCTATGCTCATTCGGGTGAACACTCATTTAGAGAGGTTGATAGCCAAGGCAAATAGGGACAAAGATATGCTCCGCCACATGAAGAATCATTATTGGGCCCGCATTCATGTGTGCAAAGCAAAAATGAAGGTACTCAAAGCACGCTTGGCCAAGGCACTAAAATGGAGGAAAAGGCCCGATCCACTTCAAATTTTGGTTGAAGCCACCTTGAAGGAGCATGGTGCTCAATGATACACCCCCAGCTCAAAATTCAGAAAATTTGGAGCAATTTTGGTCAATTTTGATTTTTTTTTGCTAAAAACAGGTTTTTGCCCTCAACGCGTAGCGCGCCGCGCGCTACCCTTAAGTTGGGGAGGTCCATTTCACAAAAACTCAGCATTTTTGGATTTTTCATGACAAATTACACTTGATCAGCTACTGCCAAGACATTTCATGGAGATTTGAGCCCTCAAAAGGTCAAAAAACAAGCAAAAAATGACCTTCTGCCACTTTTTGGACACACAGGAAGCAGTCTTGGGAGATTGCATTTTTGGAGGGGCAAATGGGCACCAAATTGAAAAATTCTACTTTTGTTGGAAAGTAGACATCCAGACCTTTCCAACAAGCCCACCTGAGCTCAATTTGGATGCCGGGAAGTGCCCAAAAAGTGGGCTAAAAGGCGCGCTACGTGTTGAGAAATGGCGCGCTACGCATCAGGACATTTTCTCAATTTTTCACCTTCAGCTCAGGAAAACGCAGCATTTGACCAGTTTTGACTTTTTGGTGGGATTTTTCATCCTCCTTGATGTAATTGATGTAATTTCATGTTGACATGACACTTTTTTACCTATTCTAGAAGATTCATTCATAAAATGGCAAAAAATTAATGAATGAATTGGTTTCCTAGCTTATAGAGGCAAGTTGTTTTGATTGCCTAGATTGTAGTGCTCAGTTTAGAATTGGTTGAAACAGCTCCTAGGATGATGAGCTCGACCCCTAGAGGCAAGGGAATGTGTTAGCTTGCCTATATTATGTATTTTCTTAGTCATTTTCATGGTTGGACTCTTGAGGGATAAGCTTAGACTGTTTTACTCTTTGTATCTCTGCAATTTTGGCAAAGGAAAGACCAGGGTTTTGCAGCACTATTTGGGATTCCTGTGGTGATTTGTGTTGATGGTGTGCTTCTCTCATGTACTTGTAATTTTGTTATGTGTATCATTTTCCTACTCCTCTCTTCTGCAAATTAAGTAAATGAAGTGTTAAGGTAGAATTCATGGTTTCTATGCTCTGCCTTTAACTTTGCTTAATATCTATGTTTTCATCTGTTTAAGGAGAACTCTCGGTGGTTTCTTGCTCTCCTTAGCTCCTCACCAGTCATATCTATCCATTCACTTATTTCAAAGGCATCAAGACAATCTCCTACCTTGCCCCAAAAAGACCTCTGCAAAAACTATGTCTCATCCCCGCACCCAAAATTGTTGTGCTCAGTTTTCCAACAAAACCCTAAAAATTTAAAATCAAACTTTTCCTATCAGTTTACTAGCCTAAAATCAGTGTTCTTTATTGGTCATCTCAGCCCTTTGAAGACCTTTTTCCGAGATAGACCCGGAGAGAGCCCTCTCCTGTCCCCGTAGGGCTAGCTACGAGGCTAAGTGGTTTGATGTTGCCTTGGATTTTGTCTTTTTCAGCCTGAGGCCAAATTCAAACGCTAACAGACATCAATGCCAAAGGTGAAGAATATTAGATATAAGTTGTCATTGATGGTAGAGGAAAAGATGGTTGCAAGAAGTATTATCAAGGAACAAAGAATTTGGAGCCATTTTTAGCATAGAATATCACCTTTTCACTATTCCAAGCACCCATTTTGAGTTATTTTATCATACTTCATTGACCATCTACTATCCATCCATTGCCTTTCTTACCTATTTTATCCATAAATGTGTTGTAATAAATCTAAGCATGTTGAATTGGTGATGGTTTTCCTAGTTTGGTTCATGTAGTTTCTATATAGCCTCTCAGGTTATCAGGTATCACTCTAACTACCAAAAGCACAAAATAATGCAACTATCGGAAGTACGAAATGCCCAAGTTACCAGAAGTGCATAAGCTATGATGATCCAACTAAACTACTAGAAGCAACCAAGTTACTGGAAGTTGGGATATACTATTCCATTAGACACACTATTCCGGTAGTTATGCACCTGTAGGTGACTTTCAATAGTGCGAATAGCAGTTGAGATATTTCCACGCCAAGTAAGTATAAATCAAGACACAGGTTTTCTATGTATTCATTATATATGGATCCTCTCTTATCCACGTGGTTGTTGGTCCCATAAAAAACATGTAATTTATGTTTTCATAACAGCGAACTATTAGTCATGATTTCATGATACTACAATAGAATTATTAAAATGGATTTAAATCTTCTAGTTTCTGCATAATAAAATAACATGTAACATTGTGATCTATTCTAGTAGCAGTATTTAGCTAGAAGATCCATGTTGTTAGGATCAAATATCTTAGTTATTTCCAAGAAGAATTGTTATATAATTCAGTTGAAGCAAAACCTAATAGATAGGAGAGGATAACGTTGATTTTGATATAGCGACAACATTGTATAAAGTTGTCTGAACATGTACTCTGTAATGTATGGCTAATTAATGACAACTTTATATTGTTGATTATATTGCGGGTTAATTCTATATTCTTACAATGCTCCCATCTAGGAAGGTCCCCCTGTCCTAGGATGAACTTGCAGAGTAGATAGTTCTGTAGATGTTATTTAATTTATTTTCTGCATGGTTAGATTAGAGTAAAGTATCTTTACTTTTTGTTCCTTAAATTTTATATTCTTGTTTTATTATTTCATGCACATGATCTAGTATTTAAATTTTTGCAATACATATTATTGTGTGCTTGCGTGGTGTGGTTTTCAGGGCCCTAGTGTGAGGATTTATTAACCCAGGGACCCAACAAGTGGCTGAAAGGACATAGGGCCTAGACCTGTGACTCCTACATGTTTATTTCAGTCATGTGTTGAATGTGTTTGTTGCTACATGAATTATTAAACCTATTAGACACTTTTGTGATGTTGATGAATGAAATTACAATTCAAGTTTATTATTTATCCTTTCATTTATGAGGAATGCAAGTTGTGAATCCATGTTCAATGCAATTCTTGAGAAGTGTGTTTTTAGTAGATTGTTGCAGAGTCTTTTGTTTTCAAACCAATTAAGCCTATTTCTGCATATATTTTGTTGGCACCTCATCATTTTATGAACTCTCGATCAATAATTTAATGTACATCAATTTAATCAATTAAATTTACCATCATTTTTGGCACCATTGGTGGGCCGGAGGTGCCAAGGAATTAGATTTTGATTGGTTTTATATGTGATTAGATCTGTTTTTCTATAACACATGAGCATCCTAAAACACAAAGTGGCAGGAGTTGTAAGATGATAGGTAAGAACATGTGTGTCCAATTTTGTGGGTTAACTCGCCTCACTGGATTTAGATGACGCTGGTATTGTATGAGTCAAGGAGGAATCTGACTCACGATGAATGAGTTACTATTAACAATAGGCCTTAGTAGCATGACGGTGTATAAGTATGTGATGAATCTTATTTTGAATTTACCTTCATTTCGCATATCTTTCTTATTTCCCTACAAGGTTTCTAGGATGTTGTAAGAACACCCCCTCCCCCCCACTGTGCTAACCCATGTGCAAGTCAGGGATTAACAACTAGTAGGAAGTATTTAGGAATGATCAAGAGCTCATAGAATTTTACTCTAGGAACTTTCTCAAGCCCTAGTCATAGCTGGAAACATCTCTGCATATAAGGAGGAAAAAATCCTCACAATAATTAGGAACATACCTGTATTCCAGGAAGTAATAGAAGATAAATTTTTTATGACAAACATTTAGAAGAAAATCCAAAATAAATCGAGAAACCATGGAACACAATCAATGATGAGAGACCCTTAGAGCTATAGATCAATGAATTTTTCTCATGTTTATTATCAAATCGCTTGAGTATCTCAGAATGTGATGAGGAGCATATAGAGGAACCTGAGAATGAGGAATTTCTATCATGCCTATCTTCAAATATTTTATGCACCCAAGAGACTAGTCAATAACTTGTAGAAGATCCATGTGGCATGCCAAAGGAGAACATACAAATCTGCATTAGTGAACAACCAACTATTAAAGAGAATTACAACTATATCAAGCACTAGTTCCAAATAGTCATAAGGCTAGAGCCCCACTCTCTTCATCAATAACTCTTGTCATCATATCAAATGAAGTAGTTGGTTCCTCATGCTCTAGTATACATTAAATTTTATATTTCAAACCTGAGTATGAATGTATTTCTACATCTATTATGCACATGGTTGCACTGGAAGTACTCCTACACTTGAAGGAGATCTTCCTTTCTTCACGTAAAGTAGGGTGTGATAATATAGAAAAATAAAATAAAATAAAATTGTTGCATTTATTAATACCTATTGAAGTTGAAACTCTTTAATATTCAGTTTCTACATCTAGAGTCATAACTACTACAACTTCTTTTGGATAAGACATGTTACAACTTCTTGTAGTTCCTTGTACCATTGTCATCATTGGATTGACCACCATTGGTTGTTGTTTGGGTCGATATCAAACACTCCTCTGGTAAGTATTTTTTAAGTATGATTCACTCTTGATTCCTCAATATTTTTTAAAGTGACTATGATTTTTGATTGGTTGATCCTTCTTCCTGTCACCTGGCCAAGATTTTCCATTGATTTAGTTTGGGGGGGGGGGAGGTGTTGGGGGGGTTGTCACTATCATGTGTGATACCTCATGTTCCCAAGTTTAAAATCATGTGGGGAATTTAAGAGATATAAAAAGAAACAATGTTACTATCAACTGAATAAATCATATAAGTCTAATTTCCCTCCAAATCTGTTATCCAAGAAATCTTTCCAAGTTCCTCTAAGGGGTATTGTTGAAAAACCTACTATGGTGGACCACTCATATAGAACCTCAATAGTATTTTATGAGAACTCTAGCATGATTGACTAAAGGGGTATTTTAGTTATTATTTGAGATGCTTCATTTCACTACACATTAGATATCTCATATTTAAGACTATTGTGAACGTGTCACCCATGGGCTAATATTGAATAATGAGTTATGTGCCTAGAAAATATAAAATAATCTCATATTTCTTGACTTCCTTACACTCTATCAACTTCCAATGAGCAGTGTACTTTATTCTAAATCTCTTTATTAGTGTATATATAAAAACAAATCACACAAAGAAAGAGAAAGAATAATAAATTGAAGTATCGGGAAGTGCAAGTAAACCCATTGGGGTACTGAACATAACTGCTGACAGTGGGGCTATGTTGGGTAAGAGAGATAAGGAACACACATTGGAACACATATAACTCATTCCAAGGGAAGGCCTCAGGTCACATTCTGAAACAATTTTCATTAAATTTAAAGCTAGGAATAATAAACATCATATCTTAGATTTTGAAGAATGGATTTAATATCCTTCAAATATTATGCTTTGAAGTTTTATCTTTTAGAAAATAAAGAGATTTTATGGAAGTGGGACCCTTAGTGTAGGCGATTTACGTTTGTCATATAAGGGGGTTTCTATTATACACCTAGATAATGGTAAGGTTTTGAGAGCCAAAGACATATATAACTAGTTCATCATGGAAATATATATTTTTGTCATCCTTTTCCCCTATGTTGTATCCCCTTTTCATCCCTATTTAATACCATGGCATTCAACTCATTGTTATCTATAATGAGGTTATTAATTTGATGAATTTCTGACTTAGGCTGCTCATGAGATGTTTTGTATAAACTTTGATGGTAAGGAAAGATTTTAGAAAGTACTGTTATAGACCATAGTATGATACAAATAAACCTTATAGCAATTCAACAATACTCTTTTGTTCTTTTTTCAGCAGTTGACAATCTTTAGATCCAGCACTACAGTGCATCAACATTAATAACACAACACAATCAACTTCAAATTTTAGCATTTAGTAATGCACAAGTAACCTTTATCAATCAACAACATTATACAACCACCATGCCTCGACATCATCCTGACGTGGATAATTTTGACTCAACTTTATTATCAATTGTTACTAGCCTCACACTCTTCAATAATTAACATCATTTTTAAAGATCTGCTTTGGATCAGTTGCATGGTACAATAGTCTCAAATTCATATTTAACATCATCATCGGCATACAAGTAAAACCTATAGTAAAACTTAGCATGAAACTTTTTGATTGGTTGAATATTTAGGAAATGATGATAAGAAACTATTAAAGGATTACCCTTTTATTCCAACCTTTACTTTGTGACATTATTTTTCTATATCATCATAAATTGTGCCCTTAGTCCATCTTGTTGCAATCAGATGTCTATATCTACCAAGAAACCTTTAGTTGTCAGAACATTCACTTCCTATTTTTGTATTAAAGAAATTTGTTTATTTTATTTTACCCCCACCTCTTTATGTGGTTATCCCTACAATTTTTTTCTTCAGAAGATAACGGGCATGTATATGAGAGACCAGAGATTGATGATGGGTAAAGCGGGGGAAGTTATAACAAGGTTTGCAGGAGGTGGAGGACATGATTAAAAAATGGCTACCTATGTTATGATATTTTAAATGCCTATCTTTTTTCTCATATCTAAAATACCTACCTCTATTATGGTATCAAAAATTTGTATCTCTATTATGGCATTAGAAATTCATATTTCTATTATGGCATCAGAAATTCCTACCCCTATTCCTACAGAGAAAATGCAGAAATTGATTTAAGGATATCTTTCAAACCATCTATCAGATGGCCACTAAATTTGGTGGAGAGAAGAATTAAGATAAGATGAAAAACCCACTAAATTTCAAACAAACCCAATTTATAGTCTTTGAGAAATTTAGCATAATCATTTACAACCATTTTACGTATAACTCAAGATATGTGCATCAAATGGCTCTAATTTTCGGTGTGGGAAGGCATTAAGATGGTACAAACCTAATCAAGGAATTTCATGGAAACCTAATTTATACTTTATGATAAGTTGATTAATTAAGTTTGTTTCTACACCCATATCAGATCTTCCAGTTGCAAACAAATTTTTGATGGGCTTGTCTAAATGAAATGGGAATTTTTTTATTCATTGTCCTTGCATTGAATACATTGATTTTGGGTGAGATATCCTCTAGTATTGTATCTACTTACCTTGGTATTTTATGACTTGGAAATCCCTTATCCTTGGACTTTACTAGTAGCTACAAAAAAAATTGTAATTAAATGATTCATTGAAAAAAAAAAAAAAGATTTTTTGGGAAAATTATAGAAAAGGCTTGGTATAGGTAGCATTTTTTTTCTTTTCTCACTGATAGATGATTTCATTAATTTATTTTTAATTCTATTTAATATTTTGGGTTTATTTTTAGAGGATTCCACATAGAAGAATGGTACGGGAATTTCATCACAGCTACGAACTATTGGAAAAATAGTGAAAAGTTAATCTTATCAAGAAAATTAAGCATGTTATGGCTAATGCAAGAATATTTCTCCCTTTCTTGGTAAGTTGTTCCAATGGTATTCCTTTTTTTTGGAGGCAATAGGAGATAAAATTGATGATTGTTACATTGCTAATGCTGCAGAGTATGTGAGCCATTGCATGTTTTAAAGGGCACATGTAGGTAACATACATTTTTATAGATTTTGAACTCTCTCAGGTGGTTGGATCAGATTCCAAATTAGCATAGCTTGTACTATTTATAATAGGTCTAATGGAAAGGTACGGGAAGTTATTTAAAGTAAAAAAAATGGAATTACATTGCTCAAGTCTTTTGGTATTATATATGGGCTCCGTAGGATAATGTTCCTATAATAGCATAAAACTTGTAGTTGAACTTGATGACAATCAGGAAATTCAATACTTCTTGGCAAGGGAACCTGTAAAATGAAGAGCATGGATGGTATGAATTCTCTTTAAAGAACATGGGCAAAGCACAAACTAATTTTACAGTCCAAAAAATAAAGGAGACTAATAGGATTGTTAATAAGATTCCCACTACTGCCATGAAGGTTGGCTGCATTTGAAAATATTAGGCGACTCTTTGTTGTCAATGTTATCTTGTTTCTAACTAGGACATGCAAAAATGCATACGTGGGGGAGATGATGAGTTTCACAATTGTCACCTATTTCACTATTCTAAGCACCCATTTTCAATTATTTTATCATACTTATTTGATCATTTATTACCTATCCATTTCCTTTCTTAACCAGTTTCTTCATAAACGTGCCATAATAAATCCAATTATGCTCAAGTTGTTAATTATTGTCATATTCCTTTATTTTTAACGGATTAAAGTGGATAATTCTTGATTTATTACTAATGATGGTTTTCCTAGCTTGGTTATTGTAGTTTCTATGCATCCTCCTGCGTTATTAGGTGTTACTCTAACTACTAGAAGCACAAAATAATCTGACTACTAGAAGTACAAAATGGTTGAGTTACTGGAAGTGCACAAGCTATGTTGATCCAACTAAACTACCAGAAGAAGCTAAGTTACTAAAAGTTGGGATACACTATTCTAGTAGACACAATATTATGATAGTTATGCACTTGTAGGTGATCGTCAACGATGTGATTGTCGGTTGAGATATTCCCGTGCCAAGTAAGCATAAATGGATACATGAGTTTTCTATGTATTCACTATATATGGATCCTCTCTTATACATTTGGTTGTTGGTCCCAAACACAACATGTAATTTACCATTTTATAGCATCGAACTGTTAGTCACAATTTCATGATACTTCAACAAAATTCTAAACAAGAATTTTAAAATTCTAATTTCTATATAAGATAATAACATTGTAATGATGCGATATATTCTACTAATAGTAATTAGCTGGAAGATCCATGATTTTAGGATCAAATATCTTAGCTATGTCTAAGAAGAATTCTTATATAATTTAGTTGAAGCAACACCTAATAGAGAGGAGAGGATAATATTGATTTTGATATAGTGGGAGCATTCTAAAAGGTTGTTTTAACCTGTATTCCATAATTTCTAGATAATTAATAAAAATTTCATGTTGTTGATTATATTGTGAGTTAATTATGTATTCCTACAGTGCCCCCAACCAAGAAGGGTCCCCTGTCCTAGGATTTACTTGCAGAATAGATAGTTTTGGTAGATGTTATTTATTTATTTTCTACATAGTTAGATTACCATATTCAAGTATTTTTACATTATGTTCCTGTAAATTTTATATTTTTTTTTTTTTTTTTTTCATGCACAGAATCCAATAGTTTAATTTTTGCTATCTAGATTGTTTCGTGATTGCGTGGTGTGGTTTTTAGGGCCCTAGTGTGAGGATTTGTTAACCTAGGGACCCAATAAGTGACTAAAATAATAGAGGGCCTAGATATACGACTCCTATTTATTTATTTTTTTTTTTTTTTTAATGTGTTTGTTGTTACAATAATTATTAAACCTATTGGACATTTCTATGATGCTAATTAATGAAATGACAATTTAATTTTATTATTTATTCTTTCGTTTATGGGGCATGTAATTTTTGAATCCATGTTCAATGCAACCCCTGAGAAGCATTTTTTTAGTAGATTTTTGTAGTTCCTTTTGATTTCAAACCAATTAAGCCTATTTTGCATATATTTTTCTGACACCTCATCATTTTACAAACTCCTAGTCAATAATTTAATGTAAAACAATATAAGAAATTAAATTTCTCATGAACCATTGTTTCAGATCCTCGAAAGCTTTTATTTGCAACTTACACCATGTAAATTTTGATTTAGCTCCACCCTTGGTCACATGAATTAAATACCAAGCAATATGAGATAACCCTAACATAAAACTTATGTAGATGTTAGCAAGGCCCAAGATGCTATGAAGATCTATCAGACTTGTTAGGCTTGTCTAATTCCAAATGAAATATCTTGGCTAAGTCCACATGCACCTTATGTTCATCCATGATGCATCCCAAATACTAAATTCTTAGCATGCCATGAAATGAGAATTTCTCCATATTGGCATACAACTTGTGTTGTTGTAGGGTGCTTGTGACCTATTAAATTTGTTGCAAATGTTCCACCCATATTTTTTTGAAGATTAGGATGTCATCCAATATGAAACCATAAAAGAATTATGAATGGACTTATGTACCATCCACCATCCTCATATATGTTGGCAGAGCATTAATCAAGCCAAAAGGCATGATCAACCACTCAAAAGGCTTTCCATAGAGTTGAAGGTTTCCTTCCATACATCGGTTTGTTCAATTGGAACATAGTGGTAGCATGGCTTCAAATAAATATTACTAAGGAACTTGGCACCCTTAAGTCGATTAAGAAGATCATCAATTCATGGAATCAATTGTATGTTCTTGATAGCGATTTTTTCCATGGCCCTATAATCAATACATAGTCTCCCTATTCCATCCTTCTTTTGCATTGACATAATTGAGCTCCCAAACTAAGGAGCTTGATTGAGTGTGGCTCTTTTGGATGAGCTCATGAATCCGACATTTTATTTCCTCATTATCCATAAGAAAGCATCTATATATTGGAACATTAGGCAAAGGAGCACCAATTATCAAGTCAATTTAATGTTTTTCTATTGGTGCAGAGGCACCCCCATTAGTGAAGTGAAGATATATATGCATGCCTCTACAACCTTATCCACCTAATTCTACTGTGTAGAGATTCCCTTTATAGAGGTTGTGGTGGTCATAGTGACCTTCCTTTCACATTCTCATTCAACCATGAAGAGGACAAACTTTGTCATTTGAGAGATACATTTCAAAATTATTTTCTCAAGATAAATGGAATTGTAGTAGCCAAAACTACCTCCAATACCATATAGAGCTAACCTCCTTTGAGTAACAATGACATATAAGGATGAAACTCATAAATAGCATGGTTTTTCCACATATGAGGTTGTCCTAAAATAACATAACAAACTTGGAGTGGGAAACATCATATAGTACCTCATCTTTGAAAGGATTGGCATCTTAAGCCAAGTGGCATTAGTGGGTAATGCATATGTCCAATGGAATATGGTTGGGGGTGTCGAAAACTTAAATATCTTGATGAATTCAACTACGATTAAGTTTTTCTTTCTCCCAATGTCAATAATGAAATGTAATGGGGTTCTCCTCACCCACAACTATGAATGGAAGAGGCACTTCCCTTCCTCAAGATCCTCTAAATATTCTTGCTTGATCTTTGTAGTCATGATGGCAGTACTAGGTTCTCATCCATGTTCCTCTTTCCTTTCTCCTGTTCTAAATCAAAATCTGAGCCAATGTCTATTTCTTTTTATTTAAGCTTACCCAAAAATATTGTTTTAAGCCACATTCATTACTACAGGGGTTTTTGTGAACTCACACTACTTTTTAATTTCTTTCATCAACTTCCAATTACCCTTCTTTACCTTGACTTGGGTTACTTATCATGAGGTTGACTCTCCTTTCTCTATCTCTTGTTCCATGAGTTAGGGGCACCTTTTCCAGGCTTCTTTGTGGAAAATTTGCATACCTGAAATCTTGATTATTCCTCTACGTAAATTTTTGCCTAATTTTAACAACATACTAATAAGTGACTCCTAGTGAGGAGATATCCAAGAAATCCATCTCTATTTAGATGTACCTATATATACCACTGTGTTAATTTAGAACCAAGTTCCACTTAGAGTCTTTGATACCCATATTTGAGCATGACGTATGGAAAATATTGGGTACTCCAACACCATTTAGTTTCTCTCCTATCACAGAGTTGTCCATCTCATGTATTGGTCATCATAATTCCATACAAGGTAAAATTCCTCCTTAAGCCCAAGTGGGTACTTCCTTGAATATCATATTTTCATCTTCATTTTGTATCTCCTGGTAACCTTCTCACCAATTTTTGACATAGGGATCAATTTCAAGAGCATGAAGGTGATATATTCATTGTAAAAAAAATTAGGTAGAGTAATATCCCTCTAATAGATTTAACCATTTCTCTAACACATGTGTATCTATTTGGCCTTCAAATAAGGAGATATCAAAGTAACTTGTATGTTTAAGGGTGTTACACCTCCAAAATTATCACTTGTTGAAGGTGCCTCAATCACTGTTGGTAGTCATCAAAGGACTTGGGTGAAATTGTCCATTATATCTCTCCTTTATCACATGAGTGATCCCTTAAGCAAAAACTTGATAGAATATCCTACTCTATCATTACTCTTTTCATTTTCCATGGGAGGCAACTTGGGCTAGTAATAGTGATCATTCACAAGTGAAACCAACTTGAGATCGAAGTCTTTGTACCCTGACCTTTTTAGGGACATGCACTTAGAAACACCGAGAAAACTACCTTGATACCATTGATATGCATTGTATAAGGAATGAAATGAAAGGTAGGAAGGGAAATGGAATACACACATAGAGAAATATAACAAAGAGCACAATAATAAAGTGAAACCCAACTTTTATTAACCAATAAAATAGCAAAATAATGTAGAACACAATTTATCTAGAATGGTGATAGCTTATCTTTAAAGATAGCGAGATGGAAGTTACGTTCATTTGAAAATGATATTAAAAGAGGCTAAAAGAATGGATTTGTAACATAAATAAATAACCCTAAAGGCCCATAACCCTAATCTTAGAATATAAAGCATCAAAAGGTTTGTGTGCCTTGAGGTGGTTTTTTGATACATCAACTTCCTAGGGGCGCAACTTTTGCATATAATATTTGTTTATAGCACTTGTATTTTGCCATCAAGAAATATATGATAATCAAAATCATTTTTCTGGGGATAGGGAATGCCATGGAAACTTCTAGCCTCTTGAATGGAAAAATCAACTTTGTTTAGGGCCTCAAAACAACTCTAGAAGTTTTGGGCTCAAAAAACCATCATAAAATACCAAGAAGAGAGAGAACTATTAAGTTAATGGAAGAGGTGGGTCACAATTGATATCCACCTAGATCAAGAGGATCTATGTAAAGCTTTTAATGGCCGTATAATCATGACTTATTGTAACACACGATTTTTCAAATAAAGACTAAGAAACTATTCAAGGCTAGTTTTCCATTTTGGATTTCTAGGGTAAATATAATGTCTTTGAGTATGAATTTCTCTATGGTTGTGGTAAAAACTATGGATGATCTATTGACATTTTTAGTTATGTTTCATGTGTTGTATATAGTTGAATTCATGGTTAAAATTAATCATTTCCTCATAAAAAAATCTTCCCCAATAATTATTTATGAGTTCCAATGATGGCACAATGAAACCTATCCATTTCATGTTGAATTGAGATCAAGGGCTGTTAGAATCTAGCTATATGCAATTTTTAGTTAAGTTTCTAATTTGCATATGAAGTATAACAACTCAGTGATGCTGAAGCCATTATTAGCTAAAGCACCAACAAATTAGATGAGATTGAGGTCATATGCACCTCTAAAGTTTAGTTGCGGTACTCAAGTTTAATTGGAGGCCATGGGATTCCTTATGATCCATATAAATATTGTATATAGGTTGTACATTGCATGGTGGGTTGTCTCCCTCACTCCAGTGAGTTGTGTGATTAGGTTGGGTTGTTACATCTAACGGATGAAATGTTTAATGAAGCAATACCCAAGGCTACCAAAATCATTATAAAATGACACTTTTAGCAAAGTGTTTTTGCAATGCATTTGACATCTAGTGATTCGCTATGTTTTGCAAAAAACATGGTTATTGTATTCCTCCTTTTAATTGCATGAAACATTCCTTTTTCTTGTGACAATATTGTATAAGACATACCTTTTATTAGTGAAAGTAATATATGGGGCATTCCTTTTACTTGAGTAAGCATCACAAATCTCTTTCTCTCTCTCTCTCTTGTCACTCTGTCTTCCTATTCTTCATTATATATCGCTCTTTTATTCCCACTCTCTCATTTTCTCTCTATGTATCTCCCTCACACTCTTTCTTCCCTCTTTCTCTCTCTGTACCATCTCCATTGTTATCTCTATCTCTCTTCCTTTCCCTTCTCTCTCTCTCCCCCTCATTCCCACCCCAGTCTTTCTCTCATCTCCCTCATGCTCTATCCCTGTCTCCCTTCCTCTCTCATTCTCTTGCACTCTCCCTCTCTCATTCTCCAACCCTCCTCTATCTTTGTCTTCCTTTTTCTCTCATTCTCTTGCACTCTCCCTCTCTCATTCTCCAACCCTCCTCTATCTTTGTCTTCCTTTTTCTCTCATTCTCTCTAACTCTCCTTCACTCCCTCTCTCTCTCTCTCTCTCTCTCTCTCTATATATATCTATCTATATATATATATCTCTATATATATATATATATATATATATATATATATATATATATATATATATATATATATATATATATATATATATATATATACATATACATATACATACATGTACATGTACATGTATATATATAGATATATATCACTTCTTCCCTTTATATCTCCCTCTCTACCATCCTCTCTCCCCCTTCCTCTCCCTCTCTTACCCCCCACCCACTCATATTATCTCTCTCCCTCTCTCTGCTCTCACTCTCCCCCTCTCTCCCACACACACACACACACTCACACACACGACAACCTCTCTTGAACTCTACGTCTCTCTTCGTCCCTATGTCTCCCACAACTCTCTATCTCTCTCTTCCTCCTAACTCTCCCTCTCTCTCCCTTGCCCACCCTCTTTCCCTATCTCTCTCACTTTTTGACTCTCACCCACTCCCTCTCTCTCCCACTCTTTGCCCCTCACTCACCCACTCATTCTTCTTGACCCCCCCAGCTCTCTCCTCCCCCTCAGGCCCTCTATCCCTCCCTCTCCCCCATTCCCCCTCCCCTCCAACCCCATCTTAACCATTCCCCATGTGTTGAAGTTGTTATTTACAAGAACACATGTGCATTCCTAGTGGGAGGAACACGCATACACATTCCTAGCACTAGAATGTGTGTGTGCTTTTAGTGCTAGGAATGTGTGCAATTTTTTTTGAATTTAATTTTTTTCTAGTGAGAAGCTTATACATGCGATTAGTTAGTCGCTTCAGATATAGATTTGGTATCTCACATGGTGGATCTCAAAATTATATTCTAAACATAATTACAAATAAATAAATAAATAATAGAGCTTACTATTTTTAATATATTTTCACTTTACATATATAAAAAATTTAAAATGCATCCCTCTTTCATTTCCATTATAATATTTGTTTCCCTTAACAATTTGAAAAAATATATATGATGCATTAAATGACATTGAGACCTCCAATTTAATAATAACAATAATAATAATAATTGTTTGATAATGTTACGATCATTTTAAGTTGCACTTACATAATTTCAATTATATATATATATATATATATATATATATATATATATATATCTCTACCACCTTACAAATTTTTGTATTGTACAAGGATTCCATCATTTAGGTACCCAAGGTTACACAAATGGAAATAAAAACATATGCATTATATTTTGCATCAAATAACATATTACTCTACGAAAAATCAATATTCATGTAGTTAAATACAATTTTTACAAATAAAGATTATATATTAAGACAACTAATTCATTTTCTTACATTTCATCTTTTTATACATATTTAAATTCATTGTGTAAATCTCTAATAATTATTGTTTTTGGATATTTGCATTATGACTCACATATTATGAAACTATAATTATAATTAATTTAGTTCCACCTATTTATATAATTTTATGAAAAATGATTTGAAATTATAATTTTTGAGCATGAAGATTATCACAATTAAGAACTTAATGGTAATAAAGATTTCTTAAAAAACTCTATGTTATCATTGAGATGTTAGATGTTTATGTTCCTGGAGATGGGTAAAATATTACCTAAAACATCAGGCATCTCAATAAGAACACAGTTTTCCATAAATATTCATCACCATTTCCAATATTCATTTTTAATAATAAAATTAAATATTCATTTTTACAAATAAAATCAAATATTCATTTTTAATAATAAAAATTAATTCTTAATTAATTTTGTCATAATAAAATTTGATTTATGAGAGATTTTTCAGCCTAAATCACATGATCACAAATCTCTTATAAATTTAATATGGATCACAGAAACCTCAATTCAACAAAATTTGAATTGGGAAATGTACACACGTTAGTTTTGCATGGAAAGAGCTTAGATTTAAGTAGCGTGCGACCATATAGGTGAAAAAAGTGAACTTCGATGTAATCGAATAATGGTTTTGGTACTTCTACCGATGGGCAAATGGGCCATGATTGTGAGCGAGCTACACTAACAAGGAATTTCGTTGCATATCACGTGCCCATAAATTGTCGGTGGTTAAAAAATGTAAACTATAGCAATGCAAGTGTCGAAATGAAAAGGTGAAGCTGAACACCATGTGACAAGCCTACCCTTACTCCACCATGCCAGTGTTGCTCAACCATACCAGTGCTAGGTATAATTACATGCACTTACATTGTCCCCACATTTCACCCATATCTAAGCCGAGCTCTGCATGGATGCAGCGTATCCATGGACAGAAAATAATGTACTCAATTTTATATGGTTTTATCACCAAAGTAGCGTGTTACCTCCACGTGAAAGCTGCAAATCTGATAAATGCGCCATGATGCAACAAACCCCAGCTTCACACAGGCCACAGGCTTTAACTTCAATGCTTCAAATTCAACATAAATATCCCACCCTTCCTGTCAAGTATTCATCCACAGAGTCCCCTCAATTACAGTGAACTCAAGAGTGGCGTAATAGTAGAAGCAGCGAATTCTGTAAAATGGCACGCTTTCAAGTTCTTGCAGTTTTGATCATTGTAGTGCTTTTGGAGAAGTGGACATATAAATGTGAGGTAATCAGTGTGCTTACGAAAATATTTTTATTTTATATTTATAATAGATTTTAGGAATATTTTGAAATCTAATAAATATAAGTTATTTCAATTAGTCTATATCTTTAAATATAAAAATTGAAATCTCAATTTTTTAAGATGTTATTTATATATTAATTCGTTGAAATGTTAATGTTATGGGATAATTATTTGATTTTATGCTGTAGGTATTACTCGGATGGTATTTTGGTTTGTTTTTAATCCTTTGGATTAGATTGCAGAATAGTTAGATTCCCAGGGAAACAAAGACCTCACAACTGCCCATTGAATTTCGAGATATCTTCAAAATTGTTTTCGCTTCAAAATATTCTCTAAATCTTTTTAAAACATCCCTAAAATTTATCCGGCTTAAAATATATATCTTTGTTAAATATGACCCTGTTCAGAAATGTAACCTATCAGAAAAGAAAAAAGTGATTACACTAGTAGATGGACTTCAATCGGTATAATGGTCAATTGAAAAATTGCATGTTGCAGGGAATTAACTCCGACATAGATTCTCATGAGTTCAACTCCCAGAAAGTAAGTTCGATCACTGCATTTTATTTGGCTATAACTGTTGGTTACAATTGCATCCAAAGAGCATGGAAAAGTATGCTAATTCTGCATTTTGTTTCTACACAGGTGTCTGTGCCTTCTTTCAGGCACCTTCATCGTTCAGGTCTGGCATATATATCAACTTTGTACATAGAGATTGTTCGCTTATATCGCTCCTGTAAATCGTAGTCTTCAATGGAGAAATCTGATACTATTTGTGTTTCATCTTTGATTGTACGTACAGAGTGCCCCTCTGAATGTAAACGCAGATGTTCAAAGACAAGGAAGACAGCTTGCATGGACTTCTGTCAATACTGCTGCAAGAAGTGTCTGTGTGTTCCCCCGGGCACCTATGGGAACAAGGAGGTTTGTCCTTGTTACAACAATTGGAAGACCAAGGAGGGAGGACCCAAATGCCCTTAGGAAAGGGAGTGGGTGACACCGCTTTTAAGGTCAAATAGGAAAAATAATTTTGTGTAAAAGCTTCCTTGGAATCGGTATATCCATTGGATGATTGGCCCGGTCTGTAGGGTGAAGCTTCCCTCTCACTCACTCAGTTGCCTCGTTAGCTTTTTGATTGGATACATGTATTACTTCTTGATATTAAATTTTGAATGGATAGATATTATTAGTCTGGTTAAGGTAAGACTTTTGTAATAGATTGATAGGTTGACGAATATTAGTTTAACTATATAAGTTATAATGTTTAAATTTTAAAAACAAATATTTATTTTTCATTGTTATTAAAAAAATATATTTTTCAAACATTTGATTGGATCATAAGTATTAAGTCAATTTAAGGTATCTCAAATGTTCATCCGGTAGCTATGCACTTTTATGGATATCTTTTCTTTAAATAGTGTCGCTTATATCATTAATGTCATTCTTCATCACTGAAGTTTTGTTTTAATTTATTTTGTTGATTTTCTTTTTGTGTGATTAGGGGCATACTATAAAGAGTTGAATATGAGTTTGGGAAGTCGAGTAAGACTAGAAGAAATGAGATAAAGGTTTATGCGATATCGATTTTATAGAGGTAACCCAGTTTTCGAAGAGAGTCAAATTGGGATATAACAACTTGCTTTAGTTGTTTTTTCTGAACTTTCAGTCAAGAAACAACTACCCTAATTCCTAGATATGTTTTTTATATTTCACTTCTTTATATAATGAAGATGGTCTTCAACTAGGAGGAAATAATTTCTAATGATATTTCCTATCAATTTTCAAACTTTATTTCGAATAAGAGGTTCTCCATGACATCTCATCTTATTTTTTCCTTAATTCATTACAATGTTTTTGCAATATTTCCCCTGAGGGGAAAGGTTGATTTATTGAAGATCCAATTGAGTTATGGTAACCCACATTGTGGAAACATAATGCACCTTATAACTTTTGTCAAATTCAAGATACACACACACATAAACATATGCATACATATATATGAATACACTTTTATCAGACTATTTCATTTTGAGGGTGATTTATTGAAGATCCAATTGAGTTATGGTAACCCACATTGTGGAAACATAATGCACCTTATAACTTTTGTCAAATTCAAGATACACACACACATAAACATATGCATACATATATATGAATACACTTTTATCAGACTATTTTATTTTGAGGGGAAGTCGTTCCTCCTTCCCCATTTTGTTTGTAATACATATCTCATTTTTTAACTATACAAACAATATAAAATATGGTCTTCTTTATTTGATAAGAAAAGAAAGTGAAAATTTATTGGCTTGCCTTCTAGAATTGTTGACATTTCAATCAAAATTGATCTTATTTGTTCAAGATGGCTGAAGAATTGAATTCATTCCACATGAAAGAAGTTGAGGTATGTAAAGGTTTTAACCCAAACGAATTTTGCAAAACTCCTAATTTCAATTGGTTACAATACTTCTTTTATTAGAGCACCAAAGGTTAGTATATGAAAATGAGAGTCCAAATGAAGCTACAAAATTGGTCCCACTTACTAATAAAATTATTTCTAAATAAAATCGGTAGTTATACTGTGATGATACATACACTTGTGTTAGTTCGAGTGCACATCTTAAGAAGGTTCTCCTATGGAAGGAATATGATCATCCAACCATAAGTAGAAAGAGAAATACACAACTAGCACTAATGCTTGTTCTTCCCATGAACTCCACAAGAGTTCCTCTTCTACCCGCAGAGGTCACAAATTTATTGAAGAAAGAAGAGAGATTGATGAAGGATGTGTGGGAGATGGAGATGGTAGCGATCCCCCTCACTTTCATTTAGAAAAAAAAAATATTTCATTACTCCAAAAAGAAAGAGAAGCACAAGTGTAAAAATTATTCAATATTATGGAAGGTTTAAAGATATGCAACAAACATGAAAGTGAATATTGTTAATGAAATGCCTGCTTAGGAGAAACTCTGAATGGTTGAAATTTAATTGATTACAGAGGAATTGGATCATGATGGGCCAACTATATTTCAAGAAGAATCCATAATAACACATCATGCTAGCTATAACAAAAAGACAAGGAAGTTAAACATTGAAAGAATTGCTATAAAAAGAGAAAAAGGTTACTGAAATATGGAATAAAGAAAATCAAGTCAAGGGATTGAAGCTTCTTTTATGGAATTCTCAAATTTCATCAAGAAATTAGGGATGTAGATATAAGGTATTATTGATGGAAAAGACAAAGATGATTGCAAGCAAGATGATCAAATAACACAGACTTTGGAGCCATTTTTAGCATAGCATATCATCTCCAGTGAACTTGGAAACTACTTAGATGGATAGATCTGATCTCAACTGGGTCTCTGATAGAACTGACATGCAACAGTTATCCATTAGTGAATCCCCAGTTATCTAAAATAATAGTTGTCACATGCATGCAAGCATTAACAAACTATATTTTATTATTTTAACAACTTGTTAAAATAATCTAACTGGACTTGACTAGTTAGAACTAAGTCAACTGATTCTCTCATTATAGAACTCATACTTATTCCCTCAATCAGTGGAGGAAACTCATGTGCATTCTCACGAAGACTTCAAATTCGAATTTCCTTAACTAATTAACTCAATTGAATTAATTAATTAATATTTCCAACTGTTGTTAAGACCAAAATTAATTTTACTTCCTATAGATAGACTAGGGACTGCTATAAAAAGGAAGGGACCTAGAAATGTTATTTTTAAAATTTTCTATTTTTAGCAGTTTCACCTCTCACCCAATGTGGCCAATGACCTCACTAGCCAAACTGCTATTTTTAGATAAACTATTTTTAGCAGGTCTATTTTTAGCACATTCTAAATTTAGCATTTCTTGTTGCACACTTTTCAACAAATATTTATGGTAAGAAGCATGAATTGAAGAAAGAAGAGAACAATGACACTGGAGTGACAAATGCAGAAAGAGAAAGAGAGAGAATATAATCGGTTGATTGATACCCTTAAAGTCAATATCTTGCATGAGACACACACATACAGAATGATCGTCAAGTCTTTAGAGTTGGTGAATTCATCAGTAATGTCTTGGAAACACAATAATGTTTTGAAGTGATGAAACAATATTTCATTTGTAAATTGTAATCCAACCAATATTAAGTTGGAAACTTATACTGTAATACTTGACATTTCATATAATATAATTTGTGTGGTTGAAATTATTTATAGTTGTACTTGGTATTATTTAGTGTTCTAATTAACATATGTAACTTTGTGTTTCCATATTAAATGAACATGCACATTGTATACAAGTTTTTAAATTTAGTTGTAAAATCATGCTAATTAATTTATGTTGATTAATAATAAGCACATACAATCAATCTAAAACTACTAAACTAGTAGTTTATATTGGTTAATGATGAACACAAATAAAATGAATATACGACAATTAAAGTTGTCATTTACAATGATTATTAATGAAAGTAAATGAAATGAATATAAACTACTAAATTAGTCATTTATATAATGAATATGAAACTACAAGAAAAAAGATAAATGACTACTGTAAATGACAAATTTGTGGTTACAAATGACAAATAAATTTTGCATATATGACTATTAATATCTAATTTCAGTATCTTATAACATGACCAAAATTTAGTCATATTTATTTGGTCACTAATTGGTTTCAAACGATGATTGAAATTTTCATATATATTAATATTAGTAGCTAATTTATAGTATTTTATAGTGTGGCTAATATCTTGGGATATTTCTTTGGTCATTAATTGGTTTTCTCAGGTGTTCATGTAGTAGTATATTTTGTTATGTATTTGGTCATTAATTGAGACAATTAATCACTGAATCAATGACTAAATTAATGACCAAAATTATGACTAAATATACTACTAAATGATAAAATTGAGACAACCAATTAATGACTAAGCTAAATATCACTAAAAGTTGGTCGCGTTATAAGATACTGTAAATTAGACATTATTTGTCACCAAGTGAAAAATGGCCATTTATATGCAAATTTTAATCATTTTTTTAGTAACTAATTAACCATTTTATACTAGTGAGAAAGATACCTGCAAGATGATTTTGGGAGCACTGGTATTGATGCAGGGAGTTCGGATTGGAACTCTATACAAGCTTCCAGGTAGCACTGTTATTGATGGGTGCAATAGTTCTGTGGTTCTTGAAAGTGGAGTAGAAAATCTAGTGGTATTTGGAGAAAAGGCCATGTTATGGCATCAAAGGCTTGGAAATATTGGCGAGAAGGGCCTTCAAATACTACATGGTAATGGTATGGTAGAATGTACGTCTAATTTCTCTCTAGATTTCAATTTTTGTGAACATTGTGTATATGGAAAACATTCTCGAGTGATTTCCCCTTGGGTGATAAGAAGGCCAAAGGGATATTAGAGCTTGTACACAGTGATGTGTTTGGACTTGTGTCGGTTCCATCATTGTGTATGTTTGTGTACTTTGTTTCATTTATAGATGACTTCTCAAGGAAAACATGGATATATTTCCTTAGGAAGAAATCTGAAGTCTTTAAAAGCTTAAATAATTTAAGGCTCTAATGAAAAATCAGATAGATAAGAAGATTAAGGTGTTGAGGACAGATAACGGTGGATATTTTTGTAAGAAGGAATTTGAAGAGTTCTATAAGAATTGTGGTGTAGAATGACAGAGGAATGCTCCACACACACCTCAACAAAATGGAGTTGTAGAAATAATGAATAGGACTTTGATAGAAAAGGCAAGAAGCATGCTCAATGGAACTACATTAGGGTAGGAATTACAGGCAGAGGCAATGGATACTACATGTTACTTGGTTGACAGATCACCTTCATCAATATTGGAGGATAAGACTCCACATGAGGTATGTACTAGTAAGAAACCCTCTCTTTGACATCTGGGGGTATTTGGTTGTGATGCATATGTACACGTTCCAAAGGAGAAAAGAATCAAGTTGGATAGTAAATCTGAAAGGTACATTTTTATTGGATATAAGGATATTTTAAAAGGTTATAAGCTTTGAAATCTAGAAACAAGGAAGGTTGTGTACAACCAAGATGTGGTGTTTAGAGAGGTGAAGGATGTTATTAAACAGTAATTGCTACCAAAGGAACCTGAAATGGTAGATTTTGATATGAAGGAGGAAGAATCAGACTCTACAACAGAACAAGAATCAGAAGAGGAAGAGTCATAGACTTTAGTTTTGAGAATATCAGTTCAAGAGAGAAGGAAACCAAAGAGCTATAGTCCATATTCTTTCTGTTCAAATTTTGATTTATCTATTAATGATGATGATCCCAGAACTATGAGGGAGGTAGTTAATTTAGAGGATGGAAAACTCTGGAAAGGGGCCATGGTTGATGAAGTGGAATATTTGGACAAAAATGAGGCTTTGGATCTAGTGGATTTGTTGGCTGGAAGGAAATCCATTGGTAGAAAAAGGGTGTTTAAGAAGAAGATGAATGCAATAGGAAAGGTGGATAAACACAAAGCTTGATTGGTAGCAAAAGGTTATCTACTTCTTTTGATTTTGAGGTAGAATAGATGGATGTGAAGACAACTTTTCTTCACGGGGATCTCGAAGAAGAGATCTACATTAAGCAACCAGAAGGATTTGCGGTGAAGGGTAAGAAGGAAAAAATATGCAGGTAAAAAAAGTCTTTGTATGGATTAAAATAGTCACCAAGGATGTGGTGCTAGAAATTTGATACATAGATACAAGGACTTGGCTTCATAAAAATCAAAGCAGATCACTGTGTGTATTTTAAATTAATCGGTGACCGTGTTATTTATTTGATATTGTGTGTGGATGACATGTTGTTGATTGGAAATGAAAAATAAATTATCTAGGATTTGAAGACCCAATTGTCCTCCAAATTTGATATGAAGGATCTAGTTGTTGAAAACTATATTTTGGACATGGCAATTAAACAAGATCAGGCAAAGAGGAAGCTCTGGTTAAACTATAGGAAGTATGCTGAGACAATATTGGACAGGTTTAATATGCAGGATAGTAAATCGATGAAGGTTCTTATTCCTATAGGTGTAAAGTTATCTACTTAATAGTTTCCCAAGATAGAAGAAGAGAAAGAGGACATGTCCCATGTTCCATATGCGTGTGCAGTTGGTAGCCTAATGATCCAATGGTATGTACTAGACCAGACATTACACATGCAATGGAAGTATTGAACAAGTTTATGTCAAAACTAGGGAAGGAGCATTGGACAACAGTGAAGTGAGTTTTCAGGTATTTGCATGGCACTAGTGATTATGGTATGTGCTACCAAGGAACACTAGGATTGGACAAACTTTTGGACATCCTTGGCTTTGTTGATGTTGACTGGGCTAAATATATTAAGTGAAAAATATATACAAGTGGGTATGTGTTTAACCTATTTGTAGGAGGAGTCAATTGGATGAGAAAGAGACAATATGTAGTGGCTCTTTCAACTACAGAGGTTTAATACATGGTAGCCACTCATGCAAGCAAGGAAGAAGTTTGGGTATAAAGGTTGTGTTGAAATATGGGGTTGGTACATGTTGGCTTAGGGGGTCCTGATCCAGTTTGAGAGTTAGTTGTGCCAACCAACAAAACCCTACAATACTGGCCCTTTTGGCAACAACCTACGTAGCGCAGGCTACAGTCTCACTCGAAGCAGTATGGGGGAATGCAAGAACCAAGTTTCTACATCCAGAGACTAGTGTGATGTCTTTTAGCTCTTCAGATTTACCTTCACGCACATCGATACACTCTCAGGGCTCATTCCTGCAACTCCATTAAACATCCTTTAGACCTTCGTGAAGTTCTACGATCCATTCTTGTGAACCTTTAACAATAAGTTTGTCTACTTACATGCATCAGAGAGTAGTCCTAAATTAGGGTTCATGCAGATTTACTTAAGTTATTAATAAACATCAGAGAATTCATCAGAGTCTTCATTAAAGTACTTATACATGCATTGCATACATCATTAACACTTATTCAAGAGAATTGCGTAACATTCAATCATTATTCCATAAAACAAATCATTCATCAACAAGATATAGCATTAACATAAATAAACAGAAATACACAAGAATTCTTTGGAAATTTTCCTTATTGATCTTCAATTCAAGGTTACAGACTCAAAATTTCCTTGTGCACACAGCTGCAGGGGTCCGCGCACTCATTTTTGGACTCTACCTAGGCCTTGGTGCACTGAGATGCATAGCCTTTCTTCTCTTATCCAACCCACTTCTCTTCGCTATCACTTCCCCTATATTCTTAATTGCCTTAGACTCTTTAAGACACACCTATTTATAGCATTTTTCATACAATGTCATGGTCCACAGACCATGGATTGGATCAATCTCAAAACTGACTCAAACTTTACATAAACAAGGGGCTAAACCCCTTTGACTCCTATTCATCTACACACTTTGCATCCTTAAATCATGGAGACTTTACATTATTTACAAAAATTGTACCAAAACTTGGGTTATCCTAACCCCAAAATTGGCCTAGGGGACCCTATCCCAATAGGCCCTGTTATCACCCCAAGAAACTCACCTAGGTTGCATATCGGTGATGCTCGGGAACATTACAAATTCAACCAAATATAGTTGGATAAATGGTGGATGAATGGAACAAATGCTGCATATTCAAGTCAGATAACCACTTCTACTATGATTGACCCCAGACATGGGTGAACACCCCCAGACTACAAGGCTTTTAACCACCTATTACTCACAGTTTGAGGATAAGGTGATAATGGAGAAGACTGACCACACTAGCAGATGCACAGGACCCTGTGATGCCCAGCCGCAACCAGTTAAGAGGTCTGTAAATCTAGTTTCTAATGCACAGACAAGATGACAGCTCTCTATGCATTAAACAACAGAAACCTGCACACATGTTCTATGATACATGTTAAATCCTAACACAGAGGTGGGATGACAGCCCCTCTGATGCTAAACATTCACATAAATAGAACAAATGCAAACAGGCACAGCCTGGAACAAGAAAGAGAAGTGGAAAGTGAGCAATAAACAGCAAAAGAAGCTTGTATTAGCTGGAAATGAAGACCAGACACTGTAGGTTACAAAGAAGTTACAGTCTCCAGAAGTTGAACCTTACAACAGGGTTCTCTTCATCTAACACTCATCAATCGGATTACATCTCAGTTCTGAGTATATATAGTGTTACAATACAAAATATCTCTGTTAAACAATGCGTGGAGGAGCCCATAAATGGCCACCAACCATATTCATATTCAGAAATGGGCCTCTGATACAAATCTGTCTGAGTTTTAAATAGATTTGACCCTCTCTGGCTCTCTGCGGTCCTCCTTGGGCAAGTGGAATGGAATATGGATGAAACCCATAACCATTGAATGCTCTGTCTAGATCTGTGGTGTCCTGTTTCCTCCTCAGCCATACTGCTGATTAAATGCTGCTGTTGAATCATTAAATGGCTCTATCATGACTGCTTTGGTTTAAAAACAGTGAAACGATGCCCAAACCATGCATTCCCACCCATCACTGCTTCCATGTTGACTTTTAAAAGGCTCAGGCATAGTCTATTCACTATCGGGTCCGCCTTTGGCTCGCACCTCACGTTAAAATAGGCCCCTCCCTTGTTTTTTAATATTTGACAAATACCTGCAAAACTGCCGCAAACCATGAAAAATTGGCTTTGGCGGATTTGAAATATATATATTTGGCCTTTAGAACCCTTTTGGATCCGAAATCCCATCGCAATCGGCGCTTGCCACGGGCTTCCCTTTGTATTTTCTTTATGCAAAGAAAATACACAAAATACATTGAAAACGCTATGGGCGCGGACTTGAAAAATATGAAATGGAGTGTTGTGCATATATCGGGTCCGGCCCGTCAGATCGGAACATAAAAGGCCCACGCTCCATTGGAAGTGTCGATAGCGATACGCCAATGCGATATCGGCGATCGCTCGTCGGCGCATAATAAGGCCCCTTTGGTAAGTCCTCCATTGTGATATGCTGACGCGATCTGGACCGTTGATCGGAAAAATCCAATGGCTGAGATTGAAGCAGAGCCTTACGCCTGTAATCTTGGTTTTTACATAGTTTTTGGGGTATTTCCGCCTCCCGATAGTGTATTTCTGCCTTCCAAGGGGCTTTTCTCTTGCAACTTTTTTGATCGGTGGGCAGCTTTTAGCCACAATTTGAGGATTTCAACAGCATCAATGGATCCTTTGGCATGATTATAAGTGTGTTTGCAGCCTTTGAGAGTGTTTGAATCCATTTTTGATTCTTTTGAACAGTAAAGCTAACACTGGCTCCTTCTGGGGATGAGATCCTCCCTGTGAGGTCTCAAGAACCTGCACACAATGCCTTCATACAAAAACAGCTATAAAAACACTTGCCTAGTGTCCATTGGGCATGGAGTCAATAAGCATACAACATAAAACTGTAAAAGAACTTAATTACAAACATAAAAGCCTGAAAACTTAAACTTCAAAATTTGCCAATTAGCAGGGCAACCAAAACTGTTTCTCCTGCTCTCAGCCCGGTTCATCATAGATCAGCAAGACTGGATTGATTTGATCCTCTACCTCAAAGAGTTTAGGACATTTGAGCTTGACAGGTAGGTAGGGATCAAATTTCATTTCCCCTCTGGGTATTCTCCTCCTTGGATGTTCTTTATGGGAGCTTTTGTACACCTGATAAGTAACAATGGTGGTTGTGTACTTGTCTGTGTCTTTTGTGGCCTACACAATAAATATGAATGGTGTGCCAATATGTTCATGTGTAGGGGAAACAAAAACATTATCTGCTCCTGAATCTTTCTCTGAACAATCTTCATCCAAGGAGGAGTCCCATGACTGTGCACCCTCTTCCTCTGTCATCTGATAAGCTGCTGCTTCATGCTGTGTAGAGTCCAACTGAGCAGGTTTCATACTATCAAGACTGAATTGATCAGTTTCAGCCTTGAGCCTTGAATCTTGTTCTGCTTCAGTGTGTAGGGAGTAGCTTAGAGGGCTTTTCACTAGAACAGACGGAGGGACAAAATATGATGGGGAGCTTTCTTCTCCCTTCTTGATTACTGGGCCGGGGATGTTAGCAGGCTGGCTAATTTGCAGATCTGCATAGCCATGTGAATATGAGCTGGCTTCGAGCTCAGATTCTTGGAGGAAGGGACCTGCTGCTAACTGCTTCTGCTGATAAGCTTGTTGTTCTGCAGGTACAACAAACTGACAGGCAGTGCCTCTAGATAGTGCATCTTCATAAGCAGCTCAGGTTAAGAAGGGGACACCTTCTAAAACATGGACCTCCTCCTCTTCAAACAACTCTTCTTTCAAGACTAAATTCTGTAAAAGGGGCCTTACCCCTTCATCTTCATTTGTAACTATGTTTCTCTGCAAAATCTGCGCATGCTCATGTGTTCGTCCACATGGATCTAGAGTTGGAAAAGAACTGGAACAATGAGCTCCTGCTTCTTTAAAACGCTGCTCAGCTTTCAACTTGGAAACTTCAGAGGACAATAGCTTTATCATCCTGGCCAATTTATCTATCTCAGGCTCATAGGATGATGAGGGTTCACCTCCCTGACTTTTGCATTCATCATCACCTTCAAGTCTTTCTGCAACCATAATATTTGCTTCTACTTCAAAGGCTGCAGCTTGCATATCAGCCAAAGAAGTACATCTTCGTTCTCTTAATAGTAGGCAGAACCTAGAAACGAAGGCATTTGAATAAATAATCATGGCAGAAGTAGGGGTAGGTTTTATTTCTGCTAGCATTCTGCTGTACAAATGATTGAACCTCATATTGAAATCAGACAGTAGCTCACCATCTTCTCTCTGCACGTTCCCAAATTCATCATGATAGAAGAGCAGATCTTTATTATTTCCCCAGTGCTTTAAAAATACATCATCCAAAGCATCAATGTCTGCAATGGACCTAGGGGGTAAATCTGTAAACCATTTTCTAGCCTCCCCATCTAGGCTTTGAACAAAAACCCTCATCCAGACATCCTCTTCATTGATGTCTAGGTTATCAGCATAACAATAAAAAGATTCGAGGTGCTCTTCAGTTAATACTCCTTCTGCACCAGTAAACTTAGGCATATATTCCATATAATCTCCTACAGGCATGGCATTCAAAGGGGTAGGAAAAACTAAAGGCCCATACCTAGCAGCAACAATTCGTTCTATCTTTGTGAGAGCTTGCTGACTTGCCATGGCTGAGGTATACGAAAGGGATACTGGTGGACTGAGTGAAATGAATCAATGAAAAGAATGACAGAAACAGAGGAATATGATGGACAGTATGGGATACTTTTTCTACTGAGGTCCGAAAAGGAAATGAATAACAAGGAGTTGTATGAATCTCTGAAGGTGAACTTCACTAATAGAGACACATAAAAATTCTTTAAGGCTTACCTAATCCTGATGCTCCCTTCCGCAAAGTTTCTTCTGCTTATCGATCTTCTCAGGATCAGGCACTGGCCAGCTAGTGATTTCTGAAGATTTCTCCGAGCATTCTTCACGAACTGTGCCAGAACTTCAATGTGGAGTCGCCAAAGGATGGCCTTCCTCTAGTGGAGTCGCCAGACAGATGATTACAACCAACGTCTGTTTTCAAACCTTGTCTGTCATCAAAGCTTGAAGTTGTGTCGTCTCCCAGGGAAGCTGAGCTTCGATTCTCCTCTCCCCAGCAACGGCGCCATTTAATGTTATCACCCCAAGAAACTCACCTAGGTTGCATATCGGTGATGCTCGGGAACATTACAAATTCAACCAAATATAGTTGGATAAATGGTGGATGAATGGAACAAATGCTGCATATTCAAGCCAGATAACCACTTCTACTATGATTGACCCCAGACATGGGTGAACACCCCCAGACTACAAGGCTTTTAACCACCTATTACTCATAGTTTGAGGATAAGGTGATAATGGAGAAGACTGACCACACCAGCAGATGCACAGGACCCTGTGATGGCCGGCTGCAACTAGTTAAGAGGTCTGTAAATCTAGTTTCTAATGCACAGACAGGATGACAGCTCTCTATGCATTAAACAACAGAAACCTGCACACATGTTCTATCATACATGCTAAATCCTAACACAGAGGTGGGATGATAGCCCCTCTGATGCTAAACATTCACAGCAATAGAACAAATGCAAACAGGCACAGCCTGGAACAAGAAAGAGAAGTGGAAAGTGAGCAATAAACAACAAAAGAAGCTTGTATTAGCTGGAAATGAAGACCAGACACTGCAGGTTACAAAGTAGTTACAGTCTCCAGAAGTTAAACCTTACAACAGGGTTCTCTTCATCTAACACTCATCAATCGGATTAAATCTCAGTTCTGAGTATATATAGTGTTACAATAAAAAATATATCTGTTAAACAATGCGTGGAGGAGCCCATAAATGGCCACCAACCATATTCATATTCAGAAATGGGCCTCTGATACAAATCTGTCTGAGTTTTAAATAGATTTGACCCTCTCTGGCTCTCTGCGGTCCTCCTTGGGCAAGTGGAATGGAATATGGATGAAACCCATAACCATTGAATGCTCTGTCTGGATCTGTGGTGTCTTGTTTCCTTCTCGGCCATACTACTGATTAAATGATGTTGTTGAATCATTAAACAACTCTATCATGACTGCTTTGGTTTAAAAACAGTGAAACGATGCCTAGACCATGCATTCCCACCCATCACTGCTTCTATGTTAACTTTTAAAAGGCTCAGGCATAGTCTATTCACTATCGGGTCTGCCTTTGGCTCGCATCTCACATTAAAATAGGCCCCTCCCTTGTTTTTTAATATTTGACAAATACTTGCAAAACTGCTGCAAACCATGAAAAATTGGCTTTGGCGGATTTGAAATATATATATATATATATATATATATTTGGCCTTTAGAACCCTTTCGGATCTGAAATCCCATCGCAATCGGTGCTTGCCACAGGCTTCCCTTTGTATTTTCTTTATGCAAAGAAAATACACAAAATACATTGAAAACGCTATGGCTGCGGACTTGAAAAATATGAAATGGAGTGTTGTGCATATATCGGGTCCGGCCCGTCGGATCGAAACATAAAAGGCCCATGCTCCATTGGAAGTGCCGATAGCGATACGCCGATGTGATATCGGCGATCGCTCGTCGGCGCATAATAAGGCCCCTTTGGTAAGTCCTCCATTGCGATATGCCGACACGATCTGGACCGTTGATCGGCCAGATCCAATGGCTGAGATTGAAGCGGAGCCTTAAGCCTGTAATCTTGGTTTTTACATAGTTTTTGGGGTATTTCTGCCTCTCGATAGTGTATTTATGCCTTCCAGGGGGCTTTTCTCTTGCAACTTTTTTGATCGGTGGGCAGCTTTTAGCCACAATTTGAGGATTTCAATAGCATCAATGGATCCTTTGGCATGATTATAAGTGTGTTTGCAGCCTTTGAGAGTGTTTGAATCCATTTTTGATTCTTTTGAACAGCAAAGCTAACAGGCCCCCAACACAAAGATCATGACTTGCCCTCGAGTCACTCTGTTGGCACTGCGATCTTACTGTGAAGATCCCCCAACTTCACCTAGACCACTGCAACTTCGGCAGCGCTCTGCATAGCTGCCTGCTTGACTTCCTCAACGAATGTTTCTATGGCTGGTCCTTCTACGACTAGCGTCATCGCTTGTTGTTTCTGCTATAGTCCCTTAAGATTATCCTGAATGGTAGTCTTCACTTGATAAGCCTCCTCCAACCAAAACTACAACTTGGCCTTTAGCAAGGCCTCCTTCTTCTACGCTTCCTCCACCTGTGCTAGTACCTTCTTTCCTTCATGTAATTTGGCAAGGCATTGTGTTGGTGCTAAGGAGCGCGCAGTCACCTTGACTTCATCATATTGTTGTTGTAGCTCCCTTACCTCTTTTTTCAGTGTCTGCAAGTTCGAATCCTATTACAGATTGGTCACTAGCTCCATAGGCTGCTTGAACAATGTCGCACAGTCAGTGACTGTGGCATCCAAGGTAGCCATGCCTTCATTTATTGCAGCTCTGCCCTGCTCCCGGACGTCAGGCAGAGTCGTGGGTTGTAAATTCAACTATAGCTCTACAATATTCATGTTGAACTCAAAGGTTACCCATCTAACTTTTGCTTTAGCCTCACGCACACCAGCGGCTAGTTTTCTAATTTTGGCTTCTTCCTGTGCATCCTCAGGGATGTGAATCTCAGGCACTGTCTTGCATGCCTCTGCTATTATTGACTCTAGACTTGAACTCCGCATCTGAAGTGCCTCTATTTCCTTCAAAGCTTGCATCTTTTCAGTGAACATTTTCTCATTATTGACTTTGTACTCACTGATGAGGTTGAAGGCGCGTTGATCCCTGGTTCTCAATTCATCTACCACCCCCATATGGAGCACATGAAGGGTCTCATTGGAGAGTGTCGCTATATTCTGTCCAAGGTTCTTGATTGTGCTAAGTATCATCCAATCGTTGACGGAATCTACGTGAATGGACCTGTCTGGAAATGGTATATCTCTGAGATCTAGGGTCCTTACTAGCTCTGCTACTTGGCTTGTCCCAGTTGCCAGGCTCGCTTGCTCCACGCGCACTTGCTCCATGCTCACTTGTCCGGTGCCCACCTATATTCTTCTTGCTTGGATCTAAAACTCACGCAGATCCTTTTGGACGCTCCCCAACGTCTGCATGTATTACTGCTTAAACTACTGCAGCACTTCGGCCATGGTATCCCTGATTTTATCACCGATCTCATTAAGATCGCCTTCTATTAACACAATGGGATCAACCTATGACTTATTTGATTTCTATTTTTTCCGCATTCCACCCTGCTGCTCATTGCCACGTTGTTTCAAAATAAATGGGGTGCTCTGCCCCTCATCGCTTCTATCGCCTTATCCTGAGATTTCTTCCTCTTTTGTCTCCGGCGAAGGTGACCTATCACCTTTTTGTGACTTGCGTTGTTCCTGTTCCGCCAGCTCCTTGGTAATGCGTTCTTGCTCCACACGAGCCTTTTTTGCGGCCTCCTCCTTTCTCTGTTCTTCTAGGGTACACACAGCCTTCTTAGCGGCCTCCTTCCATTTCTGCGCCGCAGAACTTTCCGCACCAATGTTGGATCCAACAGCTAAGTCTGACGAGGCATGCCACTCTGCAGGCCATTTCGATACAACCTCCTGGATGTCTGTTTCTAACACGAAATATGGAAACTTGTGCCATTTTTTCTCTAGACCCTTCCATGCTTGAATATATACTCTGTGAAAGTAAGCCTTGAATGTTGCATAGGCTGGGAGTTGCGTGAACAATTTTGGGGACAACCTCGAATGTTGATTGATGGCCATGCAGAGATTCATTTCCATAAGAACCCAAGATATCTTTGTCTTTGTAATCTGTGCGACATCCTTTGTAGACCATAAGGAAGAGAATTGCGTTGCCTCTGGCAATCCTTCCTCGAGTGGAGGAAATTAGCTATCCTATGGAAATTCCCATGCAACGAGCAAAATTGATAGCAACAACCAAGCGTAGTGGAATCACTTGGTTTCATCCTGGGCTTCACGGCAGTTCACTAGGAACTCCTGACAGAGGTATCTTTCCCAATTAAGTTGTACGCCTTTCGCCCACTGTGTAGCCAGGGAAACTACTAGTGCCAGAACTTCATCCACGTGGAATTTTCACATCACCTTCCCTGCTAAAATATGGGCAGCCAATTGAACTGTTGGGTTTGTTATAGAAATAATTGAATACCCTCGCGACTTGTTAAGGAGGCCACAATCCGTCTTCATCGTTTCTGCGAGGCCTTTTCCCCAGGCTTTCCACCAAACTCCTTCGCTGGGTCCGTGCCCTTATAAGGTAGGTGCGTGATTATGTGAATTAGTATGTTTGTAATGGGGATAGGCCCTCCCAGCCATAATCAACCATCGTGCACTAATGTGAGAAACTATCGCACACATATTGTGTTGATGGGGGTGCGGTGGTAATGTGGCACCCATAGAAAATTGAGCAACCCTGAGTGCTCAACATCATAAACCCATTCCTCTATATCCAACGTTGTAACACCTAATTTTGCAGAATAAGCCATCCTCATATATTTGTTCGTCACTAAGTGTGGGAACTTAGAGTGGTTTGCGAGGTCCCAATCCTCCATTTTCAACAACGGGGCCCTTGAGAGCCATGGACCTTCAAAGGGGACTTGCTCAGGTAGCAAGGGTGTGGATATTGTGAATTTCTCGGCATCTGGGTCCTTTGCAACCTTTGCTTTTCCCTTTTGTGGATGGATATACTTGGGTAGCCTTGTTATGGGTTCCACTCCTTCAGCATCAATATCTTCTCTTCCCTAGGCTTCTTCTGCCTCTAGGTCCACTAGTTTCTTCGGCTGCCTATCTTTCTTCTACTTTTGTTTCGGTATGCTTCCTTGGGGATGTGAGCACCGATGTTGGCTTCTTCTGCTTGTCCTTCGCGGATTGATTTGATTTGGCTAGTTGGGTTTCTCTAGTATGGGTAGGCTTCGAACTAGGGAACCTCGGCGCCATAGGCACAACATCCAGAGCTTCCATACTTACAATGTCCAGGGCAGCGGTATCAAAGGCAACATCGCCAGTACTAACGGTTTCAACAGGACTAGGTGCAAACATTTTGTTAAGAATAAGCTTCTATTTTATCTCAGGCAACTCAAAAAACAAGGGGATCGCAACTAAATCTTCTCAAAATGCTTAGCTCATAGGCAACAAATAACGAAATCCGCTAACAACTCTCAGAGCACAAAGTGTTCTCTGTTGGACTAGAACGCGTAATTTATTGGGGGTTTTGAATTCAAATCCGATCATTCCCCCCAAATTATGACAATAAATGTTGTTTTGGCGACAAATCTTCAAAGATTTTTGCCGCTGCCACCCCGCTCCACTTAACCGTCTTCTAGCCGCCAAGTCATGAACAATAACTCCAATGATCATTTTCCTGCTGCATTGCATGGTACCTCCCCCCCCCCCCCCGGTGCAGCTTCCTGAGTCGTATCTTCGTCATTTTTCGTGCAGCCTGCTCACTACGTTGCCTCCAAATTGGACACTGTGTTTTATAGTCTCGCACACCCTTGCAACTGCCTAGAGAACTAAGACTATCCTACTATCATATAGTCATTGTGAAGGATCCATTGTATATAAATTTAACCTACTTCCATTCACTCTTCCCAGGAAGGGTTCCCCATTTAGCTTTGCAAGTTGAACTATGCCTCCATCTGTAAGTTTTTTGACAATATATGGCCCTAACCAATGCATCTGGAATTTACCTAGAAATTTAGTGAATTTACTATCATATAATAGGACAAGATCGTTTACCTTGAAGGTGTGAAGTTTGATATGGTGATCATGCCACACTTTTTCACGTTTCTTCTATGCTTTTTGATGAAATCCTGCCAAAAATCGATCCTCTTCGAGCTCCATTAGTTGCACGAGTCACTCCTCCAAGGCCTCGTGATACGCCATATCCGTTAGGGCTGTTATGCGTAAACTAGGCACAATGTACTCCATCGACATTATAGCTTCAACCCCATATACTAATCTGAACGACGTTTTCCCTGTCAGCTTCTTACAAGTAGTCCTATAAGCCCATAGTACTACAAGTACATGCACATCCCAGTCATTTCATTGCGCGTCGCAGATCTTAGTCAGCTTGTTCTCCAAAATCTTATTGAAGGCTTCAACAGTCCCATTCGCCTATGGGTGATATTGTGTACTCTTCTGATGGTATACCTGGAATTCTTCAGTCAATGCATTGATCGTCTCATTCTGGAAGTGCGTACCCCTGTCACTCATCAACACTTTCGGGTAGCCAAATCTAGTTAAGAAATTCTCAAATAAAAATTTTGTTGTCGTAGCCCCTATACAATCCTTAACTGGCTGTGCTTCTACCCATCTGGTTAGATATTCTGTCACGGTGATGATATAGCACATGCCTATTTTCTTTCCTGGGGCTGAATTGGCCCAACGAAATCAATTGCCCATTTCTCAAATGGTTGAAAGATACTTGTGGATGTAATGGAAACTCATCCCTTCGTGATGGTCTGCTTGTTCTTTGGCATGCATCGCATGCCTTACAATATGCCTTGGAATCCTTGTGCAAGGTAGGCCACCACAGACCTACATGCGAAATCTTCTGCGCAATTTCCTTGCTTATGTAATGACCTCCTGTAACTCCCGCATGAGCTTCAGCGAGAATGCTATCCCGCTCAAAGTCCGGCACATATCTTCGTAATATTTCATTAGCCCCCATTTTATACAAATGTCCTACAATGACTGAAAAATCGGCCGCATGAACTACTAATTCCTTCTTTTACTGACTTGTATATCCTTTTGGTGCCATCCCCATAGTCAAGAAGTGAATAATATCGGAAAAATGATCATCCACTATGTGCACCGCAAAGAGATGTGCATCTAGCAACCCTTCCTCCATATTATTAGGCTCCTCTCCTGTTTCGATCCGCAACAGATGGTCAGGTCCTACATTTAACCTTTCTGGCTTCACAATGACTTCAAAGTCATAATCTTGAAATAATAGCAACCATCTGCAATTCTTCTCCCCCAACACAGGCTTATTGACCAGGTATTTCAACGCAGAATGATCTGTATACATCTTGAAATTCACTCCTAACAAATAGTGCCTGAATTTTTGTAGCATGTACACCATGGCAAATCCTTTGTGCTCAGTCGTTGAATAATTCTTCTCAGCCTTCGATAACTTCCCACTCGGGAAGGATACAGGATGGTCCACTTCTCTTTCACTGACCTGCATTAGCACTGCACCCAACGCAATGCAAGAGGCATCCACGTGTACGTGAAACTCCTTTTTCCAATCAGGGAATACCAAGATCGATGCAGCGACCATATTTTATTTCAATGCATCTAAGGTGCGCTGACATTCTTCATCCCAACAGAATGTTACGTCCTTCTTCAGTAGTTTCTCCATGGGCATTGTAATTTGAGCATAAGCTTTGATAAAAAATTTATAATATCCCGTATGTCCCAGCGTCGCACGTAGCTGCTTGATGTTCCTAGGGGCTAGCAAATTTGCTATTACCGCAATATTTGCAGGGTCCACCATCAATCCTTGCTTGTACACCAAGTGACCACGCAAGATCCCAAAGGGAACACAAAATATGCATTTCTTCAAATTCATCGCGATCTGGTATCTGTGACATGTATCCAACATCAGGCACAGCCTTGCTACATGGTGCTTCACTAATCCAAACACCATCCAGTCATCAAAGTAGACTTCCAGAAAATTATGAATGAACTCCTTAAATGCTGGTATGACTACGTGGTAAAATATCGCAGGTGCATTCTTAAGCCCAAATGGCATCACAATGTATTTAAAACAACCCCATTTTGTCGCGAAGTTCATTTTGCTCCTATCCTCAGACGCGATCTTAATCTGATGATACCGAGAAAACCCATCAGTAAAGGAATAGGCCTCCTTCCCTCCAACATTGTCTAGCACTTAATATGTAAATGGCATTGGGAATGGGTCATGGACACACACATCATTAAGCTTCTGCAAATCGATGCAAATCCTTATTTCAGCTTTTTGTTTCTTCTCCTGAACCACCATCAGGCTCACCCAATCAGATTCTTCAACTGGTTCTATGATGCCTGCCTCTAGCATCTTATCCAACTCTTGGGAAACCTTCTCCTTGTATTTAGGATTAAGGCGATACAACCTTTGTTTAATAGGCTTCATGTCTGGCTTCAAAGTGATCTTCATAACACCTAGATTGCTAACTATGCCTTTCAAATCCGAAAACTTAGTAGGGAAGAGATCCTGGTATTAGTGAAGTAACTCAGCAACTTTATCCATGGTAGTGTTGTCCCAATAATTTCCAATCTTCGCGAACTTCAGTTCTGCTTTAGTGCCAATGTTTACTTGCTTTATCTTCAATGGCATGGAGATGTCTGGGTTTTCTATTTGTGGGCCTTCGACTTCACGATGCCCTCCTACCTCTGGAATATTATTTTTTCATGGCTCTTCATCCTCCTTTTCAGCGGTTACATTATAACATTCCAGCGCATGGTGCAGCTGGGTGCTCCAATCTGGTTGACTCCATTTCATAGGTTCCTTTGGCATTCTGAAGATAATTGCCTTAATCTCTTGTAGCACTTCATTGATGCTTGCGAAGCCATCTTCAAAGTTGAAGGTCAATCAGAACCCTTCATTCAATATATCCCATTCCGCGGTGCCATGGCGTATTCCATTCCCAGATACCAATTCATGGGATTGTATCCAAAGTATGGCAAAATATGTGTACCCACTCTGGCTACGGTTCTGTCCCCCATGCTTTAGTCCATTTTGCTAGGTGATCACGCAGATCATCCATTCCATTATATTTCTCATTCATTCTGGTGTTAACACGCCCAAACCACAACTTCATCATTCTTCTGTAATCTCACTACCCATCAAAACTATCCTTATGCATACCCACCATCGTGTAGGTGTACCGTGCAGTTCCAACTCTAATGCTTGGAAGCGGCGACCCTTAGGGACTTCATGCTCAAATTCATCCAAAAACAAATCAACGTCAGTTAAACCATCATAAGAGGGTAATTTCCTTACCTCTAACAAAACACAGCATAGCGACTTCATCATCATATTGCATCACAATGTAGACACTTCATGCAAGCGATTCTGCTAATGTTCTAGCTCCTCGTCTGAATCACAGGTGCAGGAACTTTCCCGATCCCATGCAATCCTCCCATCTGTCGTCAGATTGATCCAGTCCTGATATTGTGCTGTTATTTTGTATATTTGATCCAGTTCATCATCAATTTCTTCATAATCGTGGACTGGTTTAGTATATCGCACCCCTTCTGCAGGGTCCAACAGTACTACAACCTGAAGCAATTTTCTTTCAAACGACATTGTCCTCTTCTTCAAATTGATGACCCCATTCATATCAATGGCCCAGTCAGGATTACTGTCATCAAAGATTTGTATAACCTCAAAGTCAGCCATCATGCCCGCACCTTCTATATCAACTGTTACTCCATATTATTGTCCCATGGGGATGATTTTATATTGGTTCTCCATTTTGAGCTGATTTGGAGATCACTGCAGCATAGGTCTCCCCATTCTTTCCCATGTTTGTTTTGGTAATACATTAGCATTGGACTACAGATCGAAGATGACCTGATCCATCTCATAATCACCTATCTGCGTGGTGAGCCTCACCGTGCGCCCTGTTCGTGCCTTAGGTTTACCAATTTTTCTAACCACCCAGTGTCCATCAGGGACCTCCTCTTCGCTGGTGCATATGTTTATTAATTATTTTAGGCCTTCCACAGCTTTTCTATCGCACAACAGTTTTATGTAGGTCTTAAAAAACATAGTGAGTACGGAGGGATCAACCTCTATAAGCAAATTTGTTTCTTACACATTGTCTTGGCCTCCTGAGGTGGAGCCCTCAACGAAGCTCTTCTTGGCTTCCATAAATATTTCCTTAGCGCACTCTAGATCAAAGCCAACTTCTTTCTCTGGTGCTTTGCAGACCCATCCATCCTCTTCAGGCTATTTTCCTTTATCATCACTAGTCATTATTGCACTTCTCAGCACTATGTTCACCATTTGATCCTCCTCGCAGGGATCAACTCTCATCATCTATAAGTTTTGTGTAGGCTGCTGAGGTTTTGCTTTCTTCTCTTGCATTTTAGCTATCAACATCGGGCATTCTTCTATAGTATGGTCAAACTGGCTGCAGTATTGACATGACAGGCATGTATGATTCTAGAATTCTCGTGCATAGTGCCCTGGTTGTCCGCAGTTGTAACAAATAATTTGACCCTGGCCTCTACCAAGTCCTCCTCCTCCTCGGCCCAGTCCCCATCCCTGATTACCACAGCATGAATGCTTTGGCCACACACATTGTAGATATCTTACTAGCAGATGAGCAGTCTGAGTAAATAGAAGAAACAAAAAAACCTTCAGCAGCTGAAGAAAGAATGGTAATTGGATATGCAGTGAATTCTTTTGATTATATCCTCATTTCTAACAAGAAGAGTGTTGAATAACCACCTCAAAACAAGGGGCCCCCTCAGAAGAAAAATGGTCAATATAAATTGAGGATCCAGGGGACCATTTCTAAATAGGAGGTGATGAGACAAAAATTGAAGGAACAATTATTAAGAATCATCTCACCACCGGTCATTCCTTCTCATAAAGCATAAAGAAAGCTTGGGAATGCTACTGCTTCTAAGAACACTTCCACTAGTAGAAAAAGGAATTCCATCACTCTGGAAGTGTCAAACAAAGCTACTCCCCTAGACACTTCAACATTTCCTGCTAAAAGTGAAACAATTGATTATAACATAGTTAAATATTTGAAGAGAGCTCGTGCCAATATTTCTATCTTTGAGCTTATGAAGACAGCAGGTCAATGAGAGTTGCTTGTCCAATCCTTTTCACAACCTTCTCTAGGTGACAATGCTTTTACCTCTCAAAAGGTGTCTGGTAAGTCTTCTAGTTCCCTTGAATCTATGGTTAATGTTGTAACATTAGATGCTAACGCTCTCTACCCTCCATTTTTGTTAACTTTTGAAATTTTTAATTACAATGTAGATAATTGTTTAGACGATTTGGGTGCATCAGTGAATGTAATGCCATCATTTGTTGTTAATATTCAGATGGAAATATATCTTCTCCAAACTATTGGTGAACTCAAGAATATCATTATTTGATTATCATCTAATAATTGCGTACATCAATGTATAAATATTTTAATTGCGGTCATCCCTGAAGCCTATGGCGTACTCCTGAGTAGAGACAGTTCTACTAAATTACAATGGTATTTTGCTACATACTGGTCACATGTGTGGCTTCCATATAAGGGCAAAAACAACCCGATTCAAGTGGAAAGTGAATCATACATGAAATACACCATGACACCACTTGAGGGTCATAATGAACTCGTTGTCTTTGCTGATTTAATCTTTAGAAATTGTTTCTTGAAAACTCATCATGAGTGTTATCAAGCACAACCATCACCCATCCCACTAGATACATAGTTGGAGCCCCTTCCTTGTTCTCCAACTGGTGGTAATAAATCTTGTAATATAGATGTACATAGTAATAGTAATAATAGTATATGAAGTAGTTTGCTAGCTAATTATATTTTGATTTTATACTTTGATGGTTCAAAGATGTAGGATGGCTCTGGAGTTGGTTGTGTTAGCACTTTGTAGTTTTCCTATGCTGAAAAGGAAACTGCAGAGGCAACCACAAACCACTTTCAAAGTTTGGATCTAGCCCTTCCAGCTTTAGAGAGGGCTCTATCTGTATGATATTTAATTTTAATGTTTATATTTTAGGCTAGGTATGAAAGGAAAAGATAGATTTTATAAATTTTTGGTTGAAAAATGGAAGATAAGTCCATTGGGCATGGAGTCATAAACTCTTCAAAAATTAATTAAAATAAACAGAGGAGCATAAAACAAGGCGAGGTAGGAAAACTCTTGGATCTTGTAGAGTTTTTGTGGTGTGAATAAGATGAATGAGAATTAAGTTGAATTAAATTTAGAACATACACAAATGAATTCTATACTTAATATCATAAAGAAAACATTGATATTTAGCCCTTAATCTTCTGGTAAACAATTTAATAAGGAAAAGATTCATGTGAAACTTGAAAGGAAATAGATTTACAAAGACGAAAACATCACCATTTGCTTGACACAAGAATCCTAACACCAAACTATCTCTTTATTATTGAATTGATTACTTCAAAAAATGTATTTGACTGCATACAATCATAGGAAAATATTTTCTTCTTGCATAATCCAACCCTTACTGAGTCCTTTTACAAAATGTTTATATACTTTGTCTCAAATAAATTCAGACTTCAAATAAAACTTATTACAAAATAATATCTACTAAAAACATGTAGATATTTCCAAAATAGAACTAATTAATAGTAAATCTAACTATTTATGATTTTCTGTTCAAACTTTAAGGTGAACTATTGATGTGTTATCACCTAGATTGAACCTCAAGCTGAAAGGAAGGCAATTCTAGGGTAACCACAAACCATGCTTAGCCAAGTAACTAGCCTTACTAGGCCAGGAGAGGGCTCTCTCCGTAAGGATCTTAGCCAAGATGACTGGATCAAGAAAATGATATTAGGCTAGGTATAGTAGCACAAGGTTTGATTTGATTTTGAAGGGTTTTGCTGGATCGGGAGGAGCCGGACAGTTAGGGCAAGGAAATTAGTGTTAGAAAATTATATATTACGGAGCAATGGAACACATAAATTATTGCAGAAATATAAACACAGAAAACGCACAAAACAAGAGAGACACAGATATACGTGGTTCACCCAGTTTGGGCTACGTCCACCCCGAACAGCCAGTCTTTCCTTTCTATTATCCAGCAAAATGAAGAGACACAACCTACAGCAAATCCGTTGTAATATCCTCTGTTTTCTCTCACAATCTCACCTCTCTGTTTCTCGCTCACCGAATACACATCTATCACATAGCCTCAAATACAATACCCTCATACAAAGAGAGGGGTTGCCTTCTAGGGCAAAAAACCCTAAACTAAACATAAGTTCTACCGTCAGATCATCCGCCTAATGAACGGCCCAGATTGACTAGAAATTACTATACTTTTACAAGGCAATTTTACAGCTGTTTTTAGCTTCGGGGGTGCTGCCCCCGAAACCCCCCGCCAGGGGGGGCTCCCAAAGGTCGCAGCCGCCCCCCCCTGGACCCCCCCTGCAGCGAATATTTTACGGGCGGCGTTGCCACCCCCATTTCGAACTGGGGTCCTATGCAGCGATACCTTTGAATATAGAAGATAATCGGGCTCCACACCCAACAATCTCCCACTTGGAGACTGATTGTAGCAACTCCACCGCTGCTCCATTTGCTGGACAATGACTCCTCTTTGGACCTGGCTGTTTCTCATCTTCATCGTCATCCTTGAAGACCAAATGAAACTGAGCATATTCTCAGTTTCTCCCTGGTTACAACTTTTGTTAGCATATCTGCAGGATTCTGGCTAGTGTGTATCTTTTCCAGCTTCAACTCTCCATCTTCCAACACTGATCGTATGAAATGGTACTTGAGTTGTATGTGTTTAGTCCTGGAATGAAATGCTGAGTTCTTTGCAAGATGAATGGCACTTTGGCTATCACTGTATAACATGCCCATATCATGCCCCTTACCCAATTCACCCATAAACCTTTGTAACCAAATCATTTCTTTACTAGCCTCTGTAGCAGCAACATACTCTGCTTCTGTTGTTGAAAGTGAAACAACACTTTGGATTTTTGAAACCCAACTGACAGTTGTTCCTCCAACAGTAAATACATATCCTGTAGTGCTCCTCCTTTTATCTCTGTCACCTGCCATATCTGCATCAACATATCCTTGTAGGGAGATGTTTGAACCACCAAAGCATAATGCTTGATTTGTGGTACCTTTCAAATATCTGAGAATCCATTTCACTGCCATCCAATGTTCCTTTCCTGGATTGTTCATGTACCTGCTTACAACTCCCACTGCATGTGCAATATCAGGCCTTGTGCAGACCATTGCATACATTAAGCTTCCAACTGTTGATGCATATGGAACTTTAGACATATAATCCATGTCTTCTTGGGTCTTTGGGCACATTTCCTTGCTAAGTTTGAAATGGCTAGCAAAAGGTGTACTAACTGGTTTTGCATTGTGCATGTTAAATCTTTTCAACACCTTTTGTATGTACTCATTCTGAGACAATGTTAATTTATGATTTTTCCTGTCTCTAGTTATTCTCATACCAAGGATTTGTTTTGCAGCTCCCAAATCCTTCATTGCAAATGAATTTGCCAATTTTCTTTTGAGCACATTTATTTCCTGCATGTTAGATCCTGCAACAAGCATGTCATCTACATACAATAACAATATAATATAGCTGCCATCATTTTGCTTTTTCAAATAAACACAATGATCAGAGTGACATCTAGTATAACCTTGTTCAAACATAAACTTGTCAAATTTTAGATGCCACTGCCTTGGAGCCTGTTTTAAGCCATACAAGCTCGTCTTCAACCTGCACACTAGTTTCTCCTTCCCTTTCACCTCATATCCTTGTGGCTGCTGCATATATATCTCTTCCTCCAAATCCCCATGGAGAAAGGTTGTCTTTACATCTAACTGCTCAAGATGCAAATCTTCAGCTGCTACAAGACTTAAAATAGTTCTGATTGAAGTCATTTTAACAACAGGAGAAAATATTTCATCAAAATCAATACCTTTCTTCTGTGCAAACCCCTTCACCACAAGTCTAGCTTTATACCTCTGTTTTCCTCCATCTTCTTCCTTCAGCCTGTAAACCCATTTATTCTTCAATGTAGTTTTTCCTACAGGAAGCCTGACTAAATCCCAAGTCTGGTTATGCATTAAGGAGTCCATCTCTTCTTCCATGGCTACCTCCCACTTCTTCCTGCTTTCAACCTGCATTGCTTCTTCATAGCATTCGGGTTCACCGGAATCAGTCAACAATAAATAATATAATGAAGGAGAGTATCGTTCAGGGGGTCTACTTATCCTGGTAGATCTTCTAACACCACTTTCAGGTGTTTGGGGTGCCTGTTGTTGTTGTGGTGGTTGCTGTTGTTGTGGTTGTTGATTATTATTATTTTCAGGCACCTTTACTTTTTCAGTGATTTCATTAAGAACTGTGTATTCCTTGTTTTCCTTTTCCTGTTTCTTTTCCTGCAACTGATTCTTATACAAGACCTTTTCATTGAATATTACATCTCTGCTCCTAATGATTTTGTGATTTTCGTAATCATATAAGCGATAACCAAAATCATTAACACCATATCCAATAAAGGTACATTTCTTTGACTTTGCCTCAAGCTTTGTTCTATTTTCTTTATCAATATGGACAAAGGCCTCACAACCAAAAGGCTTTAAAATAGAGTAGTTTACCCTTTTACCTGTCCATGCTTCCTCTGGAACACCACCATCCAAGGAACTTGAAGGCCCTCTATTTATTAGATAAACAGCAATATCTACAGCATCTGCCCAAAACTGTAAAGGCAATCCTGCATGCAATCTCATGCACCTTGCACGCTCCATGATTGTTCTGTTCATCCTTTCTGACACACCATTTTCTTGTGTTGTTCTTGGAACTGTCTTCTCTCTGCGAATTCCATGCTCTGAACAACACCTATCAAACTCTTTGCTGCAATATTCACCTCCATTGTCTGATCTAAGACACTTAAATTTCTTTCCTGTCTCAATCTCAACCAAAGCTTTCCATTTCTTGAAAGTATCAAATACATCAGATTTATTCTTAATACAATAAATCCAAGTTTTTCTAGTTGCATCATCAATAAAAGTAACATAATAACGAGAGCCACCGAGAGATGATACCTGAGCAGGTCCCCATACATCTGTATGCACAAGCTCTGATTTTTCATTCTTCTTTTCTTTTCCAACTCTGAGAAATCTGACTCTCTTCTGTTTTCCATAAATGCAATTCTCACAAAAGTCCAAATCAACATTCTTCAAACCTGGAAACAAATTCCTTGAGTGAAGAATCTTCGTCCCCTTTTCACTCATGTGTCCGAGCCTATGATGCCATAATGCTGCATCTTCTCCTTTGGAAGTTAAAGCATTAACAGAGTTAGAAATACCATTGCATAAATACAATGTACCAACCTTTTCGCCTTTTGCTATTACCAAGGCTCCTTTGGTGACCTTCCAAGCTTTATCTGTGAAAGTTGTCACACAACCTTCACCGCCTAATTGCCCTGTTGAAATCAGATTTTTCTTTAGATCTGGAACATGCCTTACCTCCTTTAATAGCCATTGGTTTCCATTCTTCTATTTTACAAGAACCTTACCCATTCCAACGATTTTACAGGGTTTATCATCACCCAAACGAACTTGTCCAAAATCTCCTTGAACATAGTCATGAAAGTATTTCTTATCAGGTGTGGCATGGAATGAAGCCCCTGAATCTACCACCCAGGAATCAGTAATATTTTCGAAAGAAAGAATCAAAGCATCTTGTAACACCTCACCTGTCACATTTGCTTCATGATTGTTTTCTTTTTGTGCATCTCCTTCTTTTCCCTTCCGAGATCTACAGTCTTTCTTTAGGTGTCCTTTCTTTCCACATTTCCAGCACACTATCCCCTATCTCGACTTGGATCTGCCTTTCCTTGATTTACTGCGATATCCTGAGCTCTTTCCTCTTTCCATTTTTCTTCCTCTAGACTCTGCACTCAAAGCATTTCCCGATGTCTCACCGGAGCTTTTCCGTCGCATTTCCTCGCTAAGGATAGCACCGACAACATCATCAAACTTTAAAGTACTAGATCCAGAAACGGAGTTACTAATGGCCATTACCAAACCATTCCAACTTTCTTGTAATGAGCACAAGAATAACAGAGCTCTAACTTCATCATCAAAGTTTACCCCTACAGAAGTTAACTGACTTGTAACTGTATTAAAGTCATTTAAATGGTTTGCAACAGATCCACCTTCCGACATATTCATATTAAATAACCATTTCATAAGAAATACCTTGTTTGAGGCCGAGGGTTTTTCATATAGTTTCGACAACGTCTGCGTCAAACCCTCTGTCGTGGTTTCCTTCGAAATGTTGAAGGCAACTGACGCAGCAAGGCACAACCGTATTGTTCCAAGTGCCTTTCTATCGAGAAGGTTCCATTCTTCGTCTTTCATACCCGTCGGCATCTTTGTTTTTCCGCCCAATGATAGGTACAGATCTTTCTGATACAGATAATCTTCCATTCCACAGCGAGAAGTTTTGGCCGTTAAATTTCTCGACCCTAAACTTACCATCTTCCGCCATTGCTCCCACTCGAACCAGGAACCCTTCTTTCCTGCGAGTTTGTCAGCCAAATAGACCTTCGGCTCTGATACCAGTTGTTAGAAAATTATATATTACAGAGCAATGGAACACATAAATTATTGCAGAAATATAAACACAGAAAACGCACAAAACAAGAGAGACACAGATATACGTGGTTCACCTAGTTTGGGCTACGTCCACTCCGAACAGCCAGTCTTTCCTTTCTATTATCCAGCAAAATGAAGAGACACAACCTACAGCAAATCCGCTGTAATATCCTCTGTTTTCTCTCACAGTCTCACCTCTCTGTTTCTCGCTCGATGAATACACATCTATCACACAGCCTCAAATACAATACCCTCATACAAAGAGAGGGGTTTCCTTCTAGGGCAAAAAACCCTAAACTAAACATAATTTCTACCGTCATATCATCCGCCTAATGAACGGCCCAGATTGACTAGAAATTACTATACTTTTACAAGGCAATTTTACAGTTGTTTTTTCGCAGCCGCCCCCCCTTGGACCCCCCTTGCAGCGAATATTTTACGGGCGGCGTTTCCGCCCCCATTTCGAACTGGGGTCCTATGTGGCAATACCTTTGAATATAGAAGATAATCAGGCTCCACACCCAACAATTAGGTCAAAATTGCAGGGTATCGATGGGGCAAGGTAGGCACAAGGCTCAGCACTCTAGGTTTTGATGGGTGAGCTGATTTAAGACAAGTGAGGAGCTAGAAAGAGCATGTAAGCAACATGGATTCTTCCTAAACTGAAGAAAACATAGATTGTGAAATGTCTACCCAAAAACAGAGCATAGAAGTGATGGATTCTACCATTCAGACTTGTATACATTTACATAAAGAGCATGAAATGATGAAATGGAATCAACAATACATTTTAACACATGAAAACATAAGGAAAACTGAATTGAGCATCATACCACATGGATCCCAAAGAAATAGCTGCAATTTTTCATTAATCTCCTACTGTAACTGATATAAAATGATGTCTATCAAAGCCTAAGCATCCCACTGAGTCAACCTCCTCCCATTCTCAGGGGTCGAATCCCTAATATGAGGACCTAATCTAACCAAAACTGAACAAGAAACTGGAATCTAGGCATCCTAACAACATGCCTCTAAAAGTGAGGAAACTGATTCATTTATCCTCAAGATAACTTTTAATCTAATGCATCTACCTTATAGTACTTATTATCCATCATATTTGCATGCCTAGTCATAATTTACATCAGTGAAACACCATCAATGAGAGGAAACCCAAAATTACAGTCAAGGCACAATGAAATGGAAACTCAACATAATTTTTGTCCTATGCACAGCGCCCAATCTCTATGTGCATCACTTTTTGCAGGGCCATTTTGGATTCCTTCCCGGTGTCCAAATTGAGCTCATGATAGCTCATTGGAAATATCTTCAAGTATTATTTCCAGAACATCTTTAATTGTTTCATTTGAAGCTAATTTCAACTCTCAACAACTGATTCTCCCAAGGCTACTTTTGTGTGTCCAAAAAGGTGCAAAAAGGTCATTTTGTAGGTGTTTTTTGACCTTTTGGTTGACCAATTCTTCTCTAAAGGCTTAGCAAATGCTCAAGGTGCATGTACTCATCATTATGAATCCAAAAATTCTGACCATTCCCTCATTGGATGCCCCTAGGAAAATCACAGCACTAGTGGCGCTGCTCATAGAGCCAAAAAAAAAATGTCAAAAATTGCCAAATTATTCAAAAGGCAAAAATTCTTCAAAACTTGCTCAAAATTTGTGGATAACACCACCATAAAGTGGCTTGGTTAGCCAAGGAAGCTTCAATAAGCAACCTAAGTCTTTCATCCTCCTTTTTTCCTTTGAGTGCTTGTTTGAGCCTTCTTTTCATTTGCTTGACCCTTATGTTGCAAATCTTGTTCTGGGTCCTGTAATGGCAAGGCATGTGCCTGATGATCTGATTGTCCTGTTGGCCTTTTGTAGCAGCCTCTCCAAATGAAAATTGACCCTATCAAGCCAAGTTTCTCTATCCTCCTCAATCTCCTTCTCAAGTCTTTGTTTTGTAGTCAAGGTGGTTGGGATTTCTTCCTCTTGCATTACTGACTTGCCTTTGTCACCTTGCCTCTTTGCTTTGAGAAGTTCCAGTTCCATAAGGACATGTTTATCACTTAGCTGCTTGTTCTCTTGCTCAAGGTATGAAATGACATACTTATTTCTCGCCAAGTTGTCCATTGGTGCTTGGATTTGTGCATCTTTTTCCCTTAAGGTTATGTTTTCGTTTGTTGCCTCATCTTGGACCTCCAAGTCAACTATTTCAATACCATGATAGATGTGTGGTTGTTCTGGTTCATCATCTTCCATCAAATCAAAATCCCTTTACTCCTCATCATCAAGGCTTTCCTCCAACATCTTTTCCTTCCCTTTATGCAGTTGTTGCACCTGTTGTGCCTATTGTGTCGATGAAGAAGGGAAAGCCCCTTCCACATTTTGTGGAGCAAGCATTTGCCTATGAGCTGATGAAGAAAGCAAGTCCCCTTCCACATCAAGTGGAGTAAACACTTACCTATCTGCTACAAACAACTTTCTAGCCCCTCTCTGATATGTCTTGTAGGCTTTTGGCTCCTCAACAGTTTTAATCTCTTTAACCTTCTCATCTTTCTTTACTTTGGCACTGTTGGAAGACCTTTCTACTCCTTAAGGCACTAGTGGAGGAATCTGAGGACCATTGAAGATGTCATTTGCAATGAATGTATCCTAGGATATGTTTAGTAGGGTGAGATGATGTAGCACAATCATCTTAATCAGGGAATAGTGATAGATACTACTCATCTGCTGGGGGTATGGCTTTTTCTGCACAATGTAGGCCATCTTCTCAATGTTCCTGAATAAGAAATAAGGGATGCTCAACATTTTCACCCTTGTGAAGTGCATAAGAAGACTAATATGATAGGTGTACAATCTAGAAAAATCTGCCCTCACATGCAAAATACTTCATAATGATCCTCATCATTGGGGCATACTTGTCTTCAAGGAACTTGAAAGGAAAGGTCCTCTTCTTTCAATCTCTGTACCTGGATTTGATGTATGGCTCATAGTAGTTCTCATCCAAATCTTGTGCCTTATACCATTTTTCCCCCACATTTGGAATCCCTGTAGCATCAGAGATGATGGAGGATGAAATTGTAAATTTAACCCCGGCAAGAGTTACCTTGTTATCACGGAGATTGGCTACAAAAAGCTTGGTCAACTCAGGATGATGTTGAACTCTTTCCACCTGCTCACAAAACTCATAACACCCTAGATGTTTGAAACAAGTGACAGTCATATGAGAAGCATGTAACTCTCTGATGTTTGATGGTTCCTCCCTGATAATTCTGCCTCCCTTATGTGGTTTTCTCTGATGCTGAGGTTCATCTCCCATGCTTTCACTGCCACTATTTTCTTCCTCCTCATAATCTCTATCCTCTTTGTCCATGTTTGTCGATTTTGAAGTTGTGTAACCCTAGAGAAGGTAATCAAGGAATGAGTTATGGTGAACAGGGATAGGGGAGGGGAGATGAGCTTATGCGGTGTAGGATGGAATATATATGATATGAGAATGAGAAGGAGGGTATTCTTCTTTGATAGGGACTGTTTAGTAAATAGGGTTTTAGGATTTTGCTTTGGGGATTAGGGAATAAGGGATATGGAGGGATTTGTTTGAGGGAATTAGGGTAAAAGGGATATGGGGGAGTTTATAGGAGGGATTAGGATTCAAGGAATAGGTGGAGGGATGTATAAGAGGGATTAGGGTTTAAGGAATAGGTGGAGGGATTTGTAGGCAATCTAGGGTTTGATTTTTGAAATAGCAAACCAACTTCAAAATGATGAATTGAATGGCAAGAGGATAGCTCAGAGATTACACTTACTTGTTTATAAGCTATAGAAGGTAAAAAACACATTTTGAGTGGCTAAGAGGGTGTTTTGGAACTTGTTTGCCCTATGCGTAGTGCCACCTACAGGTGCGCAGCGCTTCGGCTCTATGTGTAGCGTCGTTCAAATTTGCACTGGAGAAACTACCCTATGCACAGTGCTCTGTCCCTATGCACAGCACTCTGGCCCTTGTGCGCAGAGCCTCCTCAAACTGCTCTATGCACAACGCCCTGTCTTCTATGCGCAACGCCCTGTCTCCTATGCACAGTGCCCTGTCTCCTATGCACAGCGCCTCTTCTCCTTAGCCACCAATTGGCCTCAATTCCCCTCTCTTCTTCAATTCTTTTCTTTCTCTTTGTCAAATGAGAATGATGAATTTGGAAAAGGAGTGTGACAACTTATATAGAGGTTTATTTTTATTTTTCATTAGAAAAACCCACTTTCTAATGTTTTGGAACTTTTTCTTCTTACCTCCAAATCTCTATATAATACCTTTCTCTCTTTGTCTCTCTTTAGGTGGATGATGCTTGGATTGAACTGATTTCTTCAGTGGTTTCATTTTCTTGCAGCAAGGAGAAATGTTTGGGGCAGTTGGGAACACTTATTACACAAAATGGATTGAATTACATCAAAAGAATATAAATCAACTAAAAATACTATGTTTTCATCTCAAAAACATGTTTTTGAGATGAAATTTACATTAGTGACAATAGATCTTTATACAATCATCATGACTTATTGGAAATTACTCTTTGTTTATTGATCATCCTCATACCTTTGTTTCCATTTATTTACACTTGAAATCATGCTTTTGACCTTGGAAATGAACCCTAAGACCTAATGGAAATACCTTGGAAATGAACCCTAAAACCTAATGGCAAGACAGCTGCCTTGACACCTAAAGTAACATATTTGAAACCTCAACTAAATACAACATGGAAATGGGTCAGAAAATGTACCTCATGAGGGAATATTTGATTTTCTAAGAAAAAGACAACCATCATTGGACCATTTTAACATGAACTAATGGAATGATCCAAAATTTAGTATGAGACACCTAAAATGAAAATGAAAAGAGCAGATTTGATCCCTGATGGAAGCATGCATATACTGACACTGACACTGGCCTTACTGGGTATGGCAGCTCCTTGGAGGTGTCAAGAACACTGTAGACCAAGTGCCTAGCTAATTGGTCTAATACGGTCAAACAAGTGAAAAACTAAAAACTTTTTTGAAAATTTTGAAAATTGATGACTCGATACAAACTAAAGACTAACTCACAACCGACTCTAAACTGACTCAAAAACCAACTAAATTCAGCACAAATCATTTAATATTTATAGCCTTCACTTCGGGCCCCAAGCTCAAATGACATTGTACTTCAAATCTTGCAAGGAAAGCAAACTGGTATATACAATGATATTGAAGCAACTTCAGCAAACTACATCAGAAATTTTAGTGTTTCAAGAGCCTACCATTAACTGGTCCTCCTGAGCATTCTTGACCATCCATTTCCTTTAATAAAAATGAATTTTTTCCTCGATAGGCTGATATTTTATACAGTCCTTTGCATAGATTGTCAAACTTACCATGCTTTCCTTTTTCTTCATTTCGTGCATCCTATCGCAGCACTACATCTTCTAGCTGAAACTTTTCTACCTTGGTTTTGCAGTCATAAATCTTCTTTATCTTCTCTTGCAGTCGGAAAGTGTTTTGAGAAACCTCTTCTCTTGTTTGTTGAAGGTGAATCATTTGATTGATCCAACGTTGAATATCATCCTCTTCATTATCGGCTTCTTGCAACAATCTCATGACTGAGACTGCAAAGGATGTGGGAAACACCGTATCAGTACCATAAACCAATTCAAAAGGAGACATACCTATTGATTTCTTACTGCTCACTCTATCGGCCCACAAAGCATTAACAAGCTTCTGATGCCAATTCTTTTTGTTTGCTTCCAACATATTCTTAATAATGTTTACCAAGGATTTATTTGAAGACTCAGCTAGTCTGTTGCCCTATGGGTAGTATGTCGTGGAATGACCCAGTGTGATTTTGTATTTGTTGCAAAACTCAACCATTCTCTCGACTTAAATGTTGTTGCATTATTTGTAATAATCTTGTGAGGGAAACCAAAACGAGACAAGATATTCGACTCTAAAAACTGAATGATTACCGTGTCCATAGCTCGCCTTGTCAGAATGGCTTTGATCCTTTTGGTGAAGTAATCAGTAGCCATCAAAATATATCTTTGTTGTGTTGATGATGTAGGTTGAATTTATCCTATGAAATCAAGCCCCCACTGCTGGAAAGGAGCATTAACTACAATCGGTTTCAAAGGAAGAGGAAGCAGATTCCTTTTTCCTTGAAAAACTTGACATTTGTGGCAGCTCATGACTTAGTATCTTATATAAATCTGAAAACAAAGATGGCCAATAATATCCTGCTCTCAAGATTTTATTGGTTGTTTTTTTTCCAAAACAAGTGACCCCCACAATATCCTCTATGGAAATCATTCATTACCTGCTGAGCTTCATTTTCAACCAAACAATTAAGGAGAACCCCTCTCGGATCTTTCCAATAGAGAGCACCATCTAAAATGAAAAATTTTGCAGACTTTAGTTTTAGTGATCTACCTTTACTTCTTGACATTCCAGGAGGAGGAGAAAGATTTTGAAGGACATATACTATATCGAAATACCAAGGTGAGTTGAGAAACATCTCTGATACCTGAATGACTGTGCCACCATCTTCGTCATCCGACATTGCTGCAATGAGATTTATGTCTAGAGCATGAAGATTCGACTCAGCCATGAGTTTTGCTAAGCCTTGACCTTTGATCAGTTTGGTAGGCTTAATCTCAAGATCATACTCTAAAATCGTTGCTATCCACTTACCTCATCTTCTCTCCATATCAGTTAGCATGAGGACATATTTTACAGCCGCACTAGGAACATATGCTATAGTATGTGAATGTAGACTATAAACTCGGAAATCCTTTAATACCTTTATAAGAGCCAAAGCTTGTTTCTTGATGATGTTATAGTGCAAAGCGGCATCTCTGATAGTCTGACTAAAAAATGCAATGGGTTGTTCCATCTAATCCTTCTTTTGCATCAACACTGCATCCAAAGTGTGCTCAGATGCAAATGAAAATATAATAAAATCATGAGTACAATCGAGACTGATCAAAATTGGGGCTGTGGTGAAAGCAAGATTTACTACGTTGAAAGATTTCATGGCATCCTTGGTCCATTTCAAAGTGATTTCCTTCTTCAACTATTAGTTAACTCACCTAAATGCTCAGCCAAATTTGGTATAAATCTGTGTAAGAATTTCATCTTACCGTTGAAAGCTTGAATTTCCTTTTTATTGCGTGGACAGTCTATTTGTTGGATTGCATCCACCATTGGAAGATCAATGTGAATACCATCTTTAGAAATTATATGATCGAGGATTTTACCTTCCTCCATGGAAAAAAGACTCTTCTTTGGATTTAAATAAATCCCGAACTTCCTGCATTTCTAAAAAACAATCCTCAGGTGGTGTAAATGTTCATCATCAGAACCAGAAAATACTGTCAAGTCATCTCAATAAACTACCAAGAAAACATCCTTCTCATTAGCGAAATATATATCCATGGCCCGCTAAAAAGTGGCCTCGGCATTCTTCAGCCCAAATGGCATCTTGGCATACTTAAAAGTTCCTCATGGTGTTGTGAAGGCAGTTTTGTCTTGGTCTTTTTCGTGCACCAAGATATGATTGTAACCTGAGTAGCCATTTAGTAGTGACAGCTGTGATGCTTCAACTACTCTTTGTAGAATATGGTCCATTTTAGGAAGAGGGAAATTATCTTTCAGGGATACTTTATTTAGGTTCCGAAAATCAATGCACAACCTTATCTCTCTAGTATTTTTTTATACCGAGACCAAATTTGAAATCCAATCAGAGAATATAATTGGAACAATGATACCAGCTTTAAAAAATCTATTTACCTCTTTCTTGATGGATGGCAATAGCTTTGGATTGATTCTCCTCAACTTTTTTCTAAAAGGTTTTTGATCCAGCTTGATAGGAATGGTATGCTGAATGATGTTCTTGTCATATACCTTCAAATCTGAGTAATCCCACGCAAAAACATCAGAAAATTTAGAAAGAAATTTAACATACTTAGCCTTTGACTCAGGAGATAATGTTTTTGATAACTTAACAAGCTTAGGCTGGTCCGTTGTCCCAATGTTTACATCTTCAACTCCTTTGTCAGTAGGTACAAGATTGGTTTTCTCACCACATCATCTTGATCAAACAACTCCTCTAAAGGTATAAGACCTCTAGGAATAACATTATCCTTCAGTTGTAAAACATCCAGGAACTGCCTGTGGAGGATGGGTAGAGTAGTGATAGAAGCTGCTAGTAGGGCTCTGAACCATTTCCTAACTTCTCCTCCAAAACTTTGTACAAACAGCCTCATCATCACATCTTCAATTTCAACTTCATGGAGGTGAAAGAAATAATTCATCTTGTCTATGTGTTGTTGAGTTGTGATGGTTTGGGTGCCATCAAAGAAAGGTATTTTGGTTTGATAATAAGTGGGCATGGCACCAGGATTTTGAGGTAAGACAAGGGGTGCATATCGGGCAGCCATAACTGGAGGTGGGGGAGGTAGTGGATTTAAAGCAAGGATTGGGATACTCTGTATACTCAAAGGGGGATTAAAGATAGCTTGAGTGGTGTGAACAATTTGTGAAGAAGAAGGCAAGGGATGAGAGATGGTTTGGGAGGCAGTAGATGTAAAGGAGATATTTTGAAAATCAAAAGATGGCCTATGAGTCTTATTTTGCACCCAAGTGTTTAAATTTAAAGGGAGGTTCTGCAACTGATCAAGAGTATGAATAAGTTGTGACTCTAATTCATTTAAAACAAGTCTTCAACGGGGTTTTCAAAAGATATAGAGGAATCAACAACTATCTGATCAATCCAACTTAAATATTTACTGCGAAATAAACTTTGCTCAAAATTAACATCAAACTCAATATCTTGCAAAGTGTCTAACCTTCCCGGGAGTGAATTAAAACAAGGAATGAAATCCTCACTTGATTTTTCTTCGGCTAAAGTGGATTTCTCTGCAGCTTTCTTAAATTTTCGCCCAATTTTATGAGGATCATTGACAATGGTTGGAGGATTCCGATCTAGATTGGATTTGGTGTACTTTCGAGAAGCCAGTATGTCTAATTTTGAAATTTTATATATTTCTTTACAACTTTCCAATTCAGCCTAGTAAATTCTAAAACTCATCATCCACAAGCTTAAGAATTCAAATGAAACATCTTATTGAGGTGATTAACTTCTAATCTTTCCTCCCTAGTATGGTCACCATTATGTTATCACCTGGGTTGAACCTCAGGCTGAAAGGAAGGAAATGTCAGGGTAACCACAAACCACACTTAGCCAAGTAGCTAGCCCTACTAGGCCAGGAGAGGGCTCTCTCTATAAGGATCTTAGCCAAGATGACTGGATCAAAGAAAATATACTAGGCTAGCTACAGTAGCACAAGGTTTGATTTGATTTTGAAGGGTTTTGCTGGATCAGGAGGAGTCGCACAGTTAGGGCAAGGAAATTAGGTCAAAATTCCAGGGTTTCGATGGGGCAAGGTAGGCACAAGGCTCAAAAATCTAGGGTTTATGGGTGAGGTGATTTAAGATGGGTGAGGAGATAGAAAGATCATGTAAGCAACATGGATTCTTCCTAAACTGGAGAAAACATAGACTGTGAAATGTCTACCCAAAAACAGAGCATAGAAGTGATGGATTCCGCCTTTCAAACTTGTATACATTCACATAAAGAGCATGAAATGATGAAATGGATTCAAAAATACATTTTAACACATGAAAACATAAGGAAAACTGAATTGAGCATCATACCACATGGATCCCAAAGAAATAGTTGCAATTTTTCATTAATCTCCTACTATAACTGATACAAAATGATGTCTATCAAAGCCTAAGCATCCCACTGAGTCCAACCCTTTACAATGAGAAAGAAGAAGAAGATATAGACATTGATTCAACCTCCTCACATCCTCAGGGGTATAATCCCTAAGATGAGGAGCTAAGCTAACCAAAATTGAACAAGAAATTGGAATCTAGGCATCCTAAAAACTTGCCTCTAAAAGTGAGGAAATTGTTTCATTTGTCCTCAAGATAGCTTTTAATCTAATGAATCTACCTTCTAGTACTTATTATCCATCATATTTACATGCCTAGTCATCATTTACATCAGTAAAACACCATCCATGAGAGGAAACCCAAAATTACAGTCAAGGCATAGTGAAATGGAAACTCAGCACAATTTTTGTCCTATGCGCAGTGCCCAAGCTCTATGCGCAACGCTTTTTGAAAGGCCATTTTGGAGGCCTTCCCGGTGTCCAAATTGAACTCATGATAGCTCATTGAAATATATTCAAGTAGTATTTCTAGAACATCTTGAATTGTTTCATTTGAAGCTCATTTGATGCCTCAAAAACTGATTCGCCCAAGACCACTTATGTGTATCCAAAAAAGGGCAAAAAGGTCATTTTGTAGGTTTTTTTGACCTTTTGGTTGACCATTTCTGCTCTAAAAGCTTAGAAAATTCTCAGGGTGCATGTACTCATCATTATGAATCCACAAATTCTGACCATTCCCTCATTGGATGCCCCTAGGAAAAGCACAGTGCTAGTGGCGCTGCACATAGAGCCAAAATTTCTGTGTCAAAAATTGCGAAATTATTAAAAAGGAAAAAATTCTTCAAAAATTGCTCAAATTTTTTGGATAACACCACCATCAAGTGTCTTGGTTAGCCAAGGAAGCTTTAGCAAGAAACCTAATCCTATTATCCTCCTTTTTTCTTTTGAGTTCTTGTTTTACACTTCTTTTCATTTGCGTGACCCTTATGTCGCAAATCTTGTTCCGGGTCCTGTAATGGCAAGCCATGCGCCTGATGATCCGATTGTCCCTGTTGGCCTTTTGTAGCAGCTTCTTCAAATGAAAATTGACCCTGTCAAGCCAAGTTTCTCTATCCTCCTCAATCTCCTTCTCAAATCTTCGTTTTGTAGTCAAGGTGGCTGGGGTTTCTTCCTCTTGCATTACTGACTTGCCTTTGTCACCTTGCCTCTTTTCTTTGAGAAGTTCTAGCTCCATAAGGGCCTTTTTTTAACTTAGCTTCTTGTTCTCTTGCTCAACATATGAAATGACATACTTAGCTCTCGCCAAGTTGTCCATCAGTGCTTGGATCTGTGCATCTTTTTCCCTTAAGGTTATGTTTTTGTTTGTTGCCTCATCTTGGACCTCCAAGTCAAATATCTCAATACCATGATGGATGTGTGGTTTTTCTGATTCATTATCTTCCATCAAATGAAAATCCCTTTCCTCCTCATCATCAAGGCTTTCCTCCAACATCTTTTCCTTCCCTTTATGCAGTTGTTGCACCTTTTGTACCTGTTGTGTCGATGAAGAAGGAAAAGCCCCTTCCACATTTTGTGGAGAAATCATTTGCCTATGAGTTGATGATGAAGGAAAGGCCCCTTCCACATCAAGTGGAATAAAAGCTTGCCTATCTACTGCAAACAACTTTCTAGCCCCTCTCTGATATGTCTTGTAGGCTTTTGGCTCCTCAACAATTTTAATCTCTTTAACCTTCTCATCTTTCTTTACTTTGGCACTGCTCGAAGGCCTTTCTACTTCTTGAGGCACCGATGGAGGAATCTGAGGACCATTGTTAGGCCCCTATACTACTAGTGTAACCCCTTATTGTTATTAGTACAACCCCCTTATTATATTTTTGTACCCATGTAGTCCCCATATTGTTACTATTGTGCCCATAGAAGCCCATTATTGTTATTATTATGCCCTGTTATGTAAAAAATTAGTTAACTTAGGTTTATTATTTAATTTTAACTTTAATTAGATGAAAGGGCACGATTATAAGATCATGCCCTTTCCCAAAGGGTGTCCATGGCGGTATATAAGCCAGGCACCCGCAATTGTAATAGCATCAACTGTAATTTCATCTTATTAATAAAATATTTATATATCTATTCTGCGTATCAGAAGATTTTTGTTCCATTAGTATTAGAGCACCTGGGGCCTATGGAAAGCCTCACTACTTTTCTGCACATAGTTACTCCCACTGTGCATCCCATTGTCTCATCGCATTGTGTTTTCCACTGTGCAGTCTGTTGCATTTTCACTTGTCTGTAATCCATCGCTTTACCACTGTCAACACACCCTGTCTCGTTCCATCCCTGTCCCGACCAATGTCTTTTGCACCCAATTGTTGTGCACCCGGACTCTCAGTCTGTTGTTCCCTTCCGAAAATCCACACCATCGTTGTTAACACACTTCCGCACAGTGCCAATTATCTTCGATCAATATCTTGCCTCGGTCAACACTGCTGCAATGTTCTTTGACGTGGTGTATTATTCAACCGTCTGAGGGACACATCATTTAACGTCACGATTGGATTACGTTGGGTATATAACTATATAAGGTTTATAGCATAAGTCATATAGTTATATGATATTAATCACTTTTTGATATAGCTTAATTAATTAAAAAAAAAATTAGTCAAGTTAACCTGCGGTGATAAACACTGAAATTCCGGCGTTCTTTTTTCTGCGGTGACAGCACTGAGGTTCCCATTTCCTTTCTGCATTATTATCCTTGCCCCGACTGACCGAAACGTGACATTTTCGTTTGGACGTGACTCTCCATTACGTGACTATCCATTCAATCATTAAAATAATTATAGAGTAATACGTCCATATAAAACACATATATAATATATATTATATAATATATATGATATATAAGTTATATATAATATATATTATAAATTATATAACATATAACTTTAATTTAGTTGTAAGTTATCTATCTATCTATATATATATATATATAAAGTTAATTTAATTAATTAAAAAGTTATATATATAATTTAATTAATTAAATTTATTTTAATTAATTAAAAGTTATATATAAGTTAATTTAATTAATTAAATTTATTTTTAATTAATTAAAAGTTATATGTATAAAATTTATTTTAACTAATTAAAAAAAAAAAAACAAAAACAAAAAAAGAGGAAAAATAATTTAGCTGGCAAATAAATATACGCCCCCGCAAACCCGCTCAATGTCGACAATGACAATGGCGGATTTCCAAAAAAAAATGTTGGATGCAGAGCCTAAGATAAATAGCAACCACGATGAGGTCAATAAAAGATTAAATGAATTCCAGATCAAGCTTGGGAAGCAAGCTGATGAAATAAAAAATCTTCACGATACGAAAAATCAAATAGAAATAAAGATGGAAAATTACCATGTTCAGACAGAAGCAGGCATCAAAGAGGTCTTAACAATGCTGAAAATTCTGTGTAAAAGGTTGAATTGTACACCCGAACAACTACTAAAAGAAGGTGAAGAGAATCAAGAACACATCTCATCAGATTCAACAAAGTCCACAGACTCTCATGACAAAGTTGAATCCCCAAAAAAATCAGCGGCACCCCACCAAGAAGCAAGTAACACAGCCTTTACAAACAAGCAACTTTGGGATAACTTTACCAATCAACACCCTTTTTTTGCTCAACCAGTAGCAACATACCAGCGAAGGGCAAAGGTTGAGATGCCTAAATTCGATGGAAACGAAAAAAACAATGTTGCATGGATAAATAAAGCAGAAGAATACTTTGAGATATATGACATCACTGACAATGACGAAAAGCTCAGGCATGCATCCATGAAAATGGAGGGAGAAGCATATAACTGGTATATGTGGTGGAAAAAGACAACACACATCATTAGCTGGAGGAAATTTAAAGATGCATTCTTCAAAAGATTCCAAGGTGTAAAGGAAGAAGAGTTCTTTTCAAAACTCATCAAGTTACGACAAAAAGGAAGTGTGGACGAATACACTCAAGAATGGGAGACCTTAGTAACACGAGTACCTGGGTTATCAGAATCTCGTCTAATTCAGTCATACATCTCGGGACTCAAAACCCATTTACAAGCAGAACTTGAGATGCATGACATTACATCTATAGAAGTAGCAAGACGAAAAGCAAAAACAGCCGAAAAGAAATCCGAACCAATATTTTGGTCAAAAGCAGAAAAAACTTATGCAAGACGAAGGATACCCCAGTATGTGGACTCCAATAATACAAGATATGTTCCACCACATCGTCGTGAAGATGAAAAGTCTAATGTGGAAATACAAAGGATAAAAGAGGGAAAATGTAAACGCTGTGGTGAGAAATGGGACCCCAAACATAGATGTGCTAAAGGAAAAGAAGCAAAGAACCTATATAATTGTGAAGCAACCAATGATTCAAACAGTGAAGATTATGACATAGAAGACACAGAAGACGCCCCGGAATTCTCACCAGAATCAGATGACGGAAGTATTCCACAAGTGTCATTATCAGCTATGACAAGTATATCACAACCTCAGACTTTAAAGTTAAAAGGACACATAAAGAAGAACAACGTAGTGGTTCTCATCGACTCTGGAAGCACACACTATTTTTTAGATGCAACCGTGGCAAAGAGACTCAATGTCTTTTCATTTCCCTTACCAAACATGAAAGTGATGGTAGCTAATGGTAAGAAGATTGAAAAGGTAGGGAAATGCCATAAGGTCAATTTGCAGATTCAAGACTTTAATCTAGAGTCTCCATTCTTCACAGTACCGTTAGGAGGAGTAGATGTAGTCTTAGGTATCCAATGGTTACGAACTTTAGGTACTTATGCCACCAACCATCAAGTACAATTTATAAAATTCAAATGGGGAGGTCAGAAGTACAAGCTACACGGATTCCAAGCACCAGAAAATCAAGTTGTATCATCATCTCAGATGATGAAACTAAGTCGAAAAGGAGCACCCGCTTATGTAGTACAATGTCACCAGTTAGAGATGTTATCTGCAAATATGACCAGAGAAGAGTCACCAGAGATACAAGATTTGATTCGGAAGCATGAAAAAGTATTTCAAGACCTACCTATGAAGATGCCACCTAATAGGGAAATTGAGCATACAATAGAAGTCAAGGCAGGGTCAGACCCTGTCAACATCAAGCCATACCGATATCCACATCACCAAAAAACGGAACTTGAGAGATTAATCCAAGACCTTTTAAAGTGTGCGACCTTGATCATCTTGGAATATCTGATCAAGTGGAAGGACTTACCTGAAGAAGACGCTTTCTGGGAGAATGAATCATTCTTCAACAACATCTGTTGTTACTTATGCTTTGAGGACAAAGCATTCTTTCGAGAGGAAGGCAATGTTATGTAAAAAATTAGTTAACTTAGGTTTATTATTTAATTTTAATTTTAATTAGACGAAAGGGCACGATTATAAGATCATGCCCTTTCCGAAAGGGTGTCCATGGTGGTATATAAGCAAGGCACCCACAATTGTAATAGCATCATCTGTAATTTCATCTTATTAATAAAATATTTATATATCTATTCTGCGTATCAGAATATTTTTGTTCCATGCCCTTACATTATTATTGTTATGTTCACTCTAATTATATTATGACCCCTTAAAATCATATATTTAGAAAGGAGGTATTTTCATTTGTATCATCCAAGAATTGTTCATTTGTGTAATGTAAAGGAGGTTTCCCCCTCGAAGAGGCTGAATTAGAAGTCGTTGATCTATCTTTTCTATCTTTTTGTGAGCTGGTTTCATAACACCATTGAAGATGTAATTTGAAATGAATGTATCCCAGGAGATGTTTAAGAGGTTGAGATGATGTAGCACAATCATCTTAATCAGGGAATAGTGATAGATACTACTCATCTGCTGGGGGTATGGGTTTTTTTGTACAATGTATTCCATCTTCTCAATGTTCCTGAATAAGAAATAAGGGATGCTCAACATTTTCATCCTTGTGAAGTGCATAAGAAGCCTAATGTGATAGGTGTACAATCTAGAAATTCTTCCCTCACATGTAAAATACTTCATAATGATCCTCATCATCAAGGCATACTTGTCTTCAAGGAACTTGAAAGGAAAGGTCCTCTTCTTTCAATTTCTGTACCTGGATTTGATGTATGGCTCATAGTAGTGCTCATCCAAATCTTGTGCCTTATACCACTTTTCCCCCACATTTGGAATCCTTGTAGGATTAGCAATGATGGAGGATGAAATTGTAAATGTCACCCCAGCAAGAGTTACCTTGTTATCACGGAGATTGGCTACAAAACGCTTGGTCAGCTCAGGATGATGTTGAAATCTTTCCACCTGCTCACAAAACTCATAACACCCTAGATGTTTGAAACAAGTGACAGTCATATGAGAAGCATGCAACTCTCTGATGTTTGATGGTTCCTCCCTGATAATTCTGCCTCCCTTATGTGGTTTTCTCTGATGCTGAGGTTCATCTCCCATGCTTTCACTACCACTATTTTCTTCATCCTTATAATCTTTGTCCTCTTTGTCCATGTTTATCTAATTTTGAAGTTGTGTAACCTTAGAGAAGGTAATCAAGGAATGAGTTATGGTGAACAGGGATAGGGGAGGGGAAATGAGCTTATGTGGTGTAGGATGGAATATATATGATATGAGAATGAGAAGGAGGGTATTCTTCTTTGATAGGGACTGTTTAGTAAATAGGGTTTTACGATTTTGCTTTGGGGATTAGGGAATAAGGGATATGGAGGGATTTGTTTGAGGGAATTAGGGTAAAAGGGATATGGGGTAGTTTATAGGAGGGATTAGGGTTCAAGGAATAGGTGGAAGGATGTATAGGAGGGATTAGGGTTTAAGGAATAGGTGGAGGGATTTGTAGGCAATCTAGGGTTTAATTTTTGAAATAGCAAATCAACTTCAAAATGATGAATTGAATGCCAAGAGGATAGCTCAGAGATTACACTTACTTGTTTATAAACTATAGAAGGAAAACAACACGGTTTGAGTGGCTGATAGGGTATTTTGGCACTTTCTGGCCCTATGCATAGTGCCACCTACAAGTGCACAACGCTTTGGCTCTATGTGCAGCACCGTTCAAATGTGCACTAGAGAAACTGCCCTATGCGCAGTGCTTCGTCCCTATGCGCAGCGCTCCAACCTCTGTGTGCAATGCCTCCTCAAACTGCTCTGTGCATAGCGCCCTGTCTCCTATGCGCATCACCCTGTCTCTTATGCACAGCGCCCTGTCTCCTATGCACAATGCCTCTTCTCCTTACCCACCAATTAGCCTCAATTCCCCTCTCCTTCAATGATTTTATTTCTATTTGCCAAATGAGAGTGATGAATTTGGAAAAGGAGTGTGACATCTTATATAGAGGTTGATTTTGATTTTTCATTACAAAAACCCACTTTCTAATGTTTTGGAACTTTGTCTTCTTTCCTTCAAATCTTTGTTTAATACCTTTCTCTCTTTGTCTCTTTTCAGGTGGATTATGCTTGGATTGAACTAATTTCTTCAGTGGTTTCATTTTCTTGCAACAAGGAGAAATGTTTAGGGCAGATGGAAACACTTATTACACAAAATGGATTGAATTACATCAAAAGAATATAAATCAACTAAAAATACTCTGTTTTCATCTCAAAAACATGTTTTTGAGATGAAAATTACATTAGTGACAAAATATCTTTATACAATCATCATGACTTATTGGAAATTACTATTTGTTTATTGGTCATCCTCATACCTTTGCTTCCCTTTATTTACACTTGAAATCATGCTTTTGACCTTGGAAATGAACCCTAAGACCTAATGGAAATACCTTGGAAATGAACCCTAAAACCTAATGGAAAGACAACTGCCTTGACACCTAAAGTAACATATTTGAAACCTCAACTAAATACAACATGGAAATGGGTCAGCAAATGTACCTCATGAGGGAAGATTTGATTTTCTAAGAAAAAGACAACCATCAGTGGACCATTTTAACATGACCTAATGGAATGATCCAAAATTTAGTATGAGACACCTAAAATGAAAATGCAAAGAGAAGATTTGATCCCTGATGGAAGTATGCATATACTGACACTAACATGTTGATTGTACCTACTTTTTCTCTTTTTCTATCTGTTTGTTTCCAAACTGTAGGATTTGTGTTTATCTTTATTCAACTAGCTCTAGTAACTTATCCCATCGCTCTTCACTTCGAATGGAAAATTTTACCATGATCCTGAATCTCTCATCTACTTTTGTGTATGTCTCAAAAGTTGACTTATTCAGAAATATATGATGGATTTCATGTTGAATAAAGAGATCATGTTGTAGGCCCTCCATGAAAGCTTCTCCACTTATAGTTCTTCTAACTTTAGCAAATTTAGATGCATCTGCAGCAATATTACATAATTTATCTTAATATTTTTCTAATGGAATCAATTTTCCATTAGAAGCTCTTAAGGTTGGGACCTCTTTCTCCTACAATACATTGAATTTTTTGTTGAACCCTTTTCCCTGTAATTCTAATTCTTTGCACTTATTTTCTAATTACACCATAAGATTTTTCTTTGTCAACACTCTTTTGACTTCCATCACTGCATTTTTCTATCATGAATGTTGAGTTCTTCAAGCTCATCTTTATTTTTGGAATTCAACATATTTATAATCTTGTGTGCTTCAGCTGGTCTGTGCTCAATTTCAAATTTTGTCTTCTCAATTACTGCCTTGACATTTTGCACTAGCTCTTCTTGTTCAAAAATGATCTGAATATATGGCCACAATATTTGCATTAATATTGTGTCAAATGTTGCGCTTGGCTTCTACAAACATTTGATTTGTAAGGGACTGATCTTCATATTTTTGAATTTGCTGAATTAATTTAAAATTCTTTTGTACCTCTGCAAGGTATGCATTTTCTGCTCTGATCTTTCTTTCCTCCATCTTTGTGAGTGTTGTTGTTAACAGATCCTTTTCCTTATTTGTTAAAGATAATTCTCCTAAAGCTTAGGCTAGCTTCTCAGAAGAATCTAAATTTGATGCCTGTGTTGTTCGGTGTGTCTCTTGTTGTGTTGATGTACCTGCTATTGATGTACCGGTTGCTTCCAGTTGCTCCTTTTCCTTCAATAGTGCTTCCATGTCCTGTTCCATCTTCTGGATTTGAACATTTTGTTCAACTACTATTTTGAACAGTTTTTCTTTTTCCATCTCCAGATTGGTTACTTCTTTGGCCTGAGGGTGCTCTGTTGTTGGAAGCTTAAGTTGTTTCCTAAGGGCTTGAATATCTGCATTTTTGTTTTTAATAATCTCCTCAGCTGCCTTGACATCACTAGGATCATATCCTAGTTTTATAATTAAATCTTCTAAAGTTTTGATTCTGGTGTCTTTGGCCAGAGAAGACATTCTTTCAATCTTCAACTGTGAGTGCATATTATTTAGAGATGTTTGTAACTTAGAGGCAGCCATGGCTAAACTAGTCAGTGTTGAGTAGATCATTTCACCTACTTGCTTATGCAAATCAATTTGATCAATTGCATTAACCTTTTTGGTATCAATAGAAAATATGGCAACCTTGTAATCTTATACACTTTTGGGAGTTGGTAGTGTAGGTTCCAAAAAGGCCAATTGGAACTGCCCCTTTTCTGAGTCAAATGAAGATAGAAATTTGTGTTGGGTGGTGGAAGTTTGCTTCCAAAACTCTGAATATGTTGAAGCCTTCAAAGCTTCATTCCTCAACTTGATTTCCCTGTATCTTGCAAAAATTCTCTGTTGTGCTGGAATCTGATATGTAGAAGATATAGGAGACTGAGTTGTCTCCTCTATATATGGAAAAGAAGTGGTAGGTGTTCATATCAAAACCATTGTATTTTTCTCATGTGAACCATTTTCTTCTGAGGATTTTTCTTGAATATTTATTACTTTAGGATCAATCTTAGTAGTGATCTTTCAATCCTTCTTCCTCCTCTTGAAGACACAAAATTCTGTAGCCTAGGCTTCTGAGTCAGTAGGGGACATACTCTCCCTCGGCCTCTTAATTTATTTGTATTTTGGAATAGGAGTTTACAGTGATGATTGAATGACTATTTGTTCTTCTGCTTCCTGTAGTGTGTTTTCTGTCCACTTCTCCTTGTTAGCATATTGATCTATCTCTGGCCTAGGTGTATGTGCATATGGAGTGCTCTTCTTCTCAACTCTCAGCTTTGAAATTGTCCTTAAAGGATCATAAGACCATGTGAATCTTGGTTTAAATTTCATCTGTTTTAATATTTCCTCCACTTCCTTTGTTGCTGCTCTAGTATTTATAATATAAGGCCCAACATTTGCCTTCAATTTAAATTGTGCCTTATTTTTATTTGATACAAAATGCAATTCATCCATATTTAACATATGTCTAGCATATTCAAGGGCAAAGATTCTCATTGGCACAAACACTGGTAATCTATAGGGAGGAAGCTCACACCCATAGATTCTAATTTCTATATAATTCTGGTATAAATACTAGTCTCCAAATTTTGACTGCTCTGAAAGATGCAAAACCTTCTTGATCTCTGGTGAAATCCTTGGTATAGCATCACTGTTGAGTAGACACAAGGATGTATGTAGAAACTTATCCACAAAATCAGTGAATGAATAATCCTTTGAGTTTCTTCTGACTAAAGAAGTCTAGTGAATGACTGATAATGGGGTACCCTAATCATCCATCTTCTGTAATTGGAACTTGAACCTGTCTTCCTAGTAAAATAACATCAGATATACCAAAATTAATTGGTGTTTGAACACACTTTCAACTTTGAAATTAAGAAATTGATCATGTATAACATTTGATAAGAACTTACTGTAATTGAAAAGAATTGAAGGCTTCTGACCAATTGCAAATACTGATAAAAACCCTAACACTACCTCATCTACCCACTGGTCTTTACGATAACCTAATGAACAAGTAACCATAGATATGACTTGTTTGGACATCTCTAGGAAGATAGAAGTAGAGTATGGAGGATTTGTTCTCGGCAATTCAGAATTCTTAGGTAGAGAACATTCAAAAATATGGGCTCACTGGGGGAAGGTAAGTTGTTTGTATAACTCCATAAGTGCATCAGTACAAAATGTATGTAAAGAGGCCTGGAGATTTATCCAAAGGGTTTGACATATGATTTCTGGGGTAATTGAAAACAGGACTTCATTGTTTTGGTCAATTACTGCTTTCTGGTTGTGGAGGTACCTGAAATGATACCAAGTAGATAATTTTGGGAAAACATGAGTCTGGGGAAAGGTAAATTGAAGGAGAAGTGATTCCTAGATGTTTAAAGCGTCACTCTGGTCTAAATACTTATGTTTTTCCCAATTATGGAGCTCATACAAGTCAAACTCATATTTTGTTTTTGCAATTTTGTATTGGGTATCAATTAAGGTAGTTTTATCTAAATCAGGGACAGGGGACACCATAGGATTCTCATCTAGCATTTTTCCCTTCCCTTTATGTGAAAACATCTTAATTTCAAAGGTAAAATCAGAGAAACAGAGTTATCGGGTTGTAGTGAACTGATTAACTGAAATTTTCATAAGGAGATATTTGCAAAAGGCATTGGTGAGCTTGGATATCTTTCAACTTGAACCTGTGTGGATGCAATGACAATCAAAAGGGAATAATATAGATGGATACAATATTTTATAAAGGGATTGGAGGGCGATGTTTTTGGAGTAGAGCATTAATGAGAAATTAGACGTTGGTGGGAGATTATTTAATGGGAAAAGACTATATAACTGTTGGCAAGAGTTTTAAATACCAGCAGTTACATGACATGGAGGATAGGTGATGTGAATGGATGGTTGATGTGGAGGGAGAAGTGGATTAAAGGTGTCGAGGATAGAGTGGGAGCCAACAGGCGAAAGGAAACATCGAAAGGTGGTTTTTTCAGGGGGGTGGGGGAGGTAGGAGTGGTAAGCGGGAAACGAAAGGGATCCCCTGAAACAAACGTGGATCTTCCATGTTAACTCACGTGGTTTATTCCTCACAACTTCTCGGACACCTCGCCCCCCCACCCCCATTAAGTGACAAAAGTTTGGGGGCGACCCGAACCTTGTCCCCCGCGGTTGATCTGGGTGGGGACAATCACATTCGTCGACAAATGCAATTGCTTTATAAAAAATGACAAACTGTCATATCAACTTTATTTAAAACATTTAAAACAAACTCTAATAAAATGATTATCACAGTTTTATTGCTATTTTTATTTTCTTTCTTTCTATATTCCTTTTTTCCCTTTAATTTTTTTTCTTCTTTTCTTTTCTATTTTTATTTTTATAGGCTAAACAATTTAAAATGAAAAATATTTTTTACAATATCCCCGTGGGATAAATGGCTACATAACCATACTAGACTACTATATTTATAGGACCCTAATAGGTTGCGGACTTATAGACCCATTTAGTGAGAAGTATATCCTTTCATGTTGTTTGGAGTTCAAGTGTTCAAATAATATTGTCGAATATGAAGCACCCGTACTTGGACTAAAGAAAGCCATTGATCTAAAGGTGGAGTTTATCAAGGTAATCGGTGGCTCAGAAGTGGTCACTTGGTATGGGATACTATCCACTATGTTTCACCAAATCTTAAAAACTACTAGCAGGAGATATGGCGATTAATAAATTATTTCACAGCTTTAAATATTATTTATGTTCTTAGGCTTAGAAATGTTGCAACAAATGCATTATAAAATGCAACTGTTAGGATTTCACCATTGAGAAATGGTTTTTCTATTGAGATGATATATAAATCATCATACCTAACAATGTCACTAAGTTTCGTGTTTTCAATGACGATCAACAGATACTACATTTCATGGCTAATGTAGACATGTTCAAAGATGTCGCCATAGAAGAGGATGAGCACAACAACGATTTTCAGGAGGTATCTAATGCGATGAAAGGTAACATTGTGCCTAAAGGTGTAGTGTCCCTGAAAAAGTTATACGACCCGAAAATCATGCTCAGAGGACCAACCAATACCAAGACTCAAAGATCGCAGTTATCATTGGAACAAATCAATTTGGGAACTCAAAAATATCTAAAGTATGTCAACCTAGGTATATGTTGTTCTCCACAAGAACACAAGAATTCATCCATTTATTCAAACAGTACCATGATGTGTTTGCATGGACATACGACAAATTGAAGACATATGATGCTCGTATTATCTATCATGTTATTCCTATCAAAGAAGGGATAAAACATTTCCAACAAAAATTAAGGAAATTTCATCCAACATTAGAGCCCCTCATTCAAAAGGAATTGAAAAAGTTGTTGGATGCTCGGATCATTTTCAAAGTCAGACATTCCACTTGGGTTTTGAATTTGGTCCCAATCATAAATAATTTTCGTGAGATAAGGTTATGTGTAGACATCCACAATCTCAACCAGGCAGATGATAAATAAAATTACCCAGTGTCATCCACGGAACATATCCTCCAAATAGCATCTGGGTCTGAGATGTTCTCACTACTAGATGACTTTTCTGGTTACAGTCATAAGTGCTACTGGAAGAATTGGATAGTTTGAAAACCACCTTCAGGACCAAATGGGGAACATTCGATTTTAAGAGAATTCCATTTGGGCTTATAAATGTTGGTGCTACATTTCAAAGAGTGATGGAAATTGCTTTTCGTGGCCTGATTGGTCAATGTGTAGCTTTTTATTTGGATGATGTTATTGTGTTTTCCAAAAGAATATTAGATCACGTACGTCATCTAAAACAAATATTTGAGCGATGTCGCAAATATGGAATTTCTCTCAATCCCATTGAGAAAAGAATCTTCGTTGTGTCAAAAGGGACACTCTTAGGGCACATCATTGTAATGAGTGGAATTAAATTTGATACCGAGAGGGTCAAAGCTATAACTTGGATCTCATTCCCAGTGAATAAGAAAGTTATGCAATATTTCTTTGGGAATATTAATTTCCTGCAAAAAATTATGTCTGATTATGCTCAAATAGTTAAACCTTTGTAGGGTATGATTAAGAAAGATGTAACCTACAAATATGAAAAAATGGAAAAGGATGCTTTCACTCAAATTAAGCAGCCTATCATCAATGCCCCTGCATTATTTTGTCTTGATTATGGAAAAAAATAGTGCTTTATACCCATGCTTCAAATTTGTGCATTGTGTTTGTATTGACTCAAAAGGATGTTGAAGGAAATGAGCAACCTATCTCTTTCATGAGTGCTAGCTTACAGGGGTCAGAACTTAATTATCCTGCCATTGATAAACAAGTGTATGTTGTATATAAGCTAGTCAATACTTTAGGCCCTATCTTCTAAAAGCTCACACGATCATTTTTGTACCTCACACAGCGCTAAGAATGCTCTTTGTGCAGCAGGAGCTGGGTGAGAAGAGGGAAAATTGGATGCCCTGATTAGAAGAGTATGACATGGAGTTTAAACCAATTCACACCATTAAGGTCATGGCCTCAGTCAGTTAGTTGTCGAAGCAAGAGGTGCTCCTGAGAAATATCTTTTAGGATGGGAGCAGGAAATCGAGATGTACAATGTTTAACATGTTCCCCACACCACATCTACAGCACCATGGTATTCTGACATACAGCTATTTCTATAGCACGACACCATGCCCACGCATTTATCGAACAAAGAAAAAGAGAAAATTTTTCCTTAAAGCTCTATCCTACCAGCTTTTTCATGGAGTGCTTTTCAGAAAGCACCACAATGGTGTCTTGATAAGATGATTGAACCACAAGATACAAAGAAGGAACTTATAGACTTACACAATGGACCGGCAGGTGGTCACTATGTTGGTCACACAAAAGTGCATAAAGTGATGAGGGTTGGTTATTATTGGCCCACCTTATTCAAATATGATCATTCTTATGTTTGCAAGTTCCCAACTTATCAAAGATGTGTCGGTCGAGATCAGAAATCAGCAGCCCCACTACTACCAGTAGCAGTTGAGGAACCTTCCCAACTATGGGGCCTAGATGCTATCAGATAAATATTTCCACATTCGTTAACACAACACTGATATATTTTGACAACGACATATTATTTTACTCAATGACCAGAAGAAGTTCCCTTAAGACAAGTAAACAACCAGGAAGCCATCCACTTCTTACAGCATAACATTATAACCAAGTTTGGAATTCCAACGTCTCTTGTCTTTTATAATGAAACTTATTTTTATTCATTGAAACTATATGAATTTTCATTATAAAATGGTATCGTGTTAAAGCATGTATCTAACTATTATCCGCGGGGAAATGGTTTAATTGAATCGACAGATAAAAATATTATCTGCATAATCAAGAAAACCATTTTCTCTGAGCAAAGGAACTAGCACAATACTTTGACAAATATGTTATGGTCTTATCGTGTAACTCATAATCCTTCCCTCAAAACCTAGCCATCCTTTTTGGTTTGTGGTAAAGAAGTTATCTTTCCCTCGAACATGTATCTCCCAACCTTACAACTCTCCCAAGAGTCCCAAGGTAGACCTTGTCTTCTGGTTCAGAGTAGGATAAATACTTTGTTAAATCTTGAGGAAAAAAGGCTCAAAGACAAAGAGATATTTGTCATCCATCAACACCATGTTAAGTGTTGGTTCGAAAATAAATTTTCATGGGCTAAGAGTTTCGATGTGGGTGACCTAGTATTGAAGTGGGATAAAGCCCATGAAGAAAAAGGAAAACACATGAAGTTGCAACCTCTGTGGATTCGCCCATTTACCATTGAAGAGAATTTCGGTCATAATATGTTCACGCTGAAATCCTTAGACGGGGGGATTTACCCCCTTCTCGTAAATGGCTAAGATTTGAAGCATTATTTTCAATAGCAACTCTAAGCTATGTTTCTGGTACAGTTTGTACTTTTCTTTTCTTTTTCGTCAATGTCAGTCATATGTGTGTTATGTTAGTCGTGTCCTGTCTTGTTTTCTGTCTTGGTCATTGTAAATAAATAATACCCTCTGTGACTACATCGCTCAAAAGGACTTTGTGGTGGAATAAAAGAGAAAATGTGACAACCAAAACGCTTGGTTATCTGTTTTTTCTTCTTATTTGCTTTAGGAAGATTTCATAGGTTGAGTTAAGTCTGGAAGGAAAAATGCAATACATCCAAAAGGAAAACATTGAGGGAACCTATTAGATCTACACCTATTATAGTATCCAAACTACTCAACTTGGTATAAATATACTTGTGTGATAACGCTTGTCCAATCTAGTAGAGAAAGGAGAAGGGGGAAATATAAAGCGAGCAAACCAATATCAGAGGTTCTAAAATAATTCTCTAAAGGGGAAACCTCCTCTTCTCTCAATACGTCAGGACCCTCTTCTTCCCATTGAAAATAAGCATAGTCTTATTAAATAACTAAATAAATGGTGAAAGAAGAGAAAGGCTTCATGTGTCGGGAGGTGAAGCAAGCGACTTCACTAGGGTATTGTCTAGGCCTATTGGGAGTCAAGAAACATTTGTGCTCCTGAAATGACTCATTCGGGGTATTGTCTAGGCCTGCTGACAATGGAGCAACACTAGCAATGAAAATTAATACTCTAAATATCATAAAATTTTCATGCATATTACCCTCTCTTGGATTAAAACAATTGTGATGTGGTGTATCTTTTGTGTGTTGAGCGAAGTGAAAGAAAGTGAGGTACTATGTATATAAATGGGTTGAAAGGGGGAAGTCAAGATAATATAATTGGTGAGTCAATACAACCTGAACGACTAACCCTTTAACTGAAAATCCATGCCTAAACATAGAATTTGAAGCTTGCACAGTGTGTCGCCAAGTGTTATCGCTGCTAGAACACCCTCCAAAAATTTCACTACATTAAATTTTTGGAGCCTACTTCACTATCGTATCTAAGGTTGCCTTGGTCTTCAAGTGTTGTTTCACATCATTCTATATGTTTCAAGTGTTCTTCATCATCCTAATGTGTTGTCGCATTGATTAAAACATATTTAGTGCATTTCATGGTCATAACACATTTGTTGTTCTAAAACAACACTTTTGGTCGCAGTTGCACACACTTTGTTTGTTGTACTTGGGGAATGTATGTAAAGTGGAATTTTCATGTCTATTTATTGTTATTAAAGCTTGTATAAGTTTTCTTTATGATTTGGTATGTGTCACACACAATTTTATGTCTAAACTCATTGTGTTTGCCCCTCATTCTATCCTTCGTACTTAGACAAATTTTGGTTGCAAAATGAACCCATTAATGCAAGGAGTGGATGAGTGCACTCTTAAGCCTTGAACAGGAATCCTTGGTTGTTCAGAAGTGTGCCATGTTCCCTCCAAGAGCGCGTAGCGCACCCCTAAAGCATATTTCCCCTTTCTTGTTCTGAATTGTGCCCTTGAAGAGCCAAGTCTTTCTTTGAGCGCACTCCTATGACCCGAAGGATTGCGCCATCCTTGAGGGCATGAGCGCACCATGAATACCCGAATCTCAACTACTTCAACCTTCAGCAATGTGTCCTATGCCCTTATTGCCCCTTTGAGTGCATGAACACACTTTGAATCCCTAAAGCTTCATCCTTCGTCCTTCGAAAATGCGCCATGCCCCCTCCTTTGCTTTTTTGAGCACATGAGCACACCCTAAAGCCCTGAAACGAGACAGCAGAAAGATGATTGGAACATGAAATTACATAAGGATAACACTCATTTAAAGGATGATACCATAATAATCTGTACACAACCAGTGGCCAAATCTTACACTTGAATACTCCTTATTCATAAGATAAATCACAATACACACTAAAATTCCCTCGGATCAATTCACCATCCAACCTCCACTACATTACATCACACTGTATTATATAGGTCTACACTTTACAAAATCTTCATGGTCAAGCTCAATGCATGAGCCATCCAGTATGGATCGAAACATGAGCAAAAGTAGAAACCTAATGTTTTTTCTGTGTCCAAATAAATAAGAACTACTAAAACATATCTCTATTTTTTATGAAAAGTGCTGGAAACAACTAACTTATCCTAATCCTTGTCTTATCTAGATAACATTCTACTATGAAAAAAAATTGATCTATAAATCAATCCTCATCTAAAACATAAAACCAGGAAACAACTATTGAAATAAACATATTTCGCACATGCAAAGGTGACAGTTGGTTGATGAATAAGCAATAAGTGGACCACTGAATAAGAAATGAACCCCTCCACACGTTCCCTGACACTTGGCATCCTCAAAATATCCATGAATTTCCACAATCTCAAATCGAATTCCAAAATATTTTACAATTCTGCCAACAAAAACTACGAAAATATGCCTCAAAGAAACACATGTAGCTCCCAAATAGTAGAACCTGTGTAAACACTGAAGGATTTTATTGAAGATAAAGTTGTCCTGGAGATAAACCTCTTTCATTTTCTTCAAATTCTTCCCCATCTCCTCATAAAATCCTCTGCAAAACAATGACTAAAACAACAAATTTGCACAGTCTAAAAAATATTATTTGAAGATGCATTCGAATATCCGAAGATGCACAGTCTAAGGTTCTGTTGGTTATGAGGTCTAGTCATTAATATTCCACCAATTATGGTCTATGCTTTTATTCTTACTTCATTTACCCCCTTACTTTCCTATCCTATACCCTTCATACATACACCCCTTCATATATGTTCCCATCCCATATACATTTGCATACCCCACCACCCTCTCTTTCATTCTAAACCTATTCTCTAAATTCTACTACTATATTCCTACATTCACCATCATTGTACACCCCCATACCTAATCATTCACACATGCATCATACCCCTAAACCTTAATCATTTCCCATACTCCCTACACCCATGCCAAGTCAAGCAAGCGCTAAAGGACACATCATCACTACAGGAGACCTTAGATCGATCCACAACAAATACAATGACAAATATAACAGAGATACAACCATTGTAAACCATTTTTGCGCACCTCTTCTTCCCACTCAGTCGTTGCACATAGTGATGCGTTGTCGCTACGCAGCGATTCATCAGTGCTACATAGTCTCTACACGACTTGATTTTTCACCTTCTGTTAATCCTAAGGTAAGAAGTATTAATACTAACTTCAAATCTATGTTAATGAGCCTAATTCAAGGTTAATAGAGTCGTGATTAGACCACTGTTTCTAAATTGTTGTGCAACCCCTGTTTTCGTTGCCTAGTGTTGCACAAAGACTTTGTTTTAGCCATCCTTTTTCAAAACACTTTCCGATCAAATGGAGGCGAATTTTGGGAAACTCAAAGAAGATTTTCTCAAGGACATGCTAAATAAAAATAACCTCTTCCATTTTTTGCACAGATGTCATGGATCCCATATTTGAATGCATCTTCAAAGCATATTTTTCGGACTGTGCAAATTGCATGTTTTAGTCACTGTTTTGCAAAGGAGTTTCGAGGATATGGGGAATAATTTGAAGAAAATGAGAGAATTTTATCTCTAGGACAAGTTAATCTACCATAAAATCCTTCATTTTTTTACATATTTTCTACCATTTGGGAGCTATAGATGTTTCTTCAAGGCATATTTTCGCAGTTTTTTTTGGCAGAATTGTAAAAAAATTGGAATTTGGTTTGAGATTGTGGAAATTCATGGATATTTTGAGGATTCCAAGTGTCAGGGAACATGTGGAAGGGTTCATTTCTTATTCAGTGGTCCACTCATCGCTTTGTCATCAATCAGTTGTCACCTTTGCATGTGTGAAATATGTCTATTCAGTAGTTGTTTCCTAGTTTTGTGTCTTGGATGAGGATTGATTTATGGATCAGTGTTTTCCATAGCAGAATGTTATCTAGATAAGACAAGGATTAAGATAAGTTAGTTGTTTCCAATGCTTTTCATAATAAAACATAGATATGTTTTAGTATTTCTTATCTATTTCGACACAAAAAAAAAACATTAAGTTTCTACTTTTGCTCATGTTTCGATCCATATTGGATGGCTCATGCATTGAGCATGTCTATGGATATTTTGTAAAGTTAGACCTATTTAATACAGCGTGATGTAGTGTAGTAGAGGTTGGATGGTGAATTGATCCGAGGATATTTTAGTGTGTATTTTGATTTATCTTATGAATAAAGAGTATTCAAGTGTGAGATTTGACCACTATTTGTGCAGGGATTCTTATGGTATCATCCTTTAAATGAGTGATTTCCTTATGTAATTTCATGTTCCAATCATCTTTCTGTTATCTTGTTTCTGAAGATGTAATAGATCACTTTTCCTTGAATTCATCTGGCATGCGCTCGAGTGACTGTGATATTTTCATTCATATGCAAATGAAAATTGTTATGTCTCTATATGTTTTTTTCTTCTGAATACTCAGTCTTAAATTCAATTGATAGAATTCTTGACTTCTCTATTGTGTTTGAGACGAGTATGAATTTATTTATTTTTCTTCCCCTTCGCAAACAATCGATTTGAATTTAAGGGATATATTAATCAAGCCCTTGTACTTATAGTTCGTTATATGCACTGATACATCAAGTTAGAAGTATTTGTGGTCACATTCTCTTTTGTTATGTTCCATATCCTCCACCAAACCACCATTAAATTCATGAATTTTCTTCAGATCTGGACCCTGTCAAATCATGTGCTTAGAGTCTCTAATCTTTAGGTTTTTCAAGTGAGGGAGCCCCCTCTGACTAGAAAGGACTAGTTTCTAGTCCAAAGTGGTCTTGTGGTTACCTATGTGTCCCTTTCCTCAGCCTAAAGGGATTTACGGAGTGCTAACACCCTTCAACCCTTTAGCCTTTTAAAGTGTTCCCTTCTGCCTAGAAGCTCTCCTTATTCTCTTGAGAATACTACCAAGGAATTAACACAAAATCCAAATGAAACATGTTAGAATAGGATATTTTCAGGTTGATAGTTTCTTATCATGAGTGATTGCAGTTATAGGAATTTCAGGAATAGCATGGCAAGCATGCATGAAGAAGATCGGGCAAAGAAGGTAGACAAAGGAAGCAACAAAGAACACATTAAATTATTGACAATCGAAGCACCTTGAAGACTTCATAATATCAAAAACCCTTTGGATGGTGAATACATCAATGATCGAAAGTCGCATTCAGAATAAAGACACGAGTGGCAGCCATGTCACCCACTGAGGAAATCCCAGTCATCAAGGATAGTGACTTTTCATGTCTCATCACATGATGATGTCGAATTATGATGCAATGATGTAATCATTGTAAAGACGAATAAATGGAAGTCTAAGAGTCATGTATGGAAAAAATATCCATGGAAGTCCAAAAGACATGTAATATCAAGAGTCATATGCAATTCCAAAATTCATTTGGAAGTATAAAAGTTGTAGAAGTCCAAAGGTCTTCAGGAGTTGGAAATTCAAGAGTCATGAGGATGTGAAAGGTCATGCCTCAAGTTATAAAAGGATCCTCATTACTCATTCAAAGGACTTTTAACATGTGCTTGTCCCACAAGGAATAGAGAGATAAAGTTAGTACTTTTGGGGAGCAAGTAGTGGCTCTAACGCTCCACTATTGGAGCTAGTGATGTTCATTGTACTTATGTATCTTGGAACTTTTGCTTAATACTTGAAGCCTTTTGGCCAACACATTTTCATACATGGATTGTGGATGTTTTAAGACTACTATTTGAATATTTATGATTCATGTTCGCTTTCATATGTACTGAAGTAATTGAACTATTTCGATGACTTTTGTGCTTAACTTATTGGAAATGTGTTGTAATGATTATAACGATCATCACATTTATGTGAACTATTTCGCTTGATGTTAGATGAGTCCTTCTAATATGTGTGTGTGTCTCCATTGGATTAGTAATATTACTTCTCTTTTAGAGACGCGCTTTCTTCCCCTATGCAGTAGAATAACCTTGGTACATCTGTAATTGAACATTCATAAGGCACACTCTCTTGCTCATTCAAAAGCACATGTGCACTTCTCTCTCATGCTAACTACTTAAGCCAAGGAACATTTTTAAGTAAACGGAAGTTGGGTCGGACTTCTACACCAAACTGTGTGAGGTCTAATTGGGACCTCATACTGGGGATATCCCTTGTATATTGGTAGTATCCAACGTCGTCAACGCATTCCTTACAAGAAAAACTATTCAAGGAAAATAAAATACAAAAATGGACCACATGTAAAGCACTTGGCAAAGGAAAATATGTAATATACCTAAAAGGTATATATTATAGTAAAGTAAAATTTAAAATTATGTAATAATACTTTCAAGTAGATGTATTATTAATATGTAATAATGATAATCATGTCATTTTCTAATGACGTGATATATCATTGCTCGCATATTTTATGTGCACATTATTGTAACTCAATATCATGCAAAAGAAATTATATATAATTATGTGTGTGTGGGTGGGTGGGTGGGTGTGTGGGTGGGTGTAATCAAATTTTCAAAATCTATTTTAAGAACAAAATGCATAAGTAGATAGCCTCTCAAAAGTGTAGTCAAATTTCAAAATCTATTCTAGGAACAAAATGCATCATAAGTAGACAACCTCTCAAAAGCATGACTATAATTGGTCTAAAATACATTCACGCTAGAATAATTCAAAATGATGTATTATTAATGAGCAAGACAAATTCTTTACAAGTATATTAAAACTTAGATGAATGTATGGTTTTTTAATGTTGTAACTTTAGGAATATTGTGAGATTTTCTGAAGAGAATATTTGATCCATATTGGATCATTGTATTCTCTTTCATCCATCTCGATGCTTTCAAAGTAGAAATAGTGGATAAATTATATCATGGGACCATTTTTACTAACGAGACCCAGTTTGGCAAATTGGGGTCTGAAACCTTTCAGGAGTAGTTTGAGGAATTAAATGACATTTTTTTGGGGTAAAAAATTGCTTCTTTAGTGCCACACCTTTATTACCTATCCTTTACATGTATATTTTTCAAATGGCATAATAATTGCCTCATTCGAAGCATGTATGCAAAAGTTATGCCACTTGGAAGTTGACCTTATTTTGACCACCATAATTCGAGAGGATGCCACATTAGGCCCCATTAATCATGGAAAAGGGGTTAGCCACATGATCATGATGAAGAATGCTCTAGAAAATTCCATATTGTAACTCTAGTTAAGATTTGAATGATTCGAACCTAACCACTAGTGTGCTATCAAGTTGTGTTATAACCAAGCCACCAGAAGGAAAAGGGGTTCCATTCTTTTCCAATGAACTTGTTCCATAAACAAGCAAAGTAGCCAAGGGGGATATGGAGAGAGAACTAGAGAGTATTTTTTACTGTAGTATCCCATGGGTCACAAGCCTTACTTATTTATACTCGCAATCATTTTCTATTTTAGAGAAAGAGAGTAGATTGACCTAACCTTCCAGCTGGGTTTTCTCACAAAAGGGTTTCCCATGTTATTTCTTGTGTCAATTGTGGATTGTGAGTTTTTATTTCATTGTTCTTTATTATCTTCATAATTATAATTTGCATGCATATGCAATGAACAATAGTTTATAGATCCAGAAATCTAAAGAGAAAAAAACCCTCACGATGTATCTTTCAGTTTTTTAGGTATAATTTTATTAAATCTATTGTGATGAATTGTACAGTGGAATATCCACTGAAATTTACTGATCATATTGGTATCATGTTAGGTTTCTTTGGGAATATTGTGTATATTTGCAGGGGATCTAGATTGGCCAAGCCAAAAGTCATAAAACCCCAATCATGGCCAATAAATCTATGAATAACCCTCTTGATTCTACATAGTAGAGATTTTCATGGTTGGAGGCACAAGTTGCAAATATAAACCATAACATGAACCTCCTCATGGTAGCCTTGATCTATAAGTTTGGGCTATTCGAAGATGATGGGGGTTCTAACATAGAGATCTGATCAGAGGGGAGATAGGGAGATTGAGAGGAAATAGAGGAGTTGAAGAAAGAATCCAAAAAATATCAACCCAATTCAAGTGGCATGAGTTATTCACCATCCCTATTCAAAATGGAAGCAAAGGTTGATATAAAATTGTATCAAGGTGATATTGATGCTTTGAAGATAAATCATTGGTTGCATGAATTAGAAGTTTATTTCAGTGCTCATCATAGATAGGAAGAACAAAAGATTTCGTTTTCTTCATCTTTGTGGCTAAAATCAAAGGGTCATACCTCGACCTAGAGGGAAAGCCACATAAATACCTTGAGGTTGGAGGGAGATCCTCTAGTGACCAAGTGGGAGGAATTTAAAACCCTCATAAAGTAACAATTTTACCCTATTAGGTATTTAAGGACTAGTGGATCCAGTGACGCTACTTTAGGAAAAAGCAGGGGAAGAGTGTATAGGAGTAAACCACAAAATTTAGTTATTGTCATAATGTTGGGTATCTCCCCAAAGAACCTAGATGTATTCCTCAAGTATCTGGGGGTCTACAAAATCATCTAAAAAAGCAAGTGATGTTTTTCAAACCCGGATTGGGGGATGGTACTTATGTATAGGCACATTACCTAGAGAACTGATGCCTGATGAAACAAAATCAAGTGGATTGAAGAAGAAGGAGTAGTAGGGAACTTCTAAGGAGGGGGAAAAGAAGTGGAATGGGGGGGAGAAAAAAATAAAATAGCCATAACACACTAGTGCAAAGATCCCAATAACCACGGAAACCATTAGAACATTAACAATCATACAAAGAAGAAGTGTTGGAAATTGCATCCAAAACTTAACCAAAAGAACAGAAAGAAAGATGCATATAAGAAGAATCTCATGGACATTGATTCCAGAAATCAAGTTGAAAGTTTCTCAAGCATGGATGAGAATATCATTTATACATCAGTGCAGGCGGTGAATCTGAGTAACTTGCAACAACGGGAAGAGAAAGAAACTACCAAGCTCTTGCATATAAATATACACGTTAAAGAGATAAGATTGAGGCACTATTTGACTCGAAATCGTAGGAAATTATCATTGCAATAGAGATGGAATTCCATGATCAATTAAGCCCACATCCATTGGGATGGGTAGATAAGGATGTAAAGATAAATCTAACAAGATAGTGAAAAATTAGGCGTGTTATCATTGTTTATTTTATTGATGAAGTAGAACTATATGTAGTTTCCCTTGATGTATGTGAAGTGGTGTTTGGAATTCCATACATGTACATGTGGGATGCAATCTTCATACGAAGAGCCAACCAATACCATCTTGTTAAGGATGGAAAATCATTCACCGTCAATGTGCACAAAGGCAAGTCAAAAATTTCACTCGTAAGTGCTAACCAAGCCAAGAAGCTTATCAGTGCTATCAAGAAGTATGTTTTATTATTTTTAAGAGAACTGTTATGTAGAAGAGTGGGTGAATGAAAAGCCATCTCTAGAGGGTTGTAAATAGAAACAAAAACAACAACAACAAGCATTGCTACAAACATACAGGGATGTGATTCATTATATTAACTATCTTATTGATGTCATATTTAAAGCATTATTCCTTAACCTAGACTATGTGTTCTACCACATCCTAACTCATCTCAAGATCTACAGTAATCCAATCTAAACTCAATATGTACTAAACAATGGATTATATCACCTACTACATATAACTTGTATGTAAATGTGTTAATAAAACTTGGATATTTATTATTATACGCAAACACTACCAAAGCTAAAACTCCATCCAATTGCCCTATAGTCTAAACATAATAAAAATGTCATAACATCCAACACCCACCCAATTCACCTCCTTGGTTGTCTATCACTCTTTTGGCGATAAATGGAATTGATATTCGACTTTGTACCCAAAGTTGTTTAGAAGAAATTTTAAGATTACCTTTGCAAGATAGGAAACAAAACATTTTTTGTATGTGGAGGGAACCACTTACAAATGAGAGAATGAAAGATATGAGATAATCCACTATAGCACTTCTAAGGTAAAACCTTTAGCACCAAAGATATCCAAGACATTCACCATAAACAACATAGGAATATAGAGAGAATAACCCTTAAGATAGAAAAAATAACCCTCGAGGTAGGGTAACATTATCAAATACTCATTATGGAAAGAACTCTATAACTCATGTTTGCTATAAAATAATACAATTTAACACACACATAATACAATGATACTCATGTGTATTTATACTTTCTCATGAATATTTCACAAGTTTTTTGTCAAATGCTTATTATTATTATTTCATTTTAATTACATAATAAGTCTTCCATTATTATGGCCACATTACATTCATTATCCCCTTGAGGATCTCCATCTATTCCATGATTATAGCCACAATACATTCTACTTCGTTCATACCTCTCTAAGTACATTACATTTCATCCACCTTGGCATGCTTCATCCTCAAAACATAGGAAGAACCCATATAATATGAGCTATTAAGCAATATAGTCAATTAGTGTTATGCACGAGCATCCATCCATCCTAATGAAATGTGTACATGATGTCCAACTATAGCCTTTCCTTGATCTTGATTTTGGTTTCTTCTTGGATCCATGTTTTGACTATGCTACTCTGATATCTCCATGCATTGCTTTTAATCCCCCATGTGCCTATGCATCAATTACCTCTAGTCCCATGTTGATCCATAGTTGACATATGAACTACATGAACTCATGACTTAGGAGAATGGACTTAGGAATGGATCAAGAAGTACAAAACAATTAATGAAACCCAAACTCACAATTTAAAAAGGTAATGTTTCACTTCTAACAGTTATCTAAGTTTCCAAAAATTATTTGTGAATCCTAAGGCTAAGCACTAATAACACTCAAAAATATACGTAGGTGAAATGATATTATTATTGTAATACCTCCAAGAACCATTTTTCCTAATGAGTACATAATAATCGATATATGGTTTTAAAAAAAAAGTCTTAACTATTTGATGCTTTTTCCCTCTTCCGAAAAAATAATTCGGCAATTTGCCCAAAAATCCAGCAAGGATTTCTTAAAATCATAAGTTTGAGTTGTGTAATCTGCAAAATATGAGTGCCCCAAGGGCTCTTCAGTGCATTGAATCTATTTATGTTTTCAAAAATGCACTTTAAACAAAGAAATCACAATCTCGTCAAAATTTGCATCGCCGGATTCCAACAAAAAAAAAGAAGCAAAAACATCGGTTAGTTAGACTATGTCTATTAAAAAGCCATTTGTTCAAAAATGGATTTGTGACATACTTTGGCACAAATGGAGTTAACAAGGTAGAACTAACTATAGCATGTAGCTTCCTACAATTGACCAAGCTACAATATTAAAGTCAATTGCACCAACCAACGACAATGCATTAGAACAATTAACATTATCTCCATGCTTTTAATCCCCCATGTGCATTTGTACCAATTACCTCTGGTTCCATGTTGATCCATAGTTAACATATGAACTACATGAACTCATGACTTAGAAATGGTTCAGAGAAGTACAAAACAATTAATGAAACTCAAACTCACAATCCTAAAAGGAAATGTTTCACTTCTAGCAGCTATCTATGTTTCCAAAAATTATTTGTGAATCCTAAGACTAATCACAAATAACACTCAAAAATATACCTAAGTGAAATGATATAATTATTATTGTAATACCTCCCAGAAGAACCATATTTTCTAATGAGTACATGTTAAAATTGGCAACTAGGGCCAAACTCCATGTGGATCATATTATTTATGGCAGCTGATATTTTTATTGGATCCCTCTCATTGAGAGGTGTAGGATTGATCTAAAGATCATCCAATTCCGATAAGTATTTATGAAGTTATGAATTTATGAATTTATTTATGTTATGGACAAATTGTTAAGTCCGCCAGCAACTTATGTAGGCTCAGAGGCCCAACAGTCATGTCTATTCAACCTCTATGTTTTAGTATAAATAGAAGAGGACTCCAAGTCATTCCTATACACACTTGGATCTCTTTCTCTCTCTACTTGTCTTTGGGTTTTAGGTGATCATGAGCAGCACTATGATAGGTGAAGAAGTCACCTTAGAGAATCAGTTGAAGCAATATGTCTTCAACTGATCTCCATAGATATCAAAAGTCAAAGTGTTGACTTCTATTGTAAATGTACTATCTCTCTCACTTTCTCTGCTAAACTTTGAAGAACATAAAAGAAGAATTGATCAAGGGTTTCCCCACATTGGAGTTTGTCCCTGGCTAGCACCACATCTTGTGTCCTCTTGTCTTGGCTTGTCTTCCGCAATTTATGTTCATGTTCTATCTGCAATTTACTTTAATGTTGATGTGATTGCTAACTGTGAAAAATTAAATAAATTGCACTAGCATAGAATCTACCTAAACTTAACATGGTATCAAAGCTGAGGTGAAGACAATGCCCAAGCAAGAGTGAAAGAGCAATCACCAAAGACAATAGGGACAAGACAAAATGATCAATGGGTTCCACATCTCTCTTCTAAGTTCACAAAAGGTGAAGTTGAAGCAGAGCATATTATTAGAATGGCATAGCGGAAGTTTCTGATGGCCCATCTAAAGATCACTTCATTGGGAAGTTCGGATCTAAGGGTGGAAGGAAAGGCGGGATGCCTTGGTTGCAATAAGTTCGGTCGTTATGCGAAGGAGTGTCCGAATGGCAGAGACACATCTCTTGATGAAGATAATAATCATTCCAGAGAATCAATGGTAATGCAGGTCATCAAGGAAATGGTTGACTCTTCAAAGAAAGCAAGGAACCCCAAAATCACTTTAAGAATCACTTTTATGTACCTGATTGCAAGAAGAACCTGGTGTCCATCTCGGAAATGGAAGGTGGCACTCATCAATGGAAAGGTACGTGTTTGGAAATAGAATTTTCAAAGATGTTTTTGAGTTCAAGGTTGTATCAAATTGCAGGAAGTCCACTCGGGACCATGTCCATTGTCACATAGCACCGAAGGCTTGTGAGTCAGATGGTGACAGGGATCCCTAAATTCAAAAGGAGCATGAAAATACATGTTTGAGATGTACAGAAGGAAAATCTTACAAGGGGACCATTCCCCTCGTGTAGCAGGTCCACAGGTCTGGAACAACCCGAGGGGTCTGAGATTGATAATCAGGGATCTCACATATGCAGGTGGAAGAAAGCCCTCTATGGCTTGAAGAAAAACACCCCGGGCATAGTATGAGAGGATCAATCGCTGTCTAATAATGCTGAGATTCACTAGGAGTAAAACAGATCCAAACCATCCGAAGGTTGTGGATGATAGACCTCTCATACCAACGCCTTATGAGGACAACCTACTTCTAACAGGTGCAGACCCTCTCATTTGCAGAAGTAAGAGGGAGTTGGATTCCAGATGTGGAATGGTGAACTGCAAGCCTGTGACTACCTCGAGGATCTTAACTTTTAGAAGTTATATGGTAGTGATGTCGGACCAGATTTGGGAAATGCCTCTGAGTTTCATAAACTCAATCACGTTGATGTTCTTGGTGAACTTTCGTCCGGACATATGTTTTGCAGTTAGCATGGTGAGCTCATATTTGGTTGAGCCTCATTGGATTGGTGCCAAGAATCCTCTGAGATATTTTCGGGGCACACTCTCTCATGGATTGAGATACACTGCCGAAAATATGAAAACTGCATGATTATTCGAATGTTGACTGGGCAGGTAGTGTGGAGGATCACTAGAGCACTTCTCAGTGCTGGTTCTCTTTGGATTCTACTTCGATATCATGGATGAGCAGGAAGCAGAAATCGGTTGTTATAAGTACTGCCGAGACCGGATACATAACTACGAGTATGACCTCATATGAAGTTGCCTCATCGTCGAAACTCTTCAATGAGTACACATGATGAATACCACTGTGATCCTTTGTGACAACCAAAGGTGGGATTCGATTATTGAGGAATATCGTATTCAATGATTGCTCCAGCAAATAGACATCAGATACTACCTTATCTGGGATATGGTAAGTCGATGAGCAAGGAGGCTCCATCACACTCAGATGATGTACAGGTCGCTACACTTTGTCAGAGCCCCGGGGAAAGATCAAATTTGTGATTTTCCCGAATGACTTGGAATCGTCGAGAGACCCTTGTAAAAGGGTCCTGCATGTTGCATACATTGAGCTCTGGGAGCTCTGGGGGCTTACAGTTCTTACTAGAACAACATACGACCACAGAGTGACTCACCCTCCCCTGGTGGTGCGCACTGGGACAAGATGATTTGCTCTCCTGTGGACAGGATGATTCGCTCTCGTGTGGACAAGATGATTCGCTCTCTTGTGGGATAAGATGATTCGCTCTCTTGTGAGACAGAATGATTCGCTCTCCTGTGGACGAGATGATTCGCTCTCCTGTGAACAAGATGATTCGCTCTCTTGTGGGACAAGATGATTCGCTCTCCTATGTAGCAGGATGATTAATTCTCCTGTGAGGTCTGGATGATGTGTTCTCCATGACGATTATGTAGCAGGATGATTAATTCTCCTGTGAGGTCTGGATGGTGTGTTCTCCATGACGATTGTGTAGTAGAATGATTAATTCTCCTATGAGGTCTGGATGATGTGCTCTCCATGATGATTGTGTAGCAGGATGATTATTTCTCCTGTGAGGCCTGGATGATGTGTTCTCCATGTCGATTATATAGCAGGATGATTAGTTCTCCTATGAGGACGGGATTGATTAAGTTTTCTTATCGAGGCATCCTACCCATGCAGTCTGGGACTCATGGGAAGTACCTCTCATCTGATCAATGAGCAAAGAAATGAGGATAGGGACCATAGTAGTACCGATGGACGCATCGCTTTATCTACCGTACTCCCTATGTTAGGATGACCTTCATTGATCTGAGATCAATGATACTGGTCTGGGATCAGTGGTAGGAGTTGTACCTACTATGGCACTGACTTCGGGTCAGTTGAGGACTAGTCTGGGACCAGTGGTACATACTCTGAGACTGACTTCGAGTCAGTAGAGTACTGGTCTGGGACCAGTGGTAGTAGTTGTACCCACTATGACATTGACTTCAGATCGGTTGAGGACTGGTCTGGGAGCAATGGTACATACTTTAACACTGACTTCGAGTCAGTAGAGTACTAGTCTGAGACCAGTGGTAGGAATTGTACCTACTATCACACTGACTTCAAGTCGGTTGAGCACTGGTCTAAGACCAGTGGTACACACTCTGAGACTGACTTCGGGTCAGTGGAGAATGGTATGACACATTCTCGATCAATTCTTCTTCATGGTTCAGCAGAGCTGAGATGAGCAGAGCAGAGCCAGCAAAGCAGAGCTGAGCAAACCAGAGCAGAGCCAGTAGCGCTGAGAAGAGCAGAGTAGAGTTGAGTTGAGCAGAGCAAAGCTAAGCAGAGCAGTGCAGGGCACTAATGGCAGAGATAGTACAGTTGGACATATGGATCAGTGGATGGAGTTCTCCCTAGTTGAGAGGGAGTGTTAAAATTGGCAACTAGGGCCAAACTCCATGTGGGTCATATTATTTATGGCAGCTGATATTTTTATTGGATACCTCTCATTGAGAGGTGTAGGATTGATCTAGAGATCATCCAATTCCGATAAGTATTTATGAAGTTATTAATTTATTTATGTTATGGACAATTGTTAAGTCGGCCAGCAACTTATGTAGGCTCAAAAACCCAACAGTCATGTCTATTCAATCTCTACGTTTTAGTATAAATAGAAGAGGACTTCAAGTCATTTCTACACACAATTGGATCTCTTCCTCTCTCTACTTGTCTTTGGGTTTTAGTAGGAGGAGAGATCCCAAGGAAAAGCCGGAAAAGCCAAAAAAGTTGGAACTGCCGGAAAAGCCGAAATAGCCAGAAAAATCGAAAAAGCCGGAAAAGCCGAAACTGTCGAAACTACCGGAAAAGCCGGAACTGTCGGAAACGCTGGAACTGCCGGAAAAAGCTGGAATTGCTGGAAAATCCGGAAACGCCGGAAAAGCCAGAAATACCGGAAAAGTCGGAAACGCCGGAAACGTCGGAACTGTCGGAAAAGCCAGAACTACCGGGAACTGTTGAAACAGCCGGAGCATCTGTCTCCGAAGGAAGGCAGCATGATGTATGAGATCATGGGCAGCATGATGTATGAGATCATGGACAACATGATGTATGGGAAGCATAGTGATCGTGAGCAGCATGATGATGCATGATGCAACGTGATGGTGCTACACAGTAAAGTGCAGCGAATGGATGAGATGCAGCACTATGATAGATGAAGATGTCACCTTAGAGAATTAGTTGAAGCAATGTCTTCCACTAATCTCTGTAGATATCAAAAGTCAAGTGTTGACTTCTATTGTGAATGTACTATCTCTCTCACTTTCTCTGTTGAACTTTGAAGAACATAAAAGAAGAATTGATCAAGGGTTTCGCCACCTTGGCGTTTGTCCCTAGCTAGCACCACATTTTGTGTCCTCTTGTCTTGTCTTGTCTTCTGCGATTTATGTTCATGTTCTATCTGCAATTTACTTTAATGTTGATGTGATTGCTAACTGTGAAATATTAAATAAATTGCACTAGCATAGAATCTACCTAAACTTAACAGTACATGATAATTGATATATGATTTTAAAAAAAAAAAGTCTTGACTATTTTATGTTTTTTCCCTCGTCCGAAAATAGTTTTCAGCAATTTGCCCAAAAATCTATCATGGATTTCTTAGAGCATAAGTTGAGTTGTGTAATTTGCAGAATATGAGTGCCCCCAAGGGCTTCTAAGAAGTTGAATCCATATACATATTCAAAAATGCACTTTAAACAACAATAGATAACAATCTCACCAAAATTTGTATTGCTGGATTCCAACCAAAAAGCAAAAACATGAATTAGTTAGACTGAGCCTATTAAACAACCATTTGTTCAAAAATGGATTTGTGACATAGTTTAGCGCAAATAGAGTTGGCAAGGTAGAACTAACTGTAGCGTGTTTGGTTTCATTCACTGGAGAGAAAATGAGCTTCCTGAAATTGACCAAGCTACAATATTAAAGTCAATTGCACCAACCAACGGCAATGCATTAGAACAATTAACATTATCTATTACTCAACGAGGGATTAATCGGCCAATGAAATTGAAACCATGTGTAGTGAAAGAATACATGGTGAATTTTGGCTAATAACCATTACAATAACTAGATTGACGAGGAACCTTCGAATAATCACTATACAACTAGATGACAAGTCTTCTTTGCTTTGCTAGAGTTGAAAAATACGATCGTTAATATTCAAGTCGGTCATTTGTACCATCTGCTATTGAAAACAAGTTACATTTTTTTAATGCGATCATGTCTGAACCCTCAAAATGTTTCGAAACGTGAAATAAAGGACAGATAAGGTATTATTCCCAATATTATGAATAGATTACACATATGCTAAGTGTGTACAGACTAAGTCATATGCATTGCTTCTTCAGAAATTATTATTGATATGTTAAACATGGTAATACTTATTTAACAAACATGCACAGTGCAGAGCCATTAACTAACATAACATGAAACCAATTCTTTGCTTTTTCAGATATTGTCCAATAAAATAAAGAATATTTTGATTACATATGAACAAATTACAAGGTATAGTACATTTTCCCTATTCATACAACCCTGATAAATGCCCCTGTTATAGTAAAACTGTGATTGTGGTAGAAACGCCCTTTAAGATGTCCTTGTGAAGAATCCATGGCTCGCCTACCAGAATCCATGTCACGCCTACCATAATGTGAATCACCATACAGACAAGTTCATCTAGTGAAGTTTTAGATAAATTTAAGCTTCTTGAAATATTCTATCATTAGTATTCAGGGCATAATACAAATTCAATTTTCTTTGCAGAGGGACAAAGCCGAAATAATTTGATTTGACAAACAGAAAGTGACATGCATCTCATTGAAGCTCGTAAGAATGTTGCTTTGCCATATAAACTTTGGCTTCAATAGATAGGATTAGTCTTCATTAGGCTCTCCTCCTTGATCTCGTGCACAAGAGGCTGAAAGAATTCCAAGATCCCGATTTAAAGTAGTCAAAGCTTCTTCACACTCAGAGATGATCTTTGTAACAGAAGATGACTCTTTTGGAGAAGTTGAATCATCATCTATTGTTGACTCTGACCCAATCGCAACAGCAGCATATGAATCCCTCAAATTGCGAAGGTTCCGCAGAAACTGTAAATTTTTTAAAAAGAGAACCAAGTCTCCTCGTTAGATGATTTATAAAATCAAGGTTATATTATGCAAACCATTAATACACCCAGTAAACAGCAGTAGTACTCATAGCCTCTGTCCACATTAAATCATGTGAAGAAAACATTATCTATATTTGGTCACCTAATGTTCAGAGCAACCATAATACAATTTTCCATATTGGTGACTCTTGGATGTCCAGGTTACAAATATAGGAATAAGACATTTTATCATTCAAAAAGCACCTGGTAGCCCATAAGATCACGAATCAAACATCCAATAAGGTTTTCCTTGTCAATATTATCACATTAAGAGAAGAAAAGGAAATACAAGTTAGAGATAGGACCTTTAGAAGCACTCTGTAGGTTTCCAATAGATTATTTGCTGCTGGACCCAATCCATGTAGTTGTGGAAGCTCCATCATATGAGTCCAGGGTCGAATTTCCTGCACGCATAAGAAAAGCCTCAAAAAATAAGCAGAAAAAACAAGAAAGGTTTTGACTTTCATGCTAAGCATGCAATTTTTTTGGTTCACAATCTGGAAACTATCAGCTCATTTTCAATTTTTTACTCCGAGATCAAATGATGCCTTAATTTTGTAAAAAGCGACAAAATAACAGATATGAAGAGATAAACACAACAAGGCACTGTTTATTAAATGTTATAACGTAATGGCTTGGCAATGTCCCTATCCTCAAACCAATTCTCATTATAATATAAGCAATGTACAAACTTGATTTAAAATAAAGAGTATTTGAAAAGTCTTATTTTACATTGAACCTAAATATCATGTACCCTCAATCAAAAACACTCCAATAAACTAGAGATTGCGTAGGAAATTGATTAAAACTTGAAAGCAATCGATCACTTTAACATAAACAGGTGAAAAAAAAACTAACACAATCTTGCCCTTCACCAAATGCAATCAGACGAATATTGCATGTGTGCATCATGACAATATGTTGTCCTTGTTCTAACTCAAGCTACAGAGCTGCCCGATGTTGTTGCATTCCAACATCCATGATAGTTAGCAGCTTTATAGCAGATACAAAAACAATGCTATTCTCTTAGAACACCTAAAAGGAGATATTTTGATGGAAAATGCAAGGAAACTGATGCTCACCCAGAAATTTCTTTAGCATTGTTGTCTCTAGGAAAAGGAGCAAACTAGACAAAGTAGCTTGGTCATCAGAGCCTTTGTAAAAAAAACCAAGACAGTAAAACAAAGAATTAGGAATAGGGTCCTGGGAATATCATGTTACCTGCAAAATGTAAAACACCCAGGAATGTTGCTGAAGCCCATGGACATAGCAGAAAAGGTTTGATATTTATCAATGTTGAAAAATATTGGACTAAGGAATAACTCGGTGGGGGTCAAAATAATTAGACTTACAGAAAAAATCAGAATGATTTGGAAAAAAAAATGAGGCAAGCATTAAAAAAAAAAAAAAAAATTATTTCAATTAAATTTAAATTTAAAAAGTTCATTATTTCAATTACATTTAAATATAAACTAACAACATCGGATAATCACAATGCCACAAACATGAGATTAGCAACATCTCAAAATATATAATATTTCAATTAAATTTTATTATAAACTGACAACAACATTAGATAATGTTGTGAATATTAATAATTAACAGTTAATAGTTAATAATGATTAGTATACTGAGGAGGCATGTCTCAAAAGACATGATTGTTCATGAAAGGGTACCCACCTAGGTATATATATATATGAGACCCTCAGTTGTAACCAAATCATATTCTCATTCATACATTTTATATATATAGTATATACTTGTATCCTCAAAGGACATCTTCATATTCCAAGTGTTCTGGAGTATTTAACTTGCAAGTACAAACTCTATCTATTACATTGGTATCAGAGCCACATTCGAGATGAAGGATCTTGGCTTGATGCATTGTTTCTTGGGATTGGAGATGTGGAAGAGATCAGGTGAGATTTTTCTTAGACAAGGTAAGTACACAGTTCAAATCTTGAGGAGATTTGTATGATGGACTGCAAATCCATGACTACACCTATGGTGACAAATCTGAAGAAGTTGAGTGATCCCACTTCAGATTCAGATTTGGTGAATCCCACTAATGTATGGGTGGGCAGTTGATTGGATCCTTATTGTACCTGGTTAACACAACACCAGATATTTGATTTGCAGTGACCACCTTGAGCCAGTTTATGGTTGAGCTGGAGCATATACATGTGTTGAGGAACCTGCATGATATAGTTGGATATGGCCTAAGATATGGCTCAGCTGCTGAAGTGAGGCTGCAGGGATACATTGGCTCTGATTGAACCAAGAGTGCAGTGGACAGAAAGAGCACCTCGGGGTGTTGCTTCAACTTGGGATCAGCGATGATATCCTGGTTTAGCAGGAAGCAGACTTATGTCACACTAAGTACAGCAAAAGGGAGTATATCACAGCGAGTGTTGCAAGTCAAGAAGCGGTGTGGCTTGGAAATCTACTTGGAGGACTATTTGATCAGGTGCTAGAGACAACCTTGATATATTGTGATAATCAAAGTTGTGTCAAGCTTTCGGAGAATCCAGTATTTCATGACAGGTCAAAGCACATTGAGATCAAATATCATTTCATCCAACACATGGTGCATAACAGTGTTGAGTTGTAATGTGGACTCCATAAGTGAAGGGGTTTCTTGTGATGAGGTGTCTCTTTATGGGTCTCCACTCCACATTAGAGCACTATATAAATAGACAACCATGTGAGGAGACAAATCATCAACATAGCAAGCTCATTCAATCTTTTCTAGTGGAGGAAAAATTCGGCTAAAGGAGAACTCTGTTTGCTAAGGTTCATCTTTCATCTCTCTTCATCATTTCAACCTTGCTCTTGGAGGTCACACGTGTGAGCTGTACAGCCGAGTTTTGACCCGCTTTGACAGCCACACTTGTGAGGGCTGACTGAGTTTGACTGAGGTTAGCCGCAGCTGCTTGACCGAGATTTGACCGCACAGTTTGACCACATGTGCAAGTTGACTACAGGCTGACTTGACCACAGCCACACATGCGAGTTGACCAGAGGCAATTGACCGCAGACCATTTTGACTGCAGGGCCAAGTTTGACCGCAGGTCGAAGTTTGACCAGTATTGAATTTTGACTGGTTTGACCAGCATTGACTTACAGCAGCTTAACCAGGTTTGACTGATATTTGACTTGTATTATTCACTCATATTTCTACACAAAATCTCTGATTTGTAAACCTTTACTGAAAAGACAATTTTTCCTCCAGAAAGGATTGTTGGGTTCTCTCCCAAGATTGGGTTTCCCAGGGTAAAAATATTGTGTCTATTGTGCATGGCTGTCTTTCTATGATCTTTATTGTTTCCGTTACATTTACAATTGAGATTTTCTGTGTGTAATTATTCAATGATATCAGTGGCATGAGAAATACTGTTTGAAAATCATTAGGAAGTAATTATCAGATCAGAAAATTGTATTCTACTGCACATGCTATAGAATTTCGACAATTTTTCCCTTCCCCAATCATTCTTTGTGTTTGTCGTGGGTGACTCCATTGCCCAAGGATTAAGGCACCAGCCATTGTAATCAATGTTTAGACTTAAAATCAGACTTCTTACCTGTTAGTATTTATGTCAAGTCTGCTATTTCTGAGCTTATCATTGTGTATCCGCAAGTTTTACTTGCTGATTTGACATCTTAGTTGACTGACATGAGAATTTTATGTGCACATTTCAAGTTTCCGACTGCAGAACAGTGAAGATAGATAGCAAATTTCATAGTTTTGGTTGCTGGGTGTGAAGATTTTAGTCTTTAGATCTGATTTGTAAGGACTACCCCCCTGAAACTGCAAGCACTAGTTTCAAATTGAGAGTTTTGCTGATTATTGACAGCTACAGAATTCCATAGCTGTCCACTTGAGGCCCTTTGAGCAGAATTCTCAAGAATCACTTTGGGTTGTAACACTGAGTTATTGACAAATTTTGTGTCAAGTTTTACTGAGTTATAAAGTTTACTCTTTTGGATGGGTTTGCCAAGTCCTGGTCCAAGTCATGTGGTTTTGACCTAGAGCCTTACCTATAAAATTAATTTGAGTTTATCTTTTGTCACTTTCTATGTGTGCATGTACATATATGTGTGTAGGTATGAATAAACATAGACAGTCCTAGCCTTATTTCATAAAATTGTTGAAAATATTGATCTCCATATCAATACTCACTCTATAATCACCCATTTTTTTTTCCAATCAAGTTTCAACTTATAATCATCTTATGACATATAGATTATGTTCCTTTTTCATTGTCTATCTCACCGAGGTGTAAAAGAACATGATTTGTACTGGTTTTGTACACTGTCCCTAAAACATATCAATGGATACATTTAAGTTGGAGGTTCTTTGAACTTCAAGTTTTTATTTCATGAACCATTTGAGTTCGTGGGTATTCATAAAAGTCCAATTAATCAATCCCTCTCTCTGACAAAGCATGCACACTACATCTTTTCCCTCAAGACATCCTTGCATGTAGGTTTGATAACCCTCTCAACCTTTCTATATGTCATTGTCTTGTAACATCTGTAAATTGAAGGGTTTCAATCAAGACCACCGGCTTTTTAAATGTTAAAATCCTCTCAAGAAATGAAAATAAAACTACTTCCGCGTTAGCTAATAAATGTAAAAATTTTAAAACAAAATAGAAAATAGAAAATAGGTACCATATCACCTTTGTGTAAATTATGTTGAAGGCTCTTGCAGTTTCAAGGAAGGCTTCTAATTGCAGGCGCAGTTGTCCTTCTGCCTCTGTATGGTCCTCATTAGGGTTGTAGTTTTGCTGTATAACAAATGTCAAATTTGCAAAGGCTTGATATCAATAAAAAGCCCAAATGCTTTCAACTTCTGATTTCAATATCAATAGAAAAACATAACCACCACAACAGCTTTATGCTCAAGGTAAAACATATATTCCATTTCCTGAAAGCATTAGAAAATGTGGATATGGTAAATGACATCAATGACCCCATGCTAGGCTCAAGACTATTCACTTCACTGCATGCTCAAACCAATTTCCTCTAATATCATGAAAATTGGTTGGACAACAGGTCTGTCAGAAAATTGAGGTTACAATAATATGAAGCTAGCATAAATCTTAGCCTTATTTGGATTCAAATGATGAGGAGTATGTAGAGGAAGGTGGCACATGTCAAATGATGCCTCTAAATAACAAGAAAAAAAGTATTGTCTGAAATGAAGCACACAGATAAATTTGTTAATGATTCCTAATCTAGCATGTCTAAGAGTCATTTTTGGGCAGTGATCATGTAATCTAAGAACTGAAGTGATGGATTGGAAAAAACATGTTACAACCACCTTTGAAGCCAACTCATTAACAATTTGCTGTAAGCTTGACAACTTCTTTGTCTGTTCAGACAGCTTATCTTCCAGCTCTGAGACATCTGGACTGCACATAAATATTAAATTAGAGATAACAATAGTCCCTTGCTTATATGATAAAACAATAAGACACATAAAAATGACAATCAATCATCATAATAATTGCAACACATAAGCCAAAGAAAAACGGGAAGGATAAATAGAAACAACTTAAGTACAGCTGCATCTCCAAAATGAATATAACAAAAGAGTTTAAGCCCATGTAACTTAGAATAATCACATTATGTTTCATCATAGATGAAAAATGCTGACAAACAACTGGGAAAACAAACAGCTTTTGAGTGTACTAGTTAGACTCTTTAGATCTTCTACAAGGATCATCCTTTCCTGTATAACAACCAAACTCTCACCATCCCTGGTATTATAATAGCTATATGCAAGGTTTCTGCAAAGCACAATGTAGATACATTAACAAATTTCACGTTGTGGGTATATGACTATCTGTTTTACGTGATAGTTCAATAAGAAAAGTCTAGAGGTCTCTTTTAAGTTCAAAGAAATAATATTACACCAAAATTATTGGATTAATTGCAAGGTTGAGAATTTTCCCGTCTAATTAGCATTCAAGCTCAAAAATGGAAGGATTTAAATGTCATCCAGCAAACATATATTTCCACCTTGTACAACCCTTGGCACTTTGGCCTAGTGCATGCTAACCTCAGGGAGAAATCCATAGATGGTTCTCAGTGTTAAAAAAAATATTTTTATTCATAAAAATACACTTCAAATCTGCAAATTAGTCTGCTGTAACTTAATTATCTGAGCTCATTTTTGTTAAGCAATTGACAGAAAAACAAACCAATATCCAGATCAGCACTTAACAGTACCAATTCACATAAATTTGCAAACCTACAATAAATTACTTCAGATATGCACTTAAAACTTCGAATCTGCAAGGTTTAAACTCAGAAACAGCAAATTGAAGGATTCTTTGAAGTGTTTTCTGTGATATTGCTAAGGGAAATATCAATCTTGCCCAATTTTGTCTTATTTCATGTTTGCACTTAGGAGATGTGGGTTCAGAGGTCCAACATGAATTTTGGGATTAAGTGGGTGCCCAAACATTAGGAAGGAAGGGAAATGTTGCAGCTCAAGTGAAGTGTGGGGGGCACCCCATGGAGAATTACGGCCCACATGTGGAAGACACTCTCATTGGAGTGAAGTTGGTGGAGAAGGTCAAGTTGGGCCCACACAGATATCTTAGAGGCTCTTTGATAAATAAAGCAAAAGGCACTCATTTTAGTCATTCATTCATCTATTCAGAAATTGTGTCTTCGACATAGCACGCTTGAACTGAAGCCAAGTCTGCAGTGTTGTTTAGCACACGAGTGTCTCTGAGTGGAGATCTCAACCCTTTCTTCAGTGGACTTCGAGTGCCAGCCCAAGGATAGAGCCCTACCTATACCATTCATAACAGCAGCATTGAGTGTGAATTTGAGGAGAGGATTGGCAGCAATAGTACAGGGATTGCACAGTTCTTGGAGGGGGCATGCTTGGAGGTTGAGGAGTGAAGGGAGTTAGGATTTGAAACTTGAGGTGGAGTCCAGAAAATTGTTGTGGAGGCTTTTCCAGCATTTTGGCATAGCAACAAATCCAGCATTTGCTACAGGTTACATCTTCTGCTTGTGGAGGAGGGCCAAGCATTTGGGGGTCAATTTTGGAGCGTCAAAACTAGGACAAACCCTTTTTGGGTTTTTCTGGGTTTATTGAGGAGAGGCCAAGATTAATTTGGCAGAATTTTCTGGGCAGATTTGAGGGGTCAAACAGGGGCCCCAACTCAGCCAACAGCTAGAGGAGCTAGGGGAAAATTGGGCCGAAATTCCAAGGTCAACATTTGGCCAATTCCTTTGTGGGTTTTTGTGGGTTATTGGTGGAGAGCCCGAGGTTAATTTCCCGAAATTTTCTGAGCACCCAAGGAGGCCCTAGCAGCAGTTCTTTGCAGCCAACAACATATTTTTTGGGTAGTTTCAGCACAGAGCCAAAGAGAGTAGCAACAGATTTGAGAGGGATTTCTTATTGTTCATTTGGGTTTAGCTAGCTTGCCTTGAGCAAGCCCAGGTGCACTCTTTCCAGCACCACATTGTACCCTCTTATTTATTAATAAAATGGCTCAGATCAACGCAGTTCATGGAGATTTATGGTTGTTAAATGTGTTGTAAATTTTTGTATGTGTTTCTGCTATATTTGCTTTGTTTAACATTGTATATTTCCATTAGGAATATTACAGTGGTATCAGAGCATGATTTTGGCCAGCAGTGGATCTAAATCACACAAATGCTCAAGTGCTATTGTGGACTAGAATTCCAGAGGCTAAAACACTAGTCCCGCAATTATTCTCTAGATTGAACTTATGCCCAAAAATGTCTCAGCAAGAGAAATTCGAAAACGTTACTAGGAGGATCGAGATACTGGTGGGGCTTCTCGAAGAGAGGTTGTCAACAAGGGCAACAAGAAGAAACAATAGTTTCCAACCCGCAAATGCAGGAAATAAGAGGAGCATGATTGTTGAACAAAATGCTAGTAGCAATACTGCAGAGATGAAGATGGGAGGCAGGGGTAGTGACGGGATGAGAGAGAACATACCCCTAGAGGAGGGAGTTCATCTAGATACATTCCAACCGGTTGAGCATGAGGCTAATGGCATGCAGGAGGAGCACGAGGATACACCTAGTGTGACACAGGAGTCACCCCTATTGGAGTCTCCTTTGTTAGCCCTAGTAGACAAATTGGAGGAGGCAGTTGAGCACACATCCATTCATGAGGTATCCCTTGATGAGGCATTCTAGTCTATGACAAAGCTTCAAAATGGTAGCCACCTACAGTTGACTGATGAGCATGCCGTGCATGTTGGGTTGTCTATGGAGGAGCAATTGGAGGCTCATGTCGAGCCCATGATGGAGGAGGATGTGCAACCATCCTTTGGGCTAGCCATTGATGAGGGGCAACATAGAGACCACACCTTGGGATTCCAGCGCAGTTCGCTTCAAAGGCACGCTGACAGGATCTACAGTGTTATCAACCCACCCCTATGCATTGGATTGAGAGAGGCAAAGTTGTCTAGACATACCAGAGGGGATGACCAGGTTAGCAGCACTATTGGGTCACCTTTGCCCATTAGAGAGAGGGAGACGGAGCTACCTAGTCAGATCTCATGTGTTGACCTAGATTTGAAGTTGCACAAGGTGCACCATCCGCATGTCGAGGTTGTTCTATGTGTGAGAGTTCATGCATTTGATCCCTCTTTTGGGGTTGGATGGCGAGAGATTCTGACTTGGTACCTAGTGGAGTGGACTGGACTGGACTCATGGAGATGGTCATAGTCTGGAGTATAGCTCAGTGGGAGCTCTTAGACACCGAGGGCACTAGAGGCCCGGGTTGGCATTGGGATCTAGTTGGAGCTCCCTATCTGATATCAAACATGTGGGATGGCTATGGCATTGATGAGGTGGTCGACCTAGTGACTGAGCACATACATTCCCTCGGGGAATTCCAGTCGACATTAGCAAGATAGGCAATTTGTGAGTAGGCTCCATGGATTGTATTGGCATGATGGTTGCACATGGGGTCGCAAGATGATTAGCATTCTCTGGCAGGAACTGGTGGGAGGAGGTGGCATGGGTAGGCCACCGAACCAGGCATAGTATGGAGACCATGTCCTCCCATTGGGGTACTGAGAACAGGAGTCACCAAGGATCGGCACAGCAGAGATATCCCCTCTAGCAAGTGTGGAGTTAGGTTGCTCAGGATTACCATGGCAAATGAGGAGGTGTAGATCACTTTGTGGCAGGTGTACTAGTAGCATGGTGGTTGCATCGGCACATATGAGATTCCCTATGGTACATGGGGGCATGGCATTGAGCGTTGGTATCCAAGGGTGCATGGATATGTGCCACGGAGCTCAGTGCTATGTAGAGGAGTGTAGGGGTACGTACCTGTGTGCAATTGCGCATGATGCTGCACAACAAGCCGTCAGAGTGTTCCAGCCAGAGAGATCTCCTAACGAGGGCATCAAGCACACCATTGGGTTTGGCACACTCAAATTTGGAGAGCGAGTTGATCACAAGGCCAACTGTGAGCCTCCATTTATCACTCTCCAGCATTGCATACTGACACGGGGGGCTTGGATATCATCTCTTGATGCTCTCATCATGAGCAACAGGACCCATGAGGTTCATTGGAGACAGTTGGACGAGACTCGGTGCATTGGGAGAGAGGCTTTCCAGTTGTGGCATACGGTCAGGACGCAAGTTGGTGGCTACAGGCTTGGGGGTAGTCCAATCCCCTGTAGGGGTAGCACTTGCACCAACCTTGAGCCCACACTCAAGGTGATACATGATCCCCCTTTGATGAGACATTTTGAAGTGTCTCTAGAACATCTACAGCAGTTGGTGAACCTTGCTTATAGGCGGATGTTTAGACTCCGGGCAATATTGCGAAGCACTTTTAGGAGGCAGGACGACAGATCCCACTGTGTGGTATGGTTGACGCAGTGTTGTGTCGCACACACCAGATTAGTTCATGATGTATGGAGTTCATATATTGAATGCATGCAGGGACCTGAGATGTGGTACAGGTTGGTTCCATCAGTTGTCAGGACTATGCCGCAGTCGTTCTGGCTGTGGAATTTAGGGGTTTGATTGGTCGATTGGACACTCTGCTTTGTGGTGAGTGGGATCAAGACAGGGGATGACCCAGCTCACCCTTGGTTTGACATGTGGGGGAGCGTTGAGGCTTTGATCATATGACAAGGTCGGTTTTCCTTGTTATCGCTACAAATTAGGGTGAGTGTTGGATGGGTAGGAGGTGACATCATGGAGGTGCTTGGCCTAGATGAATTGGGAGTCGGGACTCCATAGATGTTTTGTCGTCAGGTCCCAGGAGAGGTGGATACAACTTGAGAAAGAGGGGAAAACTGTCATGATCAAAGTTGCGCAACGACAGCATAGTGGCACCCTTTTTAGACAAGTGTGGGATTCAGGCATCATAGGACTTGGCAGGACAACTACCCTTTGGGATGAGCTGATTTATGCAGGGGAAGATCATTTAGATCTTCCATTGGGCTTTGGTGACTCGTTGATGGCATGGGGAACTTCACTAGCATGGCAGGTGGGCCAACCAGATGATATCAGGAGAAGCTCACGTGAGCGAGACTCTATCTCTACAGGGATTGGGTGGTATCTTCGAGAGTGTACTCCTAGAGTGCATGCGATGGCCTACGTGGTAAGACAGCTTCACAAGGAGTTGGACATTGTGCCACATTATCATGATCCCCTACTCATTGATGGTATACAAGGGACTTTTGATACTTATACCAGGCACGATAGTGATTCGAGCGAGGGGAGATTCAGTGGGACAAGATGGCTTGGGATCCTGGTATTGTGGGATTATTTCATGTCAGGACAGTGCCAAGGTCAGGGACGAATCAATGGAGCATTTGGGACCCTGGCACATTTTTACAATGACAATGGGGAGCAACAACTAGAGATAGCATTGTTTAGCAGTTGCTTGAGGACATGCAACGTTTTGGCAGGGAGGATTGTGATATTCCCACTTAGAAATATTGCTAAGGGAAATATCAACCTTGCCCAATTTTGTCTTATTTCATGTTTGCACTTAGGAGATGTGGGTTTAGAAGTCCCACATGAAATTTGGGATTAAGTGGGGGCCCAAACATTAAGAAGGAAGGGAAATATTGTGGCTCTAGTGGAACATGGGGGCCACCCCATGGAGAATTACGGCCCACATGTGGAAGACACTCTCATTGGAGTTGGTGTGGAAAGTCGAGTTGGGCCCACACAGGCATCTTGGAAGTTCTTTGATAAATAAAGCAAGAGGCACTCATTTTGTTCATTCATTCATCTATTCAAAGATTGTGTCTTTGACATAGCACGCTTGAGTTGAAGCCAAGTTTCCAGTGTTGTTCAGCACACGAGTGTCTTCGAGCGGAGATCTCAACCCTTGCTTCACATTTGGCCAATTCCTTCGTGGGTTTCTGTGGGTTATTGGTGGAGAGCCCGAGGTTAATTTCCCGGAATTTTTTGAGCACCCGAGGAGGCCCTAGCAGCGGTTCTTTGCATCCAAGAGCATATTTTCTGGGTAGTTTCAGTGCAGAGCCAGAGAGAGCAGCAACAGATTTTAGAGGGATTTATTATTGTTCATTTGGGTTTAGCTAGCTTGCCTTAAGCAAGCCCAAGTGCACTATTTCTAGCACCACATTGTAACCTCTTATTTACTAATAAAATGGCTCAGATCAGCACAGTTCACGAAGATTTTTGGTTGTTAAATGTGCCGTAAATTTTTCATGTGTTTCTGCTATATTTGATTTGTTCAACATTGTATATTTCCATTAGGAATATTACATTTTCGTCCAGTGCCTCAAGTCCAATGGGTATGGAGTTGAATAAGGAGAAGAAAAGCAATTGGGTGGGAGAGATTCCCAAAGTCATTCAATTCAAAAACTTCAAATTATTGGATCAAGCTCACCAATAAGGCAAGAATTAGTAGCCAAAAGAATATCACCTTTATTCCAGAGATGCACATACAAAGTCTGAAGATATTGGAATTAATGCATAATTACTTCAAGGGATGGAATATAACTTTTGAAGTATCTTGTTCACAGCAAGCTCAGGGATATAATCACAAGACCTCAATGGAGGGACCTCTAACTCGTTGGTTTTCTCCATCGCACCAACCTGTAAGGACTCGGAAAGTATGAACACAAGGGGAGTCAAGCAAAACATTTATCAACCAACTCAATGGGACTCTATAGCACTTATAGAATGAACATGGGGGTTTGCAAAACGAATTCTCTTGAATAGAATAAAAATCAGATACGAATGCCCAAGGAATGCATCTTACTTTTCCCAAAAACAGAATGAGAGAAGAGAGGAAAATCACTCCAAGAAAAGCATCTCCACCCAAGGCACACTAGTCATTTCCAACTATGGAGAAATTCTTTTAAAAATAGCCATCAACACCTGCATGAAACATCTCAACCAAGAACAACACATAAGCTAGACTAAAATAGAGGCAAGAAGAATTAAAAAATGTGAGCACCCCCTCCTTCCAAATACAACCACGCGAACATGCCATAAAACAATGCTTAGTAATGTACCCTCCTCTTGCCAAGAATGTAAGCATGCAAGGAAAGTTAGAAGATATCCAAAAGGCATAGGAACTCTCCAAGTAGAATGCTTTCCTTAAGAAAGGTGTGTTTTTCTTCTAAGGCACATCAATGATTGTTGAACGTGGAAGAAATCTTCTAAAAGTAGTCGTTGACCCTTGCATAAAACACAGCCTCCAAGTAGGATGTATAAGCAACATTTAATAGAACCAATAAGAACAAAGAAAAGGGAAATAAATCTCCCCTAAAGTGGGCACCATTCCCTACCAAGAAACCATGTAAGCATGCCATAAAATAATCCCCAAGTAGTGTGCCCTCCTTTTTCCAAGAAAGTAAGCTTGCAAGGAAAACTATATGATCTCCAAAAGGCATAGAAACTCTTCAAGTAAAGCAGTTTCCTTCAAAAGGATAGAAAATACGTTTTCTCCCCAAAAAGTTGTTGAGAAACCTAGGGCATGGATAGTTAAAATATTTCTCTACTTGATAATTGCTTGTGATACTCATTTACTTCTTATCTTATGATCTATTCTTTGTTATGTTATTTTTGTGTCCTTTTCATCAAGACAATTACCAATATGCACAATAAAAGACAAGTGAAATAGTGTGTAGGCTTGTCAGCGAGGGCCAAAACCTCTCACCTCTTGACAGGAAAACCCGATCAAAATTCTTCTTCCAGATCTTCAATTGATGAGTACCAAGACCATGACACAGACCCTTGACTCTAGTATCCTCCCAAGAACCTTGTCACTAACCTTGATGCTACGCCTCTTCCCTTCCTCAACTTTCTTCTTTATCTCGAACTACTCTCCTCGGCTCCTTCTAGAGAAACTCGGTCTCTATTCTTCACACTGCTCCTTCTCGGCTTCCTCTAGAGAATTTCGGTCTCTAGACTTTCACTGTTCTCCTCTAGAGAAACTCGGTCTCTATATCTCTATCTCAATCACCTAGAAGAATCCTTCTTTTACTGCCCTAGAAGAAACCTCCTTCGCTGCCCTAGAAGATACCTCCTCTTCGTTGCCCCAAAAGAATCTCTTCTTTGCAACCCCAGAAGAATCCTCTCTTCATTGATCCCAGAAGAAACCCTACTTCGCAATACCCAGAGGAATCCTCCTTCGCTATACCTTCT